>CM060448.1:104121015-105334374 GCA_030545235.1 Helianthus tuberosus
CAAACGGGTCGGGTTCGAAATTATAAGCGATTGTTTAGATCGCTTACCTTTACGACCCTAGACAAGCACAAAACTAAAAGTGACGAGCTAAGCATGTTAAAACATGCTTAACTAAGTTAGAAAACAAGTTTGGTATCAAAACAAACGGTTTTGATACCCAAGAGTAGTTTGGTTACAAAATACGCAAGAATACGCATTTTGGCCGAAACTACGACTCGTCACTGAGCCTAGATAACGTGGTAATCAGTAGGTATAGTCACTAGGGGCTATAACCATCGTGATTACACTCACGTTATGAAGTTCAAACGAACTTCACATTGACCATAAACTGGTCAATGCAGAAAGTCAAACGCAGTTTGACTTTAACGCTAAAACGAATTAAAAGAACGAAAGAACACTTACAGAAGGTCCCCGCAAGATTTGATGCCGATTTTTCTCTCAGGTAGGAAGCATATACTTCCACTTAGAGAGCATAAATCAGATTTCAAATTGTGGGTTTTGAAGTGAAATGGATGGGGTATATATAGGATTTCTAGAACCGTTAAGATCGTTCCTCGAAAACTGAGCTTTGATCTGGACCTTACATGTGTGCCCATGGTTTTCTAAAACCATGGGAGCCCCTAATATGGACTATGTTCATTGAATACCAGCCCATGGTTTTGCAAAACCATGGGTGAAAACCATCAACACTTCAAAATGGACTAGGTTCACTGAATCTGCCAGAAATTTCAAAAATGGTCCCTACACTTGTAAAACTTAATTTTTTGGCACTTTTAAGCCCCGTTAACCCCATTTCAAGGCTCTAAAATAAAGTTACAGTATAGGGAACTTAAAATATGCTCAAAAACATCTCGGATGTCGGTTCATTTGGTCGTACGGTTGCGTTATTCGCTTAATTACGAAGAAAGTCGTAACGAACGCAAAAACGATCCAAATTAAGCGACGAATGGAATTTTATCATGCCAAACACTAAAATAAAATATTTTAATTCTTACATAAATTTTTGGATGTCCGGATGTATTCAGAACGTAAGTTATGCGCGAAAATGCAAATTTATGCACTTTTTAACGCTTTTAGTCCCTGAATGAGCATAAAGTTTATTTTAGCATACCGAACCCCTCAAAGCCTATTTATAAGCTATGTAAAGGTTATTTAGGGTATGTTTAACTTATGATCAAGTTCCAGAATGTTCGTTACTATACAAGTCGGCATAGTTTCGCAGTTTGACACAAATAGTCCCTGCGATCGAACAAAGTTGATTTCGACACACCAAACCATTCAAAACTTATTTCTAAGTTATGTGGAGGTTATTTAAGGTATGTTAAGCCTATGTCACTATTTCAGAGTGTTTGTCGCGTTATACTGACTGCGTTTAAGCACCAGTTTGCGTATAACCTTCCAGAAAGCGATTTAGAGCTTGAAATTGGAATCGAATCAAATTGTAAAATCACTAAACACAATTACACATATAATAACACCAAAAAACATATAATAACACCAAAGCACATTTTTTATTAATAATCATCATTGTTTTACATCGTACATCGATTACAGAACACAGTTGTCACAGTCTCCCCTACTTCAGGAAATTTCGTCCCGAAATTTTAACTAGAGGAAGCTTATGAAAACAAATGCGGATATTTTGTTTTCATCTGGTCCTCACATTCCCAAGTAAACTCTGGGCCACATTTGGATTCCCAGTGAACTTTGACCAATCGAATCCGTTTGTTCTTCAACTGTTTGAAAGCACGGTCCACGATCTCCATGGGTTTCTCGACAAAGTGCATTGTTTCATCGATTTGGATCTCATCAAGATGAATGTGTAGATCAGCGTCAGCTAAACACTTTCGCAGATTGGACACGTGAAAAGTTGGGTGAATATTTCCAAGCTCTGGAGGTAGCTCTAGACGATAGGCAACCTTTCCAATTCTTTCCACAATCTTAAATGGTCCCACATATCGAGGTGCAAGTTTTCCTTTCTTTCCAAATCTCACCACTCCCTTCCAAGGTGACACCTTGAGTAGGACACGGTCTCCGATTTGAAATTCTAAGGGCATGCGTCGCAGATCCGCATATCTCTTTTGACGGTTTTGCGCTGTCACAAGATTATCGCGGATTCTCTTAATTTTGTCTGTTGTTTCCAGAACGAGCTCAGGTCCAGTAAGCTGAGCTTCACCGGTCTCGTTCCAACAGACAGGTGAACGACATTTTCGACCATAGAGAGCTTCGAATGGTGCCATTTTAATGCTAGCATGATAGCTATTGTTGTAAGAGAACTCGATCAGTGGCAGATGAGAATCCCAATAACCACCAAAGTCTATCACGCATGCTCTAAGCATATCCTCCAAAGTTTGAATCGTTCTCTCAGATTGATCATCTGTTTGGGGATGATAAGCAGTGCTTAGATTCAGTTGGGTTCCCAAAGCAGATTGCATGGCCTTCCAAAAATGAGATGAAAATCGAGCATCACGATCGGAAATGATATCTAAAGGGGCACCATGCCGTGATACAATCTCGTCTACATAGATCTTGGCAAGCTTCTCAGCAGAGAAATCCTCACGGATTGGTAAGAAGTGAGCAGATTTTTTCAAACGATCAACTACAACCCAAATAGCATCGTGACCTTTAGACGTACGCGGTAACTTAGTAATGAGATCCATGGCAATGTTTTCCCATTTCCAAACCGGTATCTCTGGTTGTACAAGCAAACCAGAAGGTCATTGATGTTCTGCCTTGACTTTGAGACAAGTTAGGCATTTTGACACATACAAGGCAACATCTTTCTTCATACCAGGCCACCAGATCTTAGTACGAAGATCCTTGTACATTTTATCAGCACCAGGATGGATAGAATATTGAGACTTTTGTGATTCGTCCATCGCTAAAGTACGAAGTTCGTCTTGTTTCGGAATCCACAATCGATCCTTAAAATAGAGCAAATCATCGTCTTTCACTTCGAGCTTAAGCTCAAGTTGACGTGGTAATTCATTACCTATCAAATTTTGTGAAACACAAAATTGCTTTGAAGGACACGTGTTTGAAGATCAGATAGTGTTCGAACATAATGAAGCTTGACTCGCTCCTTTCGACTAAGCGCATCGGCTACAACATTCGCTTTACCAGGGTGGTAGCGAATCTTGCAGTCATAATCGTTTAAGAGTTCAACCCAACGTCGTTGCCTCATGTTCAGCTCTTTCTGATTAAGAATGTGCTGGAGACTTTTGTGGTCTGTGAAAACCACACACTTCGTTCCATAGAGGTAGTGTCTCCAGATTTTAAGCGCGAAAACCACAGCTCCTAACTCAAGATCATGAGTTGTGTAGTTCTTCTCGTGAACTTTCAGCTGCCTAGATGCATATGCAATAACTTTACCTCGTTGCATAAGGACGCAACCAAGGCCTAAGTTGGATGCATCGCAATAGACAACGAAATCATCACTTCCCTCGGGCAGAGATAGAACAGGAGCATTACATAACTTCTTCTTCAGCGTTTGGAATGCTTCTTCTTGCTTGGGTCCCCACTCAAAAGGCTTATTTTTCTGAGTCAAAGCAGTGAGTGGAACCGCAATCTTCGAGAAATTTGAAATAAATCGACGATAATAACTAGCAAGACCAAGAAAAGATCGAATCTCTGTAGGCGTCGTCGGTGTATTCCAGTCCTTAATAGCAGCAATCTTGGATGGATCCACATGAATACCCTGCTCATTGACTATATGACCCAAGAATTGAACTTCTTTAAGCCAGAATTCACACTTGGAGAATTTAGCAAAAAGTTGTTCCTTCTTCAGGAGTTCCAATGTTAAGCGAAGGTGTTGCTCGTGCTCGGCTCAAGATTTTGAATAAATGAGAATATCGTCGATGAACACAGTAATGAACTTGTCCAAATAAGGTTTGCAGACCCTATTCATTAAGTCCATAAAGATAGCTGGAGCATTCGCCAAACCAAAAGGCATGACTGTGAACTCGTAATGCCCATATCTTGTGCGGAAAGCAGTTTTGGGAATATCTTCTTCGAGAACATGAGGTTTATGATACCCAGAATGCAGGTCAATCTTGGAAAAGCATGAAGCACCCTGCAGCTGGTCAAAGAGATCATCAATTCGAGGTAGGGGATATCGATTCTTGATGGTGAGCTTAGCTCACGATAATCGATACACATTCGAAAAGATCAGTCTTTCTTTTTCACGAAGAGGACAGGAGCTCCCCAAGGTGAAAAGCTCGGTCGGATGAATCCTTTATCAGATAACTCTTGAAGCTGTTTCGATAACTCTTGCATCTCCGACGGTGCAAGACGATAAGGTGCTTTTGCAATCGGGTTGACATTGGGTATAAGGTCAATATGAAACTCGACTTGACGAACTAGAGGCAAACCAGGCAGTTCATCAGGAAACACCTCTGGATAATCCCGCATAATCGGGATACCCTGTATACTCTTGCTCTTGTCTTTCTCCTCGGTGACATGTGCCAGAAAATCAACATATCCTTTTCGCAAATAACTTTGGGCTTCCATACACGACATAAGCTTCAAACCATCTGGTGGTTTCTCGCCACGAACTTCCAGAACATCGCCAGACGGAAGAGGAATACGAATAATCTTATCGAAACAAACCACCTCAGCGTGGTGTTTGGTTAACCAGTCCATTCCAATGATAATATCGAAACTCCCAAGTTGCATCGGTGTTAGGTCAATAGGAAAAAGATGGTTATCAAGGTTCAACTGACAATTACGAATAATAGAATCGAGAACAAGAGGTTTACCAGTGGCAACTTCAACAGATAAGGGTTTCCTCAGTTTAGTTCTAGGTATCGCAAGCAAGGGCTCAAATGACAATGAAACAAAACTTCTATCGGCACCAGAATCAAAAAGAATAGATGCAGGTTGATTGTTAACAAGAAACGTACCATTAACAACGAGGTTGTCAGCTTGAGCCTCGTTTGCATTCAGATTGAATGCTCGTCCATGAGCGGAATTCACATTCGCGTTTGCATTCGGATTTGCATTCGCGTTTACCAACCTTGGGCAGTTGTTACGGAAATGACCCATTTCACTGCAGTTGTAACATGAACCAGGTGGGAATCTAGCAGCATTCCCCTAAACTTGTGCTGGACTCTACGCAGTGACAGCAAACTTTTGGGAAGCCTTGCGCTTCCTCGACTTCCTTGAAGACTCGCCCTTCTTCTTTCCTTTACCTTTACCCTTGTCTTGAACGGAATCGGCTGACTGCTTCTTCTCACCCTTGCGGGTAAGTTTACTCTTCCTGACTTGAGACTCAGTCAGGGTTGCAGCCAAATCAATCGCTTGACGCACAGCGACAAATCAAAGCAAATGGGTCAATATAGTGTATCGCCGAAGACATGCTCGTCTATAAGTGAACACTCACCCCAAGAGGTCCCAGGTAAGAGTGACTGGTCCGATTATGTGGATTTGTACGAACACTCTAGCCTTAGACAGAAAACTCAGAGTACAGGCACTCACTCTTCCAGTTTGCATGTGTTCACAGTATTTAGACCCAAACTTTGACGAGATTTTGAAAACTCAGAAGGCACTAAGCCAAAAATGAGTTAAACTGGTAGGGTTCAAAACGTTACAACAGATGGTTCAAAACCTAGTAATCAATCATCCTAGAATGGATGATTAGTTTTCAAAGCGGATTCGAAAATTGTGTTCTCGTTGTGGTTATCACCTAAGGATAGGTGACGATTTTGTTTTAAAAATCTAAACGCAAAGTTTACTTGCGTTGGGGTCCTAAAATTTATAGTCTAGGTCAAAGCATTACTAATAACCTAATTCCCTATAACCATTGGCTCTGATACAAACTCTTCTGTCACACCCCGACCACGTAAAACATCAAAGCGTAGCGGAAATGTCGGGGAGTGTTGTAACAGAATTATCGTTTCATAACCATGGATACAAAAAGTGTTTCGTTTTATTGATAATATTAAACATTAACATTGTTTTAACACATAAGAAACAAGTTTCATATCGATTATCATTGTTTTATGTCACTAAGGCCTCGTCCAGATCCTATGTGACGCATGCATCCTAGAACGTCAATCAAGCAACAACACCTGAAACATATGTAAAAACAAAGTCAACAAAGAAATGCTGGCGAGTACATAGGTTTTATAAGAGTATCGGAATCATGGCTTGTTTACATATATTGCAATACTTCGAAAACCTTGTTTAGAAAAGTGTATAATATTGCAACATAATTAACCAACTCAAATCAAGATGGTTATAATTTATAAAAATTTCGTAGCCATGATTCTTAACCCAAAAGCTTTTTGTTTTAGAAAACCATATTGTAAAACATCTCGTATAAACTCGTTAATAAAACTCGTATATTATTTCGAAAACATCGTTGAGTGATATCGTTTCAATATCGTTTACCCAAGTGAACTAAATAACGCCACGGTATGTAATATGTTGAAAACACTTATATATAAGAAGTACCAGCGGCGTATCTACCATGTTTTCACCACATTGCACCCATCCCGTTATCTAAACACTAGCCAAAAACCAATCGTTTACCCAGATCGTTTAACATCATTTCCAAATCGTTTCCAAATCATTTCTAAATCGTTTACTCGTTTAAATCATCCTCGTTTTAATTGTGAAAACTTATATATTGCCGTCTCGTTAATAACATTCAAACCTTCGTGACTTGACTACCTCATTCCTCGCTTCTCGTATTAACAAACCTCCAAAGGGTAAGTTAATAATTACAGATTCAGTCGTTACCCACAACACCCACACATAACCATGGGGATATCGTAATAACGGGATTTGTCAGATCCTATGGTACCATAACCTAATACTGGTCGGTTCGGCCAAAATTAATGAATGTCATTCGTTATGTAACTACAACAAACAAGTTCGTTCACATTATCGAAATTGTTATTAGTTTAGTATAAATCATTCTATTCGTTTTTGAAATCATCGTTTAAACCTTGAAAACATTTTGTACATATGAATCACCCCAAAACAATTGAAAACAGTAAAATAGGGTCTTGCAAACCAAATGAGTGTTGGAACTCATGTGATATGGTTTAACAAAGCATACATACTAAATCGGAACCTAACCTAAGTGCTTTCGACCCATCGCGACCCATTAAGGTAGCTTATGCTACTTTAACGCGTCGTTCGCGTGAAACGCGTTCGGAACGCCTAACTAGCCCTATGATAGGTAAAATATGCCTTAACATGTCTAATATTGTTGTCAAATCAGTTTAGATATCAAAAATTATGTTACATATGCTTTAAAGTAAATTTTGGCGTAAAAAGGGCATTTTGGTAATAAGCCTAAGGCATATAAACTACCTATCATACAACTAACTAAACATCGTGACCATAAGATATAACCTCGGAAGGTTATTCCCTATATAACTATGGTCACCTAATGTGTTTGGCCAGATCCTAATGATCGACCAAACAGGTCGGGTTCGAAAGTATAAGCGATTGTTTAGATCGCTTACCTTTACGACCCTAGAGAAGCACAAAACTAAAAGTGACGAGCTAAGCATGTTAAAACATGCTTAACTAAGTTAGAAAACAAGTTTGGTATCAAAACAAATGGTTTTGATACCCCAAGAGTAGTTTGGTTACAAAATACGCAAGAATACGCATTTTGGCCGAAACTACGACTCGTCACTGAGCCTAGATAACGTGGTAATCAGTAGGTATAGTCACTAGGGGCTATAACCATCGTGATTACACTCATGTTATGAAGTTCAAATGAACTTCACATTGACCATAAACTGGTCAATGCAGAAAGTCAAACGCAGTTTGACTTTAACGCTAAAACGAATGAAAAGAACGAAAGAACACTTACAGAAGATCCCCGCAAGATTTGATTCCGATTTTTCTCTCAGGTAGGAAGCATATACTTCCACTTAGAGAGCATAAATCAGATTTCAAATTGTGGGTTTTGAAGTGAAATGGATGGGGTATATATAGGATTTCTAGAACCGTTAAGACCGTTCCTCGAAAACTGAGCTTTGATCTGGACCTTACATGTATGCCCATGGTTTTCTAAAACCGTGGGAGCCCCTAATATGGACTATGTTCATTGAATACCAGTCCATGGTTTTGCAAAAAACCATGGGTGAAAACCATCAACACTTCAAAATGGACTAGGTTCATTGAATCTGCCAGAAATTTCAAAAATGGTCCCTACACTTGTAAAACTTGATTTTTTTGGCACTTTTAAGCCCCGTTAACCCCATTTCAAGGCTCTAAAATAAAGTTACAGTATAGGGAACTTAAAATATGCTCAAAAACATCTCGGATGTCGGTTCGTTTGGTCGTACGGTTGCGTTATTCGCTTAATTACGACGGAAGTCGTAACGAACGCAAAAACGATCCAAATTAAGCGACGAATGGAATTTTATCATGCCAAACACTAAAATAAAATATTTTAATTCTTACATAAATTTTTGGATGTCCGGATGTATTCAGAACGTAAGTTATGCGCGAAAATGCAAACTTATGCACTTTTTGACGCTTTTAGTCCCTGAATGAGCATAAAGTTTATTTTAGCATACCGAACCCCTCAAAGCCTATTTCTTAGCTATGTAAAGTTTATTTAGGGTATGTTTAAGTTATAACCAAGTTCCGCAATGTTCGTTACTATACAAATCGGCATAGTTTCGCAGTTTGACACAAATAGTCCCTGCGATCGAACAAAGTTGATTTCGACACACCAAACCCTTCAAAACTTATTTCTAAGTTATGTGGAGGTTATTTAAGGTATGTTAAGCCTATGTCACTATTTCAGAGTGTTTGTCGCGTTATACTGACTGCGTTTAAGCACCAGTTTGCGTATAACCTTCCAGAAAGCGATTTAGAGCTTGAAATTGGAATCGAATCAAATTGTAAAATCACTAAACACAATTACACATATAATAACACCAAAACACATATAATAACACCAAAGCACATTTTTTTATTAATAATCATCATTGTTTTACGTCGTACATCGATTACAGAACACAGTTGTCACATATTGAACATTGTAAGTAATAAATAAAATTCAATTCAACAATACGAAAGGTGTTCAAAACAAAACATAGATAAGTGTTTAGCGGAAGCATAAAAGTGAAACCCAACATAAGTATTAAGTTTGAAATGTTATAATGTTTTTAACATGGCAACCACTGTCCATGTCCCACAACGACTGCGCCTCCCTGTGCAAGCTCCATGAGTACCTATCGACCTGCAAGGCATGTAACAACGAGTCAACAACAAAGTTGAGCGAGTTCACAGTTGATTGTTCAGCTATTGAGTTCGTTTCAGAAATCGTGAGTTTGTTTCAGAATCATGTGTTACCCAGTGTCCTTGTTTCCCAAAACTTTACGATATTTAGTGGGGGCTTCCCATGTTGTATGTTACTAGACTAGTTGTATCTACAGGTGTCCTTCCAAATCCAAGGACAGTGATAAGTATGAGTTTACGTAGGTTTTACGTAAGTGCCCTTCCCAATCCGAGGATAGTGATAAGTATGAGTTTACGTAGGTTTTACGTAAGTGCCCTTCCCAATCCGAGGACAGTGCTAAGTATGAGTTTACGTAGGTTTTACGTAAGTGCCCTTCCCAATCCGAGGACAGTGATAAGTATGAGTTTACGTAGGTTTTACGTAAGTGCCCTTCCCAATCCGAGGACAGTGGTACGTATGGAGTATGTAGATTTAGCGCTGGCGTCCTTCCCAATCCGAGGACGGTGGTAGGTAGTCTAGTAGTGGTATATGTACAAGTTCTGTCGTAGTTATTCAATCCCATTCCCAACCCACCGGGAATCCCATGCCTTAGAAGTGTGAACTCACCTTAGTTTGCTCGGTTGATTAATTACTTGATTCCAATTAATCAGTCAAAGTCTATGGTATGCAGGCATTCACAGTCAATTTATATTCACATAGTTCAAGTATAAATCATGATCATAAAGTATAGCTCAAGTAACAGACGCCTCATAGCATTTAGCAGTTAATCGCATATACACATGAGTTGCATTTAACGACCCATAACTAACTCAGTTAACTCCTAACTGAATCAAACTTATTTACTGTTCAGATTCCTAATTTGACGAAACTCCCTAGTTTCGTCGTGATCACCCTTCGACGAAACTCACCTGTTTCGTCATGCATGTCTTCGGCGAAACTCCCCTGGTTCGTCGTGATTATACTCCGGCGAAATGCACCCGTTTCGTCATCATCGGCGTTTCGTCCATTAAGTCAGTTACGTCGTGTAACTGATGATTACCCAGAAACCCTAACCACCGATCATCATCATACAGCCATCATACCAAAATCATTATTCACACAGAAATCATCATCCAATCATCATAATATCCAATCATCATCCAAATCATATTACAACAACCAACATCTAGCATGAACCCTAAATCACTAGACAACCATATGCAACCTAGATCACGACATATGTGGATCCGATGATCGTATTCTATTAACACAACACCACTGATAACATACCAAGTCAACATCAACCAATACATCAACCCCATAAATCGATTAATTGTCATAAGCCAACCCTACTCTACATCGGACAAATAATCAACAATCATACAAGTCATGCATTCACAGATCATCATGATATTCATCAACAATTCATAAACAAATAGGCATTAACAATAACTAACCGGTCCGAGAGATGATCTAACGATTACAGGCGGTGATTGAACTTCAAAGAATGAGTGTGGTCGTCGGGTTTCAAGAATGTGTCTAGGGTTTGTAGACTGATACTGATGAGTTTATACGTAACCCTAAGTTAATATATACCCACACACAAGCATTGGGCCCTTACTGGGCTTTGATGGAACCTGGGCCGGCGAAACACCTGTTTCGTCGAGGTGTGTGTGACGAAACACACCCTTGGTTTCGTCGAGATGGTTAGCGGCGAAACTCATGTTTCGTCGGGGTTGTTCAGGGTGCAACAGTTCAAGGTTTTTAACTTATTCATATTTATTACATCTCATATCATCAAACATATCGACACAAAATTCACATAACATCTCAATGTATAATAAACGTGTATAGTTACAAGGTAAACAAGTCGTGAAAACAAACAACTTAATTAATTAATGTGCAATTAATGCGGTGATGGAATCTTGGAAACTCAGGTTGTCACATTATCCCCAACTTGAAAGAAATTTCGTCCCGAAATTTAGCATGCGGTTACTGAGGAAGCTAGTTAAGTTGTGTGGTTTCCCGGGGTGTCACATCATCCCCCCGTTGATTTGGAATTTTGTCCCGAAATTTTGTAGTAGCTTCAGCCTCAGTAGTGGTTGCATTGTTCTTGAACAACTGGGGATACTTGAGTTTCATTTGGTCTTCTCGTTCCCAGGTGAACTTTGGGCCACGACGGGAGTTCCAACGAACAAGAGGTATTCTGGTGTGCTTGAGGACCTTAACGTCTCGTTCTGAGATTTCAACTGGTTCCTCGACGAATCGCAACTGATCGTCGATAGTGAGCTCCTTCAGAGGAACTATGAGGGTCTCATCTGACAGACATTTCTTCAAATTTGACACGTGAAATACGTTGTGAACTCCACCGAGTTCTGCTGGTAGGTTCAGTTTGTAGGCCAATTTGCCTATTTTCTCTATGATTTCGAACGGTCCGACATATCGTGGATTGAGCTTGCCTCGTTTGCCAAAACGAACTACACCTTTCCAAGGTGAGACTTTGAGTAGCACTCGATCCCCAACCTGGAACTCGAGTGGTTTCATGCGCTTATCAGCGTAGCTTTTCTGACGGTCACGAGCCGCCGCCATTCGTTGTCGTATCTGTGCAATCCTTTCTGTTGTGTCTACTACAAGTTCTGGACCCATGATCTGGCTGTCACCAACTTCTGCCCAGCAAAGAGGTGATCGGCATTTACGTCCGTACAATGCCTCAAATGGAGCGGCTTGAATGCTGGTGTGGTAACTGTTGTTATACGAAAACTCCACCAAAGGGAGGCGTTTTTCCCAGCCGATGCCGAAATCGATTACACACGCACGAAGCATGTCTTCTAGAGTTTGGATGGTGCGTTCAGACTGTCCATCCGTTTGCGGGTGATAAGCTGTGCTCATGTCTAATCGAGAGCCAAAAGATTTATGCATCGCTTGCCACAGTTCTGAAGTAAAACGCGCATCACGATCGGAAATAATAGAGGTTGGCACCCCGTGCCTCGAAACCACTTCCTTTAGGTATACGTCTGCCAAAGTAGAGAACTTGTCTGTTTCTTTGATAGGCAAAAAGTGTGCAGACTTAGTCAACCGATCCACTATCACCCAAATGGTGTCATTTCCACGTTGAGATTTAGGCAGGCCAGTAACAAAATCCATGGAAATTTGCTCCCATTTCCATTGTGGTATTTCTGGTTGTTGGAGTAGGCCCGATGGTTTCTGATATTCAGTCTTGACTCTCGCACAAGTCAAACACTTGCTAACGTAAGTTGCTATGTGTGCTTTCATGCTAGGCCACCAATACGTAGTTCTGAGATCGTGGTACATCTTATCCGAACCAGGATGTACCGAGTAACGAGACTTATGTGCTTCATCCATTACAAGTTCTCGTAAATTGCCATAGAGTGGGACCCAGATGCGTCCCGATACATAGTAGGCACCGTCTTCCTTTTGTTCTAACCGCTGCCTTGAGCCGCGTAGGGCTTCAGCCTTGACGTTTTCTGTTTTCAATGCTTCTACCTGAGCATCTCGTATCTGAGAAGGAAGACTTGATTGAATGGTGAGTTGTAATGCTCGTACTCGCTTAGGCGTAGTGTCCTTTCGACTGAGGGCATCGGCCACAACATTGGCTTTGCCCGGATGGTACTTGATGGCACATTCGTAATCATTCAATAACTTGACCCATCGATGTTGTCGCATGTTCAACTCCTTTTTCTTAAAGATATGCTCGAGACTCCTGTGATAGGTGTAGATGGTGCACTTGGTACCGTACAGGTAATGTCTCCATATCTTGAGTGCGAAAACAACAGCTCCCAGCTCCAGATCGTGTGTAGTGTAATTTCTTTCGTGAACTTTAAGTTGGCGCGATGCATAAGCAATGACTTTATCCCGTTGCATCAACACACACCCAAGACCCCGAATTGACGCATCACAATAAACCACGAAATCGTCTGTGCCCTCTGGCAATGAGAGAATAGGTGCACTACAAAGTCTATCCTTTAAGTGATGGAATGCTGATTCCTATGCATTACCCCAACGATAGGTGACACCTTTCTGAGTTAGTGAAGTGAGAGGTTGCGCAATCTTGGAGAAATCCTTGATGAACCTTCTGTAATAGCCCGCCAAACCCAAGAATTGGCGGATTTCCGTTGGTGTGCGGGGTGCAGGCCAGTTCTTGATCGAGTCTACCTTGGATGGATCAACATGAATCCCATCCTTGTTTACCACATGACCTAGGAAATGGACTTCACGAAGCCAGAAGTCGCATTTTGAAAACTTAGCATAAAGTTGCTCTGTTCGAAGCAGTTCCAAAAGAATCCGCAGATGCTGCTCGTGTTCCTCCTGACTCTTAGAATAGATCAGGATGTCGTCGATGAAAACAATAACAAACTTATCCAGGTAAGGTTTGCACACTCTGTTCATAAGATCCATGAAGACTGCCGGTGCGTTCGTCAATCCGAAAGGCATGACCAGGAACTCGTAATGGCCGTAACGAGTTCTGAATGCTGTCTTAGAGATATCCTCATCTCGGACTCTCAGTTGATGGTAACCCGATCTCAGATCAATCTTGGAGTAGTAGCTCAACCCTTGCAGCTGGTCGAATAAGTCATCAATGCGCGGGAGAGGATAACGATTCTTTATGGTCACCTTGTTAAGTTCGTGGTAATCTATGCACATACGAAAGGTACCGTCTTTCTTCTTTACAAACAACACTGGAGCTCCCCAGGGTGAAGAGCTAGGTCGTATGAAACCCTTGTTCAAGAGCTCTTGCAATTGCGTGGACAGTTCTTCGAGTTCTAATGGGGGTAAACGATAAGGTGATCGAGCTATGGGCGCTGCTCTAGGAGCTAGCTCGATTTGAAATTCGACCTGGCGATGAGGCGGTAGACCAGGTAATTCCTCAGGAAACACTTGAGGAAAGTCGCGTACAACTGGAATATCCTCAATTTTCTTCTCTTTCGATGATGCGTCGGTAACAAGTGCTAATATAGCAGTGTGGCCCTTTCGCAAACACTTCTGGGCCTTAAGGAAAGAGATGATACCTACAACTGCACCACTCTTTTCACCATGAATCACTAAAGGTTCTTCACCAGAGCGAGGAATGTGGACGATCTTCTCCTTGCAAAGGATCTCTGCTCGATGTTGCGATAACTAATCCATACCAACAACAATGTCGAAACTACCCAAAACAATAGGAATGAGGTCGATAGAGAAGGTTTGACCAGCTAAGATGAGATTACAACCCCTAACTATGTGTGTGGCTTCAAGACTTTTACCGTTTGCTAGTTCTACCATGTGCTTGGTGTTCAAAAGTGTTGGGGTATGTTTAAGCATTTGACTAACTTTTAGGGACACATAACTGGTATCGGCACCCGAATCAAATAAAACATTAATATAAAAGTCATCCAGTAGAAACTTACCCATCACGACATTGGGATCATTCCTAGCATCACCCTGACCAATCACGAACACACGGCCCCGGGCGCCATTGTCTCGATTGTTTCCCCCGTTGTTGTTTCCATTCCCTTAGTTATTGTTCTAATTCTGATTCTGATTTAACTGCGGGCAGTGTCTCTTGAAGTGACCTTCAGCGCCACACTGATAGCATCCCCTGTTGCCTTGTTGTTGTTGCTGATTCTGCGGTGCTTGCTGTTGCTGCTGACGATTCTGATTTGTAGGCCATGAGCTCCTGCAATCCTTGGCTTCATGACCCATCTTGAGACACCTCTGACAACGTCCCTTGTTGCACTGACCATTGTGGTGCCTGTTGCATTTGTTTCACTTTGGGTGGTTTCCTCGATATCCACCCTACCCCAGACTACCAGAAGATTCCTGACCAGGACTCTGGTAGTCATCAGTCTTTCGCTGCTGCGCCTGGGACTGAACTGTAGTCGAACCCTTGCTGGAGGCTCCATCCCATTTTTGTTTGTTGTCACTGGGAATAGCAGAAGTAGTAGTAGCAGTAGCACCTATATGCTTAGGCAGCTTGTTCTGTTCCACTGCCTGGTCTGTGAGACGATGAGCAAGACGAGTAACATCCTGGATGGTAGCTAGGTTAGCAGCAGTCACATGGCTTTGAATCTCTGGTACTAAGCCTTTAAGGTACAGTTCGATACGCTTGATGGGAGGATCCACCATAGTTGGACATAACACTGCCAGTTCATTGGATCGCTTCGTATACGCTTCTATCTCTGACCTCGTCATCTTCAGGTTAAAGAACTCCACTTCCAGCTTGTGGATGTCATCACGATTACAGTATTCTCGCTTGATCAACTCCTTGAAGTCGTTCCATGGGGTGGCATTAGCAGCAACTATCCCCAGCATTTGAACCTGAGCATTCCACCACGTGAGCGCTATGCCCTCGAGAGTACCAGTAGCATACTTCACCCTACGAGCCTCAGGGCATTCACACATCTCGAAAACAGACTCGAGGTTCTCGAACCAGTGGAGGAGGCCTACAGCTCCTTCAGTGCCGTTGAAAGTAGTAGGTCGGCAATCCATAAAGGTTTTGAAAGTACACACAGGAGGCTGAGCGTGTTGACCTGTCGTGTGTGTAAAACAAAATTAAGCATAAGTGTTGGTTTACAAGAGTAGGATCTAAAGATCCTAGAGTAAGTTGTGATGGCAGGTTATACCTCCTGCCTGGGCAGCTGCGAGTGCTGCAGTAACTTGTTCAGTGATCAAAGCCGCCAACTGGGCTTGAGTTAGGTTAACGCGTCCACTCATGATCTTCATATCAAAGGAAACATAAGTGAGAGAGGTTCGCGAAAGTGCGATGACATAAGAGAGTAAGCACACATGTGTTTTCAAACAATAGTTGTTACGTTCATCTAAGCATACCATAAGTAAAGTTCTATGTAACTAGCAAGTAGGCAATATAAACATAAACCATATCACCTATAGTGTTGAGCCTTGCACGTGGAGTGAAGCGTCGTTGTGGATCGTCGACCACTGTACAGGTTATAGTCTGGTTTTAACAAAAACTTTTTCCCCTTATTAAAACCAAGTTCACTATAACCAATGGCTCTGATACCAATCTGTCACACCCCCAAAATCCACATGCGGAGTATCACCGCTTGGAGGCGTGACCGACCAGGATCAAGCCACCAATCATATTGAACATTGTAAGTAATAAATAAAATTCAATCCAACAATACGAAAGGTGTTTAAAAAAACATAGATAAGTGTTTAGCGGAAGCATAAATGTGAAAACCCAACATAAGTATTAAGTTCGAAATGCTATAATGTTTTTAACATGGCAACCACTGTCCATGTCCCACAACAACCGCGCCTCCTTGTGCAAGCTCCATCAGTACCTATCGACCTGCAAGGCATGTAACAACGAGTCAACAACAAAGTTGAGCGAGTTCACAGTTGATTGTTCAGCTATTGAGTTCGTTTCAGAAATCGTGAGTTTGTTTCAGAATCATGTGTTACCCAGTGTCCTTGTTTCCCAAAACTTTACGATATTTAGTGGGGGCTTCCCATGTTGTATGTTACTAGACTAGTTGTATCTACAGGTGTCCTTCCAAATCCGAGGACAGTGATAAGTATGAGTTTACGTAGGTTTTACGTAAGTGCCCTTCCCAATCCGAGGAAAGTGATAAGTATGAGTTTACGTAGGTTTTACGTAAGTGCCCTTCCCAATCCGAGGACAGTGATAAGTATGAGTTTACGTAGGTTTTACGTAAGTGCCCTTCCCAATCCGAGGACAGTGATAAGTATGAGTTTACGTAGGTTTTACGTAAGTGCCCTTCCCAATCCGAGGAAAGTGATAAGTATGAGTTTACGTAGGTTTTACGTAAGTGCCCATCCCAATCCGAGGACAGTGGTACGTAGCGAGTACATAGATTTAGCGCTGGCGTCCTTCCCAATCCGAGGACGGTGGTAGGTAGTCTAGTAGTGGTATATGTACAAGTTCTGTCGTAGTTATTCAATCCCATTCCCAACCCACTGGGAATCCAATGCCTTAGAAGTGTGAACTCACCTTGGTTTGCTCGGTTGATTAATTACTTGATTCCAATTAATCAGTCAAAGCCTATGGTATGAACGCATTCACAGTCAGTTTATATTCACATAGTTCAAGTATAAATCATGATCATAAAGTATAGCACAAGTAACAGACGCCTCATAGCATTTAGCACTTATTCGCATATACACATGAGTTGCATTTAACGACCCATAACTAACTCAGTTAACTGCTAACTGAATCAAACTTATTTACTGTTCAGATTCCTAATTCGACGAAACTCCCTAGTTTCGTCGTGATCACCCTTCGACGAAACTCACCTGTTTCGTCGTGCATGTCTTCGGCGAAACTCCCTTGTTTCGTCGTGATTATCCTCCGGCGAAACGCACCCGTTTCGTAATCATCGGCGTTTCGTCCATTAAGTCAGTTACTTCGTGTAACTGATGATTACCCAGAAACCCTAACCACCGATCATCATCATACAGCCATCATACCAAAATCATTATTCACACAGAAATCATCATCCAATCATCATAATATCCAATCATCATCCAAATCATATGACAACAACCAACATCTAGCATGAACCCTAAATCACTAGACAGCCATATGCAACCTAGATCACGACATATGTGGATCCGATGATCGAATTCTATTAACACAACACCACTGATAACATACCAAGTCAACATCAACTAATACATCAACCCCATAAATCGATCAATTGTCATAAGCCAACCCTACTCTACATCGGACTAATAATCAACAATCATACATGTCATGCATTCACAGATCATCATGATATTCATCAACAATTCATAAACAAATAGGCATTAACAATAACTAACCGGTCCGAGAGATGATCTAACGATTACATGCGGTGATCGAACTTCAAAGAATGAGTGTGGCCGTCGGGTTTCAAGAATGTGTCTAGGGTTTGTAGACTGATACTGATGAGTTTATACGTAACCCTAAGTTAATATATACCCGCACACAAGCATTGGACCCTTACTGGGCTTTGATGGAACCTGGGCCGGCGAAACACCTGTTTTGTCGAGGTGTGTGTGACAAACACACCCTTGGTTTCGTCGAGATGGTTAGCGGCGAAACTCATGTTTCGTAGGGGTTGTTCAGGGTGCAAAAGTTCAAGGTTTTTAACTTATTCATATATATTACATCTCATATCATCAAATATATCGACACAAAATTCACATAACATCTCAACGTATAACAAACGTGTATAGTTACAAGGTAAATAAGTCGTGAAAACAAACAACTTAAACAATTAACGTGCAATTAATGCGGTGATGGAATCTTGGAAACTCGGGTTGTCACACAAAGGTTGAGCGATTTTTGAGAAATCCTCAATAAATCTGCGATAATATCCTGCAAAACCAAGGAATTGTCGAATCTCGGTTGGCATCTTCGGAGTCTCCCAATTCTTGATTGCTTCAATCTTTGTGGGATCCACATGAATTCCATTTCCGTTAACCACGTGACCAAGAAACTGAACTTCACGTAACCAGAACTCGCACTTTGAGAATTTTGCATACAATTTCTCTTTCTTAAGCAGCTCTAAGATAGTCCTTAGATGTTGCTCATGTTCTTCCTTCGTCTTTGAGTAGATCAAAATGTCATCAATGAACACGATCAGAAACTTATCGAGGTACGGCTTACAAACTATGTTCATCAAATCCATGAATACTGCTGGCGCGTTTGTCAGACCAAACGGCATAACCAGGAACTTGTAATGCCCATATCGAGTCCTAAAGGCAGTCTTCGGAATACTATCCTCTTGTATACGCAACTGGTGATAACCCGATTGAAGATCGATCTTGGAGTAACAACTCGAACCTTGTAGTTGATCGAACAGGTCATCAATCCTTGGCAAAGGATATCTATTCTTGATAGTCAACTTGTTAAGCTCCCGGTAGTTGATACACATGCGAAAGCTACCGTCCTTCTTCTTGACGAACAAAACTGGAGCTCCCCAAGGCAAGAAGCTTGGCCTGATAAATCCTTTATCCAATAGCTCCTGAAGTTGTGTTGACGGTTCTTGCATCTCGGAGGGCGCAAGTCGATAAGGTGCCTTAGCCACAGGCGCAGCGCCTGGAACTAAGTCAATGTGAAACTCGACTTGTCTTTGCGGAGGCAATCCTGGCAAGTCTCCGGGAAAGACTTCAGGATATTCCTTCACGACCGGAATGTCTACTAGCTTTGGCTCAGCGGCTTCTTTATCCATGATGCGTGTGAAGTGTGTATGGTTTTTAATGTATATTTTAAGCCTATTTACACTTTCTTTAGCCAAGTTTTAAATTTATAAAACACGATATTTACTAACACTAAACACACATATGGGCAAGTGCACCCATCGTGAGCGTAGTATAGTGTTGGTAAGATACCGAGGTAGTCCAAGGACACAAGAGCTTTTAGTACCGGTTTTAAACTAAGAAAAATAAAAACTAACTAAAATGCTGAAAATAAAAATAAAAATAAAACAGATAGACAAGATGAATCACTTGGCTCCGACTCGTGTTTAGTGTAACCTTTGATTATTTCCGCACTTTTGCACTTTTTAAGAGATTATCTTAGTTATTGTAGTAGGCCCCTCTTTTGAAGGCGACGTTACCCTCAACCCAGTAGTTTGAGTCAGCAAGGATAAAATCCTAAAGGGTCGGATTATTGAAAGATAATTAATTAAGTTATTAATGCATATTATGGTAGGCCCCTCTTTTGAAGGTGACGTTACCCTCGGCTAAGTAGTCTGAGTCAGCAGGGATACAGTCCTAAGTAGCCGGATTAAAGTATTAATAGTAGCTTACATATGAGGGGATCAAAGAGTTTGGACCCCCGCCATCCAATAGCGTTAAGTATTGAAGGAGGTCCTACTAAATTTGACCCAGGTCCTTGCAGGATCTATACACTGAAAAAGGCAAGACTTTTACCAAACCGTTCCCTTAACCCTCGACCAGGTAGCCAACATACCTCCATATAGACCGTGGAGATATGAATGGTGAAAATCTTTTATTTTATATAGACAGTAAAATAATGCCAAGACACCACGGACAAACGATAAGGAAAAATCACCTTCAACATATGAAACTAGTTATTAAAGTCATTAATACATAACCAAGTAAAAAGTGCGAAAAGATTAAAAATAAAAAGTATTACACTAGACACTTTGTCTTCACCAAGTGATGTAAGAGACTTAGGCAAACATGGCCTTGATTGTTAAGAACTCTTACGATCAATCTTGGATCCCGAGATGACTCACACACTCTATGATGGACAATGGATGATGGTGGTGGATGATGGTGTTATGGTGGTGGTGGGTGGTGGGTGAAGTGTGAGAGAGGTGGTGTGCCAAGGGATGGTTTGAGCTTGAGCCAAGCACTCTTATTTATAGGCTGAACAGAAGCTCGGGCACGGCCCCGTGTCCAGTGGGCATGACCCCGTGTCCACATCCTTCTCTGTCTTCATTAATTGCTCTTGTCTGTATTAGTTAACCACGGCCCCGTGTCCGCTGGGCACGACCCCGTGTGCAGAAGCATATCTGTACTATCAAGATTTGCCTGGATTCTGCGAATCTTATAGTTGACCACGGCCCCGTGTCCGCTGAGCACGGCCCCGTGGTGGGCGATGGAAGCTTCTACAACTTTGTCTTTTATGCTGACACTTGGGCACGCCCCCGTGCTCATTGTGCACGGGGCGTGTTCAGCCTTCTGTTCTCTTGTTTTGCTTGGGAAGATGCTGTCGTGGGGTCGGGCATGTCACGTTTGTTCCTTTTCTTGTATCTATGTTTGATTTAGCTGCCTTTTTGCTTCTTTTGTTAATTTCAGCTCATTTAATCCTAAAAATACAAAAGGAAGACAAAAGCACACTTTTTCCAACATTAGTACTAAAAAAGGGTTAGTTTTATGCCAAAATTGATGTAATTTATATGTTGCATTTTGCACACATCAAATACCCCCACACTTGAATCTTTGCTTGTCCTCAAGCAAAACTCTTTATAATGTGGCTTTACACTCCCAAATGGAATGGGTAGAAGAGAAGGTTTTTGGGCTTGTCATAGAGTGTCGGGATTTCCAAGATTCTTTATTTAGTTTTATTTTTATTTATTTACAATCCTATTCGTCATGATTTATTTAAAACTTTTCATAAGATAAATTACTTATTAGGGCATAACATGCCTCTTTAAAATTCCATTTATATACAAGTTCACATACCTCATGGGGGATCACTCAACACTCGGCCGAAGATGTATTTTAGTGAATCACTCGAGAGCGGCATGGAACTTACTCCTACCATAAGCTTGCCAAGCAATCAATCATCCTCCTTTTTAACTATATATACCTTTGTAAATATCAAGAGGACTTTTGGGTGAAGGGTTAGGCTTGGGTTAAAGGTAGGTGGTTGGGTTAGTGGTTAGTGAAAGGGTGAAAAGTGTAACAAGCATCGGTTTTCGTAAGACTTTTTTTTTTGCGACTTTTTATTTTGATGAAGCTTTTATTCAAACAAAGTTATTTTTGATAAACTTGTTTGTTTATTTCTCTTTTGCTTCATCATCAACATATATATATATATATATATATATATATATAGGGAGGAGCTCATGCGAGAACCACCTTTATTGTGAGAACCGCGAGAACCAATGCGAACACAACCTAAAATAGCTAAAAAAAACTTAACCCCCACCCCCAAAAAAAAAAACCTAACCCCCCCCCCCCCCCCCAAGCTAAATGCTAAAAACTAAAACCTCCAAAAAACCTAAAAAAAACCTAACCCCCACCCCCCCCCCCCAAAAAAAAAACCTAAACCCCCCTCCCCCACCCCCCAAAAACCTAAACCCCCCCCCCCCCAAGCTAAAATGCTAAAAACTAAACCCCAAAAAACCTAAAAAAAATCTTAAAAAATCTAATTTTTTTTTAATATTTTTTATGTTAAAATCGCTCCTTTTAGAAGCCAAAAAATTTTATTTTTTTGCTTCGAAAAGTAGCGATTTTTTTATAAAAAATATTAAAAAAAAATTGTGTGATTTTTAGGCATTTTTGGTTGTGTTCACATTGGTTCTCGCGGTTCTCGCAATAAGAAGTGGTTCTCGCATGATCTTCTCCCTATATATATATATATATATATATTAGAGTCATAAGAAAAACCGGGTTTGTTACTAAAATAAAAGGTTAAAAATAAAAAGGGTTTTGGTGGGTGAAAGGGTGTTTGGTTTGGGTTATGAAATGAAAAGGTTTAGGCTCAAAGGGGCTAACTAGGGGGATTTTGGGTATGTGGTAAAAAAAAAGAAAATAATGGTGTAGAAATAAAAATGGTTAGTCCTAATGCCTCCATCATTTACTTACTCGGGTTTAAGTTGGTAAGGACCGGGAATGCATCGTCGTGGGCAAGTTCTAGAGTCGTAAGAACCAAGCGGCTATTCACACAAGAAACGAAAAATGAGCATTTAGTTTAATGATATGTATTTGTATGCTCAATAAAGGCTCAAAACTCACTTTTGTGGGAATGAGTTTTTTATGTGATCAAGTATATATAATCAAATTTTAACTAAGCTTGTCATGTCGTTTCATAATTTTCTTATGTTGGTTCTTTTTATCACGACGCTATCGGTTGTAAATTTGTAAAAATATAACCTTTTTAAAATTTGAATTTCCCGAGTTATACCTAGACAAGTAAAAAAATGAAAATTTTTGAAAAAATTTGGGGTGATTAGCGGTTCCAATAGAGTTTTGTGTAAGGCTTGTAGTTAGGACTTGCAAGATTCAAGGTTTTAGCATCCCCCCCCCCCCCCCCACACTTAAATTACACATTGTCCTCAATGTGTCCCAAAAATAAGTTTTTAGGTTGATTGAATGTGTAAAAAGGTGTGAAAAAGCAAAAATTTGTGTTACTGGGTGCTGGACACGGCCCCGTGTTGTCCGGGCACGGCCCCGTGTTCAGGTGCCAGTAACAAAATTGAAAAAGAGAAACAGAAGCCTGGACACGGGGGCGTGTTGGGTGAACACGGCCCGTGTCCAGTTTACCTGAACTGGGCATTTTCTGTAGACTGTGCAGCACGGGGCCGTGTTGGGCGGACACGACCCGTGCTGAACTTACTGTTAACGAAGAAAATTGTCGAATGGCCCTGTTTTCCTGCATGGGGTGCTGGTTCAAGTTTCCCTTGTTTCCTTTGCCATCCCGAGTGTGTTTTATTTGTTTCAACACCATCCAAACACCAAATTAACTAAAACCATCATTCATTAAGTCATAGAGAGAATTACATAGTAGTCCTAAAGGTTAAAATTCTAGATAAGTAGGTAAAAGAAACACAAGAAATCCAAATCAAGAAGTTTTAGCCTAAACTTTATTTTACTAGCAAAATTTTCAAAAAGATAATTCTCTTGGTTAGATGCGGCATGAAAACTTTTTTTCTTCGGGCATGGGTTCCTCACACGTCGGCGAGCCATTCCTCTATCTCCCTTGGGAGAAGGAAGGTGGGTTCATTGGCGTTAGTTTGAGGAGGTACAACTTCCACCGAGACTTCTTGTAGATCTTCAAAAGGAGGCTCCGCTGGAAGGTCATCCCACCCATTAGGATTGTGGATTCCAAGTGCTAGGTTCCAATCCTCTTGAGGGAGGATTGGTTCCATGGGAGGTGTTACAAGAATGTTTAACCTCTGGTGCAAGAGGTTAATCTCTTGAAAACTGTTTTCCAGCCCTACCGTAAGATAATTTATACGGTCTATTAGGACCTCCTCCACCGAAGTCATCTCGTCAAGAGCTTCACGTAACGCCATTACGTATCGTACGAGAGTTGCTTCAATTGATGATCTTCTTTCTCTTCGACTGTTTCTGGAGTGCGCAGAAGAGGTTCCACTATTTTGGCTAGACATTCTACGAAAACAAACCAAAGATAGTTCATTTTAATGAAACAGTATGACGGACACGGCCCCGTGCTCAATGAGCACAGCCCCGTGCTCAATGAGCACGGCCCCGTGTTCACCTTTCTGCGGTTTTTTAGAACAAAGGATCTTGGAGTTTCAAATTATTTTTCGAATTTATGAGGCATTTTTTAGCAGAAATAACTTAAAACAATGTTGTGTAACTTATTTTTAACAAGATCCCTTGAACAATAACTTAACAAACATCACAATAAAGCTTGGATTTAAGCTTCAATGGAGGTGTTGTTGCAAGAAAGATGAAGAAGAAGGTAATGGATAAAAGAGGAAAGGACAAGATGTTTGTTAGAACCTTCTTTTAGAACATACCTAGGATGGTAGGTGAGAAGATCCTTTCAAATCTCTGTCCCTGGATGGTCCAAATGTGCAGGATTCTTGGCTGCAGTTCTAGAAAACGACAGCATGCTGGACACGGCCCCGTATCGGCTGGACACGGCCCTGTGTGCAGGCAAGATCCTGACACGTTTTGTCCGTATTCTGACAGAAAGTCAGAGGGGAATCTTCTGGTGGACACGGGGGCGTGTTGACATGGGCACGGCCCCGTGTCGAAAGGCTGTTTATGAAGTTTGTCTATTTTTAAGGAATTTTTCCGGATCGGGCGGTTCCTTACTGGATGGAACAACTCCAAAGTGCCTAAGATACCTTAATTGCTCTAGATTAAGACGAGAACGCAAGAGGTTGTCGGTGAGGGTGATTCCTATGCTATATGTAGGTGGACAAGTCCAACGCTTTCCCGGGCTCTCGTTAAAGAAGGTGTATGCCGAATCACTCAGGTCTATGTATGCATCGAACGAAGTCGATGGGGAGTCCTTCACGGCACAATCGACACAGGGACGACTATCGCTCAAGTCCTCGCTAGATTTAGAGGTATCGTCGGGAACAACGAAGTTGTTTGAATGCGATCCCAACACTTCTTCTTGGTTATCGTTTTGAGATAAATTATTGAAATCTATCCTAAGTTCTTTTAACCAATTAAGAATTAGATCTTCTAATTGAAATAGTGCATCAAGAAGCATTTCTCCTAGAAAATCCGGTTGAGAGCATTCGAGGGAGAGATAGGGATTATTTTTACTTTCGCCCCTCTTAAGGATACAAGGAATCGATGGGTCTATATAGTGGGGTTTATAATTTAGAAAATAACATTCTAAGTCCTTATGGGAACCACCACATATTTGACACCACGCACCATAAGAGTGCCGAAAGTAAAAAATATCAGTATCACTCATGTTTGTGTCAGAAATTACCGACCGTCGGGATCTTACGGTTCTGTTTTCAGTAACTGAATCTTGGGCACGGGGCGTGTTGAGTGGGCATGGCCCCGTGTTCAGCTTACTGTCTGACTTAAAACAGGATTGCCAGTTCCAATGATTGGGCACGGGGCGTGTTCAGCGGGCACGGCCCGTGCTGAGTTCTGCAGAAGCTGAAAAATTAAGAAAAATCCTAAAAAATATAGAAAAATAAGAAAAAACGATTAGGCCGTTGATTCCTAACTTTCTTAAAATCCTTGTGTCCCCGGCAACGGCGCCAAAAACTTGATGCGTGTGAAGTGTGTATGGTTTTTAATGTATATTTTAAGCCCTTTTACACTTTCTTTAGCCAAGTTTTAAATTTATAAAACACGATATTTACTAACACTAAACACACATATGGGCAAGTGCACCCATCGTGAGCGTAGTATAGTGTTGGTAAGATACCGAGGTCGTCCAATGACACAAGAGCTTTTAGTACCGGTTTATCCTCAACGTCTAATCAAATCAAAAAGTTTAGAAAAAAGGTTTTAAACTAACTAAAATGTTGAAAATAAAAATAAAATTAAACAGATAGACAAGATGAATCACTTGGCTCCGACTCGTGTTTAGTGTAACCTTTGATTATTTCCGCACTTTTGCACTTTTTAAGAGATTATCTTAGTTATTGTAGTAGGCCCCTCTTTTGAAGGCGACGTTACCCTCAACCCAGTAGTTTGAGTCAGCAATGATACAATCCTAAAGGGTCAGATTATTGAAAGATAATTAATTAAGTTATTAATGCGTATTATGGTAGGCCCCTCTTTTGAAGGTGACGTTACCCTCGGCTAAGTAGTCTGAGTCAGCAGGGATACATTCCTAAGTAGCCGGATTAAAGTATTAATAGTAGCTTACATATGAGGGGATCAAAGAGTTTGGACCCCCGCCATTCAATACCGTTAAGTATTGAAGGAGGTCCTACTAAATTTGACCCAGGTCCTTGCAGGATCTATACACTGAACAAGGCAAGACTTTTACCAAACCGTTCCCTTAACCCCCGACCAGGTAGCCAACATACCTCCATATAGACCGTGGAGATATGAATGGTGAAAATCTTTTATTTTATATAGACAGTAAAAAAAATGCCAAGACACCACGGACAAACGATAAGGAAAAATCACCTTCAACATAAGAAACTAGTTATTAAAGTCATTAATACATAACCGAGTAAAAAGTGCGAAAAGATTAAAAATAAAAAGTATTACACTAGACACTTTGTCTTCACCAAGTGATGTAAGAGACTTAGGCAAACATGGCCTTGATTGTCAAGAACTCTTACGATCAATCTTGGATCCCGAGACGACTCACACACTCTATGATGGACAATGGATGATGGTGGTGGATGATGGTGTTATGGTGGTGGTGGGTGAAGTATGAGAGAGGTGGTGTGCCAAGGGATGGTTTGAGCTTGAGCCAAGCACTCCTATTTATAGGCTGAACAGAAGCTCGGGCATGGCCCCGTGTCCAGTGGGCACGGCCCCGTGTCCACATCCTTCTCTGTCTTCATTAATTGCTCTCGTCTGTAT
This sequence comes from Helianthus tuberosus, assembly GCA_030545235.1. Classification (NCBI taxonomy): domain Eukaryota; kingdom Viridiplantae; phylum Streptophyta; class Magnoliopsida; order Asterales; family Asteraceae; genus Helianthus; species Helianthus tuberosus. Next base: position 104,147,921 of record CM060448.1, read on the forward strand.
TAGTTGACCACGGCCACGTGTCCGCTGGGCACGACCCCGTGTGCAGAAGCATATCTGTACTATCAAGATTTTCCTGGATTCTGCGAATCTTATAGTTGACCACAGCCCGTGTCCGCTGAGCACGGCCCCGTGGTGGGCGATGGAAGCTTCTACAACTTTGTCTTTTATGCTGACACTTGGGCACGCCCCCGTGCTCATTGAGCACGGGGCGTGTTCAGCCTTCTGTTCTCTTGTTTTGCTTGGGAAGATGCTGTCGTGGGGTCGGGCATGTCACGTTTGTTCCTTTTCTTGTATTTATGTTAGATTTAGCTGCCTTTTTGCTTCTTTTGTTAATTTCAGCTCATTTAATCCTGAAAATACAAAAGGAAGACAAAAGCACACTTTTTCCAACATTAGTACTAAAAAAGGGTTAGTTTTATGCCAAAATTGATGTAATTTATATGTTGCATTTTGCACACATCAATCCACAATATGTGCCAAGAAGGCGACACATCCTTTCTGCAAACACCTTCGAGCCTTCAAAAAACTAATGATTCTTAGGGGCGTATCACGCTTTTCTCCATGTACCACAATTGTTTCTCCATTCGCCATCGGAATGCGAATGATCTTCTCGTGACATACAATCTCTGCTCGGTTGCTTGACAACCAATCCATCCCTACTACCACGTCGAAGCTTCCCAACTCGACTGGCAGCAGGTCAAGCGTAAACTCGTGCTCACCCAGTTCTATCACGCAACCCCTAATAACTTCATTTGCTTCTACTAGCTTCCCATTAGCTAGTTCTATCGAATATGGAATATCTAGCTTACTAGCTCCCAACCCAAGTATTTTCTTAAATTCTAGCGATACAAAACTATATTCAGCACCAGTATCAAATAGTACAGATGCAAAGCGTTGGTTGATAGGGAACGTACCAGTGGATCTTGGTGTGATTCCCTCGCACCGATGTTGAAGACTCTTCCATGTGCTTGATTGAGCTTTGGGCACTATCTCTTGAAATGCCCCACGTCTCCACAATTAAAACAACCTGGTCCTCGACCATTATCATTCCCATTACCACCTTGAGCGTTGTTTTGGTTGTGGTTTCCACTCCCAGCTTGATTCGCAAAATTACCACGATTTCCGTTACCGCCATTCACTCCTTGAGGGCGGTTTCCGTATCCATTCCCACCACGGTTGTTGTGGCCATAACCTCTCTGACCATTGTTACCGCGCCCAGTACCAACCCAACATGTTTCCTTCGAGTGGCCAACCTTCCCACAAGACTCACACTTCCTGAGTCTGCACTGGCCGGAATGATGGTACAGGCATACGTCACATTTGGGTAGAGCGCCCATGTAACCCTTTCCTTTGTTTTCAACCCCCAGGCTTGGCTTCAGCCGGTAAGTACGACTCTCTCTTCTTGTTGACACTGCTGGTGCCTTTTTTGAAGTTTGAGAACTTCCTCTTGTTCTCACCCGATGACTCCACGTGGGTCTCTTTCTTCTTCTGGTCAGAGATCGAAAACTTGTTTAACCGGATAGCTTCTTCAGTCAGTGACACGCTCAGATCGATAGCCTCAGTAATTGTCGGCGGCTTTGACGTTGTTACCATACTCATAATCTGAGGCGCCAACCCCCAAATGAATCGCTCAATGCGCTTGAATTCCGGGCTAACCATGTATGGTACCACGTGAGATAGATCCTGAAATCTTTACACATATTCGGCGATCTTCGGGCCGTCCATCTTGAGGTTCCAGAATTCAGTTTCTAGCTTTTGGATTTTAGCCCTAGAGCAGTATTTCTTTCGCATGAGCTCCTTCAGCTCGTTCCAAGTCAAAGCATATGCTGCTGCCTCTCCCAGAGTTTGAACTTGGAGATTCCACCAGGAAAGCGCTCCATCTATGAACAATCTGGAGATGTAGGTGACTTGCTGTTCTGGTGCACATTTGCTCATTCTTATCACCGAATCGGTCTTCTCTGTCCATCGAACAAAAGCCACAGCACCCCCAGTGCCGTCAAAATTCAGCGGTTTACAGTCTAAAACTGCTTAAAGGTACAGCCTGTACATGTAACGTCATTCACAGAAAGCATTAACGAACGCACATGGAATATCCAATTGTAACGTAATGTGTCTCAAGCGACTTAAACATTACCATGAGGTGGGTTGTTCCTCGAGGTACCCCCACTAGTTTCAGCCCGTGAGGCCTCGTGCTCTGCTATCGCTCGTGAAATGTGTTCTTGTAACTCGGCCTCAATAGTAGGCAATCGTGTCTTTCTTCGTGGAGGCATCTTCTATAAGAAGATTGTATAGGTCAGGTCGTATGCATATAAGTATGTAGTACGCTTATGTAATAACATTTATCAATCACACATAACATCCCATGTCATAACACAAACAAGTAATTCCAACAACGTATATAATGAGAATGTTGCGATTGAGCTTTCATATATCAAGACCACAAGTACAGTTTTACAAGTTTCACAATTATACCATACATCAAAATGGGACTAGAGGGTCACATCACCCCTGTCTAAAATGTCTACCAACTACAATAATCAAATGTCAAAGTGTGGTCTTCAAAAGGCTGTGCAATCTAGCTCAATAGCTGCACTCTCATCAAAATATGCCAAAAACCTCTAAGCTGATGGTGGTGGAGGAATGAGAAGCAAACGGCGCATACGCGCTAAATCCTCCTCTAGAGTGTGAACGAGATGCAACAAACAGCTAATCTGCTGCTCCATGGTAAGAAAACGGATATCGAAATCCGGATAAGGAAATAGTGGAGCAGCAAACTGTGATGGACCAGTACCAGGTGGAGGACGCGGGGTCCTCTCTAGCTCCATGACTCGACGACTCAACATATCCTGTTGGAGCTGTAGCGACAAAAGTATATCATCCCTCGTGTATCCAATGTGGAAAGGATGGTATGGATCAGTAACAGGCATCGTGTAGGGCGGAAACCAAATCGGTGGCTCGCCCGTGGGTGCAGAAACAAAAGGAGCAGTGTGTGTAAACTGTGGCATGAAATGATTGGCTGCTGACACAGGAGGTATATGACCGGGCTGCTGACTCGATGGTCCTTCCCCTGGACGGGGGGAGGGATATCCTGTAGAAACGTGACTGGTAAATCAGCGCGATGAATGTCGGATACGTGTGGGTGAAACGGGGCAAAGTCACTGGGTGCATGTGTAGGTGCAGGTGGGGGAGTAACAGGTCTAACAAATGGAGGAAAGTCGTCATCGTCCCAAATCCACCCATTGCAGGTGTGTGCGTATCTGGGGCCAACCTGGGCTGCAAAAGGAGAACGATCAACAAGTACAGGGATCGGGTCAGGTAGAGGTGGTGCAACAACTGGTACATCGGCAGGTGCAAGGTCATGCTCGGGGAAAGGATCGTGAGCAGGTATAGGCTCTGGTGCAATCAAAGGCTCGGGGTCAGCTGGAGCAAGCTCATGATCAGCGGGTATATCAAAGAGATGATCATCAGGAACGACAGGTGCATCAATGGGCTGCTCTGCAGGAATAAAATCAATCTCCTGCTTAGGATCGAAATCAGGATCAACAGGTGCCTCAAAAGGCTGCTCATCAGGAACAAACTCTATGATCAGGGTCAAAGTCGTGAGGAAAGACCGGATCAAACTCGTCATCAAAATCAAAATCCTAATCATCGTCGTGTGGACCAACAGGTGCGGCTGACATAGCTGTGTCAGAATCCGAATCAGTGGGATATCGCTGTAATCCCAAAGCATGTAAAGTAGTGGAAGACACTGACTCGAAAGAATCAGGACCTGAATGGTCAGAAGGAGCCTCGACAACGGGAATCTCCTCATGTGGAATAGCAACGACATCACCAACTGGGATCTCGACAAGTGGATCGAAACGGCATCATCGACGGGAGCCCCACCATCTTGGGCATCCTCAGGGGGACCCTCAATAAAAAGATCAATGTTGTCGTCAGACATAGCGTCAGGAGGCAGATCCTCAAGAGGAACTGCAGCAAGAGGAAGAGGAGCAGGGATCTGAACAAGAGGTAGATCCTCGCCAGGAAGACCATCAGCTAGTGGTATATCGTCTCCAAAATATGGTAAAGCAAACGGCTGAAAGTCATCAGTATCATCTGAAAGCATCTCTGGATCTGTGGCCATCTCGTCATCTGAAACTATAGCCATTGGGTCTATGGTATCTGATACTCTGCTATCAGAAGAGGACATGGTGTCTGTAACAAAACAATCACAAGTATGCACATATATCAACAATCGTCAAATAAGCATGTAAGTAATAACAATGTAAGCATGTATGCAATCCTAGTCTTCCCAAGACTATCCCACCCAGCCTTTCAGACTGAACTACTTAGTCTCTTAGACTAGACCTCCCAGTTTCCCAAACTGAACTACCAAGCCTCTCAGGCTAAACCTCCTAGTCTCTCAGACTAAACTACCCAGCCTCTCAGGCTAAACCTCCTAGTTTCCCAAACTGAACTACCCAGCCTCTCAGGCTAAACCTCCCAGTCTCTCAGACTAACTCCCCAGTCTCTCAGACTGCACTACCCAGCTAGTCTCTCAGACTAACTCCCCAGTCTCTCAGACTGAAATATAAATGAATTCTTTGAAATGTATTTTGTGTCTTTTATTTGTAAAAATGTTTGTTTCCTGGATCTAGACATTTTGTGTATGCAGTGAAAACATTTCGTGAGAGCCCTAATGATCGTAGTCTAGACTTGAGAAAGAATCCTAGATCGCTACGATCGAAACTCTGATACCAAACTGTCACACCCTGACTTTTGTGGAAGCGTGGTTATTGGTGTGACTTCTTAATACCATAGCATTCAATCATAACAATGCTATATGATAACAACATGAGATGTCCATCCATTAATTAAGATTAGAAAATACCACAACATACTTGTTTGAAAAGTTGACACCAAACTTAAGTTACAAGCCACAACATGTTCAAATGAGTTCATCAAGACTCGAAAAAAGATCGTAAATAAAACCGGGTTTAGAAACATGTATCCCGTCCAGGAATAGGACACATCTTCTAAACTCTACTACCCCGGATGACATCTTTTATTTAAACGCAACTTGAAAACACATGCATACCCTTGCCAGATCCACTAGTTCCCTGAAATACATGTAATTTGAAAAATCAACAAAAGTTGAGCGAGTTCATGTGTGAGTGTATGAATAAACCTTTAAAGTATGTTTGTATGAATGTATGTCCCTGTTATGTAGCAATAAGGAAAAAGAGATCACCAATGGGTTACAAAGCCAATGATATATGTGAAATGGTGCAGGAAAACTCAAACCTAGCATATTTGTACCGGGCCTCCGGCTGGAAGACATAGTCACCACTATGGGCCACCCTGGTCCCCATGGGAGTGGGCTCGCTACACCCAAATAGATCTATCACTCATGTCCCTCGGTCCTACGACGAGGATTAATGGCCTTAAGTGTTGTACCCACCCTTCACATGATCTAGTAGTAACCCTCCTCAGCTAACCATACCATGTATAAAAGTTTGTAATAACCGTAACATGTATTTCACCCCCGACGTATAAAACTGAAAACAGTAAAAGAAAAGGGGGACATGAACTCACAGTATTGCGTCCTCAGCTCGTAACTAAAACTCTGTCAGCAAACACGACTACCTACAGTGTACTAACGTCTATTAGACGGACGGGTCGTGCCTTTGCTTAGTATTAATGTTTTGGAGTTATGTTTCTAATGTTATTCCAAGTTGTATAATTATTTGTCAAAATAATTAATATTTCAACTTAAATTATTTTTAGTTTTGGAATAATTGTTTAAGCAATATCTCTGTATTAATACTTTTCAAGTATTTAACTTCGTATTTCCTTCCCAAGGATGGGGTATTTTATACATGTGAATTTGTATTATTGTATTTGTAATTTCCGAAATAATATATTTCCAAGTCTCACTTCAGAAAATATATTTGTAAACTCATTTTGTCCCAAAAATAATGTGTTGTCCAGAAAATATATATTTTTCCCAAAAATCATATATCTTCTAACTATACTAGGAAAATATATTTTTATTTCCCAAAAATAATATATTTCTCCTTGTCCAAAAATAATATTTATCAAAAATATATAGGTAACGGTATTGTTTTGGATAGTAAATTTCATGGTACTTTGTTAAGTTATATTACTTTACCCTAAAATAATATAACCATTTCACCAAGTATACAATTAATCACACAAGTGTCTTAATATGTATATATATTCTAAATATATATATGTTTACCCATTTTTATTTATAAAAACCAACCTCCAATATTTGTATTTTTGTTACAAAAATTATGGCAAAGTTTGTATCGAAAACTTATGATCAAAATATACTTGTAAATACTTGTTAGAAAATATTTTTCTAAGTGTTTATATTTTTAGAAAATTTTGCCATAGTTTCCCCTAAAAATGGAGGTGTCCATGCTATCAAAGCATATCATTTTCTTTTCAAAAATCATTACAACAATCAACAATCAAACTTTAAACATATTACACTTACCAAGTGCAAAAACTATACAATTTACATAACAACATGAACTTGAACTTTTATTAAAACTTGTAGTAACTTGGTAGGGTGTTTAGTAGGTTTAGTTACCCCTTAAAGTGCGTTTATTACTTTACAAATCTCATTCTTAACGAAACTAGGTGTTTACAACTTGTAAACATATTCAACAAAAATGTTTATTCATAACATCTTCTTGTTTCTCTAGTATCTCTGCACTTGTTTTATCACCAAAAATAGTGTAGTTTTAAGTAAGAATCAAGTTCTACTAAAAATCATATTTTGAACTTGGTTTTCTTGGAAAATCATTCATGAATTCTTAGATTCATAAGATTACTAGCTCACTTTATTTATTATTTTTCAAGAATCATCTTATCATTCAAGTTCATGCTCATGCATGAGGATGATCTTCTTGTGTTAGCACATAATCATCCTCTAACTTGCTAGATCATGTGTTTAATCACAATCTAGCAAGCTCCTTATGATGATCAACATCATAATCTCAAATAAACAACAACAAGTATCATACATATACTTAAACAACATTATTTCATCCATATATCATCATATGTAAGCTTTATGTTCATGATTCATGTTCAAGTCTTTTAGGGTTCTTGTGATTTATAACATGACACATCTTTTTAACAAATCAAAATTAGAAGTATCAAAGGGTTGTGAGAGTCTTACTACTAGCTCTAAGCTAGGGAAGAACACAAGAGAATGAAGGTGACAAAGATGGATGATAAAAGCAAGTGATGAAGGTTCTTCAAGTTCTACAAGCTTCAAGCTTCCTTGATCATCTTCTAACACTTTGAAATGAGCTTGGAATGGATGAATGGTGGATGAAAATGGTGGTGGTGGAGGCACTATCTAGGCTGAGAGGGAGAGGAAGAGAGTGAGGGAGATGGAGTGAAGTTGTGAAGTGAGATAAATGTTATGATTTTTAGAGATTCACAAGCCATACTTATAATCTTCACTACTAATATTTTGTTCACCAAATCAAACAAGATCCAAATATAATAAGAAATAAAATCTAGGAGGTAAGGTGGTGGGGTCCTTGTGACCGTGAATTCCAAGGGGGGGGGGGTAAATGTAATTTTTGAATGGTAAATTAGATAATAGTTGGAGGTTAAGTGAAAAGTCTAGTGTTTTAAGTGTATGACACTTTATATAGTGTGTTAGGGTGTTCGAGAATCATAACTAGTCCATAAATAATTAAACAATGTTTCTAGTAAAATTTTGGTGTTCCGGGTAATGTCCGGTTGTTCGGTTAGATACCGGTTCGTTAAAGTGTCAAGCTATTCCGTTTAATGATCTTTATGTTACTTTTTGTGACACTTTTAATTCCCGACACTTAGGAAAGCATTAAGGACCATTTAGTCAATTTTCTGCATGTGGCAAGCTTGTTAAAAAGCTGAATTTTGCTGAAATATGCAGAATTCTGCACTTTAAGTGGGGTTTAGGCACTTTCCAGCACTTTATCTACCACCTAGTGACGCAGTTTTATGGTCCTTACTTCCCTACACACCATACTAGTGTAGTATCTTGTCCCTGGCCCATACTGGGTCTCAAAACACTGTCTGTCTATGTACTGAACCCTGTCAGCATATTCTCGTTCTATTCGTTAACTGTGCTATCTGTGCTTTGTACATCATGTATGTCAACAAAGTTTGCAGGTGATAATAAGGTGACATTATGTAATATGTGATGCACATGTCAGTATGATGCAGTAATCAGAAAGCAGTTAAGTAATTCAGCACAGTCATTAAGCCCTTAATTAATATTAATTAATTGTACGGATACCTGGATTTATGAGGGTTGTCACATTAAATTTATAAAACACGGTATTCTACACATTAGTCAAGTTTTAATTTTTTTATTGATGACCATCCGATCCATTCCATGTGCCACTTTCCTCTTTTGGAAACCTATAAATACCCCCTGTCACATCACTTGATGTGACAGCTCTCTCTCGTTCGACCAGCGTTCCAGCCCACTTTTCTCTCGATTTCTCGCGATTCTTGTAAGTTTTCAACTCAAATCTTGTACTTCTATGATCTACACGCACTTCTTCACCATTTTCACCTTTGAATCTTCACTTTTAACCGTGAAATCAACGGATATGAGGTGTTTTAGGATGATGTCATCATGAGGTTCTTATGAACTTCAAGTTTTGGCCTCATTCCACCAAGAACAACTCAGATCTACATGATTTTCACATGATTTAACACTATTTTCATCTTGATTTAAACATTTTCAAGGTTAAAAGGATTGAAAGATGGTTTTGTAACTTTCTTTAAACTCTTTTATACTCAATGCACTCAAAACCGATAGAATCAGAGCTAGTTCAGGCCTTCTACTCGTTCTCTAGTGAAGTGTCGGTCCCAGATCTGATTCCTATTAATGAGACAACCGACTTCGGGTTAAACATGGACACCATCACGAACAGTTACTGAATCGGATTGGGGTTATTCCTGTTCGATTGGATAACCTGGGTGGATGGAGTTCCCGTTGTTTAACGCGCTATCTTACCGTCTCGAGCAAACCGCAAAAACTTTCCAAGCTTGACAAAATTTTCAAGTTCAAAATGATCAGATCGTTGGGACGGATTGCCGTCCGATCGGATTGCCATCCGATCGGATGAACGACAATCCGATCGGATTGCACTTGGACTTCAACACTTAAAACCTTTTGCAATTTTCAAAGATCATTAGTTTCTAACGGATTGCCATCCGATCGGAACACCATCCGATCGAATGACAATCCTGCTATGAACTTGTTCTCACAAAGTGTCCTACCGATCGGATCGCTGTCCTATCAAACGACCGTTCAATCGAACGACCTGAAAGGTAGAGATACTTCTCTGTTTTGAAAATGCTACAACGAAAACTTCAAAGTCACATCATACACAAACACATCTGTCACGGCCCCCGACCCGGTTTGACCCGTTTCAGGAGCCGCGGGACAGAAATCCCGTGGTATTTAATTAATTGAGTTTAACAGCGGAAGTTTATTAGCAGGATCTTTTTAAAACTGGAATATTTCCCAATTATTTTATTTCACAACTCGGGATAAAACCTCGGTAATTTACAATCATTTGATTTCACGAAGAAACCTTTTATTTTACAAAACATGTTTCTTTATTTTATCTTGAGCCACTTTCTTAAGCTTGTAGTGCTTCACGGCACTTTTCCTGGATAATAACAGATCACCTGAAACATGTTTGAAAAAGGTTTTGTCAGCGGGAAATACTGAGTGAATCATTCTATTTTCATAAAATGATGCATAGTTATCAATTACAGCATAAGAGCGATTACAATGGCTTCTATCTTATTTTTATCTGGCGCTCTGTCACAATGGTGACAAGTCACAATGGTGACGATGGTCATACCACTATTAGGTCAATGAACCTAAATAGTGATGATTATCCCTAGTAGGTCAATGAACCTAACTGGGAGAAAATTAGTAATGTGCACAATACCCCACTAGCCAGTGATTCAAGATATCCACGACTTAGTCCCTGTAATTATAACTTTTGAAAATAATTTGAGGTATTGTAAAATAGTTGATAAAAAGAGAATGACTCACATTGCAGATTTAATTTAAGCAGAGTTTAGCCTACTGATTAGCCTTTTAACCTAAATTAATAACAGGCACACAATTCAGTCAGTAACTTAATACAGCATTTACGATAACTCACGAGATCAAACCCTCACAACGAATGACAAAGTGCTATGCTTAAACATCCATCGAATTAACGACTAATGAAAAAGCATCACCCTAATGTGGGCAGCACTTAAACATCCATTGGATTATTGATCGATCGGAAAATGAATCGTAATAGCGATCGAGTTAATACCCTGATTGCGGCGTCGATTAGTGATCCGTTTGTGTTAATTGTGGTAAACAGAACGTATTTCAGTGTATATGGCGAATTTATTCGTCGTTTCAGTGCCCAGAATCAAGTCCCAACATTTGCTATTTATACACGAAATTGGACTAGCTTACGGACCGTAAGCATCAACCCTTACGGTCCGTAAGGGACACATAATGGCCATAGGTTTGCCACGTGTGGGACTAGGCCTGCTGACTTGACAGAATTCGAATTTTAAATATTGACAGTGTTTTATTTAGATAATCATGACTAGGGTTTACCCCCCTGAGTTTTAGGGGCCCTGTTCCTGATTCTGATTGTTCTGAAAATTTTAGGGTTTGCGCAGAATCACTTGAGTGTCTCAATTAGGGTTTCCTATTAGTCAAATTAATTTAATAAATATGACTTTTGATGAGAGTTGTTACAACATCCATCCCAAACGAATGTCAATTCAACCGAATGGCCATCCGAACGGATGACCATCCGAACGGATTGGCATCCGATCGAATGACCATCCGTTCGGATTGCCATCCGATCGGATGACCATTCGTCACTTGTTCACTTGCACCGTTTTACGCACCGTTCATTCGCTTATGCTACCGCTAACTATCCAGGCTAATCCTTCAGCGCTCCCTTCAATCCAAGATAGTGTTTAAGTTATTAAGCACTATCTGTGACTATACTCGATCCCTTTTTGCTTTACGCACTTTTGGGTGTTACATACGTTACTTATTCTAAATCACATCGATCACACAACACAAACACTTTACCGTTACTTCATGTTTTACGTGTTACTCGATGAATACTTGTATGTTATGTTAACACAGTGATTGTTGCCTGATGCCTTAGCAACGATAGTACTATACTTTGGACTCAGCACCTGTCGTGGACAGGAGTTGTTAAGGTTATTTCTTCACGTGTCACATTGGTGATATGTGTTGTGCATTCTACAACTTGAAGTCATGTTTGTGCATATTTCATTGTCGATAACCTACTAGCTTCACATTATACATGTTACATGTTGGTTATGCGTAAACACTTTCAAACTCTATTATTACTATTAAACTTGTATGCTCACCTTTACACTATGTGTATTGACCTCTATTTTAACGTATGTGACAGGTGTTTGAGATGCTAGGATGCTTGCTTTTGGGGAATCAAGTAGGAAGAGTCTAGAAACAAACAAACAATTTAAATCTTAGTTGTCGGAACATGATATTTGTCTTTGAGATATTTGGTCTGTAATAACTATTTGCTTGGGTATGTTATGGTATGGGACATAATATTTAAATATTTGGTAATTTAGTTGTTATGGATTTCTCCTGGACAATCTGTTTCGCTCAGTGTCGCGCCCCGATGTTTCCGTCATCGGTTGGGCATGCCACGTTTATTCCTTTTCTTTGTATTTGTATTAGTTTTTGCTGCATATTTGTTCCTTTTGTTCATTTAAGCTCATTTGGTCTTGAAAATACAAAAGGAAGACAAAAGCACACTTTTTCCAACATTAGTACTAAAAAAGGGTTAGTTTTATGAATTATTTGATGTAATTTATATGTTGCATTTTACACACATCAAGGTCACAATGGGTTTCTGTCACACCCCCAAAATCCAAAAGCAGGTATCACCGAAGGGAGTATGCCTGACCAGGATCCAACTACCAGTCATATTGAACAATATAAATAATTAAATGAAATCCAAACCAAACAATATAATTGGTGTCAAAACAATTTAACAAAGTCTAAGTTGTCAGCGGAAGCATTAAGTTCAAAACCAAAAGATAAGTTTAAAGTTCATAAGTTTATCATGAACACACAACGGTCCATGTTCCACAACGACTCCTCCCGTGCAAGCTCCTGCTAAGTACCTAACGACCTGCAAGGAATGTAACAACGAATCAACAACAATGTTGAGCGAGTTCACAGTTGGTTGTCCATTTTAATGTTGTTCCAAAAACCATAGGTTATTTCGAAAACCATGAGTTACCCAGTTCCTTGTTTCCCAAACCATATACTGTGGAGGCTACCCCATGTTATAAACCACTAGACCCGTTACCATATCGACTACTGACGGGAGTCATGTTTATGTGCCATGCGTCAATGTCTATCATCATTGACTAAGTGCCCAAGTACATTAGTCCACTCCCGTCCTCTGCGGCATGGTGTGAGGCTTGTCAGACCTAATAGCGCTATTTAACTAATGACCCGTTCGCCAATGACCCGGCGATTAAGTCGATATAAAAATGAGGGACTTCATGATAGAGTGTTGTCTAGTAAGTTAAATGTTGTCTTCCTTCCCAAGGAGGATGGAGGTAGGTATTCTACCCAAGGAGAACACGCAGGTTTAAATGTTGTCATCCTTCCCAAGGAATGGAGGTACGTATCCTACCCAAGGAGGATACGCAGGTTTCTCTATAGTTCATTATCTCATTCCCAAACCACCGGGAATCCCATGCCTTGTAGAAAGTGTGAATTCACATTAGGTTGCGCAACAAATAAATAATGGTGTGATAGAACTTTCAAAGTCGGGTAAGCCCTGATAAAATTTCCATTTTCCTTATTAGTTATATAAATAAAAGTTTCGTAATCTTTTTTCAAGTTGTCGTCTCAGTTTCGGATTTTCGGATCACTTAGACATCTCACACTCACATTTATATTATTAAATATATATAACATTAGTCACAAAGAATCAAGTACAGGTCATGCAAAAGTTTTTAAACTAACATACATGTATGAGCACACTCTTACGTACATCCTTCTCATGCATTCATCAAGCTATTAAAAATATATGTATTTTCCATCACATAATATGCATGTTTAAGAAAAATGGTTAAAAATTGCATATCCATATCATTATAAGACACTATGACCTCTAAGCCGTGTACATCCAACTCGTACAAATCTGAACTCATATAATATTACACAAGACTCTCGTGACTACACACCATCCAACACACAAATAATAATTCACTCATCATTCATGTAGCACATAATTCACTTGTGACAGCTCCATTTGTAAGTCAACCATCATTTTTTTACGCATACATACAACCAATCGACAAATACATGCACATTCTCCTATATTTATTTCCTATAACATACCCCTCTTGTTCTAGTAAATCCCCACATCCATGGCTACACACAAACACAGTCACACATGCATTTATAGTTCATCCATACACACTCAATTTGCAAGCTTTCAATTCACTATAACTATCCACGACCAACCGAACTTGTTACACATAACTTCATGTCCCTGAAGTCTACAGCCAACCCACATTTTCGTATACGAGTTCATGTTTTTGAACCGAAGTCGAACCGGAACTCGTTCTCATACATACTCTTTACGTTTTCTCTCGGGAACATATATACATATACATATACACAGTTACGTAAACACATATTACACGAATTCATGTACAGGTTTTCATGGCTTTAAAATGAAATCGGACCGAAACTCTTATACATTCAGTCCAACCCATGCACTTCACCATGAAGATCAAGTATCAACTACCATCATATTACCATAAAACCATATTCCATAAATTTCATGCATACATTTGCCCATATATATATATATATATATATATGTATATGTATAGTGTGAGGTTCATTGGGGAACACTAAAAAAGTGGGGAACAGACTCAAATGAACTCCGATTGGACTCATTCCAGCGGCATTGGAACCGTCTCGTCGAACCCTAACTAGGATCTCTTAACCCTAAATCATAACCCCTAAACCCTAAATATATTAGGGTTTGGCTTTTAGGGTTTAGCTTTAGCGTTTAGCCTTAGGGTTTAGCTTTAGGGTTTAGTTTTAGGGTTTAGGGTTTAGCTTTAGGGTTTAGGGTTTAGCTTTAGGGTTTAGATTTAGGGTTTAGCTTTAGGTTTAGCCTTTAGGGTTTAGCTTTTAGAGTTTATAGTTTAGATTTTACGGTTTAGCATAGATTTTAGCCTTATTTTTTAGCTTTAGTGTTTAGAGTTTAGGAGTTAGGATTTAGGGTTTAGGGTTAAGAGATCTTAGTTAGGGTTCGACGAGCCGGTTCCAACGCCGCTGGAATGAGTCCAATCGGAGTTCGTTTGAGTCGGTTCCCCACTGTTCCCTACTTTTTTAGTGTTCCCCAATGAATCTTCCCCTGTATATATATATATATATATATAGGGGAAGGTTTAAATGAGAACGCTGAATATTGTGAGAACCGTGAGAACAAATCAAAAAACCGCAAGAACTTGGTCAAAAACAATTCAAATTCAAAATTTTTTTCTACACTTATCATTATTATTCGAATACAATGTTAGAAATTTAATTTACACGTTTAAATTTATGTGAATTCGTAAATAAAGACAATTTACACATGCGTAAATAAAGACAATTTACACATGTGTAAATCTGTTATATTTACACATGTGTAAAAAATCTAAAAAGAGTGATTTTGAAAGGAGAAATTAATCATTTGATGTTGTAAATTCATTTTTTTGATGTTGTATCTCAATTACAATGAGGTTTGTATTAAAAAAAATTGGTTTTGATTGGTTTTTTTCATTCGTTCTCACGGTTCTCACAATATTTAGCGTTCTCAAGATAACACTCCCCTATATATATATGTAGACAAAGGCTTTCATGTGCAAGCATACTCACATACTATCTACTCTTATATGTCATCGTACACATACAACTATTAATAGTTTCATGTAATCACTTAATCACAGGCACAAAACGAAGCTAAGGTCCGACCGAAACCGAGACAACACGTTCTTAAATCAAAGCTACAAGATGAGTGGGGCTTACCTATAACGGTAGTGGTCTTAAGGGGTTGCTTAGTCGTTAAGGGTTGCATGAGATGGAGGAAGAGGTGGTGGTGGTCGTTCGGTCGCCGTAGGGTTTCGGTGAGAGAGATGAGGGACGACGAATGGGGGGAAACGGGTAGGGTTTAGCTATTTTAAACTTCATATAATTTTTTTTGCAAGATGGTCCCTCAAGTTCCAAGTACTTAATGCTTGGTTGAAAAGTTAACTAAATAACTTTGATATTATGGCTAGATTAGTCCCTCGGTTATGTTGGTTATTGTTTATTGCGCTAACCTCCATTTTTAACATGTTCGTGTTTAGTTAGTGACCTCCAAGTCACTACCGCTTAAGAGTTTATGAGTGATCTACAAATCGTGGATGATGGTGGCTGACCGGAGACTCCCTCCGCGTCTATCTCTCTCTCTCTCTCCTCTGGCTCTCTCTTGAATATGCATATTTATGCATGTGTTAGGAGAAATAACTATATAGCTAGGGTTTAGATGGGTTGGTTAAGTGCACAATGCGAACCCGCTTAAACGTCATGAGTCTCGTTCATATTTCGTTCAATAATACAAAATAACTATATCAAAAATTTATTTATTTATCTAATTAAAATGAACATATGGAATATATATTATATATAAAACACATAATATACGTTGAATCAATATCGTTTGGCTGCAGTTGTTGGTTAAATGACACGTTGCACGCATCGTAAGTTTAAGAAGCGTATTTCCACATAATTATTTTCACCGGTAACCTTACGTAATTAACCAGGGTTGAAAATATCTGGTTGTCACGTTCTTCCCATGTTACAGGAATTTCGTCCTCGAAATTTAGGTTAAGATATACTATACGCTGCAGGTATAGGTTCATCAATAACAAGTTGTTACCTGAAAATAAATATGGTTTCACGAAGGTTCACTACACATTACCAAGCACACAATCATTCAAATAAAATCAACCACCATATTCAGTTCATTTAACGTACATGCAATTACACAGTAAAACAAAACGTTCAGGGATTTATACGAGTTGTCACATCATCCCCAAGTTGAAAGAAATTTCGTCCTGAAATTTAGCACGTAGTCACTGAGGAAACTAGTTGTGTTGTGCGTTTTCCTGGGGTATAACATCATCCCCCCGTTGGTTTGGAATTTCGTCTCGAAATTCCAAAGTAGCTTCAGTACTGGACTCACCTTTCTTAAACAACTGGGGGTACTTGCGTTTCATCTGGTCTTCTTGTTCCCAGGTGAACTCTAGGCCACGACGGGAGTTCCAACGAACTCGAACAAGGGGTATCTTGGTACGTTTGAGGGTCTTGATTTCCTGGTCCATAATCACCACCAGTTCCTCGACGAATCGCAACTGGTCGTCGATAGTGAGTTCCTTGAAATGAACTATGAGGGTCTCATCTGACAGACACTTCTTCAGATTTGACACATAGAATACGTTGTGAACACCACTGAGCTCTTCGGGCAAATTCAGACTATACGCCACCTTGCCAATTTTCTCAGAGATTTCGAAAGGTCCGACATAACGCGGATTAAGCTTGCCCCGTTTGCCAAAGCGAACCACACCTTTCCAAAGTGAGACTTTAAGTAGCACTCGATCCCCAACCTGGAACTCGAGCGGCTTCCTGCGCTTATCAGCGTAGCTTTTCTGACGGTCACGAGATGCCGCCATTCGTTGTCGTATTTGGGCAATCTTTTCCGTAGTGTTGAGAACAAGTTCTGGGCTAGTAATTTGGCTGTCGCCAACTTCTGCCCAACATAGGGGTGATCGGCATTTTCGTCCTTACAAAGCCTCGAACGGAGCAGCCTTGATGCTGGTGTGGTAATTGTTGTTGTATGAAAACTCCACCAGAGGTAGGTGTCTTTCCCAACCGTTTCCAAAGTCGATAAGACATGCCTAGGTTTGGTTTCTTTCCGATTGAGGGCATCAGCTACAACGTTGGCCTTGCCTGGATGATACTTGATTGCACACTCGTAGTCGTTGAGGAGTCCTGCCCATCGACATTAGCGCATGTTCAACCCCTTCTGATCCAATATATGCTGGAGACTCTTGTGATCGGTGTAGATGGTGCACTTGGTACCGTATAGGTAATGTCTCCATATCTTGAGTGCAAAGACTACTGCTCCCAACTCCAAATTGTGGGTAAAGTAATTCTTTTCGTGAGTCTGGAGTTGGCGTGATGCGTAAGCAATGACTTTCTCACGTTGCCTCATCACACAACTAAGTCCTTGGATAGACGCGTCACAATGAACAACGGAATTGTCTGTGCCTTTTGGTAACGAAAGAATGGGTGTACTACAGAGTTTCACCTTCAACTATTGAAACGCGGATTCCTGAGCAATCCTTCTAGTTAGAGTTGCGAGGGTTTGTGTACACGATCAAGAAAAGCGGGCATTACAACGTCAAAAGTCGTTCGTTGGAAACTAAACATAAGGTTGTTTGTGTTGTAGGGGCTCCATGGTAAGGTGTAGGTATCGTTCGGATTCCTACTAGTTCTTGGAGTAGTTTCAGATGTCGTCGAAGAAAACAAGTGGCATATCCGTCAAGGTGGGCTAAATTCGAATGTCGTGACTGGGAACTTATCTCAGTCGTATCGAGTTCTAAGGACAGTTCTCATGATACCTCCATATCTGTGATATTCATGGCCCATTGCTCCTCGAGTAACGTTCGTAGAGAGTAACTCCTCCAAGCGAGAGTTCGCGAAGAATGTTGTTAGGATAAGGATCATAGGATTCGAGAAGTATATCGTGAATAGATGTGAAAACATGCAAAAAGGGTAGTCGTAATCGATGCGTAGGCATTTAAGAATCCATAGCAGGGGTTTACCTGTTGTTGAGGGTATAGCTAGTCGTACACAAGTTGTAAAAGGTTAAAATGAAGAATGCCATTTGCCGAATAGAGGTGCCACGTTAGTATATTAAGCATAACAAGAATTAACCAGAGAAGAATGGTTATCGCACAAGTTTGTAGTGTTAAGGTTCGCTGAAACTTCCGTCAAAGTTGTTGGGCTCGCCCACATGCGAAGGAGGAATAATTCACCTTAATCCATGAACTTAGATGAGTTTACGATTTATCGAGTCGGTAAGCAACCAAATTCGGAGGAGTTTCCTTAGGTCATGTGAATGAATCTGAGATATGCCTGTAGTCAAGAGGTTTCAAAGAAAGGACGCGAAAACATGTTCAAGAGGGTATGATCGTATCAACAACGCATCACCATCCTTAGGGCTTCAAGAAGTGATCACCAATGATCAAAATTCGAGCCTTTCAAATTCTCTAAACTAGAGTGAGTTCGTATTGGTGTCTCTGCATGGAGAAGCGAGGACATAGTGTCACTGTGGTAAAGCAATGATGGTTTTGTCTAAGTCAATAGTAGAAATTAGGCATTGCATTAATCAACAAGCATAGGTCGGTACAAAGGTTAGCGAAAAGATTTCACATAATTAAGATAAACTATTGTACGATCAAAATGCGACTCTTGTAGTGTAAGGGGAAAAGGGGTGAGGTAAATTTGTAGTTCATCGTGTCCGTCCTTAGGTTGAGTAATCCGTATCTCCGTCCTCGAATGTCTCGAAGACTATCCCATCATTAGGAGGCATCCACTTGCTAAGTTGGGTATACGAAGATGTAAATCAAAGTAGAATAAGAATTAACCACTTAACAAGGTAATGGGGGGTAATCTTGTGATCGGTGGAAATCGTGGTATGGTTGTTAGCGTTTTGTTATATCGGTTGCGGATCGAAGAAACAGGAGGTTGGTGATGTTCATACAGAGAATTAATCGAAAACAAAATCCAACAAATAATCAAAGAATCCCGTAAACTATTCTATTCCCCAGAGGCAGTTCCAGTAATGGTGGATGGTGGCAATGGCACGATAAGAATGCTCGTTGCGTCATGGTCACGTGAGTACATCATTTGTCTAAAACAGGGTTCGGATGACAGGGTTTCGAGTTGCACAACGACAACGCGTGTAACTGCGACTGCTTCGTTTCTGGTGACAACGACTGGTGGAGATGATAAGGTTCATCAACATGGACGCATGGGTATATTGTTCTCCTAAATCCGAGTTCGTTTGGGCCGGTTCTGGTCCACGTGAATGTTGTCGTGCAAACCGAATGTACGGAGGGTCAGATCTGAATTCTAGCTGTAACGGCGACGTCATGTCGAGACAATCGTATGAATAGATAGAAAGCATAAAACAGTTGTCGTAGTGGGGTGAGGAGAAAACAGAAAAAGAATTTTATCACCACACGTCAAATTTCAAGTAAATAGTTGGGTGTCATAAAGAGCACATTCGGGCTAATAGATAACATGCTACTACTCTAACTGGGCATACCATATGCAATACACAATGTAAATGTAAACTAGCAAGTAGGCAATACAAACATAAATCATACCACCTAGAGTGTTGAGTCTTGCACGTGGAGTGAAGCGTCGTTGTGGATCGTTGAGCACTGAACATGTTATAGTCTGGTTTTTGTCAAAAAGTTTTCCCCTTTTAAAACCAAGTTCACTATAACCTATGGCTCTGATACCAATCTGTCACACCCCCAAAATCCACAAGCGGTGTATCACCGCAGGGAGAGTGACTGACCAGGATCCAACCACCAATCATATTGAACAATATAAATAATTAAATGAAATCCAACCCAAACAATATAATTGGTGTCAAAACAATTTAACAAAGTCTAAGTTATCAGCGGAAGCATTAAGTTCAAAACCAAAAGATAAGTTTAAAGCTCATAAGTTTATCATGAACACACAACGGTCCATGTTCCACAACGACTCCTCCCGTGCAAGTTCCTGCTAAGTACCTAACGACCTGCAAGGCATGTAACAACGAATCAACAACAATGTTGAGTGAGCTCACAGTTGGTTGTCCATTTTAATGTTGTTCCAAAAACCATAAGTTATTTCGAAAACCATGAGTTACCTAGTTCCTTGTTTCCCAAACCATATACTATGGGGGC
Organism: Helianthus tuberosus; assembly: GCA_030545235.1. Lineage (NCBI taxonomy): Eukaryota > Viridiplantae > Streptophyta > Magnoliopsida > Asterales > Asteraceae > Helianthus > Helianthus tuberosus. Next base: position 104,168,069 of record CM060448.1, read on the forward strand.
TACCCCATGTTATAAACCACTAGACTTGTTACCATATCGACTACTGACTGGAGTCATGTTTATGTGCCCTGCGTCAATGTCTATCATCATTGACTAAGTGGCCAAGTACATTAGTCCACTCTCGTCCTCTGCGGCACGGTGTGAGGCTTGTCAGACCTAATAGCGCTATTTAACTAATGACCCGTTCGCCAATGGCCCGGCGATTAAGTCGATATAAAAATGAGGGATTTCATGATAGAGTTTTGTCTAGTAAGTTAAATGTTGTCAACCTTCCCAAGGAGGATGGAGGTACGTATTCTACCCAATGAGAACATGTAGGTTTAAATGTTGACACCCTTCCCAAGGAGGATGGAGGTACGTATCCTACCCAAGGAGGATACGCAGGTTTCTCTATAGTTCCTTATCCCATTCCCAAACCACCGGGAATCCCATGCCTTGTAGAAAGTGTGAACTCACCTTAGGTTCTGCAACAAATAAATAATGGTGTGATAGAACTTTCAAAGTCGGGTAAGCCCTGATAAAATTTCCATTTTCCTTATTAGTTATATAAATAAAAGTGTCGTAATTTTTTTTCAAGTTGTCGTCTCAGTTTCGGATTTTCGGATCACTTAGACATCTCACACTCACATTTATATTGTTAAATATATATAACACTAGTCACAAAGAATCAAGTACAGGTCATGCAAAAGTTTTTAAACTAACATACATGTAGGAGCACACTCTTACGTACTTCCTTCTCATGCATTCATCAAGCTATTAAAAATATATGTATTTTCCATCACATAATATGCATGTTTAAAAAAATGGTTAAAATTGCATATCCATATCATTATAAGACACTATGACCTCTAAGCCTTGTACATCCAACTCGTACAAATCTGAACTCATATAATATTACACAAGACTCTCGTGACTACACACCATCCAACACACAAATAATAATTCACTTATCATTCATGTAGCACATAATTCACTTATGAAAGCTCCATTTGTAAGTCAACCATCATTTTTTTACGCATACATACATCCAATCGACAAATACATGCACATCCTCCTATATTTATTTCCTATAACATACCCCTCTTGTTCTAGTAAATCCCCACATCCATGGCTACACACAAACACGGTCACGCATGCATTTATAGTTCATCCATACACACTCAATTTGCAAGCTTTCGATTCACTATAACTATCCACGATCAACCGAACTTGTTACACATAACATCACAAACATAACTTCATGTCCCTGAAGTCTACAACCAACCACACAACCAAAGTCAAACCGGAACTCGTTCTCATACATACTCTTTACGTTTTCTCTCGGGTACATATATACATATACATATACACAGTTACGTAAACACATATTACACGAATTCGTGTACGGGTTTTCATGGCTCTAAAACGAAATCGGACCGGAACTCTTATACATTCAGTCCAACCCATGCACTTCACCATGAAGATCAAGTATCAACTACCATCATATTACCATAAAACCATACTCCACAAATTTCATGCATACATTTGCCCACATATATATATATAGTGAGGTTCATTGGGGAACACTAAAAAAGTAGGGAACAATGGGGAACCAACTCAAACGAACTCTGATTGAACTCATTCCAGCGGCGTTGGAACCGTCTCGTCGAACCCTAACTAGGATCTCTTAACCCTAAACCCTAAATCATAACCCCTAAACCCTAAATATATTAGGGTTTGGCTTTTAGGGTTTAGCTTTAGGGTTTAGAGTTTAGCTTTAGGGTTTAGCCTTAGGGTTTGGCTTTAGGGTTTAGGGTTTAGCTTTAGGGATTAGCTATAGGATTTAGCTTTAGGTTTAGACTTTAGGGTTTGTAGTTTAGATTTTACGGTTTAGCTTAGGTTTTAGCCTTATTTTTTAGCTTTAGGGTTTAGAGTTTAGGAGTTAGGATTTAGGGTTTAGGGTTAAGAGATCTTAGTTAGGGTTCGACGAGCCGGTTCCAACGCCGCTGGAATGAGTCCAATCGGAGTTCGTTTGAGCCGGTTCCCCGCTGTTCCCCACTTTTTAGTGTTCCCCAATGAACCTTCCCCTATATATATATATATATATATATATATATATATATATAGACAAAGGCTTTCATGTGCAAGCATAATCACATACTATCTACTCTTATATGTCATCGTACACATACAACTATTAATAGTTTCATGTAATCACTTAATCACAGGCACAAAACGAAGCTAAGGTCCGACCGAAACCGAGACAACACGTTCTTAAATCAAAGCTACGAGATGAGTGGGGCTTACCGATAACGGTAGTGGTCTTGAGGGGCTGCTTAGTCGTTAAGGGTTACCGATAACGTTACCAAGCACACAATCATTCAAATAAAATCAACCACCGTATTCAGTTCATTTAACGTACATGCAATTACACAGTAAAACAAAACGTTCAGGGATTTATACGAGTTGTCACAATTTCGGTCATGATAGGCTAAAAAAAATTAAAAAATTAGAAAAACTAAGAAAATAAAATAAAAAAATCAGAAAAATTCAAAAAATTTAAAAAAATAAGAAATATTAAAAATTCAAAAAAAAAAAAAACAGAAAAACTAAAAATTTGAATCAACATCATATCTGTTCTTCAGATCTGCATTAACTTCAGATTTGTTCGTCAATTCATCCAGAAACTCATCAGATCTGAATCATCATCGGATTTGAATCAACACCAGAAATCCATCTGATTCACATCCTATTAATCATGTCAACATCCACAACCGATTCAACAACAAATTCAACGAATCAAGGACCTCCAATACCTAATGTTGCTAATCCGATTTCAATTAAACTTGACGGTGAAAACTACTTGGCTTGGAAGCATCAGATCTTGACGATTTTGAAGACTATGGGCTTATTATCTTTCTTAAATCATAACATACCTCCACCAGCAATAAATTCTGCTGAACGAGTTGCTTGGGAACGAACTGACGAATTTGTATCAGCTTGTTTGAATGCAACACCATCTCCATCTCTTGCACATGTTGCTATATGAAGCAAACACTGGCCGTCGGTGGTGGTGAGGAGCGGCGATGTGGTGGTGGATTCGTCAGTGGAAGATGATGGCGATTGAGATGACATGGTTGGCGATTGGATCAAGTGGGTGTAAACCCTAGTTCGTAGTTAGAAGAAGAAGAAGAAGAAGAAGAAGGTTATCGATGAGGACATGGTTGTTGATTGTTTGACAATTGGGAGGATACCTTAACTTCATGAAGTCTGATGCGTTTAAAGGTTAGATAGTTAAAAACCCATCCTGGCCCATGTTAAAATTTAAATGGGTATTTTAAAACCCATCCTAACTCATCTTGATTAAATCCCCAGCCCATTCTGACTTATTTCCTTTTATAAAGAGGCCCAAAATAACCCAATATATCATGGTTGGGTTTTTGTTGCCACCCCTAATATATATGTATAATTATAATTAACTTCTTTATATATAAAAGGTAGTTTGGTAAATTTACATGAACTTAATTGAGAAATTTAGCATAGGTTAGTGATACCAACTCTATAATTATTAAACCCTTGGGACCAAATCTGCAAAAAATGGCAAACCACATGGATCAACTAGACATTTAACTCTTCATTTTATAATGAGTATCCGTATCGATTAGAGGTGTACAAATTGGTGGGTTTTTGTTTTACCAAACCAGTTCGGAGTGTACATTGAACTTGGTTTTGGTCCTTGAGGAGAAACTGGTTCGAGTCATAAACCAGTTTAGGTGAAGGATTTAACATCGGTTTTGGTCGGGGTGCAACCGGTTTGATTCATAAACCCTTATTCTCCAAAAAAAAAACCAGCAAAAAACAATCGGTTGAGGTGAAGTTAGTTTGGCTCAAACCAGTTCGGGTTGAAACTGGTTTAGGTGACGAGATGGGGAACCGGTATACAAACTAATGGTTTGGGTTGGGTTGAAACTAGTCTGGCTTAGGCTGGTTTGGTAGTGCAAATCGGGTTGGGTTAAGAAATCAATCAAGTTGAAAACAATTAAAAAAACACAAAATTTATCAAATTCAAAACAGTTCAAAAGCACACAAAGCAAGCATCAATACAATCCAAATAGGAAACTGAACGAATGAACATTGTTTGAGCATAGTCACACGTTTTCATCTGTTTGAGTCATCAATGAGAATGGGATGGGAGACGTCAACCTCACATTTAAGCAATATGAACAAATTATATATGGACTCACATTATACACAATATTAACCCTTATAATTGTTCTGTAAAACAACACATATAACCAAGATTATAACAACAATCGACCCCTCATACCAGCTAATTTCATTATTCATGGATTGAAATATGTTTACATTGAAATAAAAAAATACTAATAAACATAATTGGAATATTGTTAGCTTTCCCGATTTTCGGTGTGTCTGCTCGGTGGATTTATGCGTGATGATTGATATTAGTTTCACAATTGGCCACGGAAGATAGATTGATAAGATATTAAACAAGGTAGGATCGAAATAAAACGAGCTTAGGACAATTCCCACAAGGTATGATTGAAATAAAACGAGCTTAGGACATCATAGGCCTTTAAGCATTGGAGTTGCAAATTACAAAGCTTTTTCTTTGACCGAACCGTTCTAGCCTATAATCAAGGTTCGTTACATGCGGTTTAATATTTTGAAAATACGTCAGTTTTCACTGGTAAATACAATTAACCGACTCATTTTGAAAATCATTTTATATATTATGATAACTTGTGGGTAGTCGTTTAATATTTCTTGGGATGTATTTCTTGTCACTAGTTTTACGTGCTTGTCAATATACTTAGAAGTTCAATTATCGCAAAATGCATATTTTTTAGTTTTGACTTTTATATATAACATGCTTGACTCATCATTTTGCCTACTTAACGTGATAGTCGGAAGGTATAATCGTAGGGAACTTATACCTTCATTATTACGATCACATAGGAAAGTTCAAATTGAACTTTGACTTGACCGAATTGGCCAGAACCGAAAGTCAAACTAAAAGTCAAATTGTGTTGACTTCCGGTTGATAACTAGCTATATAACTGAAATTGGCCAACGAGGAAGGACTTACCAGGCTTGATAACTACTGAGAACACTTAGAAAGCAGCCCCTAACTCCAGAGAAGCTCCAAGAGATTTAGAGTGAGAATTGGAAAGGTGTGAGTGAAATGGCACCTATTTATACTAATCCAAGGGCTCCCAATCTATGACAAGTGTTACCAGGAATCATTAGAGGGTGATTAGTAGCAGATGAGGTGTTCAAAGGAGGAAGTGTGTGGCAAAAGTCGCATAAGAGATGACATGGAAGCAGGCTGTAGCTGCCAGCTGCAAACCTACTGTTAGGGAAGCCCTCACGGACTGTAAGGCCTCTACCTTGCGGTCCGTAAGGACATTGGGCGCACTACAAATTTGAACTCCCTTGCAGTCCATAACGGACCTTCAAAATCATTTTTTTGCACTTTTACAACTTTAACCCATCGACTTTGATTCAACTCTTATTTTGACAATTTTAGTCCCTCTGCTTCCACAAATTAAAATTTTATGGAGAGTTTGGACACGTGTCGCTTTATAATTTGGACACGTGTCACTTTAGAGTTATTCATCTTCAAAGTTTGGGTCGGCCTTACTTCCATAAGACTAGTGGGTGTGGGCGTTGGTTTCTTGGAGTTTTGGCCCTTTAACGCTGGCTGCTCCACCCCGGGTTGGCGTTGGGCATGGCATTGCCCCTTTGTTGTAGGGATTGAGCCTGGTGTGGGGTGGGGGGCTGGGTGACATGTCTGACTTTGGTTGGCTAGGTAAAATTTTAAATAGTTTAAACAAAAAAATAAAAATAAAAAAATTCATATGGTTGACCACGCCAAGCTAAGCCACACCACACCACACTCCTAGTTTTTTGAGTATTACCTTGTGGATCCCATTCTCACCAGGTGTCGAACAATCCCCCAACCTAAGGGTGTTAGGAGTGGAGCGGTAAACTGCTCGGCAAACGGTTTTGCCGATCGGCAAACACCGCCGCCAACAGTTTACCGGTGCTGAACAACACAAGAATCGGGGGATGAATGCCGATGCGGGGAATGAGGTTCAACGGCTATAATGCAGTTGGTTTATTAAAAAAAATCATTTTCACCTTTTATAAATTAACCTTTTCAAATCCATTTTCACCAAACATCAATCTCATCAAATTTTACTACATTTTACTCTTTTTTTTTTAAACTATTCAAAAAAATGGAAGGCTCAAACAAGGGTGAAGGCAAGAAAAAAATGGTAGGGTCCGGTTTGAAGTCGAGGGCTCAAGATAAACGTGGTTCGGGTGGTTCTAGTGTCTCGTTTCATCCGCACCTTGGGTTTGCGAATCAAACCTAACCTCCATTTTATTTTAACCAACCCATGCATCAACCTTTCGGTTATGATACCCAACTCATCCAAAATTGGATGCAACACGGTCTGACGATGACTCGACCCGGTCATTATGATTACTCCCTAGAAGCCCAAAATGCTTTTGACCCGTTTGCTTTTCAAACTCCAAGCGCACTATCACCAAGACCTTTTCAAACACCAATGTCACAATCACCGAGAGACGTACAAGATGAATCCGATGAGGAGTTCGTGCCGGAAACCCAAGAACAAGAGTTAGATGAGGATGAAGATGTTGCGGTTGAAGAAAATGTAGCCGAACCGGAAAGAAAAGGAAAAGCGAAACGGGAAACTTGGACGCCTAGACAAGAAGAGGCGTTGGCAAAGGCTTTTGTTCATTGCACTTTGAATAAAAAGAAAGGCAATCAACAAAAGACGGATGGGTTTTGGAAGAAAGTTCTAAACCACTACAATGAAACGGTCGGAGTAAGTAACCGAACCCACCACCAAGTTCGCTCAAAATGGATGACGATGCAAACAAAAACTAACACATTCAACGGTCTATATCATCAAGCGGTAATTTTTTATACGGTTTATTTTTTTAACGAAATATTTGGATTAAGTTGTTGATAATTTATTATTTTAGGATCGTTTACGTCCTAGCGGGGAGGACGATGCTTATGTAATGAAGCAAGCGCTAAAGGATTACAACATCAAAGAAAAAAATGATTTTGCTCATATTGCGGCTTGGGAGATTGTTAGAACAAATCAAAAGTGGTCGCCGGTACCTTTGTTGAATGAAGAAAGCTCCGGCTCGGGTCTAAAAAGAAAGTCTTCGGATTCGGGAAATTATACACGAGGATCACCGAATGTCGAAATCTCGAGCGGATTCGCTATTCCCGACATAAACGAGGATCCTTCACCACCACCAAGACGACAAACGAGAAAGGAGAAAAAGGACAAAGGGATATCTTCATAAAACGAAGATCCAAGAGATATAACACACAAATTCGAAGAGTACAAGGCCATGAAAAAAGAGATAATGGAAATTAAACGTTTACGAGAAGAAAAATACTTGACCATGGCGGATGAGCAACGAGAGGCGTTGCGACAAACAATGTTCGACAAAGACTTGGAGACGTATAATCGGCCTACCGATAATGTTCACCCTGCGATGTTGGAAATCACACTCGCTAGAAAACGTGAAATCGCAAAAAAATTTGGATGACCTTGTGATTTTTAGTTTTTTTTTAAGTTAGATTTTATTTAAAATGTAATGTTTTATTTTTATTTAAGATGTAATGCTTTATTTTTATTTAAAATGTAATGCTTTATTTTTATTTTTAAAAAGTTTGTTTTTTTCCATTTTATCTTAAATTAAAAAAAAACAGAAAAAAAAAAGTTTGCCACTCAGCAAGTGTTTAAACCATTGCCAATAATTTTCAGCAAAGTTTAAACACTTTTGACTGATTGACATGACGCGCTCTGATTGGTCGGTTTTTTGGTTTACCACTCCAAAGTATTTAACCACTCCACCCTAAGTCCCTCCACACCCCATAGTCTAAATAGAGGATGATATGATGGGTTTTGTCAGATAAAACGACCCTGACCCGAATCCATTCCATCACTTCACCGACGTTTTAACTTATAACGAATAGCCGAGAAAGAAAGAGTATAGAAGCCCCATTGGGAACTCTTAAGGCATGTTTGGCTTACCTTATTTTCAACTTTTGGAGAAGGACTTTTGCCAAAAAAAAGTCAGGATTTCCTGACTTTTGGAAATTTACAAGGACTTTTGCCACAAAAAAGGAAAGCCAAACACTTTCAAAAGTCCTTTTACCTCAAAAATAAGTCATAAGTTGATAAAATAAGCTAAGCCAAACACCCACTTATCTCCTGAACTAATTAAGAAAGGTATCCTTAAACCCTAATTTCACATTTCAGTTCCATGTTCAACCTTTTAATCATCTTTCTTTCATTACCCTTTTCGTTCTTTACTATGTGATTCGATTGTTGTTAGCTGTTGTTAAGTTGCTTTAAATGTTCATCCTCATCTGAATTTGATGGTAACATAACTAGGGTTTCTGTAATTTTTGGTGGGTATAATATCAATCAAGTTTCTTGTGGGTTCATCATGTTTTCTTAAATTGATATTCGTATAGATTTGTTGGTGAGTTTCTAAATCGACATCATCGTAATGGACTCAAAATCATTGGCAAAGTCAAAGAGAGCACATTCTCTGCATCATAAGAAGCATCATCCGAATCAAAAGGGGAAAGGTACTACTAGCACTGAAGTTAAAGTACCTCCGGATAAAGCACCGGGGAAGGTTGTTGTTGTTAAGGAAAAGGCTCGGGTGGGCCCTGCCGCACTTCCGTCTAATTGGGACCGTTATGAGGATGAAGATGATCCCATGGGGGAGAATCAAGTAGATGCTCAACCGAGTGACGACGTTGTTGTACCTAAAAGTAAAGGTGCAGATTATGCTTACTTGATTTCTGAGGCCAAGTCCCAAAATTCTACAAGGCTGTCTTCGGATTTTTTTGATGATTTTGTTTCTGGTAGGCACTTATTCCTTTTTTTATTGCTTTCTGTATATGAAGGGAGAGAATATATTCTTGCTTGTCAATTAATACATGTGTTAAATCTGTCTTACAGTATGCGTGTTTGTATTGAAAATATTTTTTTTACAAAATGTGAAGCAGGTTTACCTTGATTTATAGAAAGTAAATAATAGCGGTTGCGCAGTTTGATTGCACTAATCTAGAAAACTACGGTATTGCGCTTGGCGCTTCACTTCTCGCTTTTTAAGACCAAGACTGTACTAGATAGATAGATAGATAGATATATACAAATTTTGAACTAAGTTCACAACTTTATTCATTTAAATAATGTATATTTTGCTTTAAATCATCTTCTTCCTTACAAGAATTTGTCTATAACGAGGTGCAAGTTGTAAGTTTGCCACAAGTCTGAAATATTTAGCGTAACAATCATGATGTGTTGCGATGTTGTTGGATAGGTCATAGGCGGGTCAGTCTAAAAACAACATTTAAACCCGTCATTAATTCGTTGCTCTTAATCTACCAAGATTGTTCTTTCTTGTAGTTGGACAAAAGGCAGCATTTGCTTTTTCAAAATCTATTTGCAAAAAAAAAAAAAAAAAAAAAAAAAAAACTAAAATAATGGAAATCGGATGGAGAACCTTCATTGGAGGGTCTTTAGCTTTCAGCTGTTAAAAACATAACATCATTACAATGTTTGTATAATAGTAGTATTTGTCGATTAATCTGGCTTTTAAAAATTGCAAGCATGATTTAGCAGTATGGAAGATTAAATCTCTGTGTTTTTAGATTTTGGTCAGGGAAAAGAATCCTACTTTACTGTGCGAGGAGAAAGCTTACTATCATCTATTCAAAATGATAGTTTCTTTGTAGATGATAAGACACCTGCAAACTATGAGGTACTTTCTTTTTTCATTATAAATTCACTTACATAGATTAATGCTAGTACGTAACATTAATACTTTACAAGTACAGATTTACAACCAAAATCACAAATGTATATGATGATACAATGACATCTAGACTATAAATCCCCATGCCCACTTTTCTTGTCTTTCAAATTCTGGCATAACATATCGAATCAGTTGAACTTATCACATAAAGCATTTTTTTTGTGAGTATAAAATATATGGGTTTGGTTCAACCTGCGACCCGCAGGTTGACCCGACAGGCTGACAGGACTCGTTTAGCCAGATGTGTTTTTGGAATTTTCTGGACTAAGCACAAACTCGTAAATTTTGTGTTTGGTTCATGTTGTGTCTGAAATTCACACATCTGGCAAGCGTATTAGGTGGGTGATATAAGGTAAATATTAGGATCTAGAACATCTAAAATGTTTATGAAATGGACGTGTTTCTATATGTAAAACACTGTAAGAAATAAGTCATTTAGCGATTTGTGCATTAGATAAATAGATCAAATAAGCAAGCTTAAGCTTTGTTTTGCTTTAATTTTTGTTTAGTGTGCCATATTAGTCAAAACTATCAGCTAATAATTATTGATCATGTCTTCTTGACATCATCTTATTGTACAAGAAAACATTCTAGTAAATTGGTTAATATTAAAGTTATTAAGTTGACGCGTGAGACATTTTTTGTAAGAAAAGATACAGCTTGTAGGAGTTCTATTCTTTTTAGGTTAACTTGACGTATCTATCATTTGAAAATTGAAATAACGATAATCTTTAGACTTTTGGAAATATTAGCTTCACAAATGAGGAGAATCAATATTTATTCTAATGCCTAGCTGCCCTAGTTTGAATTCTTGAGTTTTACCGGCCCTCTTATTTTGACCAAAGATTGCCTTTTTTCGTTCTAATTTTGACCAATTAAATCAGCACTACTAGAAGCGATCATCTTTCTCTTCTGGAATCTGGATGCTGTCATAGTTTTCTACAAGCATAATATGCATAAGTCTGCTCGGTATTGCCAAACTTGATACGTTTTTAAGGACATGTGGGGCGATTTCACAAGTAACTAATATTACTTTAATAGACAGATTAGAGGAACAGAAACTTATTGGACCTATGGGTGTTCACAGTCTGGTTCGGTCAGGTTGTGTCGGCTGGACCGGCCAAACAGAACAGATCGGATTGGCGGTTTGAACTAGTAATTTATTGTTCAAAATTGTTAGGTTGTATTAACTAGTAAGCTCCTAAAAACGGTAACAAATATGGTTCATGAATATTATTCTTTTGCATAACCGCAAATTTTATAAATGATTATTTTAATAGTAAAGGTAACCACCCAGTTTCAAGTTTCAAACCATGAAGTGAACCGTTAAACTCCTGCAAACCAAAGCGTATAAATCTCAAACTGGCCGATTTGATTCAGTTTGGGTGGTTTTAATTGTTTATGAACACCCCTATGTGATGGATGAAGTCTTCATTTGGCTTACTGTAAACCAACAGATATTGAATTGATTGGAAGCTTTTAGTTTATTTCATTATTTTCTTTATGGCGAATTGGAAATAAACGATCCCACCTAACTCAATTTGGCCGATAATAATCCGAACTGGTCAATATTTTTTGTAAAATAGTCCGCCGTTAAAATAGCTTAACGGAGTTAAGTTTATTTCCGAATTACAAACCGATGTTTTAGGGCTTTTGATCAGAACGAGGATACGAGTCGATTGATGTAAAACTTACCTCGAAATTGTGCTCGAAATGGCTTGATTTTTGTTAATTGGAAGTTTAAACACCCGAATTGAAACACCGTTTTCGTGGGTTGGGGCAGTATTTCGAGGTAAGTTTTACATCAATCGACTCGTATCCTCGTTCTGATCAAAAGCCCTAAAACATCGGTTTGTAATTCGGAAAAAAACTTAACTCCGTTAAGCTATTTTAACGGCGGACTATTTTACAAAAAAAATTGACGAGTTCGTATTATTATCGGCCAAATTGAGTTAGGTGGGATTATTTATTTCCAATTTGCCTTTCTTTATTGCACATGAAAAAAGAAAAATCTGTCAACTGATAATATGGGATAGGCTTGAGAATTAATTGTTGAGAAACACTTTTTTTGTAGAAGGTTTTCATAGATATCCTTTCAATGATAAAAATATAAGAAAAAACATTATCTGCTAATAGAAAGTCTTTTAAGACTTTGCTCTTTCATGTGTAGGCTTCATTTCTCTCGCTGAATATGCATGCTCTGGCAAACCAACTTGCAAAGATGGATCTACCAAAAAGGCTTTTCATGGAGGCAGATTTGTTCCCTCCCGTGCAGGTATCTAGTTATTTCAACCCATTTACTTATGAACGGGTCAATTATGGTTTTTAGTATTAATTGTAATGGGTTAAATGGATAAAATAAGAAAATAGCTCAAAATAAATGCTTTGATGGCATTTAATCTAGCCGAAGTGTGTTCAATTTTAGTTTTTGGCATAAAACCTCTTCAATCATTCTATTTGAAAAAATCGTGGTTATTTTTGACCCCGTTAGTAAATATAACCTGGATTGAACCATTTATTAGCAAATGGATCGAGCAGGTCTAATGGATAAACAAAGAAAATAGCTTAAAAGGAAATGCTTTGAAGGCATTGAAGTTTGTCCAGAGTGTATTATTATTTTTAGTGCATAAAACCTCTTAGAGGATAGGATTATGTTTGGTTCGCTAGAGGTAAGATATAGCTTGGATTGACTCAATTCATTAGTAAATGGATTGAACGGGTCAAATAGATAAAACTAGAAAATAGCTTAAACAGAAATGCTTTGAGGGTGGCATTGAAATCAGCCAAAAGTATATTTTTATTTTTAATGCTTGAAACCTGTTAGATTATTATATATAAGTAACTAGATTATGTCTGATTCGCTAGAGATAAAATATAACCCGGATTGACCTATTTGGTAGTAAATGGATTGAACGGGTCAAAAGGATAATTTAAAAAATAGCTTAAAAGACAATGCTTAAAAGGCATTGATGTTTCCAAAGTGTATCATTATTTTTAGTGCATAAAACCTCTAGATCATTTTATTTAAAAGACATTATGTTTAACCCGTTACAGATAAAATATAACTTGAATGGACCCATTTATTCGTAAATGGACCGAACATGTCAAATGGATAAAGTAAGAAAGTAGTTTAAAAGGAAAGGTTTTGAAGGCATTGAAGTTTGCCCAAAGTGTATTTCTATGGCATAAAACTTTAATAGAGATCTTTTTTTATATGTAAAAGAAAACTAGATTATTCTTGACCTGTTAGAGATAAACTACAACCCGGATTGACCCATTTATTAGAAACTGGATCAAACGGGTCAAATGGATAAAAATGAAGGAAATAGCTCAACAGGAGATGCTAGGCATTGCAATTTGCTCAAACTTTTAGATCATCTTTCAAAACAGTTAGGGTAGTTTTGACTGGTATCAAAAACTTTATAAATATCAAAATTGTTTAATACTTTGGTTTTGCCTAACAGCATTCTGAAAAAGTTCCAGAACGCCAAGCGTATGACCTCGCACCATCCACTGCCACCAAGAGCAACACCCACGTGAACCCAAGGGCGCACCATCCCACAGTTGCAAGTTGTAGTGCAAACGAGTCAAAACCTAAAGCTGAACTTGAACTCGATATGCTGCTTGATTCTTTTGATGATGTTAACTTGAAGGAGAAGGCATCATCTACCTTGAGCTCCACGGTAGATTTTGATATTGATGGAACACTTGATGACTTGCTCAAGGAAACTTCTACTCCATCTCTTCCGCTTCATCAGAGCAATGCGTCACCGACTCAACACGTCCCCAAATCTGAACCACTTGATGATTTTGATTCATGGTTAGATACTATCTGAATTTATCTACAGGTGAATTTTATGTAATCATCAACAGAAAACACTTGCTCACCATGGCAAATTAAGCCGCACCCGACTCATTGCCATAACGATGTTCAAGAAATTTCAACCAATGGGGTGGTGGTCCTTTGGGAGGGGGTTTTGGGTTTAAGTCTCACAGACGACAAGGATTAAAAGAAATTTGTTGTTAAAAAACAAACTTCTTACAACATGTAGCCTTGGGCGTTGAAATGCACTTGTGATCAATTTGGCTTTAAGATTATTAGTGTGATAAAAGAAAGAACAATCAAGTCAAAAAGTTGTGTGATTTTCCGGTTGGCTATAATTTTTTAGCGACATTTCAGCGATCGTGTTATGGATTAAATTTGGTTGTATTTGTGACAGTCAATGAAGATGAATGTGTAGGAATGAGAATTGTAATCCCTATGGGAATTGGAATTTGATGGATTCCTTTAAAATCCATAAATGTGTTTGGTTGATAAATGTATTAATGGAATTAGAATTTAAAAATACCTAAAAAGACAAAATTACCCCAGTTATAAACAATTGGCAAAAGTTTTAAAAACAACTATCTTGGATAAAAATTCTAAAAAATCCAAAAAATTATAAAAAATCTAAAAATCATAAAAAATTATAAAAATTCTAAAAAAATCCAAAAAATTCAAAAGTATCAAAAAAAAAAAAAAAAAAAAATCTAAAAAATAATAAAAAAGTTCAAAAAATTTTAAAAAATAAAAAAAATTCTAAAGAATAATAAAAAATCCAAAAAATCTTAAAAACTCAAAAAAAAATTAAAAAATAATAAAAATCCAAAAAACTCAAAAAAATCAAAAAAATTCTAAAAAATAATAAAAATTTCTAAAAATTTCTAAAAAATAAAAAAATAAAACAAAAATAAAAAAAATAATAAAAATCTAAAAAATAATAAAAAATCCAAAAAATTATAAAAAATCAAAAAAATTCGAAAAAATACAAAAATTAATAAAAAATCAAAAAATTCAAAAAATTATTTTTTTGAATTTTGATTTTTTAGAATTATTTGGATTTTATGGATTTTTTATTATTTTTTAGATTTTTTTTATTTTTAAATTTTTTTTTGTTTTTTAGATTTTTTTTTGGTTTTTTAGATTTTTTATTAATTTATTGACTTTTTAGATTTTTTTGGTTTTTTAGAATTTTTAAAATTTTTTTTGTCTTTTTATAATTTTTTGGATTTTTTATTATTTTTTAGAATTTCTTGGAATTTTTATTTTTATTTTTTGATTTTTTTGATTTTTTATTACTTTTTGGATTTTCATTATTTTTTTGATTTTTAGAATTTTTTGATTTTTCATAATTTTTTGGATTTTTTATATTTTTTATCATTTTTTTGATTTTTTAGATTTTTTTTGATTTTTTATTATTTTTTAGATTTTTTTTTATTTTTTAGAATTTTTTGGATTTTTTATTATTTTTTATTATTTTTTTGATTTTTTAAAATTTTTTTATTTTTTATAATTTTTTGGATTTTTTATTGTTTTTTTTATTTTTTGGATTTTTTATTATTTTTTTATTAAATTTTTTTTTTGGTTTTTTAGAATTTTTTTGGGTTTTTTTAGATTTTTTATTATTTTTTTGATTTTTAGATTTTTTTGGATTTTCATTATTTTTTTTTAGAATTTTTTGATTTTTCATAATTTTTTGGATTTTTTAGAATTCTTTTTTAGATTTTTTAGAGTTTTTTTTTATTTTTTAGAATTTTTTGGATTTTTTATTATTTTTTTTATTTTTTAGAGTTTTTTTGATTTTTTAGAAATTTTTGGATTTTTAATATTTTTTGGATTTTTTATTATTTTTTGGATTTTTTAGAATTTTTTTATTTTTTAGATTTTTTTTTTTATTTTTTGATTTTTTTGGATTTTTTATAATTTTTTGATTTTTTTATTATTTTTTGGTTTTTAGACAAAAATGAAAGAGGCAAGGGGTTATTTCCGTAACTTTGGAAACATTCTCGTGGTTTTTTAAACTTTCCTTTGAAATTTAGAAGGAATCTGAATTCCATTAAATAAAAAATTTTGTTGGAATTGAAATTCAATTTCCTTCAACTAATTTGTCCAACCAAACACACAAAAGAATGAAATTCAAATTCCAATTCCCTTGAAATCCTATGGATTCCTGTCAACCAAACAGGCCCTAAGTGTGTAGCATGACATTTTTTAGTTTGTGCGTGTTCCGAGTAACGTTTTTGAGCTCGTTTCATGTTGAACCCATTAACTTATGTTTGCAATTTGTTTACCAACGTTTAGTATCTGCACTAATTAAAAGTTTCATAATTAGCAACCAAACTTTGCGACCATTTTATTAGAGTAAATTGCTATTTTAGTCCCTGAGATTTGTCCAAATTTTCCATTTTAGTCCTAATAGCCTTTTTTCTCCTCTAGGTCCCTAAATTTTCTCTTTTATTGCTATTTTGATCACATTGCCTAACTCCGTTCAAAAACCTCATTTTTAACCAGTGGTATTTTGAGGATTTTCAATTTAAATATTTCAAATTGCCATTTTGATCCATTCTTTTTTTATATTGAAAAAATAAAAGAAAAATATCTAATTAGTGGGACCCACCTCTACTCTACCGCCCAACACCACCATAAACACCAGCCACCACCACCCTCAACACCATCCACCACTGCCACCACCGTCATTTACGGGCTTTAATACACCCGGTATAAATTTGGCCATATCTGTCAGAAACACAAAGGGAAGAAACAAATTTGTTTAAATCTTATAACCTATGAAAGTTTCGGTTCGAAAAACAGATTAAAAACACGGAGAAAGCAACCAACACAATATAATTCTTACAGGAAACACTGACACAACATAAACATCAACCAAAAATCCAAATCAATAGCAGTTTTCAAAATTTTAACCATACAACATCTAACATACAGATAGGTAAACCCTAATCAACATGAAGACTTGAAAAAAACCACTATCATTTACCTAGCAAAGCCTTCCCAATCTCATTCAGCCCCGAAATCGCCTTCAAAAGCAACATATTCTAAACAATCAATATTAGTTTAAACTTTAAATCACAAAATACAAATAACATACAAGTTAATGAAAAAGTCAACACCATAAATACCTGCTTGTCAAGAGGATGTCTAAAGCCATCAGCATCGAGATCATGGAATGATAAGGAAGAAGAAACCATCGCTTTGCAAACAGATATCTGAACTGGATTCGACTTCAGGATCCAAATTTAGCGTATGATGGACTGAATAGAGGCTTGATTCCGACGATATGAAAGTTGAAACAGAGGGGGGAAGATTTGGCGGTTAAGTTGAATGACGGTTTCAATATGAACCCCGACAACAAGACAAAGATAGATATGGGATTGAAAGGAAAGGTAAACTGTCACACCCCAACCGATGGCGGAAACATCGGAGTGAGACGAAAACGAGATTGCTCGAGACTTCATAACACTAATTTTGTGACAAGTACTTAATAATAAATTCCATTTCATTGCTAAAAGAATTTATTACATTGTTTGAAATCGAATACAACAAGTTGAAACAAATGAATTACAATACAACAAGTATTTAAAGTTTAAAATGTGTTTCTAGGCATCCTACTAAGTTCCGTGCATCATCATCATCATCAAAATCCTACAACATGTTTTAAAGTATAGTTCAATACAAAAGTATTGGCGAGTATACAAGTTTTGGAGTACTAGCATATAAGTATAAAAGTTTGTCTCAAATCCAACATGTCAATTTATATACAAAGTATAGGCCAAACCCGAGTGTCCACGAGAATAATGTGCATCCCTCGCCACCGAAGTGAACGAGACCGTTATGTATAATGTATAATGACTTAACTATACCTGACGGGCGGTGTGCTACTCCTATAGCGCTATAATTGTTAAGGTGGGTTCGCTAAGTTAATGACAAATAGAGTGCATGAAAGTATTCTAGCATAAACAACCTAAGCATAACAAATAGCATGTTTGGCGGATTGAGTGATTGAATAAGTTTGATTATGTTTATTGTGAATTTTGATATTTGAAACATGTTACACCCAAAAGTGCATTAAGCGTAAAAAGGGTCAAGTATACTCATGGTTTGCGAAGAAATTTCCACTTAGTGAGTTTCACGAGTTTTGAGTTGTTGGAACACCGAAGTTACCAATTTTGGTTATTGAACTTTTTGCCCAAAGTTGAAAATCTTGGAGATTTGAGAGTGTTTGGAAGTAATTTGGAGGTGGTGCAAGTGTTTGGAAGATGTTAGAATTTGTATTTATAAGAGGGTTAAGTGGTTGAGGTTTAAATGAAGGTGGTTGGGGTTTAAATAAAAGTGGTTGGGAGTTAGGAGGGGTATTAAATGAGTTAGTTGGAGGTTAGGACATTGAAGGGGTAAGGTCCCAAAAACCTCATAATAAGTATTTGAGACCATACCACAAACTGGCCTTTCAACCTTTTAACCTTGCGCGGCCGCGCATTGGTCTTACAAAAGGAAGAAAATAATCAGCAATCTATAGTCACGCGCCCAAAGGAAAACATAAATCCTTGCTCCTTCTCCCATTAACAAAGGATTAAAATCCTTTGATCAATACCTCCGCCTAAATATCCAGACTTGGATAATTTAGACTTAGGATTTATTCAGTGGCCTCCACACAGTAAGGTGCCACACTAGATTACAGCAGTAATCTTCTAGAAAGAATATGATCGTGCACCACCCAGACGGTTATAACCGTCTGGACACGTGTCATTACCACAGGCATCCCTGAAATTACAACGAAGGCATGCAATTGAAGAATAATCTTCACTTAATCACTTTCCACGTGGCAACTCCCTAGCCATAGATCAAACCACGATCCGTGTGCATTCACATCGGATCGAGACAACTTGACGTTGGATCAAAGAACTTAACGGAAGAAAATATAACCGCTACGGCGTTAGCATCTTCCGTCATCTTTTCAATAATAGGTTTTCCCTCCCAAACTCCCGGTTATAAATACGAGAACTGTTCAGGTATGAACTCAGATTACACCCACTTCTCAAATACTCTCTTCTCCATTACCAATACTTATTCTCACACCGGAGTCGGGTCAAGGAGAGAACCCTCTTCTCCCCTTGGCGAGGCTAACGGTGTTCTTTTTTGCAGAATCACCGGAGAAGAAGATCAGCTGCAACTGAATCAACTGAGAGAGAGCTAACCCTTTTATGCGGATTCAAACCCCCTAGATATTTCGGTTCCGACCATTTATCTAGTGTTTCTTCATTGGCGCCCACCGTTTTCTCAGTTTTTCTAGTTTCTACCTCGTTTCGATTCAGTTCAACCTGGTCCTCGACCAAACGTCGGAAACAATTTACCAGTAGAAGGGATCGTAGAAGAGGCCTCGGACGATAATGAGGTTCAATCCAATCGAGCAAATGATCCTGTTACTCCAGGAATGTTACCAGCAAACCCTGCTCAATCAATTTTACCACCAGGAGAAACTCCGATATCATGGTATGTCCGGTCCCAAGGGGCATTAAACGCAGTGTACACACAGTTGTGTGCTCAAACTGCTCCCGTGACCCAATCACGGAGGCCGGGATCTAGAGCTCATGCCTCCCAGCGAGAAGAATCAACTTATGATGATACAGGCGGTTACCAAAGACAACACCATGGTGAACCACACCCTCGTCGAAGACAATCGGTTCATGATAGGTTGGGTTCCCAACGGGACACTCACACTGATGAATCCGATCAAACATATCGTTTGAGTGCAAACACCAGCGTATTCAATAGACTGCAGCCAAACTATAACAAATGCAGACCTCCAGCGGTTTATAACCCTGAGGCAGAACATAACTATGACTTAGTTTATCGCCCTGCAGAAGCGACAGAAAACTCGAAGTTCATATTGGAGATTGCTCTGGCTCCATTGGAGAAGGCAAAATTACCATCTAACGTTGGGAAATTCAATGTGTTAACTGACCCTGATGATCATCTGAGAGTATTCACCAGCGCAGGGTTGGTTGGCGGTTGGACTCTTCCGCTATGGTGTCATTTGTTTGTACAAACATTAACCGGCCCAGCGCGAATCTGGTTTGATAACCTACCAACGGGACAGATCGAGTCGTGGAAAGATCTGCGTGAAAAGTTTTTAACACACTTCAGCCAACAAAGGCGTTCCATGCGTGATACATCCGACGTCATGAACATCTGGCGCCGCGATGACGAGAATCTGGAGGATTTTATCACCAGATACAATAAAGAAGTGTTGGAGATTAGAGGTGTTAACGAACAACTAATCCGTGCTCAGTTTAAGTATGCGGTTAGATGTGACGACATGGTTAAGGTATTATCTGGAACAGAGGGCCTTCCCAAGAGTTGGGAAAAGATAATGGCGGCGGCCAAGGTTTATGCGCAGACCGAGAAAAACCTTACTACAAACAGGCCACCACCACCACACAACAGTCCCGCAGACTTAAGCGCAACAGGTGAAAGAAGGTTCAAAAAATCATGGCGTGAGTCATCAGGAAGTCGTTCCTCTGAAGATGCCCGCACAACAATCAACAAGCTCTCTGCACAAAGAGAGAACAAGCACGAAAATAGGGAGAGGCAGTGGACTCCCCTAACAAAGACCCCGGCGGAGGTTCTGAGTACTGAGGACTATCAATTCAAACCTCCGATTCCGATGAAGAGTAAACGTGGTCAAGACCCGGCGCAATACTGCGAATATCATAAAGACAACGGGCATACCACGAACAACTGCATATCTCTGCGCACGGAAATAGAGAAAGCCCTCAAAAATGGAGAACTCACGCATTTACTCCAGAATATGCGCAAGGAGATTAAGCAGATTACCCGGGGAGAAGAAAGCTCAAGCAAACGGGCCAAAACTTAAAGGACTCTATAAGTTTTCCGCAGAAAAGACATGACCTATCAAATGCGGCGGAACTATCAGAGAGTAAGTTAAGTTCCATTTAATTATCAGAAAAACTTTGTAAAGCCTCTGAGCTCTATCCATGAATAAAATTACAAAGTTTCTATTATTTTTGTGTTTACAAAGTGCATGCAATTTCTTTTTAGTAAGCGCAAAAACATTATGGTAGTATAAAACAAAGCTCCATGCGCGGTCAGTGATCACGTCACAAACGACCATAAACTCACACATGAGCTTCATACCAACTTCATTCGCCTTACTCAAAGTAAAAGCAATTGTACTCATGCAAAATATTGTAAAGTCATTTAACAAAACAAATAGAAACATACTATTTTTAGCGTACAAATACGCCCTAAAGAGTTTCAGACACAGCAGTGTTTAGAATCCTCGCGCAACAGCGCACTGACAAAACAAGGATCTACATCCTACATAAAAAATTGTTCAATACAATTTCATCCTACTCTAAATCTTCACCCTCATCCGGAAAGATTTCTTTGAGTTGCGCCACGTGATCATCCGATTGCAGCGCCACATTTATCAACTCCATAACTGGAAGTTGCAAATTATTAAACTCTGTCTTCATAGAAGCAAGCGCGGCGGCAGTATTTACGCCAAACGTAGCAGACTTGCTATCATCCCAGTTAGCTTTCAACGCGCTATTCACATGTTGGGAACATTCCGCATAACCTTGCGCGTACCCATCTCGTCGTGCAGCAACCATCAAATTAGCAACAGTTTTATCCAGTTCTTCAGAGTTTAACACAGATTCACCAACCTATGAAATCAAGCGAAAATAAGCATCGAAAAAGCGCATATATGATTTCACAACAAAAAAGAGGAAAGAAACTTACACAAGCAATCCCGCGATCTTTCAACCAGGCCATATCATTCTTTAAAGGTTCAAGCTCGCTTTCCGCTGAAACCCGCGCCATTTCTGAATTCTCCAATTTCTCTTCAACCTCAGTCAAACGGCGGGAGGTTTCAGTATTCTCAGAATGCGCAAGCTCCAGATCCTTCTTCAATTGTTCCTGGTCAGAAACCAAAGCAGTAAGTTCCTCTAATTCTTTATCTCTAACGGCAAGAGTGGCTAAAGCTTGTACCTCCCGTTGCTCACTTCGTTCCCTATGAGAACGCGCCTCCTCCAACATAGCTTCCATATCAGCCTTTTCCTTCTTCAATCTTTCTACCTCCGCATCTTAATTCTTCAGATTTTCAACCTTAGCCTTGAGGTTATTTATGATATTGCGGAGGTTTGCCTTTTCAGCATTGTCCTTCTCACAAATTCTCCTCCAATTTTTCTGTTCCTCAGACAGGAGAGCAGTTTCAGCCTCAGCCTTTCTTTTCCAACCAGCAACAGACCATTCCTCAGTCTTCCGCTCAGCTTCAAACTTGGCTCGCTCAGTCTCTAATTTAGCCTTCAACTGGGCCACATGTTTTTCATCTTTAGCAAACTTCTTTTGTGATGCCATAAACGATGCCCGCTCCTTATGCATGCTATACCACTCACGCACTATACGGTGAGTAGTAGAAACATGAGAAGCAGTTTCTGCAAGATAAGATTGATAGGTCTGCTCATAAGGCTGATTTTCCTGAAATTTAATCTCACCAGGCGGAAGTATCCCCTGCAACCAATCTTGGCATACACGCCAATCCGAGAAGGTATCACCTTTTTTCACATTCCAAACAGGGACATGAGGATCAGAAGCATCTTTTTCCGTATAAGTCCGGTAATAATATTCTCCCAGAGTTTCTTCTGGACGAATTGGAGATTGTTTATCAACACCAGCAGATGAGCCTGTCTCCTCAGTTGTGACCTTCTCAGTATGCTCAGGTATAGCTTCAGAAGGTCTAGGGGGAGAAGATTGAATTTTCTCAACAGATTCCTTTTTTCCCAAATCTTGAACAACAGTTTCCGGGGTCGGTGGATTATCAGCATCATCTACCACGCCCGGTTCAACAATCTTTTCAGCCTCTGTATTAACACCAACATGCTTCTCAGCCTCAACAGTTTTCTCTACACCTTCCCCCAGCAATCTCTGAAGGCTCTAGCGGGTCTGCAACAGCAGCACGCGGAGGAGTAGGGGGAAGTTCTTTATTAACCACAGATGGTACTTCTATAGGAACAGGGGAAACAGGAACTTCTGGACAAATAAAAGTCTGTAAGAATTCCATCCGCTTAAAGAAAACAAGGAAGAACAACACTTACCAGGGACAGAGTCCGAGACAAATGCATCAAGATTCCCCTTTCTGGTAATTTTCTTCCTTTGCACCTTTTTAGGAGGTTGACCCTCCGCGTCAGGATCAGTTTGTTTTCGTTTACCAGCCTTCCGATGCACCAAGTGTTCAGGACTAGAATCCAGGTCAATAGGCTCGTTAGGGTTGGATGGGGGAATATCAGCAGAATCCTTTGGTTCAGGCTTCGGTTCCCGCATAGTCACTACAGGAGTAAGACCCTCCAAAGAGTCAGAAACCACCACATAATCACACCTGGAGACAGAAGAACGGCACGTACCTTTCTTCTCTCCAACATTTCTCGCCTTCAAAGGTTGAACTTTAACAGTCTCACTTCTCTTCGGCGCAGAAGTAGAAGTAGTTGCGCGTTTTTTCTTTTCAGGGCCTACGCCCAAATTCAACAATTCACCTACAAAAGCGCAAAATTACTCACAAAAAGCAAAAAGGAAAGGAAAAGCAGATATAAACTCACCAGCACCAGCAGCTGGTTGAACAGATAGGTCCGCATCCCGTGGAAGAACAAAATTTCTCACGATGCGATGATACCAAAGCTCCTCTTCAGGCTTCTTCTTGATAGTACCCATTCTTCCGCCTTCCCTCTTGAAGGCAACAACATACAGAGAAACAACTACATTTGAAGAGAGAGCAGGTCAAAAAAAAAGTGGGAAAGAAGAAAAGCCCCAAACTTACTATGACCATCCTCCGTGTACACGGGTTTGTCATCACGCTCCATCTTCCAATTTAAACTCATACCGGCTCCGACAAGAGCTTTCTCCGGCAATGCAATATTGGGCACATCCTTCAAATCCTGATACCAGTTTTCATCAACCGGAGTCTGAAGGGTTTCGATCGGAATATCTTCTTTCCCCCTAAGAACCATCCTCACAGGAATTACTCCAGCTTTGATAAAGAAGAATTTTTGCTTCCAATCATGAAAAGATTTTGGGGGTTGATGTAAAATCTTCTTTGCAGAAGCCCTCTGAACGAATGAATAAAATCCTTGGGTACAATGCATCTGATAAAAAACCCTAAATCGGGGAACGGTTGGCTCCACATGCATCGTCCGACATACGAATTCGAAGTGTCGAACCCTAACCATACCAATAGGGTGAAGTTGGGAGATATGCAGATTGTAAAACACAAGAATTTCAAGGAAAAATCTGGTAACAGGCAAGCGAAAGTTACCGTCATATAAAAAATCCCAAAAGAGGGTAACATACCCGGCCGGAGCATCCGCTGCCGTTTGCCCCTCTTCAGGATACAAAGCACCCCAGTTCTCCGGAAATTTGAGATTCTGAATCAGACCCTCAAAGGATGCCCTTGTCCACTTTAATGGTGGAAGTTCAGTCGTCATTTCTTCAGTGAGATCTTCTTGATGTTCTCCGGTTGACATAAAGAAGGAGCAACAAAGTTTTCGGTAGAACAAGAAATGAGGGAAGTTTTTCAACAGAGACAATGATTATACAAAAGAAGTTATCCAGACGATTATATATACTTATCGCAATAAATAGCATCGGTAACTGTCACAGCGACTGTTCCGGGTGTCACAGTTCCCCAAGCAACAGAAAAAGAAGATGTCAGAACATACACGCGTTTACACGCGCACGTGTAAAACACGGACAGTAAAAAACAACTTACAATGACAGGTTGTCAAAATCAATTTACTGCACTAGCTTCAAGTCAAAGATTTTCCATAAAAAATCTTTACAAACTCAACAAATTCAAATCTTCTCAGAGAAGATTTCTTATTTTTCGCACCCAAAAACATTTTCCTCTCATAAGTCCAGTGCTCCACTTATTTGCATAAGTACAACACTAGACTGGGGGGACTTGAAGGGGTAAGGTCCCAAAAACCTCATAATAAGTATTTAAGACCATACCACAAACTGGCCTTTCAACCTTTTAACCTTGCGCGACCGCGCATTGGTCTTACAAAAGGAAGAAAATAATCAGCAATCTATAGTCACGCGCCCAAAGGAAAACATAAATCCTTGCGCCTTCTCCCATTAACAAAGGATTAAAATCCTTTGATCAATACCTCCGCCTAAATATCCAGACTTGGATAATTTAGACTTAGGATTTATTCAGTGGCCTCCACACAGTAAGGTGCCACACTAGATTACAGCAGTAATCTTCTAGAAGAATATGATCGTGCACTACCCAGACGGTTATAACCGTCTGGACACGTGTCATTACCACAGGCATCCCTGAAATCACAACGAAGGCATGCAATTGAAGAATAATCTTCACTTAATCACTTTCCACGTGGCAACTCCCTAGCCATAGATCAAACCACGATCCGTGTGCATTCACATCGGATCGAGACAACTTGACGTTGGATCAAAGAACTTAACGGAAGAAAATATAACCGCTACGGCGTTAGCATCTTCCGTCATCTTTTCAATAACAGGTTTTCCCTCCCAAACTCCCGGTTATAAATACGAGAACTGTTCAGGTATGAACTCAGATTACACCCACTTCTCAAATACTCTCTTCTCCATTACCAATACTTATTCTCACACCGGAGTCGGGTCAAGGAAAGAACCCTCTTCTCCCCTTGGCGAGGCTAACAGTGTTCTTTTTTGCAGAATCACCGGAGAAGAAGATCAGCTGCAACTGAATCAACCGAGAGAGAGCTAACCCTTTTATGCGGATTCAAACCCCCTAGATATTTCGGTTCCGACCATTTATCTAGTGTTTGTTCAGACATTAAAGAAAGTGGTTAAGGAGATGAAAATTTTCACTTTTAGTCCTTGCACTTGTATTGTTGGTTATTTTATGCTATAAATGTGTATGCATGTATATTATAAGTATGATACATGTATGAATGTGATTTCGAGAAAATATAATCTCAATGTATGTCTTGGTTTTAAATTAAAACGTGTATCTCACGACTGATTACATATTATGCATGTATGATTAAACAAGGTTGATATAAAAATATGATTTCCATTATGATCAAAGTCTCGAGATTACAAGGATTGAAATGAAGTAAGAATACAAGTTTCTAAAAAATAAAAATGTGAATACAACTTTCTAAATATGGAAAGTACAGAAAATGCGGAGCGTTACAGTCTCCCATACTTTAGGAAATTTCGTCCCAAAATTTATTCAAGAGGAAGAATTTGGAAAAAGAAATTTTGGTTAAAACGGTTGGCTAAAATCGCAATTTTGAAGTTTAAAGTCTACGTGAAGTTCATGTATAAGTGTGTTAAAAATGCATGGAAATTTTGAGGGATGACAAGGGATAGGTTTGTAAAAGTAGTTCGTTTGACTAAGCTGATTGGAGGCACCCATCATAAGTAAAACGTGCATGTGTGTGTAGAAAAGTGAGTTTGACCAAGTTGAATAACTCGATGGGAGAAGTATTTTAAAAAGGGTAACATGTTACCTAAGAAGAAAAGTTTTCGTATAAAATAGAATATATTTTGATGAAAAGTGCGGCCCGCACCGTAGGTTGTAAGAAAATTTTTATCGATTTTAAGGCGTATTAGTAAAATCACATGTTTGTAGAAAATTTCTTATTTGTAGAAAAACAGAAACGGTAGGATTTATGTTTTCAAAAAGGCTTTGGTGGTTATGGGCCAACTACGTAAAGTTTGTGCGTAACAAAGTACGGAGGGTAGCCTTAAAAGTAGAGAAGTGTATTAAGGGATGGAACGTTAAGCCGATTTATTGTAAATAAAGTTTGGATAAAATGTCTAAAGAATAGTTGGGAATAATTGTGGTACGTGTGATAACTGGCACAAAACCGGTAATTTTCGTACATTCTAATTATTATTTAATGACTGCAACTATGTGCTTAAATGTCAACATTGTCTGATTACATACTATACTTGTGAATTCATGCACGTTTTATACTACAAGATATTGCTTTATGCATTAATGAACAGCGTTGCGTCAGAAATACTAGTAAACTCACCGGTAAGACACATTGTGTCAACAATTCTGTAGAAAACAGTCAGACACTAGAATTGGGACCTAGGTGTAGGTTCAACGTCAAGAATACATTAAAACCCAAGAGTACATACAAGGGTGGGTTAACATATAGACATTCCGGAAGCTAAAAAAATGCACTAAAAAGCACCTGAAACACACTTTAAATGATGAATTTCACACATTTCAGCAAAATTCAGCATTGTAACAAGATTGTACCATGTAAAAACATGACAAATTGATCCAGAATACTTTCCGAAGTGTCGAGAATTAAAAGGGTCACAAAAGGATACGTAAAGGACACTAAACGGTGCAATTTAGCACTTTAACGAACCGGTATCTAACCGAACAACCGGACTTTACCAGGAACACTAAAATATTGCTAGAAGCATTGTTTTACTTTTTCTGAGCTAGTTATGGTTCCCGAACACCCTAACATATTAGATAATGCAAGACACACCTTAAACACTAGACATTACATTCAACCTTCCACTAATTACCTTTTACCATTTCAAATTACAATTACCCCCCCCCCCCATGCCAATTTACGGCCCCATGTAGTGGCCCCACCACAAGATTTAGCTAAATCTTCCTAATCTTCCATGATCTTCACATTGGGATTTGGCTTGATCTTGTTTGTACTTGAGAGGACACTTTAACCCTTGGGTAATAAGGTTTAGAGATTATAAGAACCATTCATCACTTCACCATCTACACCACTTCACTTCTTCCTCCCTCTCCATAAAGCTACGACCGTGAACCCCCTTACCACCACCACCATTTTCAATCAAGCTCCATCCAATCCAAGCTTCATACAAGGTGCACAAGGGTGATTAAGAAGGTCTGGAACTCACGGATCATCAAGGACCTCCTCTACAAGCTTTTATCCACTCATTATTCATCTTGTTCTTCCCTAGCTTGAAGCTAGTAGTAAGATCCTTTTAACACCTGTTTACTTCCATTTTAGTTGGTTAAAAGATATAACATGTTGATTATCATAAGAACACTAAAAGACATACACATGAATCTTGAAACATAAGGTGAAATATGATGAAATCTTGATGAAATAGTGTTGTTTAGTGTATGAATGATGATTGTTTGTTGATTACTAGAAATATTAATGTTGATCACTACATAGAGCTTGATAGATTGTGATTAAACACATGATCTAGCAAGTTAGAGGATGATTATGTGTTAACAAAAGAAGATCATCCTCATACATAGACATGAACTTGAAAACAAAATGATTTCTTGAAAAGTAATAAACAAAGTGAGCTAGTAAACTTATGAATCCAAGATTTATAAATGATTTTCCAAGAAAACCAAGTTTAAAATTTGATTTTTAGGAGATCTTGATTTTTACTTAAACCTACACTATTTTATTAGAAAAAACAAGTGTATAAACACTTATGAAACAAGAAAAATACAAAAGAAATATTTTTAGAAAAATCATCTTACAAGTTGTAAATGACTAAGTCCTCCAAGAATGAGATTTACAAATAAACAACCATGTTTTTAAGGGTAACTAAACCTACTAAATAATAGGGTAAGTTACTACAGGTTTTTACAAAAACTTCAAGTTCATGATGTAGTATGATTTACATGATTCTGGCTTGTGGTAAGTCTTGATTGTGTTGTTGATGTTGATGATGACTTAAAAGAAAATAAACACATGTTTTGAAAACATGGGAAACCTCCATTTTTAGGGGAAACTATGTCAAAATTTTTATAAATTTTGACACTTAGAAAAATATAAGTTTTTGAGAAACTTATTCCCTAAAAATGTATCTAAAAATATTTACCAAGGTTTCCCTAATTTTTGTGTTAAGAAATGATGATTTCTTCAAGATTAAAATTGATATTAAGCATGTATGTTTTTGAGAAAAAAATATATATTTATTGATCACCAAATTTTGTGCCAAGTGTATGTAGTATGTATTACATGTAATAGTGTATTAGGACTTGAAAATACACTAAATACTCTTAAGAAGTGCAAAATGCAAAAATACACATACAACATGCTTAGACAAATACAAGAGAAAATATTTATGAAAATATATTACTTGATGGAATTAAATAACTTGGACAAGTTATGAACATGAAATGAAGTTTTGGACAAAATACATAACTCGAGTGAAAAATACAAGATACTTATATTTATTTTTGAGAAAATAATATAAGTAAGACACATAGTTAAAAATATAAAATATTTTTAACACACAAAGAACAAATACATAAAAAAATGGTGACTTGTACTTGTGCGATACAAGTCTAGTGACTAACGTTAATAAAACACATATAGGTCACGACGCTTTATAAGCAAAACCCGGTGAAGTTTACGGCGCAAGGAACGCAAAGTTGTGAGTTCATGTCCCCACTTTTAAACTTTTACTTGTTTTCTAACTTGGGGAAAATACATGTGTTATGGTATGTTAAATACAAAATCTAAGGAAAGACATTCTAGATCATGTCCCGAATAGGGTACCATAAGCACCATTAATCAACTTATACATTCAGACCGCGGAACAAAATGTTAGATCTAATGGGGACAAAAATGCCTAGGTTTGGTGGCTTCTTATGTCGTGACACATGTTAGTGGCCTTGCAAACCACTAGCGATCTCATATTACTTACATTCACAGTACTCAGTTACAGATACGTTTTTACAAATTACATACCATGTTTTCATTCAAGTATTTAAACATTCAATACCAAAAACTGCATGAATTCCCACCAACATTATGTTGACGTTTTTCCAAAAACTCACATGTATTTCAGGTAACTAAAGTGGATGTGCGCACAGTCTTACTCTTGCTCGTGGATGTGGTTTATGTTTGCTTTTGAATAAAGTTGTAAGCTGTTCAGACAATTTGCTGTCTCGTGATGTAAACACTTAAACTATGATTTTCAGTTATGTAATGTTTTGCATTTGGAGTTATTTTTACGAGCATGTAGTATGTTTACCAATCGTATGCAATGAAAATCTTTCATGATCACACCTCGTGCTTCCGCCTAAGAAAGGGGTGTGACAGATTGGTATAAGAGCTGCGATTGTAGTGAACCAGGATTCCTTCTCGAGTCTAGACTACAATCTCTAGGATCCTTTCACGAAAACAATTTTTCAAAAAGTTTTCATTGCATAAAAATTTCCGCGACATCCACTACCTGAAACTGTTTACAAAGAGTCAAGAAAAGACACTACGAGACTTAGGGTGCACTGGAGTAGCACTTGTATGTGATTAAGAATTACTTGCAATCATGTGTGGTAATTGATATATACATATACTAGAAGTAGAATGTCACAAGTATACGTAACCTTACCTGAAAACAATGGCCTATCTGAAGAAAGAGATACGAGGATGAAACGAACTGTGCGGACTGTGCAAGGAGTTACGTAATTATGGATGCATACATAATTATGGAATTCAGTGCACAGAAACCACAGTAAGTCTTGTCACATATAGATTCCCTCAGCGCAAGAAAAGGTCAAGCGTGAACACCCCTCCCCCAGCCTACTAAGTACTCCGCTAGAGTAATAATTGTTTGATGTCACTTATGTGGTATATGTCTGTATATATATACTACTACTGTCTCGCATGACGATACCAAACAAATGTCTAACCCTATTGTGTGATGTTCTTTCAGAACATGGCACCTAGGAGAATTGTGAACAATCGAGATTCTGATCAACTTCCTCCTCCCTCACTGCCAAGGACTGCTGAAGAACTAAACGCCCTACTGGAAGAAAGGATCTCCGCAACTATCGCCCAGTACGAGGCGAACCGTACTGAAGACAGTGGAGGACCAAGCAATGCAAGACGTAATGGGAATGGAGATTCACCTGGAGGAAACACAGCTCAGGGCTGCACTTTCAAGCAGTTTCTCGACTGCAAACCGCTGAACTACGACGGCACTGGAGGTGCAGTGGCGTTTGTACGCTGGACGGAGAAGACTGAAGCCACTATCCGCATGAGCAAGTGTACCGCGGATCAACAAGTCACTTTTGCTACTGGGTTGTTTATTGATGAAGCTTTGACTTTGTGGAACTTGCAAGTCCAAACCCTGGGTGATGATGCCACTTATGGCCTGACTTGGGATGAACTAAAGGAACGAATGAGAGAGAAGTATTGCTCCCGTGCCAAACTCCAAAGGTTGGAGACTGAATTCTGGCACTGACCATGGAAGGTGCTGATATTACTAGTTATACTCGAAGGTTCCATGACTTGTCAAGAGTGATCCCCTACATGGTGACTCCCGAATTCAAGTGCGTTGAACGCTACATTTGGGGATTGGCCTCAGAATTTCACAGCATGGTAACTTCGGCCAAACCTCAAACAATCACTGAGGTTGTAACTCTGGCTGTCAGCCTTACTGAAGATGCTGTCCGAATGAAGAAGTTATCGTTGAACCCAACTGAAAAGACCGAGACGCATGCTGAGTCATCTGGTGATAAGAAGAGAAAGCACTCGAGTCTGAACCAAGCAACCGACAACAACAACAAGGGTTCCAACAACAAGTAGTGCGACCCACCTCAGGAGGCGAGAACTCTTGCAACCATGAATGACGCTCCTGCCAAGAAGTATCAGGGCACTCTGCCCAAATGCAACCGCTGTGACTTTCACCACGTGGGAAATTGTCGCGTTGGGAAATGCGGGAACTACGGGAGGTCAGGCCACCGTATCGAGGATTATTGGGGAAAAGGTATTGGAGGCCGCAATGGTATGGTAATAGGAACGGGAATGGAAACCGTAACGGTGCTGGTAATAGAAACGATGGTGGGAATGGAAATGGTGATGGTAACAGGAATGGTAACGGAAATGGGCAGAACCAAGGATGCTTCAGTTGTGGAAGCAAGGATAATTTCATGAAAGACTGCCCAAAGGGAAACAATGCTCAGGCTCAAGCATTCGTAATTGGAGCAAGGAACGCACGCGAGGACCCTAATGTGGTCACCGGTACGTTTCTCGTTAACAATCACTTTGCATCCATATTATTTGACACTGGTGCCGACTATAGCTTCATGTCTGTGGAATTTAAACGCATGCTTGGAATAGAATCTAGTAGATTAGATATTCCTTACTCCATAGAATTAGCCAATGGTAAACTTGTTGAATCGGGCGTAGTTGTTAGGGGTTGCACATTAGAACTTGGTGAACGAAGATTTAGCATCGACCTCTTACCTATTCAATTGGGTAGCTTCGATGTAGTAGTCGAAATGGACTGGTTATCCAAGAACAAAGCTGAAGTTATCTGTCACGAGAAAATCATTCGCATCCCTCTGGAGAATGATGAAACTCTCATCGTGCATGGAGAAAAGCGAGACGCACCTCTGCAAATCATCAGTTGTATGAAGGCACATAAGTGCTTAAGGAAAGGATGTGTTGCCTTCCTGGCGCATGTTGTAGATAAGAAGG
This sequence comes from Helianthus tuberosus, assembly GCA_030545235.1. Lineage (NCBI taxonomy): Eukaryota > Viridiplantae > Streptophyta > Magnoliopsida > Asterales > Asteraceae > Helianthus > Helianthus tuberosus. Next base: position 104,200,283 of record CM060448.1, read on the forward strand.
CTGAGGAGCCGAAACTTGAAGACATTCCTGTGGTGAAGGAATTCCCTGATGTTTTTCCTGAAGATCTGCCAGGACTACCTCCTCAACGACAAGTCGAATTCTGTATAGACTTGGTTCCAGGAGCCACTCCTGTAGCCAAGGAACCCTATCGGCTTACACCATCCGAAATGCAAGAATTATCTACACAACTCCAGGAGTTGTTGGATAAAGGATTCATAAGGCCAAGCTTCTCGCCTTGGGGAGCTCCAGTATTGTTCGTGAAAAAGAAGGATGGAACACTGCGGATGTGTATCGATTACAGAGAACTAAACAAGCTCACTGTCAAGAATCGGTACCCGCTACCGAGGATTGACGACTTATTTGATCAGTTGCAAGGATCAAGCTACTATTCCAAGATCGATCTTCGATCTGGATACCACCAGTTAAGGATTCAAGAGGAAAGCATACCGAAGACTGCATTCAGAACATGCTATGGGCATTACGAGTTTCTTGTGATGCGATACAGACTGAAGAACGCACCAGCGGTCTTTATGTATCTGATGAACCGCGTATGCAAACCATATCTCGATAAATTCATGATTATATTTATCGATGATATCCTGATTTACTCGCGAACGAAAGAAGAGCACGAACAACACCTCAGGACAATTCTGGAACTACTGAAGAAAGAGAAACTTTATGCAAAGTTTTCAAAGTGCGAATTCTGGATTCGCGAAGTACAGTTCCTTGGTCACGTTGTGAACGAGAAAGGTATTCATGTGGACCCATCCAAGATAGAAGCAATAAAGAATTGGGAAGCCCCCAAAACACCAACTGAAGTTCGACAATTTTTGGGCTTAGCGGGCTATTACCGACGGTTTATTGAGAATTTATCTAAGATCGCCCAACCGCTGACTACCCTCACGCAGAAAGACAAGAAGTACGACTGGGGTAATAAGCAGGAAGAAGCCTTCCAACTCCTCAAAAACAAACTATGCGATGCACCGATACTATTCTTACTTGAAGGCACTGAAGACTTCGTGGTATACTGCGACGCTTCACGCCAAGGTTTGGGTTGCGTGCTCATGCAATGCCAGAAATTCATCACTTACGCTTCAAGACAATTGAAAGTACATGAAAGGAACTACACCACACACGACTTGGAACTCGGCGCGGTGGTATTCTCCTTGAAGATTTGGCGACACTATTTATATGGTACTCGATGTACTATCTTCACAGATCACAAAAGCCTACAACACATATTTGATCAGAAGGAATTTAACATGCGTCAACGACGATGGGTCGAGCTGCTAAACGATTATGACTGTGAGATCAAGTACCATCCTAGAAAGGCAAACGTTGTAGCAGACGCGCTAAGTCGAAAAGAAAGGGTTAAGACCCTAAGGGTTCGAGCATTGGAAATAACTATTCAAACGAACCTCACAGCACGCATTCGTGACGCACAACAAGAAGCCCTTAAGATGGAAAATCGTAAAGCTGAATACCTCCGAGGTATGCTAAAGAATATGGTGCCAAACAAAGAGGGAACCTTGTACTTTAAGGGTCGTATTTGGGTTCCGCTCTATGGCGGTATTCGAGAAGTCATCCTTAATGAAGCTCATAAGTCGAGATACTCGATCCATCCAGGATCGGACAAAATGTTTCAAGACTTGAAGGATTACTATTGGTGGCCGAGACTTAAAAGCGATGTTGCTGTTTATGTTGGAAAGTGCCTAACCTGTGCTAAGGTTAAGGCTGAATATCAGAAACCATCTGGGCTACTGCAACAACCAGAGATACCCATGTGGAAGTGGGAGCAAATCTCGATGGACTTCATAACAAAATTACCCAGGACCCCTAGAGGGCACGACATGATATGGGTGATAATTGATCGATTGACGAAGTCTACACACTTCCTACCAATCTGAGAGAAGGATAGCACTGGAAAACTTGCTGAGTTATACTTAAAGGAAATCGTGGCACGTCATGGAGTGCCTATCTCAATTATTTCAGACAGAGATGGACGCTTCGTCTCAAGAATCTGCCAATCCTTTCAGGAAGCCTTTGGATCTTAGCTAGATCTAAGCACGACCTTCCATCCATAAACAGACGGCCAGAGCGAGCGAACCATACAAACATTAGAAGATATGATTCGCGCATGTGTCATGGACCTAGGCGGCAGCTGGGATACTCATCTACCTTTAGTTGAGTTTTCCTACACTAACAGTTATCATACGAGTATAAAAGCCGCACCGTTCGAAGCTCTATATGGCCGCAAATGCTGATCACCATTATCTTGGGCTGACGCTAGAGACAAACGCATGGTGGGTCCTGAACTTGTACAAGAGACAACCGACAAGATTATGCAGATTCGAGAGTGCATTAAGGCGGCTCGAGATCGACAAAAGAGCTACGCTGATCAAAGACGAAAACCATTACAGTTCGAGGTGGGAGACAAAGTGTTGTTGAAGGTCTCGCCTTGGAAGGGCATGGTAAGATTTGGAAAACGTGGAAAGCTGAATCCACGATACATCGGACCATTCAAGATCTTAGAAAGAATTGGTACCATGGTATACAAGTTGGAATTACCGGAAGAACTTAATGGAGTACATGATACGTTCCATGTATCCAACCTCAAGAAGAGTCTAACACAAGAAACAGTGATCATCCCAGCGGATGAAGTGCATATTGACGACACCCTCCGATTTACAGAACAACCCGTTGAGGTTACCGACTGGAAAGTCAACAAGACCAGAAGGAGCAGTGTCAAACATGTAAAAGTACATTGGAACTCTAAGCACGGACCCGAGTACACGTGGGAACGTGAAGACCAGTTCAAAGAAAAGTACCCCAACCTGTTTAAGAAAACTCATGCGAGAGATAGATCAACCTGAATTTCGGGACGAAATTCTTTTAACGGGGGGGGACTGTGACAACTGGCACAAAACCGGTAATTTCCGTACATTCTAATTATTATTTAATGACTCCAACTATGTGCTTAAATGTCAACATTGGCTGATTACATACTATACTTGTGAATTCATGCACGTTTTATACTACAAGATATTGCTTTATGCATTAATGAACAGCGTTGCGTCAGAAATACTAGTAAACTCACCGGTAAGACACATTGTGTCAACAATTCTGTAGAAAACAGTCAGACACTAGAATTGGGGCCTAGGTGTAGGTCCAACGTCAAGAATACATTAAAACCCAAGAGTACATATAAGGGTTAACATATAGACATTCCGGAAGCTAAAAAATGCACTAAAAAGCACCCGAAACACACTTTAAATGCTGAATTTCACACATTTCAGCATTGTAACAAGATTGTACCATGTAAAAACATGAAAAATTGATCCAGAATACTTTCTGAAGTGTCAGAAATTAAAAGGGTCACAAAAGGATACGTAAAGGACACTAAACGGTGCAATTTAGCACTTTAACGAACCGGTATCTAACCGAACAACCGGACTTTACCCGGAACACTAAAATATTGCTAGAAGCATTGTTTTACTTTTTCTGAGCTAGTTATGGTTCCCGAACACCCTAACATATTAGATAATGCAAGACACACCTTAAACACTAGACATTACATTCAACCTTCCACTAATTACCTTTTACCATTTCAAATTACAATTACCCCCCCCCCCCATGCCAATTTACGGCCCCATGTAGTGGCCCCACCACAAGATTTAGCTAAATCTTCCTAATCTTCCATGATCTTCACATTGGGATTTGGCTTGATCTTGTTTGTACTTGAGAGGACACTTTAACCCTTGGGTAATAAGGTTTAGAGATTATAAGAACCATTCATCACTTCACCATCTACACCACTTCACTTCTTCCTCCCTCTCCATAAAGCTACGGCCGTGAACCCCCTTACCACCACCACCATTTTCAATCAAGCTCCATCCAATCCAAGCTTCATACAAGGTGCACAAGGGTGATTAAGAAGATCTGGAACTCACGGATCATCAAGGACCTCCTCTACAAGCTTTTATCCACTCATTATTCATCTTGTTCTTCCCTAGCTTGAAGCTAGTAGTAAGATCCTTTTAACACTTGTTTACTTCCATTTTAGTTGGTTAAAAGATATAACATGTTGATTATCATAAGAACACTAAAAGACATACACATGAATCTTGAAACATAAGGTGAAATATGATGAAATCTTGATGAAATAGTGTTGTTTAGTGTATGAATGATGATTGTTTGTTGATTACTAGAAATATTAATGTTGATCACTATATAGAGCTTGATAGATTGTGATTAAACACATGATCTAGCAAGTTAGAGGATGATTATGTGTTAACACAAGAAGATCATCCTCATACATATACATAAACTTGAAAACAAAATGATTTCTTGAAACGTAATAAACAAGTGAACTAGTAAACTTATGAATCCAAGATTTATAAACGATTTTCCAAGAAAATCAAGTTTAAAATATGATTTTTAGGAGATCTTGGTTTTTACTTAAACCTACACTATTTTATTAGAAAAACAAGTGTATAAACACTTATGAAACAAGAAAAATACAAAAAGAAATATTTTTAGAAAAATCATCTTACAAGTTGTAAATGACTAAGTCCTCCGAGAATGAGATTTACAAATAAACAACCATGTTTTTAAGGGTAACTAAACCTACTAAATAATAGGGTAAGTTACTACAAGTTTTTACAAAAACTTCAAGTTCATGATGTAGTATGATTTACATGATTCTGGCTTGTGGTAAGTCTTGATTGTGTTGTTGATGTTGATGATGACTTAAAAGAAAATAAACACATGTTTTGAAAACATGGGAAACCTCCATTTTTAGGGGAAACTATGTCAAAATTTTTATACTTAGAAAAATATAAGTTTTTGAGAAACTTATTCCCTAAAAATGTATCTAAAAATATTTACCAAGGTTTCCCTAATTTTTGCGTTAAGAAATGATGATTTCTTCAAGATTAAAATTGATAATAAGTATGTATGTTTTTGAGAAAAATATATATATTTATTGATCACCAAATTTTGTGCTAAGTGTATGTAGTATGTATTACATGTTATAGTGTATTAGGACTTGAAAAATACACTAAATACTCTTAAGAAGTGAAAATGCAAAAATACACATACAACATGCTTAGACAAATACAAGAGAAAATATTTATGAAAATATATTACTTGATGGAATAAATAACTTGGACAAGTTATGAACATGAAATGAAGTTTTGGACAAAATACATAACTCGGGTGAAAAATACAAGATACTTATATTTATTTTTGAGAAAATAATATAAGTAAGACACATAGTTAAAAAATATAAAATATTTTTAACACACAAAGAACAAATACATAAAAAATGGTGACTTGTACTTGTGCGATACAAGTCTAGTGACTAACGTTAATAAAACACGTATAGGTCACGACGCTTTATAAGCAAAACCCGGTGAAGTTTACGGCGCAAGGAACGTAAAGTTGTGAGTTCATGTCCCCACTTTTAAACTTTTACTTGTTTTCTAACTTGGGGAAAATACATGTGTTATGGTATGTTAAATACAAAAACTAAGGAAAGACATTCTAGATCATGTCCTGAATAGGGTACCATAAGCACCATTAATCAACTTATACATTCAGACCGCGGAACAAAAGGTTAGATTTAATGGGTTTCAGGAAACCCCACTCTTGGCCTACTTCTACCAATGAGTGCTTCTGTGTCTCAGTCAAAGTCGACAAAAATGCCTAGGTTTGGTGGCTTCCTATGTCGTGACACATGTTAGTGGCCTTGCAAACCACTAGCGATCTCATATTACTTACATTCACAGTACTTAGTTACAGATACGTTTTACAAGTTACATACCATGTTTTCATTCAAGTATTTAAATATTCAATACCAAAAACTGCATGAATTCACACCAACTTTATGTTGACGTTTTTCCAAAAACTCACATGTATTTCAGGTAACTAAAGTGGATGTGCGCACGGTCTTACTCTTGCTCGTGGATGTGGTTTATGTTTGCTTTTGAATAAAGTTGTAAATTGTTCAGACAATTTGTTGTCTCGTGATGTAAACACTTAAACTATGTTTATGTAATGTTTTGCATTTGGAGTTATTTTTACAAGCATGTAGTATGTTTACCAATCGTATGCAATGAAAACCTTTCATGATCACACCTCGTGCTTCTGCCTAAGAAAGGGGTGTGACAGTACGAGAGTGAATGAACAATTCAGTAGATGAATACAAGGGTAGGAATGGTATGATTATCGGATATAATGCGAATATGAAGTGTTGAGAAATGCTATTGATAGTTGTAGTTGTTGTGGCTAACGATTATGAGGATGAGGTTTCATCATGGATAATCGGATATCGTGCGTTTAGTAGTGCATTTGTGAGTTACTAAAGTTTGTTTAATCATGTTTAAATAAGGTATGGGAAAACACATAACTTCTCATGGCACGTTTTACGAAAGTTTGGTAATATGGTAAAAGCACTTATATATAGGATGTACCAGCGGCGTATCTACCATGTTCTAACCATGTTACGTCCGTTTCGTTATTCGGTGTCATGTTACGTTCAGTGTCTTACGATGCACAATAGAACACCCTATGGTTTTCATGCGCCTACCACTATAATCCCGTGTGCACCCGCGATTATGTTGGTCATTGCATGATCCACATAGTTTGTACTAGTAGTGTATGAGTCAGGGTATGCAGTAACATTAAAAGTGAGTATGTGTGCGTGTGATAGCGTATGAAAATTAAGTATGTAAGTATGATTTTGTTTAAGTATGTATGTGACAAACGTAAGAGAACCACTTGGGTTATAGTATGAGTATAAGAATGAATGTATGAGTATAAGTATGAGTATAACTATGAGAATGAATGATGACAATTTGCGTATATAGTATAAATTGAAGCATAATGAGTTTAAGCATATAAGATGATCTTGAAATTTTTGAATGTGCAAAACGAAGTGTAATGATAATATGCGTGGATTGTTATGAATCATTGATTGAAAAGTGTACGACGATATGCATGTGTAATTGTTTAAGCAAATCGTTGAGTTTATTGAATCAAGAAAAGATTGAGTTTGTCGGGAGTGGAGAGTAAGATTTGTGAATTGTCAAAAGAATATAAAGTATCCATTTGTTATGCGAGATGTGTTTTGTAAGAAGAAAATGCTACTTTTGTTTCAAAAGAAATGGATTTACGTGTGTCGGAGATGGTCTGCTCCTATGAAGTTTCCTTGCCCATGTGTTTGGATTTAGAATTGTGTATTAGTGGTGTCTAAAAAGATTTTTGAAAACGTGGGTTCGCTTCATTTAAAGTATTTTGTATTAAAATACGAAGAGTTAGTTGTATTTCAGAAATTTTCGTGAAACTTTGGTCTTTGAAAAGAATTTAGCAAAATGAACTTATAGATAGTCGAACTTCGTTGGTATAGCCGTGTAGGTGTAGAGTTACTATGTCTAACGTATGTATTGGGAGTTAGTTTGGCCGATAAGATGATTGTGGTAGGTTGATTGAACGGTAGGTTGATGGTAAAATGTCGGGTTCCGACTAAATACCTATATGTATGATGCTTGGTGTTTAACGGTATAGTGTCTGAGTGGGTTACTGGTCATGGGCCTTGGAAGCTTTCTTTAGATATGGTCCATATCGAGTTTCTTGGGTTATGAGTATAGACGAGGGTTGTAAGAGTTCATCCTTGTTCTATGGTATCGATGGATTTTCTGGTAGGAAAGCGTTCTGTGTTAGGATACGTTGTTGAAAATTGAAGTCTCGAGGGTTTATGGATAAACTATTTGCATTTTTGGTTAGGTTGACTACGGATCAATCATGTTTATCAATTAATCGGGGTTGACTAAGCGATATCTATAAGTTTTGTACGTATATGAGTGAAAGTTTCATTGGTGTCACACCCTGACTTTTGCGGAAGCGTGATTATGGTGTGACTTTCTTAATATCATTGCATTCAATCCTAACAACAACTATATGATAAAAACATAGATGGTCATCCAGTAATTAAGTTTAAAAACATAATAACAACATTGTCTCAATACATAGAAATTCAAATTCGAGAACAAACCATGCAACTTGTTTAAGAGTTCACAAAGACTCGACAGATGACATTAAATAAAACCAGGATTTGGAAGACGTGTCTCGTCCAGGAATAAGACACCCTGACCAAACCCGAAGACCATGGATGACATCTTTTATTCTTAAACCACACTTGGAACTTCCGAACGCCCGCCAGATCCACAACTAATTCCCTGAAATACATGTAGTTTGAAAACATCAACAAAAGTTGAGCGAGTTCATGTGTTTGTTTGTGTGTATGATTAAACCTTTGATATCATTGAAAGTATGTATGCATGTTTGTAAACTCCCGGTATGAAAGCAACAAGGAAAACATATCACCAATGGTTTGCAAGGCCAATGATATGTGTGAAGTGATGCAGGAAAACTCAAACCTAGCAAATTTGTCTCCAGGAATAAGACATAGTCACCACATGGGCCACCCTGGTCCGCATGGGTGTGGGCTCGCTACACCCAAATAGATCTATCACTCATGTCCCTCGGTCCTACAACGAGGATTAATGGCCTTAAGTGTCATACCCACCACTCACATGATCAAGCAGCACCCTTCCTTAGCTAACCATACCACATAAAATGTTTATAAACAGTTTGTAACATGTATTTCACCCCCGAAGTTATAAAACCAAAAACAGTTAAAGAAAAGGGGGTCATGAACTCACAGTCTTGCGTCTTCAATCACCGTAACTCAAGCTTCTTCGGACAGACACGACTACCTACAACGTACTATGATCTATTAGACGAGCGGGTCGTGCCTTGACTTAGTATTAATGTCTTTGAGTTACGTTTCTCTCCTGTCTTTAATATTATTTCAAGTTATATAATTATCTGTTAAAATAATTAATATTTTAACTTAATTTATATTTATTAAATTTTTGGAATAATTGTTAAACAATTATTTTAACTTAATACTTCCCAAGTATTTATACTTGTATATCCTTCCCAAGGATGGGTGTATTTGTATTTGTATCCTTATACTTGTATATTTTTGCCATGTATTAGGGTCGTATTCAGGTTTGCATTTATACGTACGAGAATACGTATCTTCTTGTAATTGTTAAGTATTCTTATACTTAATTTCGTATTAATTTTTCCGGAATATTATCTTTAATAAAAGTTCACCAATATATATTTCCAAAATATATATTGTAATATATATTACTTAGAAAAATTATTTATAATTCTTCTTTTGGCAAAAATATTTGTATTTTCTCATAAGTTTCAAAAATAATATATTTCCATGTCTAACTTGTAAAATATATATATAAATTCATTTTTCTCCAAAAATGATATGTTTCATATTATTCGAGAAAATATATCTTTCACCTCAAAAATTTTGCATTTCGTGTTTGTGTAAGAGAAAATATATATTTCTTAAAAATAATATATCTTCCAAAATTTCCAAGAAAATATATGTTCGTACATGCCAAAAAAAATATATTTTTCCTTTATAAAAAATATGACATCTTCTTGTAGTAATTGTGAAAATCATATTTTCATTTCCTTGGTGTCCAAAATATTATTTACCAAAATATACTTTGTGAATAAATTCCGGAATATTTTTGTAAGTCTTATTCCATAGTTCGGTTTTCACCAATATTTTTGTGTAAATGTGTATATTCATTCTTTGAAATTTTGGTAATATTTTGGATTGTGATCCTTGGTATTTTAATGAGTTATATTATTTCATGTCCTAAAATAATATAACTAATACACAAAATATACAAATAATCACACACATGGTGTCTTCTAAATATATATTTCCTAAATACATATTTAGCCACTTTTATTTATGAAAACCAAACTCCAATATTTGTATTTTGTAACAAAAAATTATGGCAAAGTTTTTGTAACAATTCATGGCTTAAAATACACTTGTAAATACTTGTTTAGAAATATTTTTCTAAGTGTTTAGATTTTTAGAAAATTTTGCCATAGTTTCCCCTAAAAATGGAGGTTTCCATGCTTTCAAGCATATCATTTTCTTTTGTAAAAATCATCACAATCAATCCACAATCAACAATAAACAACCTTTACTTACCAATTTGCCCAAAAACAAGTAATAATCAACCACTTCATGAACTTGAATATTTGTAAAAATTTGTAGGAACTTACTAGTGTTATTAGTAAGCCTTGTTATCCTTTAAAGTGTGATTAGTTCTTTAAAAACTTTATTTTTAAAGATTATAGATGTTTACAACTTCAAATCATGTTTTCTAAAAATATTTCTTTATGCATTCTTCTTGTTACACAAGTGTTTCTACACTTGTCTAAACGCTAAATATAAGATTTGTTTATGTAAGAACCAAGATTAAATGAAACTTATATTTTTAAATTTGTTTCTTTAGAAATCACCCATGAAATCTTTAGATCTACATGGTTAACAACTTACTTTGATCATTATTTTCTAAGAAAACATTATGTTCTTTCAAGTTCATGATCCTTGTGTGGATGATCTATCATCCAACAATATTTCTGCTTTCTCATCTTGCTAGATTATGTTTTTAATCATGATCTAGCAAGATCACATGATGATCTACATCATATACATGAACAAACAACAATCAACAAGCAAATCATCACATAAACAAACTAGTTTCATCATTAAACATGCTTTTGTTCAAGTTTCATTCTTATGATCTTTAGTGTTCTTTAAGATTATGATTCTTCTTTATCCACTAAAAATGGAAGTAAACTAGCAAGATCAAGACTCTTACCACTAGCACAAGGCTAGGGATGATCAAGTGAAGTTATGAGATGGATTAAAGCAAATGAGAGAGGTCCTTCCACTTCCACAAGCTCCTAGCTTCTTTGTATGATCTCTAACACCTTTGTAAGTGTGTGGATTGAGTGGAAGTGAAGTGATGGTGGTGGTAGGGTGGTGGTGGTCTTCGGCCGAGAGCACAAGAGAGGGAGAGAAGAGAGTAGTGTGTGTTTAGTGTGTGAAGTTTATGAAGATATGAACTTGCATGTCTTACTTATAACCATGTTCATAGTTTAACTCTTGTGTATTATGTCATTCAAGAGGGAACCATATCCAATTTTTAATTAAAATAAAATCAACATGGTGGGGGCCATGTTGGCCGTAAATAGGTTGGGGGGGGGGGGTCTAGATTAGGCTTAAACTAGATTAGTTACTTTCTAGTTGAAATCCAAGCATTAGTTACGTGTTTTAGTTATTAGATATTTTTATGGAGTGTTATGATGTTCGGGGACCATAACTAGCTTGGTAATGTTAAAACAGTGCTTCTAGTGAAATTTTGGTGTTTCGGGTAGTGTCTGATTGTTCGGTTGGTTACCGGTTTGTTAAAGTGCTAAACTTTGCATTTTAGTGTGCTTTATGTACCTTTTTGTGACACTTTTGATTCCCGAAACTTAGGAAAGCATTCAGGACCATTTAACCGTGTTTCTGCATAATATTAGTGTGTTAACATGCTGATTTTTGCTGAATTCAGCACTTTGGGGTGAGTTTTAGGCACTTTCCGGCACTTGAACTATCACTAGAAGGGCAGTTTTGTGATCCTTACTTTCCTACACACTATACTAGTGTAATACTCGGTTTCTGGCTCATTCTGTGTCTCAATGCACTGTCTGTCTATATGCTGAGTTCTATCAACATTTTCCTGATTTATTAGATAACTGTGCTAACTATCTTGATGCATCATTTGAGGCAATAAAGCTTTCATGCAATATTGGTATGACATTAAACAATGTATGATGCACATGTATGTATTTGGCAGTAATTAGAAAACAGTTAATTGTAATTCAACATAGTCATTAAGCACTAATCATGGTTAATTAGTTGTACGGATACCTGAATTTCTGACAGTTGTCACAATTGGTTCCCTATTGGGAACAAAACGTCTTTAGTATAATAGTATAATGTGAGCGTGTTTTAGTGATTAGACAAAATATGAAAATCGTGGACAAGAGACTTATTAGACCGACTAGGTTGATAGGTAGCATTTCATAAGATTTTAAAAATCGGGTAATAAAGCATTTAAGGTATGATTAGGAATTTTGAACATGCGATTTACGTAAAATAGATTGTAGGGTAAGAAATACGTTTGATAAAATAATGAGGTTTGAGATTTTTGCATAAGTAGAAATTTTGACAAAATAATAGAAGATTTAAGTGATCGTGTGGTTGGCATGATAAAGTTTCTTTGGAAAAAAGAGAGTTGGTAACGATCACCGAGGTAAGGAAATCACCCCTATCTCATTGGTGAAGTCGTTGTGAGAAGAAAAGGGAGCAGAGCTAATCATCAAGGTAAGGGAATCACTCCTATATTGATGATATGCTCCCATTTTTAGGAATATGAGTAGTGTATTCCTTGTTGGTGACGTTTTGAAATCATGCATATAAATAACGTATAAGTGTATGAAAAGATTTAGTATGATGTGTGTAATCTTTGTGAAAATAATTTGAATTAAAAAAAAAAGGAAGAGTTTGTATTGCGTTAAGCATGAAAATTGATACTAGTAAAATGGAGATTTGATTAAAACTTGGATTGTTCCAAAACGAAACTTTTGACTAAACCAAAGTGGTCGAAAGCTCTTTTGAGTTCGGGAAGCATGCTTTGGCCTAATAGGTGGAATACTCTCGCCAAAATTTTGATTAACGGTATTCACCCTTCCGGTTACTACATGTTCCAAATCAATCGAAAATTCGAGACTTGGCCGGATTTTTGAAAATCAAGGAGTGGGACTAGTTGACAAGATGCAGGTTTCACCTCTAACTTGACAACATCGTACCCTAAGTGTGGTTAGTACTCGTCGGGTCAAGAAAGTTAATTCCGACACGTTAACAAGGGTCCACTAGATTTGGAATGGAAATTCTCCATCAAGATGAGGATTTCACTCCTAACTTGATGGCGAATTTTCTATAAAAGAATAAGTGGATTGAGAGTCGTTCACCAAATTGTGGGTTTCAAACCTATTTTGGTGAAGTCGTCTCGTTTGTATAATGCGAGTGTTTTCGAGTTTAACGTGATCGTGTAAGATGCCTTTGGAAAGGCGTATGTTTTGAAATAGTAACATGGGCATGAGCACCTAAAATATGTTCAAGGAATTAGCACATAGAAGATGTTTCAAGAAATTAGCACAAAAATCATGTCACACCCCAACCGATGGCGGAATCATTGGGGCGCGACACTAGGCGAATCAGATTGCTCAAGAGAATCCATAACAACTATTCATTACCAATATTTAAAAGGTTCATTATCCCATACTAACGAACAATAGTCCAACAAACAGTCATAACATATAACAAGTCTCTTAAACAAAACATGATTCGACAACCTAGATTTTATTTGGTGAGTTTCTAGACTTCCTATCCACTTGCAGCACATAATCCATCAACCTGTCACATACGTTAAAATAAGGTCAATACAATAATGTAAAGGTGAATACACAAGTTTGCATAAGTATAGTATAAAGAGCGTTTATGCATAACCAGCATGTAACACGTAACGGGTGAAGCATGTAAACTACCAACAGTGATACAACCTAACCACGTGACTGCGAGTAGAGTATGCACGACACATGTTCATCGAAGCGAACACGTGTAGTAAAGTATGTGATCCTTAGCAACCCCTGAACAAATAGGTACTGTGTCCAAACTATAGTACTATCGTTGCTAAAGGCGGTCGGGCAAGTAATCACTGTGTAAGCATAGTAACAAGCATTCAACTAATCACGTATATCATGCGGGAGCGGTTAGAGTTCATAAAAGTGTTTGCGTTGAGTTTTTGATAGAGAACGTACGTAACACCAAAAAATGCGTTAAGCGAAAAAGGGTTCGAGTATACTCACAGTGCGTGTCTAAACAAGTAAACACGTTTTGAATAGATTGAAGGGAGCGCCAGATCACCTTGTGTACGGGAACAGAAGCGTAAGTCCTCCAAAGTGCTGAAATGGTCGAAAATCGAAGTGTCGGTGGGAAACAGAGGCTTTGTACGAAGATGTGCCTTCGTACAAAGGCATGCCTTCGTACAAAGGCGTGCCTTCGTATGAAGGTGGTCTTCGCACTTGTACAGCTTCCGTTGTCCAAAATCGAGTGTTCTTCGCGTTGGTCTTCCAAAAATTGAGTGTTCATCCCTCCAACCTTAAGCTACTGATTAAACTTAGAGTCGGAGAGGTCTTTGTCTGAGTCACAGATGAGAATCGGGCTGTGATGTGTAAAACCAGTGCCTTCGTACGAAGGCGGCCATGTGTGCCTTCGTACGAAGCCAGGCTTCGCACAGAATAATCCAGCTCGCATTCGTGGCTATTCTTGGCGTTCGGAGCTGTGTTTTCGCCTGAATCGGATGTATTTTCGGGTCCCATTCAAGGCGGTTTCGTCACTACTTCATTCCACTATTCAGTGAACGAAATACATGCCGTTTTAGGTCGGTTTTAGTGTGAAAATCAAGTTTAGAGGGTTTTCACCAAGATCTAACACTTGGTGAGTGTGAAATCAACTGATTTCTAACTTGGGAAGCTGTAGCTAGGCCCAATACACTCGGTTAAGTGTAGATTCGTGGTGAAATAAGAAGATTTGATGAAAAAGATGAAGATTTTATAAAAAGAATGAAGGTTTTCTTTGAAAAGATGAAGTTCTTTGTAAAAAGATGAAAAAGATGAAGTTTGGTTGAAGAATAGAAGAGTTTGGGTGAAATCGAAGTGATTCTCGTGGAAAATCGTAATGGAAAACGTTGTGTAGTCATGCAAAAATGATAAATCTTACTTGAAAATAATCGGACAACAATTCGGCAGTGTTTCGGTATTCAAAACAGCGAGTGAGTGAAATGGAGAAGGGCTTGGGTATTTATAGAAGAGGTGGGATCGCACAAGAGAACCTGGTTCGAACCTGCTGCCTTTGTACGAAGGCAGTGCCTTCGTACGAGGCTGCATGGCTTCGTTTGAAGGTGTTATTTTGTGCAATTCGTTCCTTGTTTCGCGTGTGGGATGCTCGTTTAATGTGTTTTGTTGCGTTAGTTAGTGCAAGTATGTTAAGTATTTTAGCGAGAGGTTAAATGTAGCGTTGCGTTGCGTTGTGATGCGATAAATTGAGTTCCGAGTATAATCCATATATATATAAAGCACACACAAATAAAGCATATAAGAACACACAACATAACATTACTGTACTAACAGCGTTTACGATTTAGCGATTTAGTGCGATAAGCGAGTGCGAAGGCGAGAGTGGTTAACGAACAAACAAACACACTCGGTAATTAAAGTAGCATAATTCTTTGTTATTCATGTTGCGTTAGCGCTGAGCGTTTGTGAACATCAAGCGTTTAAGCGTGCAGGTTTGGTGCTGTGTGATGAAAATGTATTTAGTATAACATAACCCTTTATTTATATCGAATCTCGGAGTAAAACGGTGACAAATCGATCCAAGTAGCAAACGGATAACAATCCAAAAAGTCAGGTTGTTACAAATCAAGTATGGTCAGGTATGGTGCTTAACTATAGACTAGGTCAAAAGCATGGCAATTTTCCTAATTCCCTATAGTTATGGCTCTGATACCAATCTGTCACACCCCAACCGATGGAGGAAACATCGGAGTGAGACGAAAACGAGATTGCTCAAGACTTCATAACACTAAATTGTGACAAGTACTTAATAATAAATTCCGTTTCATTGCTAAAAGAATTTATTACATTGCTAAAAGAATACAACAAGTTGAAACAAATGAATTACAATACAACAAGTATTTAAAGTTTAAAATGCGTTTCTAGGCATCCTACTACGTTCTGTGCATCATCATCAAAATCCTGCAAAATGTTTTAAAGTATAGTTCAATACAAAAGTATTGGTGAGTATACAAGTTTTGGAGTACTAGCATATAAGTATAAAAGTTTGTCTCAAATCCAACATAGCAATTTATATACAAAGTTGTAGCTAGCATGCATAACTATAGGCCAAACCCGAGTGTCCAAGAGAATAATGTGCATCCCTCGCCACCGAAGTGAACGAGACCATTATGTATAATGTATAATGACTTAACTATACCCTGACGGGCGGTGTGCTACTCCTATAGCGTTATAATTGTTAAGGTGAGCTCGCTAAGTTAATGATAAATAGAGTGCATGAAAGTATTCTAGCATAAACAACCTAAGCATAACAAATAGCATGTTTGGCGGATTGAGTGATTGAATAAGTTTGATTATGTGTATTGTGAATTTTGATATTTGAAACATGTTACACCCAAAAGTGCATTAAGGCGTAAAAAGGGTCAAGTATACTCACGATTTGCTAAGAAATTTCCACTTAGTGAGTTTCACGAGTCTTGAGTTGTTGGAACACCAAAGTTACTAATTTTGGTTCTTGAACTTTTCGCCCAAAGTTGAAAATCTTGGAGATTTGAGAGTGTTTGGAAGTAATTTGGAGGTGGTGCAAGTGTTTGGAAGGTGTTAGAATTGTTATTTATAAGAGGGTTAAGTGGTTGGGGTTTAAATGAAGGTGGTTGGGGGTTTAAATTAAGGTGATTGGGAGTTAGGAGTGGTATTAAACGAGTTAGTTGGAGGTTAGGACATTAAAGAATGTGGCTGGGGAGATGAAAATTTTCACTTTTAGTCATTGCACTTGTATTGTTGGTTATTTTATGCTATAAAGGTGTATGCATGTATATTATAAGTATGATACATGTATGAATGTGATTCCGAAAAAATATAATCTTGATATATGTCTTGGTTTTAAATTAAAACTTGTATCTCGCGACTGATTACATATTACGCATGTATGATTAAACAAGGTTGATATAAAAATACAATTTTCATTATAATCAAAGTCTCGAGATTACAAGGATTGAAATGAAGTGACGATCTAGGGTTTTGTAACCAGATTCGGAGATGGTTACCGGAGATGAAGACGATGGTGAAAGTTGTGGCGGCTGGTGTGTTCAAATGTGAGATTGTGGTTGGTGTGGAGTCGACTGGTAGTGGTTGTGGTGTTCGCTAGTGGTGTGGAGTGGGGGAGAGGGTGATGGAGCTGGTGGTGGTAGCAAGTGGTGATGCCGATGGTTGATGGAGGTGGAGGTAATGGTGGAACCATAGTGATCTAGTGGTGTTATTGAGAGAGAGAGAGAGAGAGAGAGAGAGAGAGAGAGAGAGAGAGAGAGAGAGAGAGAAGTGAGGGTTGGATTGGTTGGATGTGGTTTTTATAAAAAAAAGACTTTTACATATTTTTTTAAATAAAAATAAGAAAAGGTTATGGACTAAAATGGCAAGTTAAAAGTTTATAACGGAAATGCCAAAAATACCCATGGATAAAGCTGAGTTTTTAAACAAAGTTAGGCTATGTGATAAAAATGGCAAAAAATAGAAAACTCAGGGACCCAGAGAAGAAAAAAACTAGTTGGACTAAAATGACAATTTGAGACAAACCTTAGTGACTAAAATGACAATTTACTCGTTTTACTAAGGTTGGTTGATTTTGTAACCAACTAAATAAAGAATTTATAAAGCTTGTAATTTGATGTTTAGTAATAGTCAACCTCCAAAATAGTATATTTTGTTCATAACAATAAAGCAATTATGATATTTGGTTGGTTAAAAATAAAAAAAATGTCATGAAAACTGAAAACTCTATTATTTTGTAAATTTGTTTTAATAAAATATTATAGAGCATAACTCTTTTGTAATTATTTACTAATTTGTTTTAATAAATATATTATAGAGCAAAACTCTGGTTTTACCAACAGGAACTCTAATTTAATTTTCACATGATAGATTATATAATGCTTGATGAATAGTAGTGTCACTTTTCTAATAATATATAGGTTAATTAATATTTTTATTATTTTAACTAGAATTGATTTCCCTTGTTACAAAGGTCGGGTTTTTTAACGTGATTTGAACGTACTTAATTGTTTTTTCAATTGCCTATCGATTAAACATATACCAACTGAAAACGTCAATAAAAATAAGCACAAAAACATTTTATATTTGACATAGCTCATCTTCGGGAAAAAAAACTATGTCAAAACGTAAACCAACTTGAATTTATACCGACACGTAAAGGTCAAAATGACATGACGTGGAAACGTAAAACAAGTTGAATTTTTAACGACACGTACATAAAAGTCAAAACATAGACCAACTGAAAACGTCAATAAAAATAAGCACCAAAACGTATTATATTTGACATGACTCATGAAACATAAAGTTAAAAGAATTTATACCATTTAGTGAACGCATTATATTTGACATTACTCGTTTTTGGGAAACAAAATTGCGTTGAAACGTAAAGCAACTTAAATTTATACCGGCACATATATAAATAAGCACGTAAAACTAGAAGAGGTCAAAATAACATTTTATAAAATTTTGGAAACTTAAGGGGTGTTAGTGTTGACATTGCAAGTTGAAATAGGTAAAATTATAAATAAAAAAGAATGGTCAAATCCACTATAGCACAAATTATGTATATAATAATATTATAATCATTTATTAGGGTTAAGTAATCCTTTAAAGTCTTCTAAACTTGGGAAGAGTATAGAAACACAATTGATCGCAAAATATAACACAATGCCGAGAAAAAAAGACACAATGAATCGCAAAAGACACAATGACACAAATTAAAAAAGAAAAATAAACAAGACAAAATGATCTATAGAAAAATTTTAAAATCTACAAGGTAAATTTCAAAAGCGAAAACTAT
This sequence comes from Helianthus tuberosus, assembly GCA_030545235.1. Taxonomy (NCBI): domain Eukaryota; kingdom Viridiplantae; phylum Streptophyta; class Magnoliopsida; order Asterales; family Asteraceae; genus Helianthus; species Helianthus tuberosus. Next base: position 104,218,995 of record CM060448.1, read on the forward strand.
GTATTTGAACTTTTCACTACTTTATTATTATATTTAATTTTAACATTAAACATATGTTGAATTTTTATTTTAAATTTTAATGATTTTCTTTATAATATTATTGATACTGTCCGAACACCGGTACCAGGACCTTATAACGTCGGTCTAGTTTTTTTCTTTCTTAAATGACATCGATTAAACTTTTCGTTTTTATTAATATACTGTAAGGTTTTATAAAATTCCCTATGTACGTTGCAATGCGTTTATTATTTTCTACGATAGAAGTTTTATTTAAACGAGTCAAATATAGCTGTTTTTTTATCATTAAAAACCGAACAGATACCAACAATAAGTCATAAGTACGAATCGTACTCGTTTTTATAATTTTCTCAAAGTAGTGGTGCATATATATTTTCTCGGCCAAACACATAGTTTTGTTATGCAATTTGCCAAGTTGTCAAATTATAATTTTCTCAAACCGACCATCAATATTCAATAATATAAGGCTATTGGGGAGTGGTGGCGTTTACCGGGCGGGGATGCCAGGCAACGCTGGCTAACCCACACCGTGCCAGCGTTGGCCACGGCGTTGCCCTGCTAGCGTGGCTTTGAAGCCCGGCGTTAGGGGCGCGCGCGCGCGAGGGGGGGGGGGGGGGTGAGCTGGCTAGCTAGGATTGGTTGGTGAATTTTGGACCGTTTGGGGTAGCCGTTAGCCAACGGCTAGTTTAATTATAAAAAATCTCTATTATACCTTATAAATACTACCCATTTTTTATAATTTTTTACCACTTCTCTACATCTCTACTTCTTCTATCTCTATATTTTTATAAATTTAACCCACATCCTCTACAATGCGTCCTTTTAACCATGCATACGACCCAAACAACCCCTTTGGATACCAAGAAATAGTGGCGGATCTAGGATTCGCGCCAAGCGGTAACGTTTTATAAATAAGCGGTGACGAAATCGAAAAAACGTCAAATTTTTCCAAAATTTTACACTAATTTTACACTACCGCCGGAACGCCAAGCCGTAGCGGACGCCACCCCTTAATACATAGTACATCCGCCCCTGCCAAGAAAACCCGAACCCTAGCCCGCCACAAAACCATCAACCAACAAGCCGCGACCATTTAGTCTACCCACCATCTCCTGAACTAGCGGGAATCGCGTCGTATATAGGAAACCGTGTTTACACGAACTTTCCATACGACAAATCATCTATTCCCGTCGTTAACCTTTTCCAACCCGATTCCGTACCTGAAACACAACTGCAAGACGTTGGTGGTTCGTCATGTCACACCCCCTAAATCCACACGCGGAGTATCACCGCTTGGAGACATGACTGACCAGGATCAAGCCACCAATCATATTGAACATAACAAGTAATAAGTAAAATTCAACCACACAATATGAAAGGTTTTTCAAATCAAAAACATAGTTAAGTGTTTAGCGGAAGCATAATTGTAAAACCCAATGTAAGTATTAAGTACGAAATAAAGTAATGTTTTTAGCATGGCACACACTGCCATGTCCCACACCGACCATGCCTCCCTGTGCAAGCTCCATGAGTACCTAACGACCTGCAAGGCATGTAACAACAAATCAACAACAAAGTTGAGCGAGTTCACAGTTGGTTGTTTAGTTATAGCATTCGTTTCGTAAATCATATGATCGTTTTGTAAACCATGTATCGTATTAATTCGTATCGCGGTCTCCCAGACATGTTTGCGAAGATTAGTGGGGGCTTCCCTTGTGTTACTAGACCACGCGTATTGACTGCTACGAAAATGTAAGAGGTGCCCTAAGTCAATGTCTATCAGCATTGACCCTTTGCCCATAGTCCATTAGTACACGCCCGTTCGGACGACACGGTGTGAGGTTTGTTAAACCTAATAGCGCTATCTACTAATGACCCGCTCGCCATAGGCCTCGGCGATTAAGTCGATAAATGAGGGACTTCAAATGATAGAGTGATGGTCTTATGGTCGTACGTATCCTGTTGTGTCACACCCCTTTTTGCGGCGGAAGCACGAGGTGTGATCATGAAAGGTTCTCATTGCATACGAAGAGTAAACATACTACATGCTCAAAAATAACTTCAAACATTACATTACCAAAAACATAAGTCAAGTGTTTACAACACGAAATAGCATATTGTCTTAAAAGTTACAACTTTATTTATCGATAAACATAGCGACATCCACGAGCATGAGTACGACCACGCGCACATCCATCCTAGTTACCTGAAATACATGTGAGTTTTGGAAAAACGTCAACATAATGTTGGTGTGAATTCATGCTGTGATTGTTTTGAATGTTTAAATACTTGAATGAAAACACGGTATGTAACTTGTAGAATGTATGAATGTTTGAATGTAACTTGTAAATCGTATCTGTAACTCCATACTATGAATGTTTGAATGTGTGAGATCGCTAGTGGTTTGCAAGGCCACTAACATGTGTCACGACATAGGAAGCCACCAAACCTAGGCATTTTTGTCGACTTTGACTGAGACACAGAAGCACTCATTGGTAGAAGTAGGCCAAGAGTGGGGTTGCCTGAAACCCATTAGATCTAACCTTTTGTTCCGCGGTCTGAATGTATACGTTGATTAATGGTGCTTATGGTACCCTATTCGGGACATGATCTAGAATGTTTCACTTGAATGTTTTTGTACTCCATCATACCATATGTAAATAATGTAAAGTTTGTAACATGTATTTCACCCCCGAAGTTATAAAACCAAAAATAGTTAAAGAAAAGGGGGAGCATGAACTCACAACTTTGCGTTCCTGCGTCGTAAACTTCACCGGTTTTGCTTATAGGGCGTCGTGACCTAAACGTGTTCTATTATCGTTAGTCACTATCTTTTGTATGTGTATTGTTGTGTTAAAAATATTTCATATTTTTAACTATGTATTTTACTTATATTAGTTCCTCAAAATTTAATATAAGTATTTTGTATTTTGCGCTTTGCACCCGAATTATGTATTTTGTCTAAATAGGTTGCATGTGTATTTTGTATTTTCTACTCGTTATGAGTATCTCCAAGTCATATTATTTTTACTCTAAAAATAATATATACCTAGTTCACAAAATAATCACATAATCACACAAGCGAAAAATATATATTCTAAATATACATTTTAGCAAGTTTTACTTGTGAAAATCCCACCTCCGACACTTAGCAGTTTTTTAATAAAATTGTGGCGAAATTTACACTTTTGAAAGTAAGTTGAAAATATGTTCATAACACTTGTTGTAAAATTTTTTTTTCCAAGTGTTATATTTCTGTAAAAATTTCGTCAGAGTTTCCTCTGTAACTGGAGGTGGCCACGCTTACAAGCGTATCATTTTCTTTTAAAAATTCAATCAACAATGTTCCCAACATCAACAAACAATGTTTCAACATCAACTAGTTCAAAAATATTCATGAATCGCAAACACATGAACTTGTGGGTTATGTAAAAGTGTGTAGTAACTTTCCATTATTTTTAATAGATCTTTCCATTTTCATAAATAAAGTCGGTTTCTTGTGATCTTTATTCTTGAAGAAAATGCATTTTTACAACTTCTAGGTCAAATATTACAAACATATTTCTTTGTCAAAACCTTTCGTTACACAAGTGTCTACACACTTGTGTGTTCACAAAATCACCTCTTGTTTATGAAAGATCCGGCTTCTAAAACAAGATTTCATTTTACACTTGGTTCTTCGAAAATACCACTTGTAGATCCTTATATCTACTAGTTCAGAACTCCATTTCATAAGAAAAATAGTTTTTACACAAGTTCATGTTTATGTTTGAAAGGGTTCGTCATCTAATAGCTTTACGACTTAACATAAGGCTAGTTCATGGTCCATGAACATGATCTAGCGTGGTTTGATGTCGATCCATTCCAACACTAGCAATCAACAGTAATAAATAATCATAACAAAACTAGTTTCAAAAGTTTTACACTAATATTCATCCATTAACCACCTTGTTCATCACTTTTAGTAGACTTTTAAACTTGATCTTATATGTTCATAATTTTCATCCGACAAATATCTTATTAACCACTTTAGACAAGATCAATAGGGTGTTTAGAGTCACTTACTACTAGCTCGAGGCTAGGGAAGAAACTAGACGAAAAACGGGTGGTTAATAGCGTTGTGGTGAGGTCCTTGGCAATCCGTAAGCACCGAGCCTCCTTATATGATATGTAGCACCTTTGTATGTGAGTGGAGTTATAATATCAAAATTGAAATATGATGTTGGGTGGCTTGTGATGTTCGGCCGAGAGTTAGCCAAAGAGAAAGAAAGGAATGCAATTTTTGAAGTGGGGTTTGTGTATGTGTGGTTTATCCATTATACCAACTTATAACCTATTATTTTCTAAACCCAAAGGATACTATGTATAGAAGATATTAAACATTTAGGATTAAATTAATCAACCAAGGACAAAAGTGTGTTCCCTCTTGGGGACCGATCGGTTATATAAGGGGGGTATTTGGTTTGGGTTTAACTAGTTAGTTAGGGTTATAAGTTAGTTTAGTTAGGAAATAAATAAGTGTATTATGTGTGTTGTAATTTATAACGGGTGTTAGGGTATTCGGGGACCCTAACTAGCTCAGAAAAAGAAAAATAATGTCAATGACAATATTTTTATGTTCCGGGTATAGTTCGGTTGTTCGGTTGGATATTAATCCGTTAAAGTGCTAAATCACACTTTTTTTAGTGTCTTTTAGGTACCTTTTTATATTCTTTCATCTCCCAACACTTAGGGAAGTATTCTGGATAATCAAGCGAAATTTCTGCATGATATTCATGTGATAAAAGCTGATTTATTGCTGAATTATATAAATTCTGCACTTAAAGTGCGTTTCGGGTGCTTTTTAGTGCTTATTTTTGCTTCCGGAGAGTATATCTATTAAACCCTTGTATGTACTCTTGGGTTTTAATGTATTCTTGTTGTTGGACCTACACCTAGGCTCCAATTTTATTGACTGACTGCTTTCTGCAGTTCTGTCGACACAGTGTGTCTTACCGGTGAGTTTACTTAGTATTTTTGATGCAACGCTCTCGTTTATGCATAAAGCAATATTTTGTAGTATACAACGTGCACGAATTCGCTTGTTTAGTATGTGTTCAGACACTGCTGACAATTAAGCACATAATTGCAGTCATTAAATAATAATTAAAGTGTACGGAAATTACCGGTTTAGTGCTAGTTGTCACATGTTGTATGGGGAATACACAAGTTTGTAGTTACCATTCAGTTCTTTAACCCATTCCCAACCCTTGGGAATCCCATGCCTTGGAGAGAGTGTGAACTCACCTTGGTTTGCTCGGTATGCTAAACTATGTGTTCGCAAGTAATCAGTCAAGTCCTATAATATGCACGTATACTTAATCAGTTAAGTTCGTATAGATTCACATGCCATCATGTCACGAAGTGTGTTTAAGCAATTATCACGCATCATATAAGCAGTTAATCAAGGCAATGAAATTCATGCTTGACAGGATTAACAGGCAGTTAACATGCTCTACAAAGTTAACACACTTAACAGGATTACACACTAACAATGTTACATGTTTAACGGAGTTACATGCATATCCTAACAAAGTTAATAAGTTTAACAGAGTTAACATGTTTGCTGAATTAACAACTAACGGAGTTGATAACTAACAGAGTTACATACTAAACAGAACTAATATGCCAGACACTCAACGAAAACACTCTTGGGCGAAATCACCTAGTGGCGAAATCCCTTCAGGTGACGAAATCCCTTGGGCGACGAAATCCCTTGGGATTTCGTCGAGATGTATTTTCGTCGAGGTGGGAGGGGGTTTTCATCGGAATACATCATCATCAACATCAGTTACACAAATCAATTCATGACATCAATTTAATCATCACACAATCATCATCAAGTTATTGTGATTATCAAGAATTCTAACCATCACTAACTGTTATATGATTAATTCATCATCTCTATCACACAGTAGCGTCAACCCTTGCCAAAAGAACGAATACTAATCATGCGTTCATAGATAACCCTAATGTTCGTCTAATAACCACATTGACTGCAACTATCACGTACTCAATTAGACCCATTCATACAATTCCTTTAAGTATACGGTTGTCAGTATACATCAATCTATTCAACCATGATTCATGACAGAAATATCAAATCCTATCTATTAACCAACACATCAACAATCGATCGAATATAGATTTAAGCATTACCTAACATCAACAAACAATAATTTCGACTAGACAGTTACAAAGATATTGAGCAAGTAATCATGTAAAGATTAAACACTAACCACGATGAACAAAACTAACGGATCGATCAGGAAGAAAGGTTCCAAATGTTGCTGCTACCGTCACACAAGGGAAGAGTAGTTTAGGGTTTCTTAAAAGTGTTCTAACGTTACTGTTTTCACAAGTTATATCATAAACATCATTTGGGCCAGCCGAACACCCTTGGGCCGGATCCCAATCGTGACGAAAACACTGATTTCGTCGGAGAGATGGATGTTTTCGTCGAGTGGGTGTTTTCGGGTGTGAGTGATTTCGGCCAAAGCTCCAATTTTCTTCGCAAGGTCTAAAATAATAATTTACAACTTTTATTTATTAGGTAACACTAACCAAAGTCAACATAACCACTTAAACAATCATTAAACATCAATTTTCAATAATTAACAAGGTGCACAAACAAGAACAGTTGCGAGAAAAGACCTTGAAAACTTGGGTTGTCACATTATCCCCAAATTGAAAGAAATTTCGTCCCAAAATTTAGCATGTGGTTACTGAGGAAGCTAGTTGTGTTCTGTAGTTTACTGGTTTTCCTGGGGTGTCACATTATCCCCTCGTTGATTTGGAATTTCGTCCCGAAATTCTGTAGTAGTTTCAGCCTCAGTAGTGGTTGCACTGTTTCTGAATAACTGGGGATACTTGAGTTTCATTTGATATTCTCGTTCCCAGGTGAACTCTGGGCCACGACGGGAGTTCCAGCGAACTCGAACAAGAGGTATTCTGGTGTGCTTGAGGACCTTAACATCCCGGTCCGTGATTTCAACAGGTTCCTCGACGAATCGCAACTTATCGTCGATAGTGAGCTCCTTCAAAGGAACTATAAGGGTCTCATCTGACAGACACTTCTTCAGATTTGACACGTGGAAAACGTTGTGAACTGCACTGAGTTCTGCGGGCAGGTTTAGTTTGTAGGCCACTTTGCCTATTTTCTCGATGATTTCGAACGGTCCGACGTAACGCGGATTGAGTTTGCCTCGTTTGCCAAAACGAACCACACCCTTCCAGAGTGAAACTTTGAGTAGCACTCGATCCCCAACTTGGAACTCGAGTGGTTTCCGGCGCTTGTTAGCGTAGGCTTTCTGACGGTCACGAGCTGCCGCCATGCGTTGTCGTATCTGAGCAATCCTTTCTGTAGTATCAACTACGAGTTCTGGACCCGTGATCTGACTGTCACCCACCTCTTCCCAACAAAGAGGTGATCGGCATTTACGCCCGTACAATGCCTCAAATGGAGCGGCTTGAATGCTGGTGTGGTAAATGTTGTTATACGAAAACTCCACCAAAGGAAGATGTTTTTCCCAGCCGTTGCCGAAATCGATTACACATGCACGAAGCATGTCTTCAAGAGTTTGGATGGTGCGTTCAGACTGCCCATCCGTTTGCGGGTGATAAGCTGTGCTCATGTCTAATCGAGAGCCAAAAGATTTGTGCATAGCTTGCCACAGTTCTGAAGTAAAACGTGCATCACGATCAGAGATAATGGAGGTTGGCACCCCGTGCCTCGAAACCACTTCTTTAAGATAGACGTCTGCTAGAGTGGAGAACTTATCCGTTTCCTTAATAGCCAAGAAATGTGCAGACTTTGTGAGTCGATCCATGATCACCCAAATAGTATCATTCCCACGTTGAGATCTAGGCAGGCCGGTAACGAAATCCATGGAAATTTGCTCCCATTTCCATTGTGGTATCTCTGGTTGTTGGAGTAGGCCCGATGGTTTCTGGTATTCGGTCTTGACTCTCGCACAAGTCAGACATTTGCTAACGTAAGTTGCTATGTGAGCTTTCATGCTAGGCCACCAATACGTAGTTCTGAGATCGTGGTACATCTTATCCGAACCAGGATCTACCGAGTAACGAGACTTATGTGCTTCATCCATTACAAGTTCTTGTAAATTGCCATAGAGTGGGACCCAGATGCGTCTTGTTACATAGTAGGCACCGTCTGCCTTTTGTTCTAATCGTTGCCTTGAGCCGCGTAGAGCTTCAGCCCTGATGTTTTCTGGTCTCAATGCTTCTACCTGAGCATCTCGTATCTGTGCAGGAAGACTAGACTGGATGGTGAGTTGTAGTGCTCGCACACGCCTAGGTGTGGTATCTTTTCGACTGAGGGCGTCAGCCACAACATTTGCCTTGCCCGGATGGTACTTGATGGCACATTCGTAATCATTCAGTAGTTCGACCCATCGACGTTGTCGCATGTTCAATTCCTTTTGCTTGAAGATATGCTCGAGACTCCTGTGATCGGTGTAGATGGTGCACTTGGTACCGTACAGCTAATGTCTCCATATCTTAAGTGCGAAAATAACAGCTCCCAGCTCCAAGTCGTGTGTGGTGTAATTCCTTTCATGAACTTTAAGTTGATGTGACGCATAAGCAATAACCTTGTCTCATTGCATCAACACACACCCAAGACCCTGAATGGATGCGTCACAATAAACTACAAAGTCTTCTGTGCCTTCAGGCAATGAGAGAATAGGCGTGCTACAAAGTCTATCCTTTAAGTGCTGGAATGCTGATTCCTGTGCATTTCCCCAATGATAGATAACGCCTTTCTAAGTTAGTGAGGTGAGGGGTTGTGCAATCTTGGAAAAGTCTTTGATGAACCTTCTATAGTAGCCTGCCAAACCCAAGAATTGGCGAATTTCTGTTGGTGTGCGAGGTGCAGGCCAGTTCTTAATCGAGTCTACCTTAGATGGATCAACATGAATCCCATCTTTGTTTACCACGTGGCCTAGAAAGTGGACTTCACGAAGCCAGAAGTCGCATTTCGAAAACTTGGCGTACAACTGTTCTGCTCAAAGGAGTTCCAAAATGAGTCGTAAATGCTGCTCGTGTTCCTCCTGACTCTTGGAGTAGATCAGAATGTCGTCGATGAATACAATCACAAACTTATCCAAGTAAGGCTTGCACACTCTGTTCATAAGATCCATAAAGACTGCAGGCGCGTTTGTTAACCCGAATGGCATGACCAGAAATTCGTAATGGCCGTAGCGTGTTCTGAATGCTGTTTTGGAGACGTCCTCGTCCCGGACTCTCAGTTGATGGTAGCCTGACCTCAGATCAATCTTTGAATAGTAGCTCGACCCTTGCAGCTGGTCGAACAAGTCGTCAATGCGTGGAAGAGGATAGCGATTCTTTATGGTCACCTTGTTTAGTTCGTGGTAATCTATGCACATACGGAAGGTACCGTCTTTCTTCTTCACAAACAATACTGGGGCTCCCCAGGGCGAAGAGCTAGGACGAATGAAACCCTTTTCCAAGAGTTCTTGCAATTGCTTAGAAAGTTCTTCCAGTTCGGTTGGAGCTAAGCGATAAGGTGCTCGAGCTATGGGTGCTGCTCCAGGAGCTAGCTCAATTTGGAATTCGACCTGGCGATGTGGCGGTAGACCAGGTAATTCCTCAGGAAACACTTGAGGAAAGTCGCGTACAATTGGAATGTCCTCTATCTTCTTCTCTTTCGTAGATGAATCAGTAACGAGTGCTAAAATAGCGGTGTGGCCCTTTCGCAAACACTTCTGGGCCTTAAGGAAGGAGATGATGCCCACTACAGCACCACTCTTGTCGCCTTGAATTTCGAGAGGTTCTTTGCCAGAACGGGGAATACTAACAATCTTCTCTTTGCATAGGATCTCTGCTTGCTGTTGTGATAACCAATCCATCCCAATGACGATGTCGAAACTACCCAGAATTATAGGAATGAGATCGATGGAGAAGGTCTGACCAGCTAAAACGAGATTACAACCATTGACTATGTGTGTGGCCTCTAAACTTTTACCATTTGCTAACTCTACGACATGTTTGGTGTTTAAGGGAGTTGGTGCGTGTTTCAACATTTGACTAACTTTTAGAGACACATAACTGGTATCGGCACCCGAATCAAATAAAACAGTAACATAAAAGTCGTCGAGAAGGAACTTACCCATCACCACGTTAGGATCATTCCTTGCGTCACCCTGACCCAGCACGAACACTCGACCCCTGGCACCATTGTTTCCATCATTGTTTCCCCCGTTGTTGTTCCCATTGCCCTGATTATTGTTGTTATTGTTGTTGTTGTTCGGATTTTGATTTAACTGGGGGCACTCCCGCTTGAAGTGGCCTTCAGCACCACACTGAAAGCATCCCCTGTTACCTCGCTGTCGCTGCTGGTTCTGTGGAGCTGGTGGTTGTTGTTGTTGGTTCTGATTCGCAGGTCCCGAGCTCCTGCAATCCTTAGCTTCATGACCCATCTTGAGACACCTCTGGCAATGACCCCTGTTGCACTGACCACTGTGGTGCCTGTTGCATCTGTTGCACTTTGGGTGGTTTCCTCGATATCCACCCTGCCCTTGACTACCAGAAGACTGCTGACCAGGGCTCTGATAGTCATCAATCTTTCGCTGCTGTGCCTGGAACTGAACTAAAGTCGAACCCTTGCTGGAGGTTCCATCCCATTTTCGCTTGTTATCACTGGGAATAGCAGAAGTAGTAGTAGTAGTAGCACCAATACATTTAGGCAGCTTGTTCTGTTCCACTGCTTGGTCTGTGAGACGATGAGCAAGACGAGTAACATCCTGGATAGTAGCAAGGTTAGCAGCAGTCACATGGCTTTGAATCTCTGGTACTAAGCCTTTGAGGTACAGCTCAATGCGCTTGATGGGAGAATCCACCATAGTTGGACATAACACTGCCAGTTCGTTGGATCATTTCGTGTACGCTTCTATCTCTGACCCCGTCATCTTCAGGTTAAAGAACTCCACTTCCAGCTTGTGGATGTCATCACGACTACAGTATTCACGTTTGATCAGTTCCTTAAAATCATTCCATGGGGTGGCATTAGCAGCCACCAGCCCCAGCATCTGAACCTGAGCGTTCCACCACGTGAGCGCTATGCCCTCGAGAGTACCAGTAGCATACTTCACCCTACGAGCCTCAGGGCATTCACACATTTCGAAGACTGGCTCGAGCTTCTCGAACCAGTGGAGGAGTCCAACGGCCCCTTCAGTGCCACTGAAAGTACTAGGACGACAGTCCATGAACGTCTTGAATGTGCATACAGGTGGCTGAGCGTGTTGACCTGTCGTGTGCGTAAGAGTAAACGAAATTAAGCACAAGTGTTGAGTTACGAGAGTAGGATCTAAGGATCCTAGAGTAAATTGTGATGGCAGGTTATACCTCCTGCTTGGGTAGCTGCGAGTGCTGCAGTAACTTGTTTAGTGATCAAAGCCGCCAACTGGGCTTGAGTTAAATTAACGCGTCCACTCATGATCTTCATATCAAAGGAAACATGAGTGAGAAAGGTTCGCGAAAGTGCGATGACAGAAGAGAGTAAGCACACAAGTGTTTTCAAACAATAGTTGTTACGTTTATCTAAGCATACCATGAGCAAAGTTCTATGTATCTAGCAAGTAGGCAATGTAAACATAAATCATATCACCTAGAATGTCGAGTCTTGCACGTGGAGCGAAGCGTCGTTGTGGATCATTGAGCACTGTTCAGGTTATAGTCTGGTTTTAACAAAAAAACTTTTTTTCCCTTATAAAAACCAAGTTCGCTATAACCAATGGCTCTGATACCAATCTGTCACACCCCCAAAATCCACACGCGAAGTATCACCGCTTGGAGACGTGACTGACCAGGATCAAGCCACCAATCATATTGAACATAACAAGTAATAAGTAAAATTCAACCACACAATATGAAAGGTGTTTCAAATCAAAAACGTAGTTAAGTGTTTAGCGGAAGCATAATTGTAAAACCCAATGTAAGTATTAAGTACGAAATAAAGTAATGTTTTTAGCATGGCACACACTGCCATGTCCCATAATGACCACGCCTCCCTGTGCAAGCTCCATGAGTACCTAACGACCTGCAAGGCATGTCACAACGAATCAACAACAAAGTTGAGCGAGTTCACAGTTGGTTGTTTAGTTATAGCATTCGTTTCGTAAATCATATGATCGTTTTGTAAACCATGTATCGTATTAATTCGTATCGCGGTCTCCCAGACATGTTTGCGAAGATGAGTGGGGGCTTCCCTTGTGTTACTAGACCACGCGTATCGACTGCTACGAAAATGTAAGAGGTGCCCTAAGTCAATGTCTATCAGCATTGACCCTTTGCCCATAGTCCATTAGTACACGCCCGTTCGGATGACACGGTGTGAGGTTTGTTAAACCTAATAGCGCTATCTACTAATGACTCGCTCGCCATAAGCCTCGGCGATTAAGTCGATAAATGAGGGACTTCAAATGATAGAGTGATGGTCTTATGGTCGTACGTATCCTATTGTATGGGGAATACGCAAGTTTGTAGTTACCGTTCAGTTCTTTAACCCATTCCCAACCCTTGGGAATCCCATGCCTTGGAGAGAGTGTGAACTCACCATGGTTTGTTCGGTATGCTAAACTATGTGTTCGCAAGTAATCAGTCAAGTCCTATAATATGCACGTATACTTAATCAGTTAAGTTCGTATAGATTCACATGCCATCATGTCACGAAGTGTGTTTAAGCAATTATCACGCATCATATAAGCAGTTAATCAAGGCCATGCAATTCATGCTTGACAGGATTAACAGGCAGTTAACATGCTCTACAAAGTTAACAACTTAACAGGATTACACACTAACAATGTTACATGTTTAACGGAGTTACATGCATATCCTAACAAAGTTAATAAGTTTAACAGAGTTAACATGTTTGCTAAATTAACAACTAACGGAGTTGATAACTAACAGAGTTACATACTAAACAGAACTAATATGCCAGACACTCAACAAAAACACTCTTGGGCGAAATCACCTAGTGGCGAAATCCCTTCAGGTGACGAAATCCCTTGGGCGACGAAATCCCTTGGGATTTCGTCGAGATGTATTTTCGTCGAGGTGGTAGGGGGTTTTCATCGGAATACATCATCATCAACATCAGTTACACAAATCAATTCATGACATCAATTTAATCATCACACAATCATCATCAAGTTATTGTGATTATCAAGAATTCTAACCATCACTAACTGTTATATGATTAATTCATCATCTCTATCACACAGTAGCGTCAACCCTTGCCAAAAGAACGAATACTAATCATGCGTTCATAGATAACCCTAATGTTCGTCTAATAACCACATTGACTGCAACTATCACGTACTCAATCAGACCCATTCATACAATTCCTTTAAGTATACGGTTGTCAGTATACATCAATCTATTCAACCATGATTCATTACAGAAATATCAAATCCTATCTATTAACCAACACATCAACAATCGATCGAATATAGATTTAAGCATTACCTAACATCAGCAAACAATAATTTCGACTAGACAGTTACAAAGATATTGAGCAAGTAATCATGTAAAGATTAAACACTAACCACGATGAACAAAACTAACGGATCGATCAGGAAAAAAGGTTCCAAATGTTGCTGCTACCGTCACACAAGGGAAGAGTAGTTTAGGGTTTCTTAAAAGTGTTCTAACGTAACTGTTTTCACAAGTTATATCGTAAACATCATTTGGGCCAGCCGAACACCCTTGGGCCGGAGCCCAATCGTGACGAAAACACTGATTTCGTCGGAGAGATGGATGTTTTCGTCGAGTGGGTGTTTTCGGGTGTGAGTGATTTCGGCCAAAGCTCCAATTTTCTTCACAAGGTCTAAAATAATAATTTACAACTTTTATTTATTAGGTAACACTAACCAAAGTCAACATAACCACTTAAACAATCATTAAACATCAATTTTCAATAATTAACAAGGTGCACAAACAAGAACAGTTGCGAGAAAAGACCTTGAAAACTCGGGTTGTCACACGTCATCCAAACCGGCCAGAAAAAGAAGTCACAAGAAAAAAAACGGATGAGAAGAAAGCACTAGCGGCCGCTCAACGAACACAAATAAAGTGAACGCCTCAAGAAGAAACCGCGTTAGCAAAATGTTATATCGACGAATCGCAAGATCCGATTTAAGGTATTTTTTATATAACAATATTATTTTTTCAGTTTTAATATAATTTTTTTATAATACCTAATTTTTTTTTGGAATAGGGAATTCATGACAACGCAAAGATTTTTGGGATTGCATTAAGAGATCCTTTCATACGCAAATGAAAAGCGAGGAGGTGTATCGTAAATATGATAGCCTCTCGTCCAAGTGGAGTGACATAAATACACAAGCCGCGACATTCAATGGTTTTTTCCATAAGGCGAGGAACTCACCAAGGAGCGGTGAATCGGAGGCGGACTTTATCAAGAATGCCTTTATATCATACAGAGACAACAAGAAGCACGAGTTCAAGTACATGCATTGTTGGGATGTATGTAAGTACGCTTCTAAATGGGCGAGAGCTCCTACTGCTAGCGAATCAACTTTGTGAGTTCAGGATCGGATCGTAAACGATCACTAGATCTGTGATGAATTCGATTTAACGTGCGGAAACCGCTAAATCGAACCCATCGCAGATCTAGTGATCGTTTACGATCCGATCCTGAACTCACAAGTGGTATCAGAGCTAAATCAGAAACAACATATTCGATTTCAATTCAGATCCAAATTTCAAATTGTGAAATGGGGCAAACTTAGAATTTCAGCAACTCAGATCTATAACATGATTCATAGTTGAAACACAAATATGAAGTTTTTACGATTTTTATTGTATACTTGTTTGAATATGATTTTATGAGATTATGAACACAAACTTTAGATTTCAGATCAGATCTGTTTATCAAATCAGTTCATCTTCAAAT
This sequence comes from Helianthus tuberosus, assembly GCA_030545235.1. Classification (NCBI taxonomy): domain Eukaryota; kingdom Viridiplantae; phylum Streptophyta; class Magnoliopsida; order Asterales; family Asteraceae; genus Helianthus; species Helianthus tuberosus. Next base: position 104,234,008 of record CM060448.1, read on the forward strand.
TATAGTGTTCGAAAAGCTTGAAACTTCAAATGAAAACAAACTGATATAGATGTAATCAGTTCTGATTTATCAAAATTTCAACCGTATATTGTCAAATCAGTTCGAAATCACAGAAACTCAACCTAAAACAGTTCAAAATCAAACGAAATCCAAATCGATTTCACCAAAACTCGTCCGATTTCGATCACGATTACTCGCAGAGCATCCTTAGGATAGATATACGACCTGCATGAGTTGTTCAGAGTCAAATCTAAGCTGTTAGAGAGGCGGAAACACTATAACAACTGAGAATCTGTGATAGAATGGAGTAGAAACAAAGATTTATACTTAAAACAGGTTTTTCATTGATTTTCAACGTCAATACATGGAGAGAAACTGGCAGCACTTCGTTACACACTTCTCTATTTTGTCCCAAATGAAAAACCAAACATCCCTATTTATAGGGAAACTGATTTCGCACGAAATGGTGACATTCCATTTCGTACGAAATGACAAAGTTTCATTTCGTACGAAATGGTCAAACACCATTTCGTGCGAAATGACTTACAAAAACTTATAACTTTACATTTTGACAAATTTAACCCTATTACAAGCTACCGACATGACCTAGACTGTTGACGTAGGCGATAGACATCGTGCACCAACAAACTCCCCCTTGGATATTGCAGAAGTCTTCAGTCAGGTTGTCTTCAACACTTTCTTCACAGGGACTTAAACTTTTCTTCCCTTGGCTTAGGTTTCCTCAGTAACAGCTTCCTAAGCTTTTCATTCTCTTCGACCGCTCGCTTTTCCTCTTCAGCCATCCTTTGCACAACAGTATGTCTTAACATCTTGTCTTTTTCCTCACGTGCCTTTCTTTCTTTCTCAGCTTTCAGAGTTTCTTCTTTCTCAATCTTTCTCCACTTAGTCGACCAAGCAATCTCAGAATTAATGCCTTTCTGGAAACATATCGTCACAACCTTCTGAAACTGTAAGGCTTGATCTTTATCTTCCTTCCTGTATCCAATCTTGTTCACGAACAAACATTCTATATCTTTTGCATAGAAATTCACAATCCACAACGGATCATACAAGTAGATGTGTCTGACTTCATTTTCCACTTTGTATGTGATCACAGCTTCCGTTGATATGCAACTATATACCCAGCATACAAACCCTTTGTGAAAATCCAGTATTTTCGGAAATGGAATGTTCTTCAGGACTCTGGGCTTCTTAATCTGCAGGATTGTCTCTTCAATACCAGTGACTGGATCCACTCTCTTCACTTTCTTTGGTTGATGTGGCTTCCAATGTTTGAAATCTCTGAACGCTTCGAACTTCATCAATCCCCATGTGGGCATATCATGCACTCTCACTGGATAAGACAATGTTCGGACTTTGGGAAGCTCTTCGACATCCCACCAAGGTAAAGACATGATGTCTTGAATATACTCTAAATACTGCACGCCGAACTCTCTTCTGATTGCATATGCATTAACCTGTGGTAAGTAACCCCAGCTAATGATATCACCAAGCGAGACACCTCTATCTCTTTGATAGTATTTCAACGGTTTTTGAATTTTCTCTCAGTGTCTTTTCTAAACCATTTCTTTCTTTCTTCATGACTTTCATCTTTCGTCGTCTCATCAAAATTCTTATTCTGTAAACATATTTCAACTTTCGTTCTCAGCTCATCTATGTTCTCTTGACTGAAAAATTCAACCAGCGTTGGAAAGTTTGAAGTATCAACATTCTCAGACAATTCTTCATCACTGCAATCCTCAACTTCAACTCTGTCATAGATATCAGCATCCTCCACATACTTATACTAATACTCGGGCTGCTGCTAGATATCAAATTGATTTAGCTCCTCTTCAAAATCAAACTTGAAGTTAATATCTTCAATATGCGTCATCTTAATGATATCATCCAAAGTATAAGTATGTCTGATCTCTCCTTCCTCAATATCAGGTTCAAGGCGAAGAATCAATTTCTCACTATCATCAACATTCTGATCATCAACATTCTCCCCCTCACCATCAGCATTCTCAGGCTCTTCATTTGCATCGTCATGAAGATAATCATCAACATTTTCTTCAGTAGATGCTTCAGTAACTTTGACGCCTGAAGTACCTTGATCATCATCATCATTTCCATCATCATCATCATGGCTACTAGCAGAAAATACATCATCTGCGTCATCTTTTACAACTTCATCATCATCATCTTCTTCTTCATCATCTTCCTCAACATCTTCCTCATCATCATTAACATCATCAATTAACACATCTTCTTCAAATATACCAGAAATTGCAGAAATAGGACGAATTTTTTGAACAGGTGATTCAAAAATGATTGACGAAACGATTGCTCTTTCAGTAACTTCAATAGCACCTTCAGTTTGAACACCTTTACCCTTATTCTTCATTTCTGCTTCAATCGTGGCTTGACGACGAGCTCTCACCTCTTCAACCTGTATTTCTTCAAACTTTTGTTCAACAGATTTTCCAAGCAAATTCTCTAACACTTTGTTCATTATATACATCTCATGTTCTTTCATTGCATTGGCAGCCTCTAACTCTTTGTTCTTTAACTTGAAATACTCATTTTGCTTATCTCTCCGAGCCTTTTCCTCTTCTAACTCAGCAATACGTACTTTAAGAATATCAATGTCAATCTGATCAGCTTCAACTCTCTTCAACAATGACGAGTTCTCAGCTTCAACTGTCTTGACACGCTTTTCAAGTTTCTATTCAAGATCCACCAACCTTTTATTCTCCACTAACACTTCTTCTACTTTCCTTTCCAACTTCTTCACCTGCTCATCATTCACAAAACTAAAATCTCCAATATCATCAAGAGCAATATTCTCCGGAACACGTGGAAAATTTCTGTATCCAGAAGAACCAGGAGTTGTTTGTATTGGTGGTTATGTAGTAGGTGGTGTTTGAAGAATATGTGGTGATGTTATAATGGGTTGTTTATGAATTGGTGATTGATGTGGTGGTTGTTGTGGTGGTGATGATTGTTGTGGTGGTGATTGTTGTGGTGGTGGTGATGGTGGTGGTGATGGTGGTTTGCTTGGTTCCTGGATTGGTTTATTCTTCAGCAAGATTTTCAACCTTCGAGCTGTAGGGGTTTTAGTCTGTTTTCTTGCATTTGACTTCTTTCTACCCTCAGACGGTGGTGTTTCAATTTGAACATTCTCTGGAGATGGAATGTATAAATCATCATCTTTTTCTTCTCTCCTTTTTCTCTTTAACTGTTTTTCTTTTTCTATATCAGCCTTGATTCTTTTCAAACGTTCAGTTTCATCAATCTCTGATTCAGATGAGCTTGATGAACTTTTATCTTCTTTCTCACCTTCTTCACCAGCTGCCTTTTCTATTTCTAACCCATAATCAATATCTTTCAACACTTGGTCAATATCAGGAGATACTAGATCTTGTTCTTTTTCAGCAACAGTTTCTGGATCTTCTTCCTCTGGTTCATCGACCAGTAATGTCTCAACACTTTTCTTTTGACGTTTTTGTTTTGGTTGTGAAGATGATCCTTCTTCTGCTTGAACTTTTGGAGTTCTCTTGCCTCCTCTTTTCTTCTTTTCTTTTTCTTCCTTCAAGAACCATTCACTTCTTGTGTTTTTGAAAGCTGCTAACGTTTTCAATTCATCTGTTGCACTTTTCTCTTTCATCTCTTCATCGTTTCTCCATTTGAGATGATCATCTGGATCTGGATCTTGATAGTTATTATCCTTGATAAATCCAAAGAATTCTGTCTTTGTCTTTGAATCTGGATGATTTTTGTGATATCTGGCCAATACTTTCAGCGTCTCATTATCCATGTGGTATAATGCCAACAAATCATTGTTTTCATCTTTTTCTAAATCTGGATAGGCATGATCAAGTATCATCTGTACAAATCTTGGATAAATCCATGTTTTGCTTTTTGATGTAATGGAAAATGATTTTCGAAAAATTATACTTCGTGTTCAACACAAGTGCCGTCACCATATTCATCTGATAATCTCGCATCACGTCATAACCACCCTTTCTGTGACTGAGAGCATGAAGAATTGAATGAATGAAAAACTTGTAAGGCCTTGAGAAGTTCGATTTCAAATAGTTAGCACTGTTCAATGGTCCACTATACCCCATCCTTAGCATACATCCCTTCACCATTCTTTTAGGAAACTTTGTCGGAGAATTTTCATCGTCCGGAAAGTTCAACACTTCTCGAACAAGTTGTTCTATAATGATGATCGGTTTATCTTGGCCATTCAAGCTCACAATCGAATTTATTGTTTTGCTTTCTTCGTTATACATTTCATTCTTCCAGAAACGCTCAATGTGAGACTGAAAAACAAGATGTTGATTCGTTAAGGCCTTCTGAATAGGTAACCTCTTCATGAATTCCAGAATCTCTTTGAATACCGCCATCTTCGGAAGCTTTTCATCGTAAACACAACAGATGTTGTGTAACGGATCAAATTGCACATTCGAAGCCTGAAAAACATAACAGAAATTCAAGTTAAACAATTTTGACAATTTTCAAAAACAAAGTATCATTCATACGAAATCACTTTCAAACGAAAAGGAGATTTCATGAGGAATGACATCTCAAATGAAATGGTATTACAAGCGAAATGATGTTCAAGGGGAATGACCAGTTTCAAACGAAATGACTAAAGCAAAATGACTGTTTGAAGCGAAATGGCCATTTCGTACGAAATGACTTGTCATTTCGTTTGAAACTTCATTCATGAACAGTGAAATTACAGGTGATTACAACATGATCTGATGATGAAATTAAACCCTAAGATATGTTCTATGATAGATTCCGAGTACATGGGTGTGTTTTATTTTCATTTTGACTCCCAAAAACAACCTAGATCTAAGTTCTAAGTCCTGTTCATCGTCTTTCATACGAAATCGACAGATCTAGGTAAATTCAAAACTCAATCTCACCTTTCCCATGATCTAAGTTATACCAACCAACTTAAATATGGATTACGAGTAACAAACATGCAAGAAATTGTCTTGAAATCGATGAAAATATAGTTTCACGTGAAATCGCCTTTGACAGTGGGTTTTGAAGCGAATGATGGAAGTGAATGATTCATGCGAAATACGGCCCTTATTTATAGACGAGCTCATTTCGTACGAAATGAGCAATGAGGCAGTTCAAGTGAAATCATCTTTGAAGCGAAATGGCTATTTCGTTTGAAATCTCAATTTTTTAAATTTTTTCAACTTTTTAACTTTTTGAATTTTTACCATCACACCCAGTTAACCAAGTCCAAATTAATAACCCTAGTCAATTGTTTAGCCTGCCAAGTCCAAGTTAATGACCTTGACTGACCAATTTATGAAGTTGCTGACTTTTTGAAACAGATTTAAGTCCAAATTAATGAACTTTTAAACTTTTCGAGCAATTACCAACATCTTTTCACAAAATTTTGCTTATCCAACCCTCATGTTCCAACTTGTTTAGCACTATAAGACTTTGATCATCAGATCCCCAACGTCCGTTGTAGAAAATAAGATGAAAAACAAAACTTTTTGGATTTTAAAATCTTGCTAAACTAACAGGAAATGCTTTGGAATTAAAAGAAACAGTAAACTGTTCAAACATATTTTTGGTGAGCGTGTTAGAGGATCATATCAGCTGCCGACAAGCTACAAATACCGTTAATCTTTGATTTCATACTCAGCATTAAACAATTCACATTGATTGCTGATATACTGGTCCACTTTAAATTCTCACACAAATTTCAATCTGTTCAGGATACGAATTTAGTGTTTTAAGGCTTAACTCATACGCGTGTACCACCTCAGAATATACTCCCGTATCCAGATCCCAATATTCAGTCTTACAGGTGAGTATACCTAGATGATATCTGTAAGGGGTTAATTGCGAGACCATGAGAGCTCAGGCTATTGCTTCCACAAAATCAGAGAGATGATGGTTCGACTTTAGGTGTGTTCCCTTTAGAGAATCTTTTCTTCAACAGCACATGATTAGCATTTTGCAATGTTTCATCATTTTTTATGCTGAGGGGGATGCTTTTATTTCAAGCAAGCGAAAAGTATTCAGCTTCACAGGTTGAGAGAGCGACTGTGGTTTGTTTCTTGCATTGCCAAGTAACAAGCCAAGTTCCGAAGAACTGACACCCAGCCGTTGTGGACTTTGCATTTTGCTTACAGCTCCCGAAGTCAGAATCAGCAAAACCAGTAAGATAAAAGTCACCAGATTTAGGATACCACAAGCCGGTGCTTGGGCAGCCTTTAAGATACCGTAAAATTCTCTTCACAATCATCATGTGTGACTGTCTCGGGCTTGACTGATATCGGGTGCAAAGACAAGTTGGATACATGATGTTCGGGCGTGACGCTGTCAGATACATTAATGAACCAATGATCCACCAATAGTGCGTCTCCTCCACCTTTTCTCCACTTTTGTCCGAACATATCCCATGATTTTGAGCTAAGGGGGTTGATATTGAAGATGATTCAGACATGTTGAATTTATCCAGCACATCATTGTAACACCCATATTAAGTTAATATGAATTTACTACTAAATACGCATTTAGTTGACGTAAAATATGGGTTAACAAAAAAAATTGTTACGTTTAATACTCTTACATGATTAGAGTATTTAGGATTAACATCCCTACTAGTTTAAAACGTACAAAAGTGACATCCAGAGTTACATGTTCACATTTAGTTAAAAACAAATTATATTAACGCGGAAGCTTCAAAAGTGTTGTGTTCGGTTCTTGACATATTGCTTGATCGCCATACGGAGCATCGCCAACATTACCTAACATCAAAACCAACTAAAATGTTAGTTTTGACAACATATAAACAAGTACAATCGAGTTCCAATATCAAACAATGAAAATAAAAATAAATTTTCCAAATTGATGCCTCCCGCGAGTCGCGGAAGGCGTCCTTTAATCTGTCGCGTGTCGCGACACCCGTCGCGTGTCGCGCCCCAACTATGGGATCCTATCACGTGGCGCGGGGAAGACTAATTTCCAGCAGGTCCGTTTCTGAACCGGCATTTTCTGCCCAGCTCTATTTTCTTTACAACATCAAACTTCAAATGTGCATAACTTTTTGCCTACTTGTCCGTTTTAGTCGATTCTTTTTCCTACGTGTCCGTAATAAAAATACGGATCCAATCATTCAAATTTCGCGCTACGAAACCTGATTTATAGACGAATTGCTCACAAATCCATGTTTCAATTATTCGACCCGTTTGTTTTGTAGCATAGTTTTCATCATTCAATTTCATTGATTTCTAAGCTTAATTACCCATTCCCCGGGCTTACCAATTATGGTGTATCATCACCATTACATGGTTTCACGCACACACTAGAATTTCATGCTCGTTCTTCCATTTTTCAACCGTACCGCTTTACGCAAATCATGCAAGCGATTTCTATTTATTTGACCCAATATCAAGGGTTCGTGAAAATCAATTTGGTGCATCCAATATCTTTGTATATCACCTCTTCTCACTAACATATTATGTGACCTTCAAGTCTCTACATACACTGTCGTTTTAAAACATAGTTTGACCCGTTTAGTTGTCAAGTGAAAACCTTCACTTTGATGACAACTAAGATTTATTCCGACCATTATTTTGACCCATTTTCTATGATGTGCCGAATGGTTCTAACCGCTCTTTTCAATTTGTATCGCTTATATCAATCATGCCTTAACCATTTATTTCAAGTCCGTTTTGTTTGCCGAGTGAACTTCGTCACTTCAATGGCTACCATACATATACAAGTTATTCAATTTGACCCGTTTGATCTATCGAGTGAACTTCGCCACTTCATTGATACATCAACATCCTTATCACACTACAACATTATTAACAAGATATACTAACATTCTTTGTACTAAGTAACGGAACTATTAGTTACGTACTTGCATAATTCATCAACATTGGATTCTAACCATAATTACCCATTCCCGGGCTTGTCAACCTTGGCGTATCATGTCCATTCCATGGTTTATGCTTTTATAACTCAAATTTAATGAATGACGTTTAAGTCACTTCAACACTATAATTTCAACCATTGTTCGACCCGTTTGGTTGCCTAATGGAAACCACCATTTTATAACACACCAAACTTATGCTAACCAATATTTGACCCGTTTATTTATCTAGTGATCTTCGTCACTACAACTAAATACAAATTTTATATATTATGCCAATTTAAAGTCTACTAACGGAAATACATAATCAAGCATAACGTAACGAAACTGTAGTTACGTACCTTTAGAGCACACCCTTCAATCGCGCGTCACCACCGGCTTGTCCGCTTGACGCCCCGGTTTCTTTGCCTAAAGAGTTCAATTCACAACATATTTAGAACTCTTTTCATAATCATTAACGCATAATTTGCTATAGTAATCAAATATGCGTTTTCATCCGATTTTTAGCACTTTAATCCTCACTTAGGCATTTTAACAAATACCTAGCGGGTCTGATTTCTACACAATTAGAATCAAGTTCATGTCTTGTTACTTTAACCAATTTCAATCACAAATTTTGATTTCCTCATGTCATGCATGCATGAATTCTACAAAATTATCATATAGGATTCAAGTAATACTACTTCTAATAACCCAAATTTTTGTGTTCATCTTCTTTGTGAAAACCCATTTAACTCATGAATGGGTTGTCATAATTTTCAGAATTTTAAAAATAATTCTTGCTAATTATCAACTAGGATTCACTCATAAACCTGTTTTCATTACAAGTTTCATTTAATCATCCCAAAATCAAGCTAAAATTCGATTTTCACAATTAACCTGAAATTTAAGATGAATCAAAACATCAAGATTTTGCATACCTTATGATCCCTTCAACGAGGTGATCACGAATTTGTGCTTGGAAATCGATTTAGACTAGATTAGAGCCATCAATTTGGTGAAAATTGCAAGTCTAGGGTTTGGTGGGGAGCTCTTGTGTCGCCCATGTGTTCTTGATCGACCAGACACACCTAAGTGTGTGTTTGGTGTGTGTTATTTTAATTTTAATCATTCAAGTTTCCTTTTTCAACAACTTAGGTCCCTTGACTTATTGTTTTGTTTATAATTTAGAAGTTTTAATCCACTTATTTGGCATTACAAGACTCGTAACTAACTGGGTTATCTATCCCTAGTTAGTTTGTTCTTGTTTATCTAATATTTAATAATTTAAATATAAAGTTTTATATTTTCGGGGTGTTACAAGTCCACCCCCCTTAAAAAGGGTTTCGTCCCCGAAACCTTCTTGAAGTAGTCCTTTGGGCATATGTCCTATTGGACCGTAACCTTTTATCATCTATTTCCTATCTTTGTCGCCTATTTGACCGGGTTGTCTTTTGACCATCCAGTCACTGAGCCCGTCGGCATACTTACTTCACGCTAGTCTTACATTGACAAGCGCTCTACATAGGTCACAACATTATTATGAATATAACTTGTTTTATCACCTAAAGTGATTGGTCACCATTTTACCTCATACCTCGTCACTAGGGTATACTATATTGCCATCATCAGCCCTTTGCATGTTTATAATTTCATATCTAGTAACTCATATTACAACGTGGTTGTATTATTTATCACTTTTGTGTCCGTGATCACATCACGTCATGTTTAGGTTTACGTCGGCTTTACATTATTATGAATCTTCTTTCGAACGCATCGTCTTACACCTGTCGGCGTTAAGACCTATATCCTTTAGTATTAACAATTTTCTAATTTCTCTCATAATATTTATATTTGTTAGAACGTCGTTTCTTACTAAAACTGAATTTTAGTTTAATGTTTTTCTCTTTAACACATGTCAATTAATCATATCAAGAAATTGACGACAAGAATTATTCTTCTCCGTTACCATTTTACGCGGGAAATCATAACTGGTTCCTACGCTTTATATTATTGACCCGTAAGTTCCTTTACTTAGCCTCGTAGGCTATTTTATTAGGTCTTCACCTTTTTAGGGTGAGACCCTATAGTTTGTTCCTTTGTATTTGCGACCGTATGGTAATTTTGGTCCCGTAGACCCTTACATTGTTTATAATCTGAAGGTTATGGTGATCCCATGGATCATCTTTTTTTTTCATATCATTATTTAATTGCATATGTATACACATGGCGTCAAGGCACCCCCTTTTTTATGTTTAGAATAAACAAATTTTCGCCTTCAAAATTCATTTGACCTTGACCGTAGTCTAAGGCTACACTCATTTTCTTTCGGATTATCTTTCCGACTCTATGACTTCTTACGTCATTTTCGCGTCGGTTTATTTCACTCATACAGTTATTTGGTTCATGGTTTCCATATTCTTTTACGACATATCACATAGATTCTCGCACTTCCATTTTTCGGTTTGTGTTTACCTTTATTATCAAGCATCTTACTTATTTGATCCGAACACCACCTTTCTCTTGTTAGCAACCCTTAGGTCTATTTCTCTTTTTTTTTTGTCCCGAAGGCCTATTTCTTAAACCTTATTTTGTGAAACCACTGCTATTGTTATACGACCTTTGGGATCTACCTGTTCTTATTCTAACACTTTCAAAACGTTTATTTTACTAATCTTTTATACAATCATGTCCATCACTGTGGTCACCGTCCTTCCTCATAAAAAAATTTGATTAATAATGGGTTACTTGGATGGTTACCCATACCCAAGTTTCTAAATTTGTATTTATTGATACTTCATTATTCACAGTAGCGAATAATACGTGTCATCCCTTTAGCTTCCTTCTCGAGGATATTTTCGGTCCGAGTCTTAATTTCTCATTTTTGACCTTAATCCATTGTAACAATAACAAAATTAATTCATTTGATATTATTATTCCATATTGTTGTATGAAATTTATCTACATCGTTTATTGATATAAACGATGCTTCTACATGTTTTATTTAGTTTAGCCAACTCTATAACCTTGTCTTCGCCATTTATTGCTATTGCAATTTCCGGGTTCGTGTGTAATTTCACTTCTTCCCAATACAACATGTATTCACTTCATTAAGTTCCCGGGTTCAAGTGTACGCGCACTCCTTCCCATTTCAATATTCATCGAGATTACTTTTTGTCTCGACTTCACATGCTCACCTTTATTTATTTTCTTATATATATATATATATATATATATATATATATATATATAGGTATTTCTTTTACATGATTCACTCATTTCACTACTCATATATGCCCTTATGCAACTATCATTCGCACTCGTATCGAATAAAATTTGTGTTAAATTAAATTTACAAGAAACATACCTGAAACGACATCAGGTTCAGCTTTAGCCTCTGCGGCTGTCACGTGGGAATACCTTTTCTTCCTTTTGGGGTATCAAGCTTTGATTTCTTTACGGGTTTTGGGTCCACATCCGACTCACTCCCGTCATCTTTTTCTTGTGAGAGACTATTTTTTAATTCAGTCATCATGTCCTCCACCACTAGCAAGATTGTGGTTTGTAGTCTCTCGACAAATTGCGGTACACTGGCTTTTACTGCCGTTCTGACTTCTTCGGAAATTTTAGCTTCCATCTCTTCAGTTAATTGAGATGCTAATTCGTCCCCGGTTACACCGGACATTTCTTTCATCTGTTCGGTGACTTTTGGCACCGTATCGTTATTGCCCTCTTCATTCATCTTGAATCTGAATGTTCATATTAATTGTTAAACATTTCAATCTATATCATTTGCATCTTTCGTTTTGATATAGCCAAGTTCACAACTTGCTTAGACCATTCATGTTTGGTGCACTTTCCGGGTTTGAGTGTATTACGCACTCTTCCCATGCACATCTAATCGCATTCATTTCAGTTTTTTAATGTTTTAAGGAAATGTACTAAACTAACTAATTCTTACCGGATGTTTGATCAAGCTTCGAACCGAACACACTTTGTCTTCAACCATTGTCACACCCCGACCACGCAGAACATACAAAACGTGGCGGAAACATCGGGGAGTGTTGTAACAGAATTAATGTTTCACAACCCTGGAAATTTAAGTTTCGTTTTATTCATCAAACAAGCGAGTTACATTGTCTTTAAACAAGAAATAAAGAGTACATAACAAAATTTAACTAGTTCTTGTCTCGTTTTAAGTCACTAAAGCACAGGTCCGCCTAAGTATGTCTTGATAAGTCCTATGCATCATCTCCTGAAAAACACATGTGAAAATAGGTACGTCAGCATAAAAATGCCTGTGAGATACATAGGTTTTGTGAAAATAGGATTCATGACTTATGTTTGAGAAAATGTTTAGTCATGAACCTTGTTATTTGCTTTGTTTTGTAAATCATTTGAAAATCGATAAGATCAGATGATATGTATAAATAAGAGAATAATGTATGGTTAAATGAATAACCATGTAAAATGAGTTTGTATAAGATATGTTGTTTGTAAAACAATGTCTTGTGAAAAGTATGTTATTTGTATAAAATGTTATATGTCAAAATTGAAATGATTCAAATAACGCTACGATATGTAATACCATACAAACACTTATATATAGGAAATACCAGCGGCGTATCCACCATGCTTGTATCATATTACACACGCCTCGTTACTTAAATCACTTACTCAAACCAACCCAACAATGTAAGATGTCTATGTTTAAACCAATTGTCAAATGTATTGAATAATATGCCAAAATGTTTATGTCAAGATGTGAATCATGCAACGTATAACCAATGTTGAAAATGTTTATGTGTCAAATGTAAATCATGTAATGTGTAACCAAAATGATATGTATGGCTAGTGAAATGCATCAACTAAACCATAGGTGAAATGCACAAAACAAAGTATTGAAGCAAAACTTGGTTTAAATCAAAGTTATGTTTTGTGTAGTAAATGCATGCTATACTGATATAGACATTTATGCGGTGTTGTTATACCCAAAAGGTAAGCATGTGAAAACGATGCACTAAGTATGTAATCAAATGAACATACATAGCGTGAAATGTAATGTAAAACGATGTACTAAGTAATGTACTAATAAACATAGCAAGTATATGATATGAAAACATGAAAGCATGAAAGTAACAAGTAGGCACATGTGTTTCACCCCAAAACAGTTTGGAAAACAGTAAAAGAGGGGTCTATGTACTCACATGAGATTGCTTAGTAGTCCTTGAGTAACAACCAAACAATGCTAGAGATCACGGATATCAAACGACACCTAAATATAGGTAACTATGTTAATAAACCGGACCTAAATCGGAGGATTAGATAGAATGAGGGTTCGTAAACCAAACGAGTATGGAGACTCGTGTCATATGGTTTAACAAAGCCTACATACTAAATGAAACCTAACCTGAGTGCTTTCGACCCATTACGACCCGTTTAGGTAGCTTATGCTACTTTAACGCGTCGTTCGCAGGAAACGCGTTCGGACCGCCTAACTAGTCCTATGACAAGTAGAATATGCCTTAACATGTCTAATATTGTCGCCAAATCAGTTTAGATGTCAAAAGTTATGTCACATATGTTTATAATGAATTTTGGCATCAAAGGGGTATTTTGGTAATTTACCTAAGGCATATAAACTACCTATCATACAACTACTTAAACGAAGCGACTATAAGGTATAACCTCGGAAGGTTATTCCCTATATGCTATGGTCCTAAAGTATTTGGTCGGATCCTAATGATCGACCAAAATAGGTCGGGTTCGAAGGTATAAGCGATTTATTAGATCGCTTACCCATACGACCCTAGACAACGTGGTAATCAGTAGGCATAGTCCCAAGGGACTATAACCATCGTGATTACAATCACGTTGCGAAGTTCAAACGAACTTCGCATTGACCATAAACTGGTCAACGCAGAAAGTCAAACAAAGTTTGACTTTCAGACTCGAAAAGACTCGAAAAGCAATAAAAGAACGAAAGAATACTTACGAAGGGTCCCCGAATGCTAACCTCGATCCAAGTAGCTCAGGTATGAAACAATGGTTTCAACTTAGAGCTTCTCAAATCAAGATTCTAGTGGGTTTTGAAGCAAATGGGGGTGGGGTATTTATAGGATTCGTAGAGCCGTTAAGATCGTTCCTCGTTAACCGTGATTTGATCTTGGCCATACACCTCAAGATAGTGGTTTTACAAAACCATTTGAGCCCACGGTATTGCCAAAACCATGTGCGAAAGTGAAAATGGACCAAATACAATGTTTCTGTCCAGGTTAGGCAGTTGCGTAGCGCCACTGCCAAGGCATAAGGTGCTCGCGCTATGCCACTGCCCACCAATATCAGCAAAGTTTCAAAAGTGGCAGAAATGGTCCCTGCAGCCCGTTTAAGCTATTTTCGATGCGTTTGAACCCTGTTAACCTCATTTCAAGGCTCTAAAATGAAGTTAAAGTATAGGGAACTCAAAACATGCTCAAAAATATCTAGGATGTCGGTTCGTTTGGTCGTACGATCGTGATGTTTGCTTAATTACGACGGAATGCGCATAAGCGCTTGAAACGATCCAAATGACGCGACGAATGGATTTTTCTTATGCCAAACACTAAAATAAAATATTATAGTGCTTACATAAATTTTTGGATGTCCGGATGTATTCAGAACGTAAGTTATGCGCGAAAATGCAAACTTGTGCACTTTTTGACACTTTTAGTCCCTGAATGACCCAAAAGTTTATTTTAGCACACCGAACCCCTCAAAGCCTATTTCTAAGCTATGTAAAGGATATTTAAGGTGTGTTTAACTTATGGTCATGTTCCGGAATGTTCGTTACTGTTCAAATTGGCATACTTTCGTAGTTTGTCAAGTTTAGTCCCTGTAAGCGAATTAACTTGTTTTTGCCATACCAAAGCCTTTAAAACTTATTTATAAGTTATGTAAAGGTTATTTAGGGTATGTTAAGCCTATTTCACTGCTCCAGAGTGTTCGTTGCATTAAACTGGTTATATCTACGCATTAGTGCGCGTATAACCTTCCAGAAAGCGATTTAGAGCTTGAAATCGAACAAGAGTTGATATGTGCAAAAGATACACATATTTATACAAGTCCAAAGTATGAAATACAATATCTCGTTGGTTTGGTATTTGTTTGATGGTCGTAGTGACACAGGTGTCACAGTCTACCCTACTTTAGGAAATTTCGTCCCGAAATTATTTCGTAGGAGTCTGTCTGTGACTTTGTGTTAAATAGCCATCAAAGATATGTAAAGCATAATTTTGTTATTTTCTTCAACGGGAATTTTTCAGAATTGAAAAATGAACGGAGTTATTTTCAACAGGCATTATTCAGAAACGAAAAATGGACGAAATAAGTCATTTTCCACAACCTCTTCAGAAACGAAAATGAACGAAATGAGTCATTTTCCACAACCTCTTCAGAAACGAAAATGAACGAAATGAGTCATTTTCCACAATTTCTTCAGAAACAAAAATGAACGAAATGAGTCATTTTCCACAATTTCTTCAGAAACGAAAATGAACGAAATGAGTCATTTTCCACAATTTCTTCAGAAACGACCAAACTTGCTGTGGTTTCCGTGCACTGAATTTCATAATTATGTATGCATCCATAATTACGCAATTCCTTGCACAGTCCGCACAATTTGTTTGTAATATGAAGGGGAGGAAAAATCAAACCTGTGATGAGTGTGACTAGACTACCATAAGGTCCTTTTAGTTAGATTGACAACTGATCCTTTTAATTAGGCCACCTAGGAGTTCTTTCAGCTATCTCATCACATGATATTCCTAACCAGATTTTTGGATCAATCTGTTTAACTAGACCACTCAAGGGGTCTAATTATGGAATAGTACAATATAATCCAAGGGTCTTTACTATTACGTAAAAGCCCATTGAGGATTTAATATAGTACACAAAGATATGGAAGATTCTACGAGGATTTAGATAACAAAACTTGGATTACACAAGAACATAAAAGGGAACACATAAGCATATAATTACATAGTTGTTTAATTTGTTATTAACTTGTTATCGATTGAAAATGGATATGGAAACTAGTCAATTGACTTCAATGTCCTCTGGGATTTATCTGAAAAGATATGAAGATCTCCCAAAATTCGATTTTTGTTTTCTAAGAAACGTAATATTCGAATTAAGGAACACAAAAATTTTAGGATTTACGGAAATACCCTTAGGTACCCTATTATGGATTTATTGTAGTACTTTGGGTATTCGTCCAGTGTTGTAACTTGCGTTTTGTACTTCGTTTTCCTTGAAAGAAACAGGTACTTAGGAATTTCGTGGAAAACGCAAGAGATTATAAAATAGAAAAACTTTGGGGAGTAGTTTGCTTTTCAAGGAATACGATTCCTTGATTATCGGTATTGTAAGGGATATGTTGTTTATGCATACAACCACATAAATACATTGCAATGTAAATAAAAAAAATTTATTTATTAACAATGATAACAACTGTTTCATGGACCTTGACAACAAAAGAAAATAATACATAAGACATGATTATTTCTAAAAGGTGTTGTCTTCTAGTCGGTCAGATGCTCATCTCCGTGTTGGATTAGCATTAGCAAGCTTTGGGCAATTTCTTCGGAAACGACCCATCTCGCCACACTTGTAGCAAGAACCTGGTGGAAAGCGAGCTTGAGCAGGATTGTTGTTAGCTTGATTTGGTGCAACTGCTGCTACGCAAACTTTTGCTGTATGACCTTTACGTCCACAAATTTGGCATTCGCGGCACTTCACCATAGCATGATGATAAAGGTTACATTTGTTGCACAAGGGTGAAGTTCCATTGTATGGCTTCCTAGTACGGGGTTGAGCTGGTTGGTTGGGGACGGCTTGATCATTATGAGTAACCATGGCGAAGTTCTGAGAAGCCTTTCGCTTCTTTGACTTCTTAGGGGATCCAGTCGGTTCATCCATGGTCTTTGATTCCTCGACCGGTTTCTTGTCACCCTTTTGGAAAAGCTTACGTTTCCTGATCTGAGATTCAGTCAAGGTTGCAGATAGCTCAATGGCCTGCCTAACCGTAGTGGGGTTACTACCAGTAACAATGTCCTGAACTGAGTCAGGGAGACCATCAATGTATTTTTCGATCGCCTTATCCAAAGGCGTAACCATGGTAGGACACAACAGGCTCAGCTCCTCATATCGATCAGTGTATGCTCGATGTTCCCCGCTGTCTTGCTTAAGGTCGTCGAATTCTCTTTCCAAGGCCCTGATCTCGTGACGAGGACAGAAATCCTTCATCATTAGTGCTCGAAGTTCTTCCCACGTTTGAGCCAGTGCTACTTCGGCAACCCTATCTCTCACCACACCGTTCCACCACGTCAAAGCTCGTTTCTCAAAGACACTAGATGCGAAATCTACCTTTCGCTCGTTTGGACATTGTACATGCCTGAAGGTGCTCTCTAGACTCTCGAACCATTGCAGAAGTGCAGTCGCTCCTTGAGACCCAGAAAACTTTGATGGCTTAGCCGAGTTGAACGTCTTGAAATTGCAGGGGGCATTGTTGTTATTGAGAGCTTGGTGACATTGAGCAACGATGTTCGGGATTGCAGCAGTCATTTGCTGTGTAATGACAGTTGCCAGATCTTCAATAGATACCGGATTTTCGCGTCGTGGAGGCATTCTAAAAGAGGAAACATGAAAGGAAACGAGTGAGAGAATTAGACGAAAAGAATGAGATGAAACAAATCTGATGAAAGCAAGGATAGTGGTCATATGTTTGTTACTACAAAGCAACAAACGACCTCGGTGATTAATCAAAGTAAATAGGTCAAAAATAATGTATCGCGAAGACATGCTCGCCTATAAGTGAACACTCATCCCAAGAATTCCCAGGTAAGCACAACTGGTCTCGCGTCTGATGAGATATATACGAAGTGCTTGCCTAGACAGAAAACCCAGAATACAGGCATTCACCCTTCCAGTTTGCACGTGTTCACATTATTTAGGACTCAAAACTTTGGCAAGAGTTTGAAAATTCAAAAGGGGTTCAAAACCTTATAACTGAGGGTTCAAAACCTAGTAATCAATCATCCTAGAACAGATGATTAGTTTTCAAAGCGGTTTTGAAATTTATGTTCTTTTTGTGGTCGTCACCTAAGGATAGGTGACGGTATTGTTTTATGACTAAACGCAAGTAAACTCGCGTTAGGGTCCTAGAAAGGTTATAGACTAGGTCAAAACATTACTAATAACCTAATTCCCTATAACCATTGGCTCTGATACCATCTTTTCTGTCACACCCCGACCACGTAGAACATACAAAACGTGGCGGAAACATCGGGGAGTGTTGTAACAGAATTAATGTTTCATAACCAAGGAAATTTAAGTTTCGTTTTATTCATCAAACAAGCGAGTTACATTGTCTTTAAACAAGAAATAAAGAGTACATAACAAAATTTAACTAGTTCTTGTCTCGTTTTAAGTCACTAAAGCACAAGTCCGCCTAAGTATGTCTTGATAAGT
The DNA here is from genome assembly GCA_030545235.1 of Helianthus tuberosus. NCBI lineage: Eukaryota > Viridiplantae > Streptophyta > Magnoliopsida > Asterales > Asteraceae > Helianthus > Helianthus tuberosus. The sequence continues at coordinate 104,252,423 of CM060448.1, forward strand.
CCTATGCATCATCTCCTGAAAAACACATGTGAAAATAGGTACGTCAGCATAAAAATGCCTGTGAGATACATAGGTTTTGTGAAAATAGGATTCATGACTTATGTTTGAGAAAATGTTTAGTCATGAACCTTGTTATTTGCTTTGTTTTGTAAATCATTTGAAAATCGATAAGATCAGATGATATGTATAAATAAGAGAATAATGTATGGTTAAATGAATAACCATGTAAAATGAGTTTGTATAAGATATGTTGTTTGTAAAACAATGTCTTGTGAAAAGTATGTTATTTGTATAAAATGTTATATGTCAAAATTGAAATGATTCAAATAACGCTACGATATGTAATACCATACAAACACTTATATATAGGAAATACCAGCGGCGTATCCACCATGCTTGTATCATATTACACACGCCTCGTTACTTAAATCACTTACTCAAACCAACCCAACAATGTAAGATGTCTATGTTTAAACCAATTGTCAAATGTATTGAATAATATGCCAAAATGTTTATGTCAAGATGTGAATCATGCAACGTATAACCAATGTTGAAAATGTTTATGTGTCAAATGTAAATCATGTAATGTGTAACCAAAATGATATGTATGGCTAGTGAAATGCATCAACTAAACCATAGGTGAAATGCACAAAACAAAGTATTGAAGCAAAACTTGGTTTAAATCAAAGTTATGTTTTGTGTAGTAAATGCATGCTATACTGATATAGACATTTATGCAGTGTTGTTATACCCAAAAGGTAAGCATGTGAAAACGATGCACTAAGTATGTAATCAAATGAACATACATAGCGTGAAATGTAATGTAAAACGATGTACTAAGTAATGTACTAATAAACATAGCAAGTATATGATATGAAAACAGGAAAGCATGAAAGTAACAAGTAGGCACATGTGTTTCACCCCAAAACAGTTTGGAAAACAGTAAAAGAGGGGTCTATGTACTCACATGAGATTGCTTAGTAGTCCTTGAGTAACAACCAAACAATGCTAGAGATCACGGATATCAAACGACACCTAAATATAGGTAACTATGTTAATAAACCGGACCTAAATCGGAGGATTAGATAGAATGAGGGTTCGTAAACCAAACGAGTATGGAGACTCGTGTCATATGGTTTAACAAAGCCTACATACTAAATGAAACCTAACCTGAGTGCTTTCGACCCATTACGACCCGTTTAGGTAGCTTATGCTACTTTAACGCGTCGTTTGCGGGAAACGCGTTCGGACCGCCTAACTAGTCCTATGACAAGTAGAATATGCCTTAACATGTCTAATATTGTCGCCAAATCAGTTTAGATGTCAAAAGTTATGTCACATATGTTTATAATGAATTTTGGCATCAAAGGGGTATTTTGGTAATTTACCTAAGGCATATAAACTACCTATCATACAACTACTTAAACGAAGCGACCATAAGGTATAACCTCGGAAGGTTATTCCCTATATGCTATGGTCCTAAAGTATTTGGTCGGATCCTAATGATCGACCAAAATAGGTCGGGTTCGAAGGTATAAGCGATTTATTAGATCGCTTACCCATACGACCCTAGACAACGTGGTAATCAGTAGGCATAGTCCCAAGGGACTATAACCATCGTGATTACAATCACGTTGCGAAGTTCAAACGAACTTCGCATTGACCATAAACTGGTCAACGCAGAAAGTCAAACAAAGTTTGACTTTCAGACTCGAAAAGACTCGAAAAGCAATAAAAGAACGAAAGAATACTTACGAAGGGTCCCCGAATGCTAACCTCGATCCAAGTAGCTCAGGTATGAAACAATGGTTTCAACTTAGAGCTTCTCAAATCAAGATTCTAGTGGGTTTTGAAGCAAATGGGGGTGGGGTATTTATAGGATTCGTAGAGCCGTTAAGATCGTTCCTCGTTAACCGTGATTTGATCTTGGCCATACACCTCAAGATAGTGGTTTTACAAAACCATTTGAGCCCACGGTATTGCCAAAACCATGTGCGAAAGTGAAAATGGAACAAATACAATGTTTCTGTCCAGGTTAGGCAGTCGCGTAGCGCCACTGCCAAGGCATAAGGTGCTCGCGCTATGCCACTGCCCACCAATATCAGCAAAGTTTCAAAAGTGGCAGAAATGGTCCCTGCAGCCCGTTTAAGCTATTTTCGATGCGTTTGAACCCCGTTAACCTCATTTCAAGGCTCTAAAATGAAGTTAAAGTATAGGGAACTCAAAACATGCTCAAAAATATCTAGGATGTCGGTTCGTTTGGTCGTACGATCGCGATGTTTGCTTAATTACGACGGAATGCGCATAAGCGCTTGAAACGATCCAAATGACGCGACGAATGGATTTTTCTTATGACAAACACTAAAATAAAATATTATAGTGCTTACATAAATTTTTGGATGTCCGGATGTATTCAGAACGTAAGTTATGCGCGAAAATGCAAACTTGTGCACTTTTTGACACTTTTAGTCCCTGAATGACCCAAAAGTTTATTTTAGCACACCGAACCCCTCAAAGCCTATTTCTAAGCTATGTAAAGGATATTTAAGGTGTGTTTAACTTATGGTCATGTTCCGAAATGTTCGTTACTGTTCAAATTGGCATACTTTCATAGTTTGTCAAGTTTAGTCCCTGTAAGCGAATTAACTTGTTTTTGCCATACCAAAGCCTTTAAAACTTATTTATAAGTTATGTAAAGGTTATTTAGGGTATGTTAAGCCTATTTCACTGCTCAAGAGTGTTCGTTGCATTAAACTGGTTATATCTACGCATTAGTGCGCGTATAACCTTCCAGAAAGCGATTTAGAGCTTGAAATCGAACAAGAGTTGATATGTGCAAAAGATACACATATTTATACAAGTCCAAAGTATGAAATACAATATCTCATTGGTTTGGTATTTGTTTGATGGTCGTAGTGACACAGGTGTCACAACCATGAGCTCTGATTACCAACTTGTAACACCCATATTAAGTTAATATGAATTTACTACTAAATACGCATTTAGTTGACGTAAAATACGGGCTAACAAAAAAAATTGTTACGTTTAATACTCTTACATGATTAGAGTATTTAGGATTAACATCCCTACTAGTTTAAAACGTACAAAACTGACATCCAGAGTTACATGTTCACATTTAGTTAAAAACAAATTATATTAACACGGAAGCTTCAAAAGTGTTGTGTTCGGTTCTTGACATATTGCTTGATCGCCATCCGGAGCATCGCCAACATTACCTAACATCAAAACCAACTAAAATGTTAGTTTTGACAACATATAAACAAGTACAATCGAGTTCCAATATCAAACAATGAAAATAAAAATAAATTTTCCAAATGATGCCTCCCGCGAGTCGCGGAAGGCGTCCTTTAATCTGTCGCGTGTCGCGCCCCAACTATGGGATCCTGTCGCGTGGCGTGGGGAAGACTAATTTCCAGCAGGTCCGTTTCTGAACCTGCATTTTCTGCCCAGCTCTATTTTCTTTACAACATCAAACTTCAAATGTGCATAACTTTTTGCCTACTTGTCCGTTTTAGTCGATTCTTTTTCCTACGTGTCCGTAATAAAAATACGGATCCAATCATTCAAATTTCGCGCTATGAAACCTGATTTATAGACGAATTGCTCACAAATCCATGTTTCAATTATTCGACCCGTTTGTTTTGTAGCATAGTTTTCATCATTCAATTTCATTGATTTCTAAGCTTAATTACCCATTCCCCGGGCTTGCCAATTATGGTGTATCATCACCATTACATGGTTTCACGCACACACTAGAATTTCATGCTCGTTCTTCAATTTTTCAACTGTACCACTTTACGCAAATCATGCAAGCGATTTCTATTTATTTGACCCAATATCAAGGGTTCGTGAAAATCAATTTGGTGCATCCAATATCTTGGTATATCACCTCTTCTCACTAACATATTATGTGACCTTCAAGTCTCTACATACCCTGTCGTTTTAAAACATAGTTTGACCCGTTTAGTTGTCAAGTGAAAACCTTCACTTTGATGACAACTAAGATTTATTCCGACCATTATTTTGACCCATTTTCTATGATGTGCCGAATGGTTCTAACCGTTCTTTTCAATTTGTATCGCTTATATCAATCATGCCTTAACCATTTATTTCAAGTCCGTTTTGTTTGCCGAGTGAACTTCGTCACTTCAATGGCTACCATACATACACAAGTTATTCAATTTGACCCGTTTGATCTATCGAGTGAACTTCGCCACTTCATTGATACATCAACATCCTTATCACACTACAACATTATTAACAAGACATACTAACATTCTTTGTACTAAGTAACGGAACTATTAGTTACGTACTTGCATAATTCATCAACATTGGATTCTAACCATAATTACCCATTCCCGGGCTTGTCAACCTTGGCGTATCATGTCCATTCCATGGTTTATTATTTTATAACTCAAATTTATTGAATGACGTTTAAGTCACTTCAACACTATAATTTCAACCATTGTTCGACCCGTTTGGTTGCCTAATGGTAACCACCATTTTATAACACACCAAACTTATGCTAACCAATATTTGACCCGTTTATTTATCTAGTGATCTTCGTCACTACAACTAAATACAAATTTTATATATTATGCCAATTTAAAGTCTACTAACGGAAATACATAATCAAGCATAACGTAATGAAACCGTAGTTACGTACCTTTAGAGCACACCCTTCAATCGCGCGTCACCACTGGCTTGTCCGCTTGACGCCCCGGTTTCTTTGCCTAAAGAGTTCAATTCACAACCTATTTAGAACTCTTTTCATAATCATTAACGCATAATTTGCTATAGTAATCAAATATGCGTTTTCATCCGATTTTTAGCACTTTAATCCTCACTTAGGCATTTTAACAAATACCTAGCGGGTCTGATTTCTACACAATTAGAATCAAGTTCATGTCTTGTTACTTTAACCAATTTCAATCACAAATTTCGATTTCCTCATGTCATGCATGCATGAATTCTACAAAATTATCATAGAGGATTCAAGTAATACTACTTCTAATAACCTAAATTTTTGTGTTCATCTTCTTTGTGAAAACCCATTTAACTCATGAATGGGTTGTCATAATTTTCAGAATTTTAAACATAATTCTTGCTAATTATCAACTAGGATTCACTCATAAACCAGTTTTCATTACAAGTTTCATCTAATCATCCCAAAATCAAGCTAAAATTCGATTTTCACAATTAACCTGAAATTTAAGATGAATCAAAACATCAAGATTTTGCATACCTTATGATCCATTCAACGAGGTGATCACAAATTTGTGCTTGGAAATCGATTTAGACTAGACTAGAGCCTTCAATTTGGTGAAAATTGCAAGTCTAGGGTTTGGTGGGGAGCTCTTGTGTCGCCCCTGTGTTCTTGATCGACCAGACACACCTAAGTGTGTGTTTGGTGTGTGTTATTTCAATTTTAATCATTCAAGTTTCCTTTTTCAACAACTTAGGTCCCTTGACTTATTGTTTTGTTTATAATTTAGAAGTTTTAATCCACTTATTTGGCATTAAAAGACTCGTAACTAACTGGGTTATCTATCCCTAGTTAGTTTGTTCTTGTTTATCTAATATTTAATAATTCAAATATAAAGTTTTATATTTTCGAGGTGTTACAATCATTCACATATTTTGTTTGATGAATGAAGATTCCATCGGACATTTGCTCAACCTGAAGCCCTAGGAAGAACTTCATCTCCCCCATCGAACTCATTTCAAACTTTTTCTTCATAACCTTCTCTAACTCTTAGCACAAATCATCATTCGTCGATCCAAAGATTATGTCATCAACGTAAATCTGCACGATAAGTAGATGCCCTGCAACCTCTTTTGTAAAAAAAGTGCTATCAATCGTCCCTCTGATGAACCCGTTGGCCAGCAGATGTTGGGAAAGCGTCTCGTACCAGGCTCTCGGGGCCTGGTGTAATCCGTAAAGCTCTTTGTCGAGTAGATAGACTTTGTCTTTGTGCACTGGATCGGTGAAACCCGACGGTTGTCCAACGTACACTTCTTCTTTGATCTTTCCATAAAGGAATGCAGATTTGACATCTAATTGGTAGACTTTGAATCCTTTCCAAGACACGAATGCAAGGAAGATTCTAATCGCCTCGGGTCGAGCAACAGGCGCATACACTTCTGTAAAGTCAATGCCTTCTTGCTGACTAAAACCTTGTACTACCAACCGTGCTTTATTTCTCACAATCACCCCTCTATCATCCCGCTTACACTTGAAAACCCACTTGGTCTTTATCAGCTTCTGGTTTTCAGGTAGATCCACCAATCTCCATACTCCCAGCCTCTCGAACAGCTGCAGCTCTTCCTGCATCGCATTCACCCAGCTGTCTTCAGTTAAAGCTTCTTTATATGTTTTTGGCTCCACCTGCGAGATGAAACATTTCAATGAGAATTCTTCCTGTAAAGGAGCTACAGAAGAATAAAAACATGTAAGGGCTCTGTTTATTTGATCTTGCGTTTTCACTCCACTGTGAAGATCTCCAATAATTTGTTCTGAAGGATGATAAGACAAAGTTCTCGGCATGATTGTGTCAGGCACGCTCACTTCTGATTGCAAGTTTGTGATATCCTGATCACCCGTGTCACACCCCGACCACGTAGAACATACAAAACGTGGCGGAAACATCGGGGAGTGTTGTAACAGAATCATTGTTTCATAACCATGGAATAAATAAATTCTGTTTTATTAAATAAATGAACTCATTGTTTTAATACAATCAAATAAGTACAACTATGATCTTCCAAGTTTTAAAGTTGCTAAGGCACGAGTCCATCCTAAATGTAGCATGTATCGACAATCATTGCAAAGCAGTACCTGAAACATGTGTAAAAATAGGTACGTCAGCATAAAAATGCCTGTGAGATACATAGGTTTTGTGAAAACAGAATTCATGACTTATGTTTGAGAAAATGTTTAGTCATGAACCTTGTAATTTGCTTTGTCTTGTAAATCATTTGAAAAACCATAAGATCAGATGATATGTATAAATAAGATAATAATGTATGGCTAAATGAATAACCATGTAAAATGAGTTTGTATAAGATAAGTTGTTTGTAAATTAATGTCTTGTGAAAAGTATGTTATTTGTATAAAATGTTATATGTCTCAAATTGAAATGATTCAGATAACGATACAATATGTAACATCATACAAACACTTATATATAGGAAGTACCAGCGGCGTATCCACCATGCTTGTATCATATTACACACGCCTCGTTACTTAATCACTTACTCAAAACAAACCAACAATGTAAGATGTCTATGTTTAAACCAATTGCCAAACGTATTGAATAATATGTCAAAATGTTTGTGTCAAGATGTAAGTCATGTAATGTATAACCAATGTCAATAATGTTTATGTGTCCAATGTAAATCATGTAATGTGTAACCAAAATGATATGTATAAATAAATGTAAGGTTAAACGAATAACCTTATAGTAGCATATTAAAAGTATACTTTGGATTTGTAAATAACATATTAAACTATGTTTTGGTTTCATAAATAACATATCAAAATATGCTTTGGGTTTTATAAATAACATATCAAAATATGTTTTGGTTTGTTGATAAAATATATTTGTTGGTTTTGTACAATATCACACATGGGAGCATATCAAACTATACTTTTGGGAGTATAACTAAATATACAAAAATAATGTGATTTAAGAATTCATTCAGACCTAGTGCATCAAAATACACCTTTGAGACTATAGGGATACCACAAAGGAAATCCCTATTTGGATGGAGAAACAAATTGGTTTCAGACATTCCATGACAACAGGAATGGGGTGTCAAATCCTATAGCGCTATATCATATTAACAACCGGTCTGGTGAACAAAATAAGTTCAATTCAACAATTTATGTTATAGTCTTTGAAAAAGCAGTGTTTAAACCATAGATAGTCATTTAGTTTGTCAAATGATAAGTAATAACATGTATAATCAATTATACTTTGAAATCACATATGTACACATGCTTCACCCCAAAACAGTTTGAAAACAGTAAAAGAGGGGTCTATGTACTCACCTGAGATTGTTTAGAAGTCCTTGAGTAACAACCAAACAATGCTAGAGATCACGGAAAATCAAACGGTACCTAATATAGGTAACTACATTAATATACCGGACCTAAATCGGAGGATTGGATAGGATGAGGGTTCGTAAACCAAACGAGTGTGGAGACTCGTGTAATATGGTTTAACAAAGCCTACATACTAAATGAAACCTAACATAAGTGCTTTCGACCCATCGCGACCCATTAAGGTAGCTTATGCTACTTTAACGCGTCGTGCGCGCAAAAGCTTACCCGAGACGTCTAACCAGCCCTATGACAAGTGTTATATGCCTAATCATGTTACAAAATCAGTTATGTGACAAAAGTTTAGGTTACATATGCTTAATTACCAATTATACATGAAAAGGGTATTCTGGTAATTTACATAAGGCATATAAACTACCTATCATACAACTACTCAAACGATGCGACCATAAGGTATAACCTCGGAAGGTTATTCCCTACCTAATATGGTCACCTAATGTATTTTGGTCGGATCCTAATGATCGACCAAATGGGTCGGGTTCGAAGGTATAAGCGATTTATTAGATCGCTTACCCTTACGACCCTAGACAACGTGGTAATCAGTAGGCATAGTCCCAAGGGACTATAACCATCGTGATTACAATCACGTTGCGAAGTTCAAATGAACTTCGCATTGACCATAAACTGGTCAACGCAGAAAGTCAAACAAAGTTTGACTTTCAGACTCGAAAAGCAATAAAAGAACGAAGGAATACTTACGAAGGGTCCCCGAATGCTAATCTCGATTCAAGTAGCTCAGGTATGAAACAAAGGTTCCAACTTAGAGCTTCTCAAATCAAGATTCTTGTGGGTTTTGCAATGGGGTGGGTTGGGTATTTATAGGATTTCCCGAACCGTTAGGATCATTTCTTGGAAAAGGGGGCACGATCTAAGCCGCACACTTGCACCCATGGTTTTGTAATACCATGTGCACATCAAACCAGCCCATAGTATTCCCAAAACCATGTGCAACAAGTGGAACGGACCAGATTCAATGTTTCTGCACATTCTGCTGTCTGAGACTCTGACGCGGGCCGTGTAAGGATACACAAGGTTTACGCGGGCCGCCTGGCCATCTATTATAGAATTGCAATTTTGGTCCCTGAACTTGAGAAACATGCATTTTGAGGTGTTTTTGACACGTTTAAGCCTCGTTAACCTCATTTCAAGGCTCTAAAATGATATTAAAGTATTGGGAAGTCAAAACATGCTCAAAAATATCACGGATGTCGGTTCGTTTGGCCGTACGATCGCGATGTTCGCTTAATTACGACGGAATGCGCACAAGCGCGAAAAACGATCCAAAATGCGTGACGAATGGATTTTTCTTATGCCAAACACTAAAATAAAATATTTTAGTGCTTACATAAATTTTTGGATGTCCGGATGTATTCAGAACGTAAGATATGTGCGAAAATGCAAACTTGTGCACTTTTTGACGCTTTTAGTCCCTAAATGACCCAAAAGTTTATTTTAGCATACCGGACCCCTCAAAGCCTATTTCTAAGCTATGTAGAGGATATTTATGGTATGTTTATCTTATGGTCATGTTCCGGAATGTCTGTTACAGTTCAAATTGGCATACTTTCGCAGTTTGTCAAGTTTAGTCCCTGTAAGCGAATTAACTTGTTTTTGCCATACCAAAGCCTTTAAAACTTATTTCTAAGGTATGTAAAGGTTATTTAAGGTATGTTAAGCCTATTTCACTATTCCGGAGTGTTTGTTGGATTAAACTAGTTATATTTACGCATCAGAGCGCGTATAACCCTCCAGAAAGCGATTTAAAGCTTAAAATCGAACAAGAGTTGATATGTGCAAACGATACACATATTTTTAACAAATCCCAAGTATGAAATACAATATTTCATTGGTTTGGCATTTTTTTGATGGTTGAAGTGACACAGGTGTCACAGTCTCCCCTACTTTAGGAAATTTCGTCCCGAAATTTAATTCTAGAGGAAACTTGTGAAGACAGCTGTGACGGTTTCGCCTTCTAATAGATCTATTGAACCCTTAAGTAAAACTCTGGACCATGTTAGGACTCTTAGCGAATTTGTTAACCCTCAAAGTGAATTCCTTATAGTAGTAAAACATGGAATTTTTGAACTATGGACAGAAGAACGTTTCTTATGAAGATTTATCATAAGAAACTTGTGTGTACTTGAAATCAGAATTGGGGAGTGTAAGATAAAATGACATCGGTTAAGGTCCAAGACTTCCCCCGTATCATTATTCTTGTCACTATAGGTCTTGACACATGACAAAGCTCCCTGTGGTTTCTGTGCACTGAATTCCATAATTATGTAGGCCTCCATAATTACGTAATCCCTTGCACAGTCCGCACAGTTCATTTCATAATGTGTAGAGGAAAAGTCAATTGAATAAACATGAAGCGACCTGACTACACCACCAAAGGATCTTTTCAACTAGATCAACGAACAATCTTCTTAACTAGATCAACACATGATCTTCTTAACTAGACCGTCGTACGATCTCCTTAAATAGACCAATTAAGGGATCTTTTTAATTATATCATCACATGATATTTCTAACCAGATTTTCAAATCAATCTGTTTAACTAGACCACCCAAGGGGTCCAATTATAGAATAGTACTTTAAAACCCAAGGGACTTGACTACAACGTAGAAGTCCGTTAAGGATTTAAGATAGTAACTTTGGATATCCTACTATGAATCCCTCATATAAGATATGGAAGATTCTACGAGGACTTGGATGGATCACATACAACCACAAAACATGTAAGAAAACACATAAGCACAAAATTAGCTAACTTGATTCTTTAATTTGTTATCTTTAGGCATGGACATTTAAAGCACCCTAGGAAATCCAATCCATGGATTTCATTTGACACTTTAATCATTTTGAAGGATCCATCTATAAAGATAGAAGGATTTTCAGTAAGAGTTTGGCTTTGTTTCTTAAAAGAAACGAGTGTTTAAGGTTCTTGGGGAGATCACAAGTGATCATAAAATGACAGAACCACACGAGTAGTTTGTCTTTGGGTTGACATCATAAGGTTGCATCAAGCATTCACACAAACGCATAACTTTTGTAGAAATAAAAAAAAACAAATCTTTATTTATGTAACAACCGAATTGTCTTGAAGTGTCAAAAGATAACAACTAAGGAAATACAAAACACTAATTGTTCGCTGCTGCATCATTGTTCATGTTTGCCTCATTGATGTTAAACACTCGTCCACGCGCTGGAGGTATGTTAACAAGTCTTGGGCAATTGTTCCTGTAGTGGGTAAGGTCACCACAGTTATAACATGACCCTGGAGGGAACCGTGCTTGAACAGCAGCAGGGTTTGTAGCAACTTGATTTGCATAACGACAAACATTGATCAAATGTCCCAACCGCCCACAGTGGGTACATTTGTGACACTGCTCTTGCTCCAGATGATGACGGTTGCACTTGTTGCACAAAGGTGCGGTACCACCATAGTTTTGCCTTTTGCGAGGTTGTGCTGGCTGGTTTGGTGCAACCTGTTTGTCTTGAGCAGTTACAGCGTAGTTTTGAGAGGCTTTGCGCTTCTTCTTCTTGGACACCTCAGCATGTTCTTCCTTTGGTTCCACTTGAGCAGTCTTGTCAGATGGTCTTGAGTCGCCCTTCTGAAATAGCTTGCGCTTCCTGATATGGGATTCGGTCAGAGTGGCAGATAATTCAATGGCTTGTCTGACAGTAGTAGGGTTGCTGCCAGTAACAGTATCCTGAATTACGTCAGGAAGACCATCATTGTATTTCTCAATCGCCTTATCCAGAGGCATAATCATAGTAGGGCATAACAAGCACAATTCCTCATAGCGGTCAGTATAGGCTCGATGTTCTCCACTATCTTGCTTCAGGTCATCGAATTCCCTTTCTAGAGCCCTTAGCTCATGACGAGGACAAAATTCCTTCATCATAAGAGCCCTAAGTTCAGCCCAAGTCTGTGCTAATGCAACCTCAGCACCGTGGTCTCTCATAACCCCGTTCCACCACGTAAGAGCCCTCTTCTGAAACACACTCGAAGAAAACTCGACCTTGCGATTTTCAGGACACTGAACGTGACGAAAAGTATTCTCAATGCTCTCGAACCATTGAAGAAGCCCAGTTGCTCCCTCAGAACCACTAAACTTGAGCGGTTTAGCCGAGTTAAAATTCTTGAAATTGCATGGAGCATTGTTGTTGTTGATGGCTTGCATCATTTGAGAATAAAGATTTGGGAAGGCAGCAGCCATTTGCTGCGCGATGATTTCCGCCAGTTCGGCATTCGCCATCTGATTGTCGCGTCGAGGAGGCATTCTAAAAGAGGAAACATGAAAGGAAACGAGTGAGAGAATTAGACGAAAAGAATGAGATGAAACAAATCTGATGAAAGCAAGGATAGTGGTCATTTATTTGTTACTACAAAGCAACAAACGACCCCGGTGATTAATCAAAGTAAATAGGTCAAAAATAATGTATCGCGAAGACATGCTCGCCTATAAGTGAACACTCATCCCAAGAATTCCTAGGTAAGCACAACTGGTCTCGCGTCTGATGAGATATATACGAAGTGCTTGCCTAGACAGAAAACCCAGAATACAGGCATTCACCCTTCCAGTTTGCACGTGTTCACATTATTTAAAACCCAAAACCTTGACGAGATTTTTGAAAATTCAAAGGGGTTCAAAACCTTATAACAGAGGGTTCAAAACCTAGTAATCAATCATCCTAGAACAGATGATTAGTTTTCAAAGCGGTTTTGAAATGTATGTTCTTGTTGTGGTCGTCGCCTAAGGATAGTTGACGGTATTGTTTTATGACTAAACGCAAGTAAACTCGCGTGAGGGTCCTAGAAAGGTTATAGACTAGGTCAAAGTATTACTAATAACCTAATTCCCTATAACCATTGGCTCTGATACCAACTTTTCTATCACACCCCGACCACGTAGAACATACAAAACGTGGCGGAAACGTCGGGGAGTGTTGTAACAGAATCATTGTTTCATAACCATGGAATAAATAAATTCTGTTTTATTAAATAAATGAACTCATTGTTTTAATACAATCAAATAAGTACAACTATGATCTTCCAAGTTTTAAAGTTGCTAAGGCACGAGTCCATCCTAAATGTAGCATGTATCGACAATCATTGCAAAGCAGTACCTGAAACATGTGTAAAAATAGGTACGTCAGCATAAAAATGCCTGTGAGATACATAGGTTTTGTGAAAACAGAATTCATGACTTATGTTTGAGAAAATGTTTAGTCATGAACCTTGTAATTTGCTTTGTCTTGTAAATCATTTGAAAAACCATAAGATCAGATGATATGTATAAATAAGATAATAATGTATGGCTAAATGAATAACCATGTAAAATGAGTTTGTATAAGATAAGTTGTTTGTAAATTAATGTCTTGTGAAAAGTATGTTATTTGTATAAAATGTTATATGTCTCAAATTGAAATGATTCAGATAACGATACAATATGTAACATCATACAAACACTTATATATAGGAAGTACCAGCGGCGTATCCACCATGCTTGTATCATATTACACACGCCTCGTTACTTAATCACTTACTCAAAACAAACCAACAATGTAAGATGTCTATGTTTAAACCAATTGCCAAACGTATTGAATAATATGTCAAAATGTTTGTGTCAAGATGTAAGTCATGTAATGTATAACCAATGTCAATAATGTTTATGTGTCCAATGTAAATCATGTAATGTGTAACCAAAATGATATGTATAAATAAATGTAAGGTTAAACGAATAACCTTATAGTAGCATATTAAAAGTATACTTTGGATTTGTAAATAACATATTAAACTATGTTTTGGTTTCATAAATAACATATCAAAATATGCTTTGGGTTTTATAAATAACATATCAAAATCTGTTTTGGTTTGTTGATAAAATATATTTGTTGGTTTTGTACAATATCACACATGGGAGCATATCAAACTATACTTTTGGGAGTATAACTAAATATACAAAAATAATGTGATTTAAGAATTCATTCAGACCTAGTGCATCAAAATACACCTTTGAGACTATAGGGATACCACAAAGGAAATCCCTATTTCGATGGAGAAACAAATTGGTTTCAGACATTCCATGACAACAGGAATGGGGTGTCAAATCCTATAGCGCTATATCATACTAACAACCGGTCTGGTGAACAAAATAAGTACAATTCAACAATTTATGTTATAGTCTTTGAAAAACCAGTGTTTAAACCATAGATAGTCATTTAGTTTGTCAAATGATAAGTAATAACATGTATAATCAATTATACTTTGAAATCACATAGGTACACATGCTTCACCCCAAAACAGTTTGAAAACAGTAAAAGAGGGGTCTATGTACTCACCTGAGATTGTTTAGAAGTCCTTGAGTAACAACCAAACAATGCTAGAGATCACGGAAAATCAAACGGTACCTAATATAGGTAACTACATTAATATACTGGACCTAAATCGGAGGATTGGATAGGATGAGGGTTCGTAAACCAAACGAGTGTGGAGACTCGTGTAATATGGTTTAACAAAGCCTACATACTAAATGAAACCTAACATAAGTGCTTTCGACCCATCGCGACCCATTAAGGTAGCTTATGCTACTTTAACGCGTCGTTCGCGCAAAAGCGCACCCGAGACGTCTAACCAGCCCTATGACAAGTGTTATATGCCTAATCATGTTACAAAATCAGTTATGTGACAAAAGTTTAGGTTACATATGCTTAATTACCAATTATACATGAAAAGGGTATTCTGGTAATTTACCTAAGGCATATAAACTACCTATCATACAACTACTCAAACGATGCGACCATAAGGTATAACCTCGGAAGGTTATTCCCTACCTAATATGGTCACCTAATGTATTTTGGTCGGATCCTAATGATCGACCAAATGGGTCGGGTTTGAAGGTATAAGCGATTTATTAGATCGCTTACCCTTACGACCCTAGACAACGTGGTAATCAGTAGGCATAGTCCCAAGGGACTATAACCATCGTGATTACAATCACGTTGCGAAGTTCAAATGAACTTCGCATTGACCATAAACTGGTCAATGCAGAAAGTCAAACAAAGTTTGACTTTCAGACTCGAAAAGAAATAAAAGAACGAAGGAATACTTACGAAGGGTCCCCGAATGCTAATCTCGATTCAAGTAGCTCAGGTATGAAACAAAGGTTCCAACTTAGAGTTTCTCAAATCAAGATTCTTGTGGGTTTTGCAATGGGGTGGGTTGGGTATTTATAGGATTTCCCGAACCGTTAGGATCATTTCTTGGAAAAGGGGGCACAATCTAAGCCGTACACTTGCACCCATGGTATTGTAATACCATGTGCACATCAAACCAGCCCATAGTATTCCCAAAACCATGTGCAACAAGTGGAACGGACCAGATTCGATGTTTCTGCACATTCTGCTGTCTGAGACTCTGACGCGGGCCGCGTAAGGATACACACAAGGTTTACGCGGGCCGCCTGGCCATCTATTACAGAATTGCAGTTTTGGTCCCTGAACTTGAGAAACATGCATTTTGAGGCGTTTTTGACACGTTTAAGCCTCGTTAACCTCATTTCAAGGCTCTAAAATGATGTTAAAGTATTTGGAACTCAAAACATGCTCAAAAATATCACGGATGTCGGTTCGTTTGGCCGTACGATCGCGATGTTCGCTTAATTACGACGGAATGCGCACAAGCGCGAAAAACGATCCAAAATGCGTGACGAATGGATTTTTCTTATGCCAAACACTACAATAAAATATTTTAGTGCTTACATAAATTTTTGGATGTCCGGATGTATTCAGAACGTAAGATATGCGCGAAAATGCAAACTTGTGCACTTTTTGACGCTTTTAGTCCCTGAATGACCCAAAAGTTTATTTTAGCATACCGAACCCCTCAAAGCCTATTTCTAAGCTATGTAGAGGATATTTATGGTATGTTTATCTTATGGTCATGTTCCGGAATGTCTGTTACAGTTCAAATTGGCATACTGTCGCAGTTTGTCAAGTTTAGTCCCTCTAAGCGAATTAACTTGTTTTTGCCATACCAAAGCCTTTAAAACTTATTTCTAAGTTATGTAAAGGTTATTTAAGGTATGTTAAGCCTATTTCACTATTCCGGAGTGTTTGTTGGATTAAACTGGTTATATTTACGCATCAGAGCGCGTATAACCTTCCAGAAAGCGATTTAAAGCTTAAAATCGAACAAGAGTTGATATGTGCAAACGATACACACATTTTTAACAAATCCCAAGTATGAAATACAATATTTCATTGGTTTGGCATTTGTTTGATGGTTGAAGTGACACAGGTGTCACAACCCGTGTGATCCACAGCTTCTGAAGTTGCAACATTTGGTTCCTCGTCAAAAATCGGACCGGATTCCGATTCTGAGTCATCAGATTGATCAAATGTTGGAGCTGGTTCTTCTGGGGGTTCGTGTTCAGTTCCACTTGGACCGGCCTCGTGATCATTTGTACCCACGGTGGGCTGAGAAACTACCAGCGGTCTTGGCACTTGTTCTTATGACATAGATTGTTGATATTGGTATAATAATGCTAGTTCCTCCTCACTTGGCTCAGTCGGCAATTGGAATGACTCCCAGAGTTTGTCGTAGTCAAACATCAATCTTTTTCCTGGAAGTTGTGCCGGAGCAGTAAACTTCTGACAATCTGCATGCTGAACTTGAATAATCTTCCCCAGGCATGGAACAAATACTCTCTTCAGTGGACTCGCATAACCTACAAAAATACCTTCGTTAACTTTTACACCAAATTTACCATCAGGATCAATAAATGTGCAAGGTGATCCAAAAGGTTCTAAGAATTTCAGATTTGGTTTATAGCGATGAAGTAATTCAAAGCAGGTTTTCTTGTACTTCTTTACTGTCAGAACACGATTTAATGTGTAACACGCTGTAGCAACCGCTTCACTCCAAAAGTATATTGGCAATTTGGAATCAGCTAACATAGTTCGAGCTGTTTTGATCAGCGTGCGATTCTTTCGTTCCGCGAAACCATTTTGCTGTGGAGTATATGGTGCGCTGAATTCATGAAGAATGCCTTTGTCATTGCAGAAGTCTTCCATACGGTTGTTTTTAAACTCTGTTCCGTTGTCGCTTCGAATTCTTCTGATCGGCAGTTTGTATAGTGTTTCTGACTTTTTGAACAAAATCATCAACGAATCAAACGTTTGATGTTTTCTTTCAATAAACATTACCCATAAAAATCTTGTAAAGTCGTCAGTGACCACAAGACAATACAGATCTCCACTTACACTCTTCACATTTATCGGTCCAAAAAGATCCATGTGGAGTCTTTCTAGCGGTACTCTGATTGAGTTCAAAAGCTTCTTTGGATGTGTCTTCTTTGTTTGCTTTCCCTTTTTGCATTCTACACAATCATCATTCAGATGGAAATTTTTCAGATTAACACCTTCAACAAGATCATTGTGAACCAAGAAATTCATTTTTCTCACATGAATGTGACCCATCTTATGATGCCACATTCTTGATTCTTTTTCAGTTGCTTTTGTTTTAGTTACAAAACATTTTGGCTTTCTGTCTGATGTTGTTGCGACGCTCATGTCTAGGACATACAAATCGTTTTCACATGGAGCTCGCATCAACACCATATCTTCTGGAATTTTAAAACCAGGTTTAATGATCAAACACTCAGTTTTTGTAAAATGTACTGTGAACGACTTGTCACAAATCTGTGATATGCTCAACATATTGTTTTCAAGTTCAATGATGTAGTTCACTTTATCAAAAGATACAACTCCATTGGTAAGAGTTCCTTCACCAACGATTCTTCCTCCCTGATTTACTGCAAATCCAACATATCCTCCTTTGATTGATTTGACATCATAGAGCAATGCTAACGTCCCAGTCATATGCCTCAAGGCACCGCTATCCATTATCCACTTGGAGATGATAGACCTCGGAAGCCCCTGCACACATCAAAAACATTCATTCAAACAACGATGCCCAAGATTTCTTTACATTTGGAACACTACCAAATACAAGATCACATGCTACATCAACTTTTGGAATGTTGAAGATAACGTTTGGAACAACCAGTACAGATTTTGATTTTAGATCTCCCTCCTTGATTGGTGGGAATTCCTCAATCAGTTTATCCAATTCAAACTCAAGTTTTTCATTGTTAGTGACAGCAACTGTTTGTTCTGATTTCAAAACCTTTTCCATTTTCTTTTCTTCAAATGATTGTTTAGGTTTTTCCACCCTTGATTGATTTTGTAAAATCTTCATTTTGGGATAAATTTTTGAAGTCTTTGGAGATTTTGAAGATTCACCAATCTCAAAGGTTGATTTTGGCTTGTCTTCGGACTTCAAAGATTCACCGTGTTTCAGAATACGCACGGGAGAAACCATCGGTGTTTTTCCGTTAACATCCTTTGAAATTTTTTGTTTTGGTTTTTGGAGAACTGGTTTTTTAATCCTCTTAACACACTGTGTGGCCATGTGACCAATTTCATTGCAGCGATAACAGATTCTTTTGTCATATTCGACAAAAGTGGATCTGTTGGTCTCATTTTTCAACTTTTGGGCTGCATTGAAATCGTCAATTGCTTTCTGACTGAAGATATAATCTTTTTCATCTACAGAATTCTTAACCGCCACAAACACATCACACAAATTTTCTTTTGTCTTAACCTCCTTTGTAGCCATTTTATTCTCAAAACCGACACCTTTCCTTTTGAAATTGTTACTATGCCTTTTGTTCTGACCATTATTACCCACCCATTCTTTCTTTCCCAGGTTGTTTGGTTGTTTCACAAAATATTTTCTCACTTTTGATAGAAACACATTGTTGTTAACCTCTGAAATGTCAATTTCCACAAGCTTATAAACCTTTTCAACATTTTCCAATTTTGCATTCTGAATTGGATACTCAGCATCAGTATAGAGTTTGTCAGTTCCGGTCAATGTGTAAACCACAATGATCGAATCATCATCCACAACTTTATCTGATTTTGGAATGAATTTTTCCAAAAAGTTCCCGTCATCTTCAGAATTGGAATTCTCCAAATGAGTTTTAGCTGTACCGAAATCTAAGTTATCACTTTCTTCATCCAACACTTGGTCAACAACAGTTTTAATCACTTGTGACTCGTTGTCAGTGTCAGATGGAGAAAATGTAACATCAATGCTTTCAGGTAACTCATTCTCCACAGTTCTCAACTTAAGATTCAAAGCGGCTTCCACCCCATCTAGATATTTCTGTGTATAATGATTCCATATTGGGGGTGGAACATTTTTGAAAACAGGTTTATCATCAGGTAATTTCGGAACAATTTGATCAATCACATAAGATGAAGCAATATAACAGATCAATTTCTTTTCAACTCTTTCCTTTTCAATACGCATCAATTCAAATTCCATTTTCAAAGATGCGATTGTGTCCAGATGAATGTTAATTTCCATCTGTTTTTTCATAATAGTTTCTTTGAACAAATTAGTAGCTTTACCATTTTCAATACTTTCTTTTTGAATCATTTTTATTGAACGTGCTAATGTGTCATAACCTTCTTCCATATCATTAAGATCATATTTTACTTCGCCAGTAAATTTTTTCAATTCTTGATACTGTTTATCTTTTTCAAGACAATCCATGCAAGGTTTTAAACAGTTTTTGCATGGTGTTTCAAGAATTGGATAAATCTTTTCAAAAACCTTTTCTTCTTGATCAGTTTTAATTTCTATTTTACCAAACCCGTCAGACTCAGACTCTGATTTTTCTCCTGATTTGATATCCAGATTTTCTGATTTGAACTCGGACTCCGTTTCAACTGACTCCTTTTCGATTGACTTTGTTTTGACAGACTCCGTTTTGACAGACTCCGTTTCCACAGACTCCGTTTCTACAGACACTGACTCTTGAGTTTTGTCTACCTCTTTTAGCTTGACCATCAGCGCCTTGTCAGCTATCTCTTTCAGAGCTTCTTCATTCATTTCTTTAGAAACATCTATGATTTCATCAATTGGAGCTTTTTCTTCGTCATATTGTGGACAAAAACCCGTAGTTGGCTCGCTGAAGAATCCTACAAAAGAATCAAACATGTTAGGAGGCATTATGGATTTAAAAGAATTTTCAATAATCTCATGTTCAGATAATAAACTACTGCTGCTGCCTCTTCAATCTCTGCCAGACTCTCTTCACTCATCACTTCACCGACTTCCTCAGCTTCAACAACACATTCTAGCTCTTCAATAATCTCTGCCATCATACCCAAACCCTCACCAGGAATATATTTATCCCAACTAAACCCTTCCGCAACTTTCTCATCATCCTGATTGACCAAAAGAGCCTTTTCAGGTTTATTTTCAATTTGAGGTCTTTGGTTGAATGGTTGCTGACTAGTTTTGTGATAAATTGCTTGTCGGTAGTAGTCATTTATGAACGGATTCTGATGATTGTTTACTTCCCTGTTTGGACACTCACGTTTGAATTGAAACACGTAACTTTCGCTTTATAAAATCCAAGCTTTTGATCAGGTCCTAAGAGACTGTTTCGTCCGGTTATTTCCATAAATCTTTGTGCTCTCCTCACTAAGCTCGCCATGCCTCATTTGATGTCTATGAGTTCCAGCTCCTCTGGATCAATCTGATCATAGTCTTCTTTCGTCATGTCAGGATTACCGATCCTTCCTGCAACTAGATTCTCATATGATTCAAGAACGGAAGCTAATAATGCGATATGTTGCTTTGCAGCTGCTTCTGTAAACTCTTGACCATTTTTTATGTTTACAACAATATTGCACTGAATCCCAGAAACGTAACTCTGATTATTTGAACTTGATGAACTTTGAGGAGACACTTGTTCTTGACCCTTCGGATTTGGTTCATAACTTGTGAATGGTGAATAGTTGTTGTTTGGTGTGCTTTGAGAAACTCTAGATGTAGGCTCAGCACTGAAAGCTGTCTGAATTTTTGGACTTAGATTAGATGTTGCTGATGAGCTTCCTTTGTAGTACAATGAAACATCTTGTTGTACACTAGAAGCTTTCATTTTTCTGATCTTTGTAAGTTCAAGCTCATGCAATTCAATTTTCTCGATAAACGTGCTAAGATTCATCCCAACATACTCCTGTTTATTTTTCAAAACCAACAAATATGTGCCCTATTCATCATATGGTAATGCTCAAACGTTTCATTTCTACAACCAGATAACAATATCTCTTGATCAACTGTTTTGTAGACTCACCCTTGATACCCGTAAAAATATCAAATTCCTTTTTCATTAATGCCATTTTGCTCTTTATCATCGAAACACTTCCAAGAAACTTTACTTTTAGTGCATTCCAGACAGACTGCGAGTCACCTTGATGCTGTAACAAAACTAAAATATCTTCTTTGATCGCTTGCTCCAAGATACTCATCATTTTCTTTTCAGCTTTAAAACTATCTTTTTCAAGTGGAGTATACTGATGAAGTGCTTTCTCAATACCCGTTCCAGTCTTTGAAGGTTCATGTCCTAACTCAATTTTCATCCAGCACTCAAAATGATTTGCCTGGACCCAGGTTTTAAACCTCTCTGACCATCCTGAATACTCATCAATGTTCATTAACTTTGGTGGCTTTTGCATTGTACCAAGCTCGTTTTCCATGTTTGCGTTCTAAATAATACTTGCTGGAGTTTGAACTGCTGTCATTCCCCCTCCGGAAAACATATTATAAAATTCTTGGTTATTCATTTTTACACTTTGAAATTTTTTTCAAGTTTTTGAAAAAAAATCACTTTTCAAACGAAATGAGCTTCTACACGAAATGGATTTTCAAACGAAATGAACTCCCAAACAAAATGGACTTTCAAGCGAAATCAGGTTTCAAGCGAAATTAGATTTCAAGAGAAATGACACATTCAAGCGAAATAAAGTGTCATTTCATGCGAAATGAGCTTTTTCAAACGAAATGGTCCATTTCGTGAGAAATCAACAAGGTTTTCAAGCGAAATGGTAAGCTTTCACACGAAATAGTTCATTTCATACGGAATGAACTCAATTTTCAGACGAAATGCTGCTCGTTCACATGAAATGAAGTTTTTAGCACATTTTGATCAATTTTAGTCCGAATTTAGGTCTGAAACTTTCAAGTATTGATTAAAATGATGTTTTACACGTTATATTCAAAGATCAGTCCATTGTGTCCGTGGAATTGTTCAAAAATCCAAGAATGAGTAGAATAAGCACTGATTCATCTGATTTGACTCATCCTGAGCTCTGATACCACTTGTAGGATCGATATATGACCTGAATGAGTCGTTTAGAGTCAAATCTAAGCTGTTAGAGAGGCGGAAATAGTCTAACAACTGAGAATCTGTAATAGAATGGAGTAGAAACAAAGATTTATACTTAAAACAGGTTTTTCATTGATTTTCAACGTCAATACACGGAGAGAAACTGGCAGCACTTCGTTACACACTTCTCTATTTCGTCCCAAATGAAAAACCAAACATCCCTATTTATAGGGAAACTGATTTCGCACGAAATGGTGACATTCCATTTCGTACAAAATGACAAAGTTTCATTTCGTACGAAATGGTCAAACGCCATTTTGTGCGAAATGACTTACAAAAACTTATAACTTTACATTTTGACAAATTTAACCCTATTACAAGCTACCGACATGACCTAGACTGCTGACGTAGGCGATAGACATCGTGCACCAACAAACTTCATCCAAAAGAGCATGAACACTCTCGTCCCAAGCTCAGTCTGATGCTCGTGATCAAGAGTTTGATCTAAATTTGGATGATTTTGATGATTCTCCTCGCCCACCAGGTAGAGACACGTAAAAAAAAGCGGGTTCAAAAATGGAGATCCGGTTCGGCATCAGGTTCGGCCCCTAGCTCGGCCTCGGGTAAAGGGTTGTACACCGACCAGTTGGAAGAAATTGGGACGAAAATCGACACATTCAATTTCATCCAACAACAAAGGATCGAGATGAGGAAAAATTTCCAAGCCGCGTACAATAAAAAAACATCTCTAAAATAAAAACACGAGAATATGAAATTTCTCGCCATGCCCGTCGATCAGCTTAGCGGCCTAGAATTGGAATTAACGTTGAAAATGAAACAAGAAATCTTGATTAAGGGCATGTTTGGCTAAGCTTATTTGAGTTGAAAAGGACTTATTGACTTATGACTTTTTGAAAAAGAGTTTTTAAAAAATGTTTGGATTAGCTTATGGGATGGAAAAAACCAATAAGTCAATAAGTTGTTTTATAAAAAAATGTTTGGCTTAGCTTATTGATGTAAAATGACTAAAAGTGACATTCTTTCATAAGTCAATAAGTTTTAAGGAGTGTTAAATCAGGGGTAATCTGGTAATTTGGTCTTTGAAAAGTTATAAGCTGATAAAAAAGTCACAAGCCCCTAACTTCTCAAAAATGACTTTTTGATGACTTTTTCTCCTTCTCAAAAAATCATTTTGAAAAGGAATTTTAGGTTTGCCAAATACTAAAACTTCTTTTTAGTTTTTTGATTAAGTCAATAAGTCATAAGTTGGGTTAGAAAAGCTTAGCCAAACATGCCTTTATATGGGCTTATCTTGAAGTATTTAATCTTTTTGTATTATTTTATGTAGCTTTTTTTAGTTTATGTATTTTTCTTAATTTAATTTGTAGTTTTTAAAAAAATATATTTAATATTCTATTTTAGTTAAATGAAATTTTAAATAGTTAAAAAAAACCTAACAAATTAAACATGGCTGGCCACGCCATCCGAAGTCACGCCAACCCACACCCAGCTGAAGTCCCGTCACGCCACACCACACCATGTGAACCCCACAGCTACCACTTGTTGCCAAAGTCAAAGCCCCCACACCACACAACCTGTATGTGGGATTCTTCATTGTTCGAGTACAAGGAATCGGTGAAGAATAGGAATTTTTTGATCATCAAAGGCAGGCTTAAAGGTTTTAATGAAGACTTTTCGGTTTTCAACGTGTACGCTCCCCAGAGTATCAGTGCTAAGCAGGTGCTGTTGAATGAATTACAAGTGGAGATGGCAACGGTTTCAGGTTTTTGGTTAATAGCATGGGATTTTAACGCGGTTAGAGCCAGAGAAGAGAGGAGGAATAGTGAATTTAAACCTCGTGTGCTAGGAACTTTAACAGTTTTATTCATAGTAAGGGTCTTCTGGAATATAATTTGGTGGGGAATCAATTTACCTGTGTCAGAGACAACAGCAGGAAACTTAGCTAGATTCATAGGATGTTGGTGTGTTCGAATTTCTTTAATAAGTGTCCTGAAGCATGCCTAAGGGTGATGCATAATCTTTTTTAGAAATAGATTTGTTGAACATCATACAGATAGGCCCTCGCTTGTTTGTAGTGGCATTAAGACCCTTGATGAGTCGGATCGGGAGTTTCTTTATGAGCCATTCACGAGCAAGGAAATTAAGGGGGCTGTTTTTGAGTGTGGTAGTGACCGTGCTCCCGGGCCTGATGGGTTTAGCATGAAGTTTTTTAAGCATTTTTGAAGCGTGTTTGAATTGGATTTTAAAAGGCTGATGGAGTTCTTCCATAAGGAATGCAGAATCAATGTGGGGTGTGGCTCTTCTTTCATCACTCTTGTCCCGAAAATTAAAGACCCAATGGATCTTAATAATTACAGGCCGATTAATCTGGTTGGGGTGATCAGCAAGGTGATTTCTAAAATCTTAGCAAACCGATTGAAGATGGTGATCGGGAAAGTAGTGTTGGATTCGCAATCAGCTTTTTTGAAAGGTAAATTCATCCTTGATGGGCCGCTTATTGTGAATGAAATTATCGCTTGGTGTAAAAGGAGTAAGAAAAAGGTGTTTCTGTTGAAAATTGATTTCGAGAAGGCGTACGATAATGTTAATTGGAATTTTGTCATCGATATTATGATTCAAATGGGGTTCCCTGATATCTGGTGTAAGTGGATTTGGGGGATTCGCAGTCAGCTTTTTTGAAAGGTAAATTCATCCTTGATGGGCCGCTTATTGTGAATGAAATTATCGCTTGGTGTAAAAGGAGTAAGAAAAAGGTGTTTCTGTTGAAAATTGATTTCGAGAAGGCGTACGATAATGTTAATTGGAATTTTATCATCGATATTATGATTCAAATGGGGTTCCCTGATATCGGGTGTAAGTGGATTTGGGGGGTTCTAAATTCCATGAGATCCTCCGTCTTGGTGAATGGATCACCTACGTTCGAATTCAAATGCGGCAAAGGAATGAGGCAAGGTGATCCTATTTCCCCGTTCATCTTTTTACTTGTGATGGAAGCTCTTTCTTATATGGTGGAAAAGGCTAAGGAGGAAGGCATTTTGCAAGGTATTGTTCCCCCGAATGGAGGTCCGTGTATTTCTCTTCTCTTGTATGCCGACGACGCTATTATTCTTGGTGATTGGTCGCAAGATAATGTTTTGAATTTTGTGAGGATTCTTCGGGGTTTTTACGTGTGATCGGGTTTAAAAATTAATTTGTCTACGTCGAATATGTACAGAATTGGGGTGGAAGGGAGGGAGGTGGAGGATAAAGCTGCTAGGGTCGGGTGCAAAGTGGATGTGCTTCCGTTTCGATATTTGGGGTTAACGGTTGGAGCTAATATGAATAACAGTAATAATTGGAAACCGGTGTACGACAAGTTTGAAGCTAGAAAATGGAAGGCTGATTCCCTCTCCATTGGTGGTAGGCTAGTGCTCATCAAGTCTGTCCTTGAAAGCCTTCGTACCTACTACTTCTCTCTTTACAAAGCTCCTTGTAAAGTGATAAATGATCTTGAGGGTATGATAAAAAGGTTTTTGTGGAGGGGGGGGGGATCTCTTGAAGGGCATAAGATTCATTGGGTGGCTTGGGATAATGTTTCAGTTCCTAAAGATTGTGGTGGGCTAGGGCTCAGTAGGCTTAAAGACATTAATCTGGCACTCTTAACCAAGTGGTGTTGTCGGTATAAGGCGGAGGAAAACAGTTTGTGGCGGAGATTTGTCGAAGCTATACACTGTGGTGCTCGGAAATGGGATTTTTTACCGGCCAAAAATAATATGGGAGGCCCATGGAATACAATTTTGAAGTTGATAGCCAGAACCAAGGTGGAAGACATTCCGCTAAGGAGTTTCTTTAAAGGTATTCCGGGTAAGGGAGATAGTATTGCTTTCTGGTTAGATCCTTGGGCGTCGAGTGATACGCTAAAAGACATTTACCCTAGATTGTTCCAGCTTGATGCCAACAGAAGATGTAAAATCAGTGACCATATCTTAAACGGGATCGGCCAGAACAAGTTCGGGTGGCATTGGAGAAGACCACTGGTGCCTGGTTTGGAAACGGAGAATCTGATCCAGCTTATTAACTTGCTGGAGTCTTTCTCTGTATCCGGAGATAAGGATAAGTGGTCTTGGCTCGGGAAAGGGTCGGAGGACTTTAGTGTGGGAGCGGTAAAACGAGTTCTTGTCAAAGGTCGTGGTTCAGTTAATAGTCCTTCGTTTGATTGGTGTAAGTGGGTTCTCGCTAAGTGCAACATTTTCGCTTGGCGGGTAGGGTTAGATAGAATCCCAACGGTGGAAGCCCTTCGTAAAAGAAACTTCAACATCCTTGAGTCGAGATGCGGTTTTTGTGATGAAGGCAAAGATGAGGTGTCTCATTTGTTCACGGAGTGTGTTGCGGCTAACGCTATTTGGAACTCGATTAGTTGTTGGTGTCGAGTTCCAAATATTTTTGCGTTTTCTTTTCAAGATCTCTTAAAGGTTCACTTGTTTAGTGGGTTAAATTGTCACACCCCAACCGATGGCGGAAACATCGGGATGAGATGAAAACGAGATTGCAAGAGACTTCATAACACTATGTGACAATAATAATTAAATTCAAATTTCATTTCATAACTAGATTGTCATACAAGATTCAAATACAAGAAGTAACATTGTCTCAAAACAAACATAACATCAAAATAGATAAATTAATCTAGGTGTGTATCTAAGTCCACCTAAATCTTGTTTCATCTTGTAACATCATCTCATCATTCAACCTGCAACATGTATTAAGATAGAGTTCAATGCAAAAGCAAAAGCGAGTATACAAGTTTTCTTACATAGCATAATATAGAATAAAATAGTTTAAGTGCTCATATCCAACATGAATCATAATAAGCAAGTTTACTAGCATGCCGAAACGGTGTACTTATATGTTCAAACCCAAGATTCCAATGCGTTAAAATAGCCTATCCCAAATAGAATAAAGGGAGGTTAACATGTTTAATTTAACAATACCCCAAGAATCGTGGGTGGTGCTTTACTCCTATAGCGCTATAATTGTTAAGGTAGGCTAGCAAAGTTAATGAAACATATAATCGACACAAATAGTTTACATTAGCATACAAGACTAAACAAGCATCATATAGTTTCATGTTAAGAATGGATAGAGTTTAAAATAGTTTCATGTGAGTGTGACTTTGTATAACATACATGTTGCATCACAAAGTGTTTAAAGAGTAAAATGGGATCGAGTATACTCACGGTTTTGCAAGCTTTCCTACTTGAATCCCGCGAGTGATGTTGGTGGATGGATTAGTTTGGAGCACCTTTTCCTTCAACACAAAGAAAGCATAGGTGTGTGAGTTTGGGGAATAACGGAAGTGTTGGTGCATATGTCTGTCGACTTCGTCTTGTATCGAGTCTTGTAAATAGAAGGATAGATCAGGGCACAATGTACGAGAAAATAGGTTTATAGGTGAAACAGGTCATTTCGCACGAAATGGACATTGTCCATTTCGCACGAAATGGATCTTGGCCATTCTGCACGAAATGGATTCCCTATAAATACCTGTTCTGTCATTTCATTTGTAGAACTTTCTGATTCCGGTGCCGAAGTGTTGTCGAAGTGTGTACAGCCTGTAAATCATTGTTATATCAATGAACAAGACAATTAGAGTGTATATCAAGCTGATTCAAAGTCGATACGTTTGTTTCCGCCTCTCGTATTGATTAGAACTCTCCTGAACGACTCGTTTTGGTCGTGTAAACGATCCTACATGTGGTATCAGAGCTCAGGAGGAAGAGTTCTTACCGATTTCAGCTTGATTTCAGCTTGATTTCATCAAAATTCTGATTTCTACACCTTCTTTTACTACATTTTTCAAAATTAACGGATATTTCACGGTTAAAATCAACTTATTTTCACATATAACGTGCGAAACACTGTTTTAACAAATCCTTGAGAGAATCAGACCTAACATCGACCTAAATCTTGATCAATTGTGTCAAAATCATACCCGATCGTGTGACGCGATCATCATTTCGTACGAAATGGGCCATTTCGTGTGAAACAGACCCTCATTTCGCATGAATTGGACATATTGGACCTCATTTCACATTAAAGTGTCATTTCGTTTGAAATCAGCTCCATTTCGCACAGATTGGTCATAGTAGCCTCCATTTCGCACGGATTGGTCATAGCAGCCTCCATTTCGCACGGATTGAGTATTGATTTCATTTCGCTTGAAACATCAAGCCATTTAGCACCAAATCCAATTTCATGTGAATATTGCCATTTCGTTTGAAAGCTGAGTTTGTGAAATTATTTACCGAAACATGGAAGAAGAGTTTTACAATGCGTTTGCTACTGCCCCGGGTACTCTTGTTACCATTGCTCAGAGTGTGAACATGGAAAATGAAACAGGAACATTGCAGAAACCTCCAAAATTGATGGGCATTGAAGAATACTATTGTTGGAAAGACCGGTTCGAAAATTGGGTTCAAGAAAATCATTTGAGGTCTTGGGAGTGTATTGAAAAGAAATATGTTAAACCTCGTACAGATGTGGGAGTTATCAAAACTATTTCTGAATTGTCGGATAAAGAAAGAGACATGTACAAAGCAGAAAAAATGATGATTAGTCTACTTCAGCAAGCTGTGAAAGAAGACATCTTCATATTACTTCAACATGATGGTACTTCACGTTCGATTTGGGAAGCACTTTGAATTAAGTTTGAGGGAAGTACAGAGATGATCAGGAGTAAGAAATCATTATTAAAGAAAGAATTTGATTTGTTTTCAAGTTTGCAGGGTGAAACTACAAAGAAACTGATTGAGAGATATTGTCATTTAGTGCGTTCAATGTCACTGTTAGATATAAACAAAGATCGAGAAGAATGGGTTGACAAATTAGCTGATGCTTTACTTCAGAAAGAATGGGGTACATATCTGATGATTTTAAAGAACATTGGAGAATATGATAAATTGACAATTTCTCACTTCATTGAAAAATTTGAAAGACAAGATCTTGAACAACAAAAGATTGCTAGAATGAACAATCCAAGTGTTCAACAAGACATCAAGATGTATTACAAAGGGAATGTTCAGAATGTTGAAGCTAGTCTGAAGGTCTAAACCGCTTTCAGCGCAGAAAACTCATCCGGATCAGTTAATCAAAGTCAAATCAGCAACAGTGGATTTTCTTCATACTCGAATGTTCATCCGAATGTTTCAACCTCAAGTTATCAGTCTCAAAGCTCAAAAAATGGTAATGGTCATGTGTTACACTGCAACATCGCGTTGCATCTTCAGAACTGTCAAAATTTCTCTGAAGAAGTTGCTAAAGGTCATATGGCATTACTAGCTACAGTGTTAGAATCATATGAGGGTTTGGTTGTAGGAAGGATCGAAAATCCTATGCTAACAAAAGAGGATTACGATCAGATTGATGCTGAGGAAATGGAACTTAGGGATATTAAGTGGTGTTTAGCGAGTGTGTTGAGGAGAGCTGAGAAATTTAAGCTGATTACTGGAAGAGATGACTTTCATGATGCTAATGTTTCTACTTTAAGTTTTGATAAATCTAAAGTTACATGTTTTCGATGCAGGGAAAAAGGACATTTCAAGAGGGAATGTACTAATCGAGAAGCAGGTGGAGCTCAGAATCCGTTCGGGAATAATGATTATTATCGTAAAGCTATATATCAACAAGTTGCTCAACAACCGTCATCATCCCATGCTATTTAAGATGGAAAGAAGAAAGCTTATCTAGTTAACCAAGATGATGAAAGAATGGCAGGAGGTTTTAGATGGGACAAATACATTCCGGATGATTCAAAGTTTAGATCATTCATTGCATAAATAGTTCAAGAACCAGAGTTGATGAAGGAATGGATGGATGTGTTTGCCAACAGTGAGAAAAGTCAAGAAGGAGAGTCTGTGTGTTCGGAAGAAAACTTAGAAAAGACACAAGTATTTGATCAATCATCAACTGATAGCAGTGATGATGAAGAAGAAATACAAATAAACATTGGAAAAACTCAATTATCTCCTGAAAGTTTTAAATTTTATTTTGCAGATAGATTGGAGAAACTAAAGGAGAAGCGAGCAGCAAAGAATCAGAAAAAGGTAAAATGCGATAATGTTGCTCAGGAAGAGAAGTCTGAACAGAGTGAAGAAGTTAAAGTTGCTGAGAAGGTGGTTGAAGTTGAACAAGTGGTCGAAGTTGAAAAGATAGTCGAAGTTGAAAAGATTATCGAAGTTGAAAAAATTGTTGAAATTACAAAACCGTGTCTAAAATGTTTGGAACCATGCAAACATTGTGAAGAAAAAGATGAGAAGTATAGTGAGCTTGACAAGATGAAAGAAAAATTACTGTTTGATGTTAAGTATGTGAAAGAATCGTATGATGTGTTGAACAGAACGGTGAATAGTTTGCAAAAGACAAATTCAGAAAGAGGAGATGCTTTAACAATGATGAATGCAGTGATGATGTCTAAAGAGAAAGCTATCAATCACTATATTGAGGAATGTGCAAAGTTGAAGCAAGAGTTGGAGATAGAAAAGATAGAGAATGAAAAAATCAGACGATTATTGCAAAGTTATTCAAGTTATGATTATTTGATTGATAGAATTTATCCAACTGTTGCAGGTTTTGAAGCATTTCTAGAAAAGAAGACTGAAGAGAAGGATGCTGGTAAGAAACAAAGTGCAAATTATCACAAGTGTCCGCCTCCAATCTGGGAAGGTTATTCTCCTAGAAAACTAAATGAGGAACAAGTCAAAAAGGCAGTCAATATAAAGTTAAAGTCCGAAACAAATGATGATTTACCAGACAACATTGACGTCATATTCACATCGTCTGACACTGATCATGAGTCTGAGTTAATAAAGAAAGTGGTCGATCAGGTGTTGGATAAGGATGAGGAGTCAGAGTCAAAGTCTGAGTCTGAAAGTTCGAGTTCATCGGTAAACAGTTCAAAATCATCTGTCAAAAGGGTTTACAATAAAGAATTTCTATTATCAAAACATAATTTGAATGATGAACCAATTAAAGTTGCATATACTTTGAATGATTCAGACAAATTATTTTCTGATGAGGAATTTCCAATAAGAAGTGTTCAAATTGAAATGATTAAAAAGGTTTTCAAATTAACAGAAATTAATATTTTTAAAATAAAAGATGTAAATTTTACTGAAAAACCTAAAAAATACACTTCAAGAGTTCAACAAAGATTGAACAAGAAAAAAGGTTTAGGCTTTATTCCACCCGTAAATCATAAAAATGAGAAAAGTTTTAAAACAAAAACAGTATTTGTTTCAGGGTCAAGTTCTGAAGAAGAAGAAAAGAGCTCATTCTGGAAACAATCGAACAAAGAGTTCTTTGCAGAAAAACAAAAGTTTGAGAAGACTGTGTTTGGAACCAAAAAGGAGACAAGAACCTGTTACCGATGTCAAGAAGTTGGTCACATCGCCTGGAACTGTCCAATGGCTACCAACACAAAACAGGAAGTTGTTTCTAAATTTAAAGAAAAAATTGTTGATAAAACTGAACCACCAATTGAAAAATTCAAAGTGTTTAAAAATTCAACATATGAAGTTGGTGAATGTTGGAAAAGGTTTTACAAAAGAAGGGTGAATCTTGACTACCAAATGTGGGTTGTTAAGAAATCTGATGTGAAATTTGACGATGAATCTGATTCGTCAAAATCAGAGGAGCCACCAGTTGAACCAAAAGGAGAAAATTCAGTACCGCCGATGGATGATGTCAACTTTCCACCATTGCGAGCTGAAAATTTAAAATCAAATGTTGGAAAAGTGGAAATTTCAAATCAATTCTATTCTGAAAAGAAAGAATTTGATGTCGAAAAGGTGTTCAATGGGAAAGTTAAAAATATTTTTGGAAAGATGGTTGAGGGAAAGGTAAAAGGGGTAAAAGATTTTTATGAAGAAAAAAGGAATGTTCAAACCGAGTGAAATTGAAAAGGTCACACCCAAAGCTGGTCAGGCTTGGGTGTCTGTATTTCATATGTAAAAATCCTGACTTGCCGGAGCTCTCAATGTTGGTAATCGTGGAGCATGAATCTGCATCTTTCTCAAAATTCAAAATTGTTATATTTCGACTTACAAGTGGTATTTGTTGATAAGAACCTACAAGTGGTTAATCAAGGTCATTAAATTGAACTTTATTTAACTTTCATACAAGTGGTTGAAAACAAAGTGATGAACAAAACCCCGATCTTACAAGTGGTTTCAACAAAACTAATTTTCCGGAAAAACCATTTGATTAAAAAAACTTAAGTGTTTTGAAATCATAATGGGAAAATAGTTTGTTGTCAGGGGGAGTTCTGATTGTTTATGCCAAGTGGATGGAGATTTGAAATAATTCACATCGGTTTGTCAATTTTTTCTTTAAATGGTTTTGAATTTTAGGGGGAGTAAGAAATTTCAGAAAATCCAAAAACATTAGAAAATTTGAAAAAGACAAAAGCATGATAAAAATTTTAAAATGAGTTTTGTTGTGAAAAAGAGGAAATGATAGTACATCAGTTAGACTGTCATAGTACGCTAAAAAATGGAAAGTTAAAATGTGATAAACGGTCTCACTAAAGATGTGACGATAGGCTCAGCTAGACTTGTAGATTTGCGATAACGATACAAACTTAAATGGAAAAGCCTAGTTCTAGTGGGAAACGTGGTTGAAAGCATAGTACTCAGTTTTATCCTTCGTGACTGTGTAGCTACTCAGTAATCGCTGAATGCTAAAGAGCATAAAAACTGGTCAGTTTGTGAACTTTCTCAACTTGCTGAAAAAGTCACTGTGATTGTGCATTTTATTTTGCAAAGATTTAAACTTGTTTGATTTCTTTATTTTGTTTAAGCATTGGACATCCTCTGCGTATAAGTGAGTATCGAACTGGATGTTATTGCCTAAATGTTCTGCTTTATTTTTCTTGGTGTTTCGTTTAAATCTTGGATCACCTCTGTGTATATGTGAATATCGAACTGGTGGTTAAGATCTAAACATATTCAACTTGTTTTTGTTTCTTGTTTTTGTTTAAACATTGGACTTTCTCTGTGTATCGAACGATCGACCCGATTGTTAATGTTTAAACATTTTGCGTTGTTTTTGCTCATATCACAGTTGATGAAAGTTTAAAGGCATTACTTGAGTCAGTGTATTGCATGATGAGGGGATATGCTGAGATCGTGGGGTCCATAAGAATTTAGTGCAAAATTAATATATCTTAACGTATCGGTAAGCATTTCGAAAATTTTTAGATTGAGTTTAAGAGGACAACAATATCGTCAATCTAAGTGAATCGTTTAGAACTTAAAGTGTTTAAAGCTCAACGGTACTAGTGATTTGTCATAAACTGATATGATCCTCTTACACAAACTCACAAAAATATTGTCTGTAAATATTTATTTACTGCTTTTCATTAAAAACAAAATCCAATAAGAATGAGTTTTAGCATAAAATTTTTGAAAAATTCCAAAAGATTGTATTTCATCTTATTTTCGACAACTGATGTTGGAAAGCTGATTTTCAAAATTCCGAGTGCTGAACATGATGAACAATAGGTGAGGGGAAGTTTGTTTGAAATGAAAAAAGATTTCGAAATGAAAATGTCAAATCTGAATGTTATTCTTACAAGTGGTTATCAGATATTATAAATGTTAAATCATTTTGAACGATATCTGCATGTGGTATATAAATTTGTCAAATTGTTAAATTTGTGAAATTTATGTTTTGGGTAGAGCTTGTGCAGATAGTGAATTCCAGACTGCGATCCCAGCTTATCGAAAGGGGGAGTCTGAGGATGTAAGAGCCAGATTCAGATTCTGGAATAAAGCTCGAGATAGAAGTTGCTGATACTGAAGAATTTATGAAATAAACATCCAAGGGAGAATATAGATGTTGATGTTGATAGAGAAGATAGAGATTGAAGGATGCTTACACTATCAGATACTTTGGAAGAGCACGAAGACTGATCAAGACTGAAGATGTGACATACCGAAGACTCGACACTGAAGACTTCGTCAACATCCAAGGGGGAGTCTGTTGGTGCATATGTCTGTCGACTTCGTCTTGTATCGAGTCTTATAAATAGAATGATAGATCAGGGCACAATGTACGAGAAAATAGGTTTATAGGTGAAACAGGTCATTTCGCACGAAATGGAAGAGCCATTTCGTACGAAATGGACATTGTCCATTTCGCACGAAATGGATCTTGGCCATTCCGCACGAAATGGATTCCCTATAAATACCTGTTTTGTCATTTCATTTGTAGAACTTTCTGATTCCGGTGCCGAAGTGCTGCCGAAGTGTCTACATCCTGTAAATCGTTGTTATATCAATGAACAAGACAATTAGAGTGTATATCAAGCTGATTCAAAGTTGATACGTTTGTTTCCGCCTCTCGTATTGATTAGAACTCTTCTGAACGACTCGTTTTGGTCGTGCAAACGATCCTACAGGAAGATTATAGATTCAGAATTTAAAATTAATGAACATAGACATAGGAAAATAATTCATCCATCGCATATGATGTTTAGATGATATACTTACTAACTTGACAATGCACACTTGTTCATCATCAAGAGTTTGGTTTGTTTCAATGTTATATAAGTATTACATAGGGTATACTATATCATATATGTCAAGCATGAGGTAGAAGATCAAGGTCTTCATTTAGGCACCTCTAAGTATCATGGAATTCATACATGAAGTAGGAAGAACCAAGCTTCCATTTAGGCACCTCTAATGTTCACCACTACACTTGTTGTTATAAACGACAAGGAGGGTTATGAACTTACAAGAATAATGAAATACAGCAACTAATCTATGAGAAAACATCAAGAAGTGAGTGGATTTTTATGAAAGATAGCCCAAGCTAGTCTAACAATCACACATTGTTAGTGCATTCATCTGTCGACTTCGTCTTATATCGAGTCTGGGTTGCGTTGCGGATCTAATCAAGCATGATGTCATCATATTGAATGATGACATCATAATTGTGACATCATCATTGCTAGTCTACACAAGAAGACAAAACAAATTGAAAACAGAATGTTATATTTTGTTGGCTTTCGCTTGAATATGTATGTTAGATTAGGTTTCGCTTGAAGTCAATTAAAGTGGGTTTCGCTTGAGAGGTTCGCTTGAAGATGACATGTGTGTCTTCAAGCGAAACCAGGATGAGTATAAATAGAGTTGTGGTCTTGTCATTTGTAACAGATTTTTCAGAGTGATACCGAGGTGCTGCCGGTATTCCTTGTGATTGTATACGTTGTTAAATCAATATATAAGAGGATTATAGTGTGAATCAAGCTGTTTGCACGTCCGTTTCTTTGTTTCTGCCTCTGAAACGGATTAGAGCTCTTCTGAACGACTCATTCAGGTCGCGATTCGATCCTACAAGTGGTATCAGAGCTTAGGAGGAAGAGATCTCGCAAAACAGCCTGTTTTCGTCACTTTTTCTGTTTTTCTACACCATTCTTTTTCAAAATTAAAAATTTTCACGGTTAAAATCGGCTCAAATTCACATATCTTGTGCGTAATCATGTATTAACAAATCCTGGAAAGTTTCAGCGTTAAAATCGGTTTAAATCTGGTTTAAATTTGTACTTTCGCTTGAAATTTGTTCGACTTTTGCTGATGTCATCTGGCCTCTCGCTTGAAAAACAGTTTGGGTCTCGCTTGAAATAGATCTTTCGCTTGAGTTTACATCGTGTTGGTCTCGCTTGAAAATGACAACCGCTTGAATCACGTGTTTTGCTTGAGTGTGTACATCGAGTTGTGTGATATTCTAATCGAAGTTGTCAGTAGGTTGGGAAAAGAAATCTTGTGTCTTGTGTCAATTTGCACGAGGTTGTATCGGTTGATCAGACTTTGCATGTGCTTACATCGTTCCTAGAGTTAAAGTTCACGGTCAAATTCATGTGACATTAACCTGTCGGGTCTCGTAAATTGAAGCTCAGGTTACCTGGTTTGATAATATTTGTCGGGCATAGTGCATGTGAACATAGATTGTTTGTGTCTGATGTTTATCGATAGAATATAAAGTGCATGTGATGTTATATAAAGTGCTTGTCGGTTAAGTGGATTGTGAGGCCCAATCAAATTAAGTAGAGTAATATAGGCTCAATCAGATTGCATGTGAATTTGTGTGTCGAAATAACTGTTTGTCGGTCATTAAAAGCCCACGAGATTTTGTCTATTCTATAATTGTTTGGCTTTTTTTGATAATTGTTGTCAGATACATGTGTTTAAAGATAGCAGCCCACTACATGTCATCGGCCCAATCAACACACATCATTTTTAATTAGTGTCTGATCCATTTACTAAATGGCCCGGTAATATTCAAGACTTTAATTTGTTTGTCGAATATTTGATTTGAATATTATGTTACATGTGTGAATCCACTTTACATCAGTTCGGTCCAATCAACATTTGAATAACATCAATTTGCATGTGACATTGTCAGTTTCCATGGGCTTTGATTGAAAATTACACTAGAGTGTTTGACTTTCATGAGATTGTTTTGAGTTAGTTTGAGTTCACATGAATCGAATTTTCATTCTGGTTTGATATTTGATCAGTTCACACAAAGTGAATTTTGTTTCACACAGTTTTTATTTGATCCCAGAGGTGGTTCAGTCCGTTTGAATTCGATTTCGTTCCAGGTTGTGTGGCTTAGCCAGGTCATTGGAAAAGGTCATTTGATTTTGATCCGGGTCATAGCAGTCCGCACAGTATGTCAACCTTCAATCTGCACAGTGTGTCAACCTTCAGTCTGCACAGAATATTCACTAGTTCGAGTACCAGTCTTATTCTGTTAATTGATAAGTTTTTAAACTGATTGTTGTTTGTTTGTTGCCGGTGATACAGGTGTTTTTACGAGGTGAACCAGTTCGTTTGAAAGCTTGTTTGAGAAATTCTTCGATACCGAAACATGGATTCTGAATTTTACAATGCTTTTGAAACAACACCGACTACTCCGGCTGACATTGCTAAGAACATGAACATGGAAAATGAAACCGGAACAATGCAAAAACCCCCGAAACTTATGGGAATTAAAGACTATCATGGATGGAAGAAACGTTTCGAGAATTGGGTTCAAGTGAATCATTTAAAAGCTTGGGAAAGCATTGAAACTGAATATGAGAGGCCACAAAACTCAGTGGGAGTTGGTAAAATCATTTCAGAATTCACAGAGCAAGAGAGAGAAAGTTATAAAGGAGAGAAAATGATGATCAATCTATTACAACAAGCTGTTAAAGAGGATATATTTATGTTGCTTCAACATGATGACAGTGCTTATTCTATCTGGGAAGCTCTTAAAAAGAAATTTGAAGGAAGTACAGAAATGCTACAGAGTAAAGCAGCTTTGTTGAAAAAATGAGTTTGAATTGTTTACTTGTATGCCTGGTGAGACAACAATGACTCTCATTGAGAGATATTGTCATCTTGTACGCACCATGTCACAGTTGAAGATTACAAAAACTCCAGCAGAATGGGTAGAAAAGCTTGCTGATGCATTACCACAAAAGGAATGGGGTACATATCTGATGATTCTGAAAAATTCTGGACAGTTTAGCAGATTATCAATTGCTCAGTTTATTGAAAAGCTGGAGGCACAGGATCTTGAACAGCAGAAAATTGCCAGAATGAACAGTTCAAGTAATCAACAAGATATCAAACTGTATTATAAAGGAAATGTTCAGACAGTTGAAGTAAGTCCAAAAATCCAAACAGCATTTAGTGCAGGAAATTCATCCGGAACAAGCAGTCAAAGCTCAATCAATACTAGTGGATTTTCAAATGTGAATTCTCCAAGTGTTCAAAGTACATCTGTTGGAAATAGACATCTGATTCAGTGTAATGTGGCTTTACATCTTCAAAATGGACAAAATTATTCTGAAGAAGTTGTGAAAAGTCATATGGGATTACTGGTCACTGCATTAGAATCT
This sequence comes from Helianthus tuberosus, assembly GCA_030545235.1. NCBI lineage: Eukaryota > Viridiplantae > Streptophyta > Magnoliopsida > Asterales > Asteraceae > Helianthus > Helianthus tuberosus. The sequence continues at coordinate 104,290,776 of CM060448.1, forward strand.
TATGAAGGGGTGATTGCCGGAAAAATTGGTAATCCGATGCTCACAAAGGAAGATTATGACCAGATCGATGCAGAGGAGTTGGAACTGATGGACATTAAATGGGCATTAGCTAGTGTTTTGAGGAGAGCATAAAAATTTAGAATGATTACAGGAAGAAGTGATTTCTTGGATGCAAATCTTTCTAATTTAGGTTTTGATAAATCTAAAGTTGTTTGTTTTCGTTGCAGGGAGAAAGGCCATTTTAAAAGAGAGTGCAAGAATCAGGAGCCAAGAGGAGTAAAGGATCCTTTTGGAAAAGATGATTATTATAAGAAGTCCATTTATCAACAAATCACTCATCTACCACATCAACAAAAAGATTCACAAACGGCACATGGGAAAATGATCGAAGATGCAAACAAGAAGGCTTACTATGGCATTATTGATCAAGATGATGAGAAAGTGGCTGAAGGTTTTAACTGGGACAAGTGCATTCCAGATGATCCTAATGTTAAAGCTTTTATTGCTTAGATTGTGCAAAAGCCAGAGTTGATAAAGGAATGGATGGTTGTATTATCTGATGATGAGAAAAGTGAAGATGAAAAGTTGAACAGATAAACATTGGAAAATCTCATTTATCTTCTGACAGTTTTGAATTTTATTTTGCAGATAAATTGAAGAAACTTAAAGAGAGAAAAGCTGCAAAAGAATTGAAGGAAGTCAAAGTGATTGAGAAGATAGTGGAAGTGGAAAAGATAGTTGAAGTTGAAAAGATTGTGGAGGTCGAGAAGATTGTTGAAGTTACGAAACCATGTCTCACTTGTTTGTAATCTTGCAAACAATGTGAAGTAAAAGACGAGAGGTTTAGTGAATCAGAAAAGATGAAAGAAAAGTTGTTGTTTGATGTGAAGAATTTGAAAGAATCATACGATGTTTTGAACAGAACAGTGAATAGTTTGCAAACGACAAACACTGAAAGAGAAAAAGTGTTGAAAATGTTGAATGCAACAATGATGTCAAAGAAGAAAGAGATAAATTTTTACATTGAAGAATGTGCGAAATGGAAGCAAGAGTTGGATGGTGAAAAAGTTGAAAATGAAAGAATCAGACGTTTGCTAAAAAGTTATACATGTTCTGATTACTTAATTGACAGAATTTACCCTACTATTGCAGGTTTTGAGGCATTTAAAGATGAACAACCAAAGAAGAAGAAGGATACTGGTAAGAAACCGTGTGTTAGATATAACAAGTGTCCGCCTACAATTTGGGAAGGATATTCGCCTAGAAAACCGAATGAGGAACAAGTAAAAAGGCGGTCAATATAAAGTTAGAGTCCGAGTTAACCGATGTATTACCAGACAACATTGACATCACATTCACAGCGTCCGACACAGATCATGAGTCCGAATTAATTAAAAGAATGGTCGATTAGGTGTTGGATAAGGATGAGGAGTCAGAGTCAAAGTCCGAGTCCGAAAGTTCGTGTTTGTCCGTCGAGAGTTCGAGTTCGTCTGGAAAGAGTTCAAAATCATCGGGAAAACGAGTTTATAGTAAAGAATTTTTGTTGTCAAAATCTAATTTGAATATCGAAACATTTGAAGTTGCCTATACTTTGAATGGTTCTGACAAATTATATTTTGAAAAAGAGTTTCCAATAAGAAGTGTTCGTTTTGACATGATTAAAAAGGTTTTCAAAATGACAGAAATTAATATTTCTGAAATAAAAGATTTACATCTTACTGGAAAACCTAAGAAATACACTTCAAGAGTTCAACAGCGTTTAAACAAGAAAAAGAATTATGGTTCCTGTTCTGGTCGTCAAAAGAAACCAAACCGTAACAGTAATTTCAAAAGGAAAGGTTTAGGTTTTATACCACCAGAAAATTATAAAAATGAGAAAATTTCTAAAAATACAAAATTTGTTTCAGGTCCGTCTGCTGAAGAAGAAAAGAATAGCTCATTTTGGAGACAAACAAATCAAGATTTTTTTGCTGAAAAGAAGATTGGAACTTATCAGAAGAAAGAAACCAGAAACTGTTTTAGATGTAATGAAGTTGGTCACATTGCATGGAACTGCCCAAAAGCGACCAATACAAAACAGGGAGTTTCTGGAAAACTGAAAGAAGTTGTTGTTTATAAAACCGAACCACCAACAGAAAAATTTAAAGTGTTTAAAAACTCTACATATGAAGTTGGTGAGTGTTCGAAAAGGATTTACAAGAAAAGGGGAAATCTTGACAACCAAGCTTGGGTTGTTAAGAAATCAGGTGTAAAATCTGGCGATGAATCTGACTCCACAAAGTCAGATGAGCCACAGGTTGAGATTAAAGCAGAAAACTCAGTGCCTCAAATGGATGATGTTCATTTTCCACCATTGAGTGCTGAGAATTTTAAATCAAAGTTTGGAAAAGTTGAAATCTCAAACCAATTTTATTCTGAAAAGAATGAATTTAATGTTGAGAAAGCTTTTAATGGAAATGTGAAAAATATTTTTGAGAAAATGGTCAATGGGAAGGTAAAAGGGGTAAAGGAATTTTACGAATCAAAGAAGGCAACTTACAGCCCAACCCCTAGTGAAGTTGAGAAGGTTACACCCAAAGCTGGTCAAGCTTGGGTGTCTGTGTTCTTTACTTGAAAAATCTGACTTGCCGGAGCTCCCAGGTTGGTAAGAGTGGAGCAGGAATCGGCATCATTTTTTGAAATGTTTAGTTGGTAAATTTACAGGTGATATCTTTATATTGTTATATTTTGATTTACATGAGGTTATAGTTGGTGAGTAGTGGTTGAAGAAGGTTTTCGACTTACAAGTGGTAAATCAGGGACATTAAGTTGTACTTGATTTTCTACAAATGATTGAGGAACGATATGATGAACCCCTAATTTTACAAGTGGTAAAATCAACAAAACTTATTTTCCGGAAAAAATCATTTTGGTTAAAACAAACTTAAGTGTTTTGAAATCATAATGAGAAAATAGTTTTGTGTAAGGGGGAGTTCTGATTGTTTACGCCAAGTGGATGGCGAATTGAAGCAATTCACAACGGTTGTCAATTTGATTGTATAGTTTGATTTCAAATTTCCTAAAATGTGTTTGCATTTTAGGGGGAGTAAAAATTTCAGAAAATCCAAAAACATTTGAAAATTTGAAAAAAATTCAAAAACATGATAAAATCAAAAATGAGTTTTTGTGTCAAAGAAGAGGAAATGATAGTACATCAGTGGACTATCACAACATGCTAAAGAATTGGAAAGTCAAAATGTGATAAACGGTCTCACTGATGATGTGCCAGTAGGTTTTTGCACATTTAGTAGATTGTGACGAGATATAAACCTAAATTCAAACTTGCTTATATCGTGGGAAACATCTCTCGGATATATGGGTAACCCCCGAAATCTTGTTTGAAAGGTCCCTCTTTCTGAGATACTAGGTCTTTATGCTCAGTGATATCTAGGGTATTATCCCGGGACTTCTGATTTTGCGGAAGCAATGGCCTAGTCCCCGGAGAATACTTTCCGCTTGCTTGAAATATAGCGCCGCCCTCAGCAAATTGATGAAACAATAAAATTGATAGTCATTGTTGTTGTAAAAAAAGATCCTCTAAAGGGGACACACCAAAAGTCGAAGCCGTCATCTCTCTGCGTATACGGAAGTATCGACCTGAGCTCTCACGGCCCTCGCAATTTAAACCCTTTATAGATATCATCCGTGATATACTCACCTTTAAGACTGAATATTGGGATCTGGATACGGGAGTATATTCTGAGGTGGGACATGCGAATACGTTTTAGTATCTTAAGACATTAATCCGTATCTCGAAACATTTGAACTTTGTGTGAAAATTTAAGTGGATCAGTATACTAACAATCTAAGTGAATTGTTTAGAACTTAAAATGTTTAAAGCTTAACGGTGTTGGTGATTTGTCTCATATACTGATATGATCCTCTTACATAAACTCACAAAAATATTGTCTGTAAATATTTGTTTACTTCATGTCGTTATATTCAAAAATTCAAAAAGATTTTCGACAACTGATGTTGGAGAGCTGATTTTCAAAATTCTAAGTTCTAGACATGATGAACAAATGGTTTGGGAGAATGTGTTTTGAAAAGAAAAATGATTAATTTTTTTGCAAATGGTTCATCAGAATTTATCATTGATAAATCATTCTGGTTTAATTTGAGAGAGAATCTGGGTTTATAAATTTGTTAAATGGTTATATTTGTGAAAATTTATTTCTGGGTTAAGAATGTGCAGGTGTAGCCAGGTTTCGATCTTGAACCTGAAGATAGAGTGCCAGGTTCCGATACCTGAGGTCTATTGGATTTCAACGAGCCAGACTGCGATCCCAGCATATCGAAAGGGGGAGTCTGAAGACATCCGAGTAGAGATTGTTCGTGGGGAGTTTGTTGATGCTGAAGAGGAGAAGAGAAAGTTTGAGGATGCTTACACTGTGATATTTTTTCAGAGAGCGTTCAGACTGATAAAGACTGAAGATTGTGAAGACTCGACACTTAAGACTCGTCAACATCTGAGGGGGAGTCTGTTAGTGCATTCATCTGTCGACTTCGTCTTATATCAAGTCTGGGTTGCGTTGCGGATCTAATCAAGCATGATGTCATCATATTGAATGATGACATCATAATTGTGACATCATCATTGCTAGTCTACACAAGAAGACAAAACAAATTGAAAACAGAATGTTATATTTTGTTGGCTTTCGCTTGAATATGTATGTTAGATTAGGTTTCGCTTGAAGTCAATTAAAGTGGGTTTCGCTTAAGAGGTTCGCTTGAAGATGACATGTTTGTCTTCAAGCGAAACCAGGATGAGTATAAATAGAGTTGTGGTCTTGTCAGTTGTAACAGATTTTTCACAGTGATACCGAGGTGCTGCCGGTATTCCTTGTGATTGTATACGTTGTTAAATCAATATATAAGAGGATTATAGTGTGAATGAAGCTGTTTTCACGTCCGTTTCTATGTTTCCGCCTCTAAAACGGGTTAGAGCTCTTCCGAACGACTAATTCAGGTCGCGATTCGATCCTACACACATTCATTAAGCTTCAAGCTTGAACACTTATTGTGGGTAAAACCCTAACTAAAACAGAATGTTTGATGTGTGTAAAATGCAACATATAAATTACATCAAATAAGGCATAAAACTAACCCTTTTTTAGTACTAATGTTGGAAAAAGTGTGCTTTTGTCTTCCTTTTGTATTTTCAGGATTAAATGAGCGTAAATGAACAAAAGAAGCAAAAATACAGCTAAATCTAACATAAATACAAGAAAAGGAATAAATGTGGCTTGCCCGACCCCTCGACAGCATCGCCCCAAGCAAAAACAAGAGATCAGAAGGCTGAACACGCCCAGTGCCCAGCGGACACGGGCGCGTGCTCAGGTGTCTGCTGAAAAGACAAAGTTGTAGAAGCTTCTATTTCCTAACACGGGGGCGTGCCCAGCTGATTAGAGGAGGATTTGAGAGTGTTTTAGATGATTTGTAAAGTGTAAATGGCTTGGAGAACACTTAGTATTTATAGGGAATGTTTAGGTTAGTTTCTAGTTGAGTATTAAATGTTAAAACATAACTAAAACTCAAAAAAACCACAAGTCCCGCTCAAAAAAACGAGTCTGATCCAATTCTGCGTGCTGGGCTAGCTTGGAGGGCCGCGAAGACCGGGCTGCGCCTGGTCGTGGGCCGCCTGGACTCGGTTGGGCGAGAGTTTAAGGGATTAAAGGTCCGGGTTTTGTTCGATGTCAAGACCCAGCTCAGCTGGTTTGTGCCCGTGTGTGTGAGGATGTTGACCCGGGTTCGATTCCCGTGGTCAGCGGTTTTTAGAGGGTTTTTTTTGTTTTAAATCCATTATACTTTTAGCAAATACACAAACAGACCCTGGACTTTAACTTAGTAATTTTGCACAAATGGTCCCCATGGTTTAACTAACTAAGTTACATAATCTTTTAATCAATTAGTTTATCTAAGTAAATGATTAGGTAATTTAACTTGGTTTATTAACTAGGTTAACTTGTATTTGCTAACTTTAAAATCAAACGGGACTTAACTAGATTATCAATTAATTTAATTAACTAACTAATGGATAAATAACCATATTTAAAACGAATTAAATTAAAGATGCAAGATTTCTTCAACGGTTAACCATTTGGCGAAACTTCCAAGTTTCATGAATTAGGATTCGACTTCCATTATTTTACAAGTTTCAACTAGTTTAACGAGCATCGAGTTTCATTGTGTGATAACGAACCATGAGTCTTGATTAATATATCGTTCAAACGTGAATTTTGATTATCAGCCAAACATAAGTCTAATATGAATACACCAAAATAGCTTCGTTTTCATTATGATCAATAGTCTCGAATTACAAATGAAATGAAAGTAGATTAGAAAGAGAGTACAAGTGTCTAAATATGGAAAGTACAACATGACTTGCTAAAATAAGAAAGTGAGAAAATGCGGAGCGTTACAGTCTTCCCTCATTTAGGAAATTTCGTCCCAAAATTTAGGATGAAGTAACGAAAAGATGCGGATACTTGGTCTTCATATCACTCTCGAGTTCCCAAGTAAATTCAGCGCCACGTTTTCCTTCCCATCGAACCTTGACGATAGAAATTTGACTGCGCCTCAATTTCTTGACACCTCGGTCCATGATTTCAACGGGTTTCTCCACAAAATGCAAAGTGTCGTTGATTTGGAGATCCTCGTGTTAGGATTGAACCCTACCAAAGGAACAGATAATAAAAGCCAAAACTGGATCAGAGCAGTGGATCCAGAATAAGCAGATGTTATGTATACAAGTCTCTCCCCTTGAAAGTGGTTTCAACATCTGCTGACCTCCTATCTACTGATCATACAAACTGCTGACCTACAACTGCTGTCCAAGTCAAAGACTGATGGAAGACTAAAGCTCTGCTGGTTCAATCTACTGCTATGGGTCAAGCTCTGCTGATCATGACAAGTACTGCTGGGTTCACATCAGTGGAAGGATGCAGCAGTAGTTTAGATGTCTTTATGTAATAAATTGTATTAACAGTAGTTAGCATAGCAGAGGTTGTATAGATCAGAGGTTAGAGTTTGTTAGGAGGTTAGATGTCACTTTCATGGTGACGTCAGCTTAGATGCTCAGTGGTTTGCTCGTGCCTATAAATAGAATAGTGCTCTGTACTGTTCTATTAGCTCTTTCACCATTTTCTTCCTGTACGAACAAACCAAGTGAGCTCAGGCTGAGGGGGAGTTTGTTACATACTTGCAATTGTAATTGAATCTTGTAATAAATTCAAGAATTCGATTCAATGTTAAACTTGTATGTTAAAAGCAATTCTCTCGTTTGATTGTGAAAAGTTTGCTTCCATTACATTCCGTTGCACTACTCATTCATAGATCATTTTAAATCTTATGTAAAACACAATCAAAACCAAACTCAGATCCTAACAATTGGTATCAGAGCTTGGACAGTCAAATTTGATTTAACAATCATTTTGACATAAATAGTTCAGCTCATAATCGTTGATACTGATAGTTTGTTTGTTTTGTTGAAAAACAGTGCAAGGTTTAATCACCATCAAAGTTGATTAATCAGTGCCTGTAAAACAACCAGGATGACGTCACAATCACAAGATGATAAGAATAACATTGGCTCTCTTTTCAAACCACCTATGCTTAAACGTAATGAGTACAACATCTGGCAGAGAAGGATGGGTCACATCCTTGCTCAACAGAACACTGGATGTTGGAGGTCTGTTGTTTTTGGTCCCCATGTTCCTATGGTGCCAAGTGCTGAGGATGCAAAGAAGTTCGTACCTAAACCATCTGAAAACTATACTGAAACTGATTTTCAAAAGTTCAAACTCTATGCCAAAGCATTTAGCATCATAGCATCTGTATTACCCAATGAGATCTATGTTGGACTGTTACATTGTAACAGTGCCAAAGAGCTATGGGATGCACTGAAGGAATAGTTTGGGGGGACAGATGAAGTTATTGAAAACAATAGGGAAATTCTGAATTAGCAGTATGAAACATTTTGTCACATTAAGGGTGAATCATTGACTCAGCAGTTTGAGAGATTCAGTTGTCTCATTAGTGAACTAAGGCTTGTTAAAGTAACATTTCCAAATTCAACTCAAAATAGCAGGTTCCTTAGATCACTACCAGAAAAAATGGGATACCATTGCATTTGTTACTAGAAACTCTGCTGAGTTCAAAGATCTGACCATGACCCAACTTCATGGTAGACTCCTGACCTATGAAAGGGAGTTAAACCAGAAAAAGAAGTTGCAAGAGTCTGGCAAAGTTGCTGATGATTATTCATTCAGTAGCACAACTCTTTTTGGTCAGGAATAATCTGGTAGCAGTAGTAAGGATCAGGGTTATGATCACTTTATTGATATAACTGCTGGTGGAAATTTTAACAACCCTGATTCTCACTCTACAAATTATTCTTTTAACTTGTGCTTTGAACTCAATGATTTGCAACACTTTGATCCCACTGACTTAGAAGAGATGGACATTTTGCATCAATTGGCTTTGCTTAGTGTAAGAACAAGCAAATTCTACAAAAGAACAGGGAGAAAATTCCCAGGGTTACATGGGAATTTAAAAGTGGGGTTGGATAAGTCAAAAATCAAGTGCTATAAGTGCAATAGGCTAGGTCATTTTGCTAGGGAATGCCGAAGTCAAACCACTGGTCCTATAATAACTCATCCTAGCTCAAACCCTAGACCACAAAATTAAAGCACAGTGCACTATACCCAATATACCCCTGCTACCCATGTTAACACTGCTCACTATGCTGCAACCCATGTGCCTGTGCATTATGTTCAAACCACTGTTCCACAATTTCAGTATGTTCAAACCCCTGTCCCTCAGGCACAAGTGCAACCTGTTGCACCTCAACCAGCTGCTCCAACAGTAACACAACCAGATCAGCAAAGCTTTTTTACTCAAGGCTTTGTTGACTGGAGCAGTATGCCTGATGAGCTTAGTGATGAAAATTTTGCACTCAACGCTTTTAATGATCCTGCTAATGATGAACTTTGTTTGATGGCATTAGAGTCTATACCAGAAGGGGTAGAAACTGAAGGTGAACAGCTAAGTGCTGAAACAATGGATGAAGTGACTGAAGCAGTGGTTACTGCAGTTGCTGGTGAACTACTGCTGGGAGAAAATTCAGAAACCCTGATTGAACCACTGTCTGACCCCTGGTCCGAAGAAGACAAAGAAGAAAAGGAAGAGAAGAAAGCAGGTGAGAAAGAAGATAGAGTTGATGAAGAAGGTGATCATCAATGTGATTGTGCCATGATGGCTGCTGCTAAGGTAACACCTCAAGTTCTTGAAAAACTGTGTTCAGACAAATGCATTATTGCATTTGCTAACATCAAAGAGGTAAATGAAAACCTTAGAGATAAAATCTTAACTGATGAAGTCAAATTTGAAAAGTCATTAAAAGAACTTAGAAACAAATTGGCTGAAAAAGATAAAGAAATCAGCAGTCTCAAAGAAGAGTAGAGCATAACCAAAACTCAACTCCAAACTATGGTAGAAAAATACCAAGTTTGCAAAAAGGAGTTGGAGTCCACCCAGATCACCTGTGAAAGATGGGTGGAATCTTGTAAAGGGTATGAGGTTATGCTTGAGAAACAGCTTGAAAGCAATGTCAAGTTTGGTGTAGGATATAGAAAATATGATGATCTTGTAAACACTGCTTGAAAACAAGCTGGTTCATCTGAAATAAAAACAACCAACAAGAATGGCCAAGAGTTTAAAATAACCGACAAACTTGGTAACAAAATCACTTTGGAAAGATCTGTGGGGTCCTCAACTTTTGAGGAAATTGAGAAATATCAATTTAAACCCACATGGTCTGATGAGTGTGACATTCTTGAAAATTTCAAGCCTATGGACTTTACAACCACTGATGGTGTCGCAGCACCAAAAGCTAAGGTCATTCCTATCAAAGATATCCCAACAGTAGTTCAAAACTCTGTTGCTAAGGAATCTGAGAAAAGGAAGAAAAAAGAAAAGATCAAAAACCTGTTTTGTGATTTTTTTGAAAAGAGAAACCATCTAACAAAAGACTGTTTTCATCTAAAAGCATATGATCTAAACAAAACAAGTGTCATTGTACCTGCTGAAAGCTGCACCATCTGTGGTAAAACAAACCACAAAACTCAAGCATGTGTGTATCTCAAAAACTTTGATGTGAAAAAGAATGAGTACACTGCTAAAACATCCTTGAGTCCATCAACATCATCTGTCAAATTCACCAAGAATCAACCACTGTTTGTGCCAGTCCAAACAGCTGTTACAAAACAGTTGAATCAATCATCTGTCCAAAGAGATGTTCAAGTGACTGATGCACCCCCAGCCAACCAATTCAGAAAAGGCAAGGAACAATCATCTTACTGAAGGATTCCACACGTTTATGAGACCTACAAAAGGCCCTCTAAACCTAGAGTGAACAGGCATCCTTTTGGTTATCAGCAGGTGATTGGTCAAAACCCACAACAGTGGTTAGAGAGAAACAATCTTAAAACTGTTCAAACCCCTGACCTAACCACTGCCCATGCCTTTGAACTCATCCCAGACACTGTTGAGACCCCATCCAAAGCCTTATTGGCTTTGGAGACCCTAATGAACTAATCCTTTTACTTCATGTGTAGGGAGCTTCTGGATGCTTAGATAGTCTTTGGTATGTAGATAGTGGAGGCTCCAGGCACATGACAGGATGTAAAGCCCTTCTCAAAGATTTCAAAATCCATGGAGGGGGTGATATATCTTTTGGTAATAATAGTAAAGGGAAAGTTTTGGGGTCTGGTACAGTACAGTCTGGAAATGTAAAATTTGAAAATGTCAATCTAATAGACAATATAAAATTCAACCTCCTAAGTGTTTCACAAATGAGTGTAACACCTGTGCCTCCACGGCCATCAAACAAATTCCAAACCAATGAAATATTATATTTCATACTTGGGATTTGGTAAAAATATGTGTATCATTTGCACATATCAATTCTAGTTCAATTTCAAACTCTAAATCGCTTTCTGGAAGGTTATACGCGCACCGATGCGTAAATATAACCAGTTTAATGCAACAAACACTCCGGAATAGTGACATATACTCATCATACCTTAAATAACCTTTACATAACTTAGAAATAAGTTTTGAAGGCTTTGGTATGGCAAAAACAAGTTAATACGACTACAGGGACTAAATATGACAAACTGCGAAAGTATGTCAATTTGAACTGTAACGAACATTCCGGAACATAACCATAAGTTAAACACACCTTAAATATCCTTTACATAGCTTAGAAATAGGCTTTGAGGGGTTTGATGTGCTAAAATAAACTTTTGGATCATTCAGGGACTAAAAGTGTCAAAAAGTGCACAAGTTTGCATTTTCGCGCATAACTTACGTTCTGAATACATCCGGACATCCAAAAATTTATGTAAGCACTAAAATATTTTATTTTAGTGTTCGCCATAAGAAAGATCCATTCGTCACGTCATTTGGATCGTTTTTCGCGCTTGTGCGCATTCCGTCGTAATTAAGCGAACATCGCGTTCGTACGACCAAACGAACCAACATCCGGCATATTTTTGAGCATATTTTGAGTTCCCTATACTTTAACTTCATTTTAGAGCCTTGAAATGAGGTTAACGGGGTTCAAACGCATCGAAAAAGGCCTTAAAACACAACAGGGACCATTTCTGCCAACTTTGAAACATTTCTGAATCAGAGGAGGGCTAGCGTAGCGCGAGCCCTACAGGCTTTACCAGTCGCGCTACGCGACTGCCTATGCTGGACAGAAAACATGCAGAAAACTCAGTTTTGCATATTCGGGACCAGATTCGATGTATTAGCCGTTGTTTAATTCACAACCACATATTCTAAACTTGCTTAGTCAGCGGATAAGGATGGAACTTAGGCACCATAACTTTGCAACACATGTATGGATGGAATTTAAGCACCTAAGCACCATAACTTTGCAACACATGTACGGATGGGATTAAGGCACGTTTTCCATGAAACGATCTTAACGGTTCGGGTATTCCTATAAATACCCCAACACCCCCATTGCTAAAATCACTAGAATTCTGAATTGAGAACCTCTAAGTTGAAACCATTGTTTCATACCTGAGATTCTTGACTCGGGATTAGCATTCGGGGACCCTTCGTAAGTATTCTTTCGTTCTTTTCCTTATTTTATTGCTTTTCGAGTCAGAAAGTCAAACTTTGTTTGACTTTCAGCGTTGACCAGTAATGGTCAATGCGAAGTTCGTTTGAACTTCGCAACGTGAGTGTAATCACGTTGGTCATAGTCCCTTGGGACTATGCCCACTGATTACCACGTTGTCTAGGGTCGTAGGGTAGGCGATCTAATAAATCGCCTATACCTTCGAACTCGACCCATTTGGTCGATCATTAGGATCCGACCAAATATATTAGGTGACCATAGTAGGTAGGGAATAACCTTCCGAGGTTATACCCTATGGTCGCTTCGTTTAAGTAGTTGTATGATAGGTAGTTTATATGCCTTAGGTAAATTACCAGAATACCCTTTTCATGTATAATTGGTAATTAAGCATATGTAACCTAAACTTTTGTCACATAACTGATTATGTAACATGTTTAGGCATATAACACTTGTCATAGGACTAGTTAGGCGGTCCGAACGCGTTTCACGCAAACGACGCGTTAAAGTAGCATAAGCTACCTTAATGGGTCGTGATGGGTCGATAATACTTAGGTTAAGTTTCATTTAGTATGTAGGCTTTGTTAAACCATATCATATGAGTTCCTACACTCATTTGGTTTACAGACCCTCCTGCTACCCAGTCTTCCGATTTAGGTCCGGGTTATTTATGTAGTTACCTATATTAGGTACCGTTTGATTTCCGGGACTCCTCTAGCTTACTTGGTAGTTGTTCAAGACTCCTAAGCACTCTCAGGCGAGTACATTATTCCCCTCTTTTACTGTTTTCAACTGTTTTGGGGTGACTCATATGTGCTAAATGTTTTATCAATGGTTTCAAGAACAATTACAATGGTTTCAAGAACAGTTACAATGTGGTTTCAAGGACAATAACAATTATTTCAAGAACGCTAACAATGATTTCAAGAACGAATACAATGATTTCAAAAACTAATAACAATTTCAAAAAGTGAACAAACTTGTTGGTTGTAGTTTACATGACCGATGACATTCATTAGCAATGATCAAGCCGACCAGTATTAGGTTATGGTACCATAGGATTTGACAAATCCCGTTATTTACTGCACCCATTGTTATGTGTGGGGGTTGTGGGTAGCGACTGAATCTGTAATTATTAACTTATCCTTTGGTAAGGGTTTGTTAAGAACGAGAACGAGAGCGAGATGGAGCGAGGAACGCGTCAAGAAGGTTTGAATGTTATTAGAGAATCGACCATAAAGTAGTTTCACAATTAAAATATTAACTTACCCTTTGGTAAGGGTTTGTTAAGAACAAGAACAAGTTTTAACATTTGGGTAAACATTTGTATATGATTGACATTTGATCATGCATTTCCCACAAAACATAACTTTGATTTAAACCAAGTTTTACTTCAATACTTTGTTTTTTTGTGCATATGGTTTAGTTGAGACATTTCACTTGCCATACATGACATTTTGACATAGACATTTGACATGGATATTTGACATAGACATTTGACATGGATATTTGACATAGACATTTTGACATGATTTACATCTTGACATGAATACTTTGACATATTACCCAATACATTTGACAATTCATTTAAACATAGACTTCTTACATTGGTTGGTTTGGATTGATTAAGTGATTATGTAACGATGCGTGTGTAATATGATACAAACATGGTGGATACGCCGCTGGTACTTCCTATATATAAGTGTTTGTATGGTATTACATATTGTAGCGTTATTTGAATCATTTCAGTTTGAGACATAGAACATTTTATACAAGCAACATACTTTTCACAAGACATTTATTTACAAACAACTTATCTTATACAAACTCATTTTACATGGTTATTCATTTAATCATGCATTATTCTCTTATTTATACATATCATCTAAACTTATTATTTTTCAAATGATTTACAAAGACAAAGCAAATTACAAGGTTCATGACTAAACATTTTCTTAAACAGAAGTCATGAATCTTATTTTCACAAAACCTATGTACTCGCCAGCATTTCTTTGCTGACCTCGTTTTCACATATGTTTCAGGTATTGTTGGATGATATCGATTGATAAGATGCATGCTCACATAGGACTGGACAAGGCCTTAGTGACTCAATAATAATGATAGACTAAGTCTAATTTGTGTATTTAGATTTCCAGACGATGTAATTATTCAATGTTTAATAAAACGAAACACTTTTGGTATCCATGGTTATGAAACATTAATTCTGTTGCAAAACGCCCCGATGTTTCCGCCGCGATTTGTTGTTTTACGCGGTCGGGGTGTGACAATGAGTGATAAGGGGTATGGGTCATACTTCACAAAGGAGTGTTGTAGGATTGTTGGACCAGAAATGGTTGAAAAGATTGAAGCAATAATCAATTCTGGAAAAACCAAACTTGTTGCTCAAAGAAGTGGCAATGTTTATGTGGTGGATATGTCAAAAGAGAGCCCCAGAACTGATGCCTGTGTGTTCTCAGCTGCATCAAACAAAGAGACAGAACTATGGCACAGAAGATTGGGGCACACAAATCTCAAGACAATCACTGCCATTTCAAAACAGGGGTTAGTAAGAGGTTTACCTCAAAAACTGTTCACCTGTCCTGAGCATTGTGTTTCCTGCCTAAAAGGAAAACAACATAAAAGCTCATACAAATCCATTGATGAGTCCAAAACAACCAAATGTTTGCAAATGCTTCAGATGGATTTGTTTGGCCCAGTAAAAGTCATGAGTCTTAAGAAAAAGAGGTATTGTTTGGTTATAGTTGATGACTTTTCTAGGTTTACATGGACTTACTTTTTACATTCAAAAGATGAGACTGCAGGTATTCTGCAAGACTTTGTGAAACAGGTTGAAAAGCAGTTTGACCTTCCAGTAAAAATCTTCAGAAGTGACAATGGCACAGAGTTCAGGAACACGGAGTTGAATGATTTCTGTGTGTCAAAAGGAATTGTCAGGCAATACAACATTCCTAGATGTTGGTGCACAAATGTCTGTTAACTTCGTCTTTATAGAGTCTTGTGTCTAGATAGGATAAACGAGCATACAGCAGGTTAAAAGTTAGGTTTTATGTGTAAGTGGGTAATTTCGCTTGAAATGGTCTTGCCACTTTCAAACGAAATTAACCATGTTAATTCCGCTTGAAATGGGCAATGCCACTTTCAAGCGAAATCACCACATCTATATATAGGTGTGTTGCTGTGTCATTTGAAACGGAATTAGATCATTTGATTCAGAGCCGAGGTGCTGCCGGATTGTTATTTGATTTGTAAAAGCTTTGGAAATCAATAAAAGAAGATAATTAGGAAGTATCAAGCTGTATTCACATCGATATCACTGATTCCGCCTTTGATATTGATTCTGAACTCTTCAGATTGACTCGTTAGGGTCACACGACGATCCAACAAGTGGTATCAGAGCTCAGGACAAGGAGTTCATACCAATTTAGCTTGATTTCATCGGATTCTCTCACTTCTACTCTTTCTTTTCAAAATTAATCAGAATTTAACGGACAAAATGGCTTGATTTTCACATATTATATTCGAAACACTGTTTTAACTAATCGTTGAAAAAATTGGACCTTAATTCGAAGTAAAACAGGATCAATTTGACGAAATTGTGATCGACAGTGCTGACGTCATCCTAATTCCGCTCGAAATAGCACCTGTTGTTTCAAACGAAATTAGCTTTTGTGGATAATTCCGTTTGAAACTGCTTTTCATTTCACACGAAATTAGACTTTGTTGTTAATTCCGCTTGAGATTGTTGTGTGATTTCACACGGAATCACTAATTCCGTTTGAAAGTGCTGTTATTTCACACGAAATAACTAATCCCGTTTGAAAGTTTCAAACGAAATTAGCTATTCCGCACCAAACCTGATTTCGTTTGAAAACCCTATTCCGTGTGAAAAGACTTATTTCGCTTGAAAGCTGATTCCGATTGAATTGATTCCGTTTGAAACTGCTTTTCAAAATTTCAAAAATTTTTCTAAGTGTTTGTTGATTATTTCAGGTACTTGAAAGATGGATGATTTCATAAATCCATTTAGTGATATGTTTGCATTTACCAGTGGTTCAGGAGATGGCACATCAAATAACATGAATGAAACTACACCAACACCGAGTGCAAAGAAAACTCTTTCTAATGCTATGAGTGTAGACAGTGCATATGGAACATACAATAAGCCACCCAAGTTGATGGCAATTGAAGATTACAACAGGCGGGCTACAAGATTTGAAGAATCGCTTCAAGCGTGTGCATATCTCAGTTGGAAAAGCTTGAAAAATGTTTTTGATTTGGGGAGAACGGATTATGAAAATTTGGAAGATAACCAAGTAGAAAGATATGTTGCTGAACAAAAGTGCATTGCTCTGCTTCACCAATCTGTCAGAGATGACATTATTTCACTAATCGAGTACAAAGATTCGAGAGACCTTTGGGAAAAATTAAAAATCACATGTGTTGGTAGTGCTGAGATAGTTAAAAACAAAAATAAATTGTTACGAAAGGAATTTGATTTGTTTGGATGTTTGAAAAACGAATCAGTGTCTAAAATGATTGAAAGATTTGGGCATTTGAAGATGGATCTTGCAAGACACGAAATCATATACACTCGAGAGGAGTTGGTTGACAAATTATTTGATTCACTACCAAATGAGCAAGACTGGCAGTATTTTGCATTAATGCTGAAGAATACGGTGAAGCTGAATGAATTGACAGTTGATCTGCTTATCGAAAGACTGGAAAGCCATGAATTGGAGATCAGAAAATCCAATAAAGTCAACAACACATCATACCAGCAGAATGTGGAGCTGTATTACAGAGGAAGTATGATCCCGAAATCTGCATCACCAAAAACAACATTTTCTGCAGAAAGTTCAAATACAGTGAATCAAGAAACTCCTAGCAGTGGCTATCATAGTGGATCCTCACCAACTGCTCAAAGTCAATCTATTTCGAAAAATCTATTTCAATGCAACATTGCTGTGGATTTAAAGAATGGCCAGAATTTTAGTGAAGAATCTGCCAAACAACAGATGGTGTTTTTAGCATCTGTGTTAGAATCGTACGAAAGCCTCGTTGCAGGAAAGATTGGAAACACCAACCTAACAAAAGAAGACTACGATCAGATCGATCCTGAGGAGATGGAGTTGATCGATATAAGGTGGTGTATGGCGAGTGCAGTAAGAAGAGCGCATCGATTCATGGAGATTACCGGAAGACAGTCTATTGGTGGACCTTCTACCAAGTTAGGCTTTGACAAATCAAAAGTCACCTGCTTTAAATGTAAACAAAAAGGTCATTTTAAGCGTGAGTGCCGAAATGTTTACACTGATGATACTGCAAATCCTTTTCGAGAGGATTATTACAAAAGAGCAATTTATCATCAAAATAAAGCAGAACCTCCCAGGATCAAGCAGATAGAGGAGGCACCCAAAGAAAAATCCAGGGCACTTGCTGTTTTTCATGATGATGAAGGTTATGATTGGAGTGATGTTTTTCTTGTGGAAGATGCAGTTGGATATGCCTTTACAGCAGCAAAGATTGTTCCATTTAAAGATACCAGATCTGAAGAAGTGAAGTATGTAAACAGGAAGGCATCAGCTCAATTCATGAAAAGCAAAATCTATCGTACATGGATGGAAGCAAAGAAAGCAAATCGATGGCATCCTGATAGAGAATGTTATCTCGATCCTAATGGAAACATAGCTGTTGATCCAGATACTGTAGATGTTGAAACTCTCACCAAACAAATTGCTGAAGAAGAAGAAGAAGAAGCCAGGCAAAGAATGTGGTGGGGAGGAGGAGAAGCTGATGAGAAAGAGAAAGAGACAGAAAAAGAGCCGCAACCAAAGAAAGTTGATGACGGGATTATTGATACGTCACAAGAGTTTACCGCATAAAACTTGAAGAAGATGGCTGATAAAGTTCTTGCTGCAAAAGAACTAGAGGTAGTTTCTGGTTCTGGAACTGAGTCCAAAAACAAGGTCAGTTCAAATGATACACGTGAGTCAGGTAAGAAAGTTAAATCTGAGAACGACTACAAAAATTGCATGAAAGAGTGCAAAATTTGTTGTACAATTACTACCTCAGTGGGAAGAAGGTTGAAGAACTGACTGGTAGAGTCAGAAGTGTTGAAGATCAGATCTTAAACCGTGATAAATTGTTAAAAGCTTTGAACGATAAATTAAAAGAATTAACTGAGAAAATCGAAAACGATAAAAATGACGTAGAAAGAATTAGTAAAGAAAATGAAAAATTGATTCTTGAAAATCGTCAAATTTCAGAAAATTTTGAAAAATTAAAACGAACGGTAAAAGATTCTGATGAAAGAAATGGTAAAACAGACAAAGAAAATCTTCAGCTGACTGGTGTTCTTAGAGTTAAAGAAGAGAAAATCAACCAACAGTTGGATGAGATTGCTAATCTGAAACTTCAAGTTCAAGAAGTTAAAATTGAAAATGAGTGTATCAATCTGAAATTAACCAGTTACAACTCCGCAAGCTTTGTTTTACAACACATTGTTCCCAAACCCATCGGGAAAAACAAAGCAGGCGAAGATGTTTATTCAGATGGAACTGGGGTTGGGTATCATCAGGTTCCACCGCCAGTGTTAAACAATTTTTCAAAGAAAAAGTCTGGTTTGGTTAATGATGATGAAGAAATTGATGAGGTTAAACTTCCAGAGTCAATTGATGTTACATTCAATACATCATCCGATGAGGATTGTGTTCAGTCAGAAATTGTTAAAAGCATGGCTGAGAATGTTTTGAAGTCTGAAAGTGATTCAGCTGAGGATGAAGAATGTTTTCTGAACAATTACATTCCGAAACCAAAATCCAAAAACAACTTAAATGAAGAATCTACTCTTGTCATGTACAAGATGTCGGGATCGGATAAGTTGTATTCGGATTCTGAGTTTCCACTGGAGAATGTTAATGTTGCTAAATTGACAAATGTGTTCAAATTGATTGAAATTGATATGTCTGAAGTAGAAGGTTTAAAATCAGATAAAGAGGCAAATGAATTTCGAAAAAGATTAAGCTTACTACAAGAAACCAGTTGTTCCACCGCGTTTTTATAACAACAATTAAAACAAATGGTCGGGTGGATATCAGGGTGGTAAGAATTATCAGAAAAAGAATGTTCAAAACAGAAGGTTTGATGAGAAAAAGGTGTTTGTGAAAAGTTCAAGTTCGAGTTCACTTTCTGATGAAGAATCTAATTTTTTTTCAAAATCAAACAAAGAGTTCTTTGAGAAGAAGGTCTCACAACCTCAGTCTGAAGGCACAAGTTGGGTTGTTGACACTCGAACATGCTTCAAATGCAATCAAGTTGGACATATTGCACGAAAGTGTACCAACTTGAAGCCTAAGACTAAAGTTGTTGAGATTCAGAAAAGGAAAGTTGATGTGAAAGGAAAAGCTCCAATGGTTGTTGAGCAAAAGATTTTGAAAAATGAAAACATCAAAGTCAAAACTGAACCTGTTAAAAATGTGGTAACTAAAAATGACAAGTTTTACAAACGGGTTGCGTCATCTCAACAAACATGGAAGCCAAAAGTTGTTGAAAAGAAAACAATTTCTCTAAAACCAAAGGTTTCTGAGATGGAAAAACAATCATCTTCTACCACACCGGTAAAGATGAATGTTCCTTTGGATTACTATGAGAAACTTGAATCACAAGAGACTACTACTTCTGAAAAGAAGAATGTACCAAAGAAAGACCAATCACCTGGTCAACCTTCTCAAAATGATTTCTTTTTATACAAAAAGGTTGAGATTGGGTCTGAGGAGAGCTTAAAGATGAATGACAAGAATTTTCCGCCACTTTACAATGCTAAAACTCACATCAATGTCAAGTTACCTGAGTCAAAAGAGACTTGGGTGGCATCAAAATCCAACTAAATGTTTGTGATATGTGTAGGAGCTTCCAAGATCCGTTTCACGTTGGATTATGGATAGTGGAGCTTCTCGGCACATGACGGGGAAGAAAACCCTACTGTACGATGTTCGTGGGTTTAATGGAGGTTATGTGGGATTCGCAGGAAATCAAGGAGGTAGGATAGTTGGAGAAGGAACTCTATCGAATGGTATTGTTACGTTTGAAAGAGTAAACTACATCGCCGAGCTTCAAAACAATCTTCTGAGCATCTCTCAGATTTGTGATCGTATGTATACAACGCACTTTACAGACAAAGAATGTTTAATCTTGAAACCAGGATTTGTTGTTCCCGAAGAGTGGGTTATCATGAGAGCGCCCAGAGTCAATAATCTGTACGTGTTGGACATGAGTGTAGCAACTACTACCATGGGTCAGGCTCATTGTTTTATGTCAAGAGCAACAGAAAAAGAATCACAGTTATGGCATCGAAAGATGGGTCAAATTCACTTGCGAAAAATGAATCACCTGGTGCATAACGACTTAGTAATTGGTGTTCATGTGAAAGGTTTTCATCTTGAGGGGGAGTGCATTAGCTGTGTCAAAGGCAAGCAAAAGAAGAAATCTCACCCTGGAAAGAAGGTTAACTCAGTTTCGAGACCTTTAGAGAGACTCCAAATGGATCTGTTTGGTCCAGTGAACGTCAAAAGCATAACTGGGGATCTCTATTGTCTAGTAGTTACAGATGATTACTCAAGATTTTCATGGGTATTATTTTTGAAGTCAAAAGATGAGACGTTTGATCGTTTGATGACGCTTTTCAAGAAGATGGAAAACTTGTACCAAACCCGCATCAGAAGATTACGTAGTGATAATGGTACTGAGTTCAAGAATTTCAAAATGGAAGAATATTGTGATGAAAGAGGTATATTGCATGAATTTAGTGCGCCTTACACTCCGAAGCAGAATGGAGTAGCTGAAAGAAAGAACAGGACGCTAATTGAAATGGCCAGGACGATGCTTGCTGATTCTAAATTACCGGTCAACTTTTGGGCAGAAGCAGTGTCAGCCGCATGCTATACACTTAACTGAGTTCTTACAGTGAAGAAATTCAACAAGACATGTTTCGAGCTAATCAATAACCGCAAACCGAACCTGAAGTATTTAGAACCGTTTGGGTCTCCCTGCACTGTTCTAGAGCCTTTTGGTAAATTTGGTGCAAAGAGCATTGAAGGAATATTTGTGGGTTACTCAAGTCCATTAAAGCGAGTCTTTGTTCCAAGTTTGAAGCGGATTATTGAAGCACACAATGTTGAATGCCAAGGTTATACTATGCCACCGCAGAATCCAGGCGACTTATGGGGTTTTCATTATGATACTTTATGGGATTCGTTTGACATTGAAGAAGAAACATATTTCTTTGACGAGTTGGATATTCTGAGAGAGTATGAAGAATCACAAGAAAGATTACCAGCTGAGTATTCTAGACGTCAAAATCGAGCTTCTAATGATGATGAAGCCGGTCCTAGTAATGCTGGAGAGCATGACGATATTCAGCAAACTCTTGACAATCAGACGGCAGTCAACGAAAATCAAGAATATGCTAATATGCCTGTATTTGATCATGGTGATTCAGATTCTGAGGGGGAGCAGATCCAGATTTCAAGTCAAACAATTCCAGTCAGTGAACAAGGTGCAAATCAGAATGTCACAAATTTGGAAGGCGAGGTAGAGGTTCCAGGCGAGGTGATGCCGAGAACTCTTTTGTATCATCCAGAAGAACTGATTATTGGAGAATTACAATAAGGCGTCCGCACAAGATGACAAATTGACCAAGGCCTTAGTTGTTTTATTTCGCAGTAGCTCCGTTACAAACTGAGTTTTCACTTAGTTGTTTTATTTCGCAGATTGAACCACGAACATATAAGGAGGCGCTAACTGAAGATTCTTGGGTCAACGTGATGCAAGAGGAGCTGAGTCAGTTTGAGAAGTTAGGAGTGTGGAAACTGGTAGACTTGCCTGATGGTCACAGGAAGATAAACACCAAGTGGGTATTCAAGTGCAAGAGAGACGATCGAGGGGTTATTATCCGTAACAAAGCTTGACTCGTAGTCCAGGGTTTCAGTCAGCAGAAGGGGATAGATTTCACTGAAGTATATGCTCTGGTTGCTAGACTTGAAGCGATCAGAATCTTCCTAGCATTTGCATCTTGGAAAAATTTTAAAGTTTATCTGCTAGATGTTAAATCGGCGTTTCTCTATGGGAGGGTAAAAGAGGAGGTATATGTCGGACAACCACCGGGCTTCACCGATCCAATCCACAAAGATAAGGTTTATTTGCTGGATAAAGCACTGTATGGTTTACACCGGGCCCCGAGAGCTTGGTAAGAGACTTTGTCTCAACACCTGCTAGCCAACAGCTTCATCCGTGGAAAAGTGGATTCCACTCTTTTCACCAAAGAAGTCGACGGACATCTTCGGATTGTGCAGATATACATGGACGACATTATATTTGGGTCAACAAATGAGAATCTGTGCAAAGATTTTGAAAGAGTTATGAAGCAGAAATTTGAAATGTCATCGATGGGTGAGATGAAATTCTTCTTGGGACTTCAAGTTGATCAACTGCCTAAGGGAATTTTCATACATCAAATGAAGTACGTTCATGATATTCTAGAGAAATTTGGGATGTCAGGTTCTACTCTAGCTTCCACCCCGTTAGCGACGAACCATGGGATAAACCCTGATCTCACCGGAGAGAAGGTAGATGAAACGTTGTATCGTTCCATGATCGGATCGCTGATGTACTTAACAGCTTCAAGACCCGATATCATGTATCCAACCTGCCTTGTAGCAAGATTTCAATCTAACCAGAGAGCTTCGCATATGGTGATTGTGAAATGGATATTACGCTACCTGAAAGGAACTCTATCATTGGGGTTGTGGTATCCAAAAGAAGGAGATTTCATGCTTGAAGGGTATTTTGATTCCGATTTCGAATGCTGCAAAGTTAACGCTAAATCAACAACAGCGGGGTGCCAGTTTTTTGGATCACGATTGGTTACTTGGCAACGCAAGAAGCAGACCTCTGTAGCTTTGTCCACATGTGAAGCCGAGTATGTATATGCTAGTAGTTGCTGCTCTCAGATCTTGTGGATCCAGCAACAGATGCGTGACTATGGTTTGCAATTTCTTAACACCCCTATCTTTGTTGATAATGAGGCAGCGATAAACATTACTAAAAATCCTGTTCATCACGCTAAAACTAAACATATTGAAATTCGTCATCACTTCATTCGAGATTGTTTCGAGAAGAAGTTGATAAGAATTGAGAAAATCCACACTGACGAACAAAAAGCTAATTTACATACCAAAGCTTTTGACAAAACTCGTTTTAAATATCTTTTAAAACTAAATGGTATGAAGCTTTTATCGGTGTCGGATGGGATTATTGGTGTTGATGAAGGAGACACTGTAGATGATGTTGAAAAGAAATCTGCAATGGTTTGTCGATTTTTTACTTGTTTTGGTATTTAGGGGGAGTATAGGGTAATATTTTCATAAAATACAAAAACAGTAAAAAAAATTCAAAAATCCAAAACATGAGATATTTTCAAAATCCAAAAACAATAGAAAATCAGAAAAGAGTTTGTGTAAAAAGGGAAAATGATAGTACATTGGCTTGACAGTTACAGTATGCTGAAGATATGTAAAGTTTAAAAGTGATTAAACAGTCTCGCTGATGATGTGCCGATAGGTTTTTACACATTTAGTAGGTTTATTCGGGATATAAACCTAAATTCAAACTTGCTTATTTCATGGGGAACACTACTTGGATATATAGGTAACCCCTGAAATCTTGTTTGAAAGATCCCTCTTTCTGAGATACTAGGTCTTTATACTCAGTGATATCTGGGGTATTATCCCAGGACTTCTGATTTTGCGGAAGCAATGGCCTAGTCCCCGTATAATACTTTACGCTTGCTTGAAATAAAAGCCTGCCATCAGCATAAAAAATGATGAAACATTGAAAAATGCTAATCATGTGCTGTTGTAAAAAAGATCCTCTAAAGGGGACCCACTTAAAATCGAAGCCGTCATCTCTCTGCTGAACGGAAGTTCTGACCTGAGGTCTCACGGACCTCGCAATTAACCCCTTACAGATATCATCTATGGTATACTCACCTGTAAGACTGAATATTGGGATCTGGATACGGGAGTATATTCAAGAGGTGGGACACATGAATGAGTTTAAGTTCTTAATTCACCTAATCCGTATCTTGGACAGATTGAAAATTGTGTGAGAATTTAAGTGGATCAGTATATCGACAATCTAAGTGAATTGTTTAATTCTGAGTATGAAATCTAAGCTTAACGGTATTTGTGACTTGTCAAATAGCTGATATGATTCCCTCACAATCACCAAAAATATGTTTGTAAATAGTTTACATTTACTGCATTTCATTTCTGTATTTCATTTCTAGTCTAGAAACTTTATTAAAAATCCAAAAAGATTTTACATTTATGCTTTATTTTTGGCAAACCAAAGTGGAAAGTTGATCTTCAGATTCAAAAATTGAAGCAGATGCAGAAGTTTCTGAGCTGGAAGATGAGTTATGAGCTAATCTTGTTAAACTTGTGATTTTGAAAAGACAAAACAAGTTCATTAAATTGAGACTTGTAAATTTTCAGAAAATTGTTTCAAAAATGTTAGTGTGATTTGTCTCAGGTCAACCAAGGTCATTAAATTGGACTTGGTAGACAAATTAAGTACACAAGGTCATTAATTTGGACCTGAATACTTAAGTGGATTTCTAAATTCTGACAAAACCAACAAATGAGTTCAAATGGTAAGTTTGGATTGAAATTATCATAATCATAAATCTTACGTTTAGGTAGAGATTGTGCAGGTAACAAGTTTGTTATTGAGAAAAAAAACATAGCAAAATCCCAGCTAACTGATAGGGGGAGTCTGAAGATTTAAAAGTCAGATACAGATTCTAGATCTACATTTAAGGGGGAGTTTGAAAGTTATTAAAGATTCAGATTTTGTGATTCATGCTAGCTGTTGATAGAAGAAGAGAAGAATTGAAGGATGCTTTCATTGTTAGACAAATTGGAAAGAGATCAAGACTGAAGACTCGACGCCAAAGACTTCGTCAACATCCAAGGGGGAGTCTGTTGGTGCACAAATGTCTGTTAACTTCGTATTTATAGAGGCTTGTGTCTAGATAGGATAAACGAGCACACAACAGGTTAAAAGTTAGGTTTTATGTGTAAGTGGGTAATTTCGCTTGAAATGGTCTTGCCATTTTCAAACGAAATTAACCATGTTAATTCCGCTTGAAATGGGCAATGCCACTTTCAAGAGAAATCACCACATCTATATATAGGTGTGTTGCTGTGTCATTTGAAACGGAATTAGATCATTTGATTCAGAGCCGAGGTGCTGCCGGATTGTTATTTGATTTGTAAAAGCTTTGGAAATCAATAAAAGAAGATAATTAGGAAGTATCATGCTGTATTCACATCGATATCACTGATTCCGCCTTTGATATTGATTCTGAACTCTTCAGATTGACTCGTTAGGGTCACACGACGATCCAACACAAGAA
The DNA here is from genome assembly GCA_030545235.1 of Helianthus tuberosus. Lineage (NCBI taxonomy): Eukaryota > Viridiplantae > Streptophyta > Magnoliopsida > Asterales > Asteraceae > Helianthus > Helianthus tuberosus. Next base: position 104,316,461 of record CM060448.1, read on the forward strand.
CACCAGAACAAAATGGGGTTGTTGAAAGAAAGAACAGAACTTTGATTGAGGCTGCCAGAACTGTGACAACTCGAAATTTCCAACATTCTTTATTTGCACTTATTGCACGTTGACTTTGACTGTTTAGTTGTTTGACTTGTCTGACTTGTAACTGTACACTTCGTGTTATAATAAACGTATTGTGTTTACATGATTATGTGTTTGATTGTATAACATGGAACCTGTCGAGAAACGTAAACTGCTTAACTTATGAAAGAACCTGACGAAACACAAGTGTGTTTCGCCATAGCAAATCTCGACGAAACAGACTGTTTCGCCAAAAGCATCTCGACGAAACAGAAGTCTGTTTCGCCGAGCCCAGTTTCACCGAAGCCCAGTTCGGGCCCAACACGCTATTTTGAGTTTAAAACGTGAAACAACATCAGTTTTTACATCTGCTATCAAACAACCAAAACCCTAGAGCCCCTTTCCCTCCTGTGCGACGGCAGTTGGAGGTTCCCGGCGATATCTTAGCGATCGATTCGTATTTCTCTTATTCCGGTTAGTGTGTGTTCGTTAATCGGTTTAATATTTCTGTAATAGCTCGATTCATGTTTGTGTATATACTTGATTTCTGGATTATATAGGAGTATATGGGTATGACGTTCTTGATTGCGATATACATGGTTAATCGGATGCGTAATTCTATGCGAAACTGAATATGATCGAATGCTCGGTTCTGAATGTTGTTAATATGATTTGATTCTGAATTCAAGTTAGCATCTTGATAGGGTTCAATGATATGATTGTTGGATGTTAAATTTACATGTTATACACAAAAACTAGGGTTTATGCTAGACAATGATTCTTGGATGATTGAGTTGTGATGATTCGTTCTGCACATTGACCTTCATATGATTTCTGATACTGATAACGGCTGCTAGCATGATTAGGGTTCTGTGTATATTCGTAACTGCTGCATCTGTTGTCTGCGAAACTGACGTCCGACGAAACAGAACTCTCGGCGAAACAGAATGTGTTTCGCCAAGAGTAGTCGACGAATCAGAAGTTCTGTTTCGCCAGGGGACACCTCGACGAAACAGAATGTGTTTCGTCAATATCTTGTTTCGCCAACATATGTGTTTCGCCGTATATGTGTTTCGTCGAGCTGTGCTGTAACTTGAATGGATTCTGTTAAGTGTTAACTGGAATATTTAACTGCTGTTAGACGTTAGACATGACTTGTATGATTGTGATTACGTGCTACCTGCTTATACGTGAGCAACTTGAACACCAACTGATTATTCTATACGTGCGTACTTTAGGACGTGATTGACTTACTTTGAGCACATACTTAGCATACCGAGCAAACTCAGGTGAGTTCACACACTTTCTAAGGCATGGGATTCCCGGTGGTTGGGAATGGGTTAAAGAAATTAAAAGGAACCTACATATCCTCCTTGGGTAGGATATGTACCGCCATCCTCCATGGGTAGGATGCCAATATTAATCCTGCGTATTCTCCTTGGGTAGAATACGTACGTTCGTCCTCCTTGGGTAGGACAACAACCTTAACTATACTAGAACGATCTTCGCAAACATGCCTAGAATGGCCGCGAACTATACTAGAACGATCTTCGCAAACATGCCTGGAATGGCCGCGAACTATACTTTAATCTTCGCAAACATGCCTGGAGGGCCGCGATACAAATATAACTAGTCTATAAAACATGGGAAACCCCCACTAAACTTCGCAAACATGCCTTGAGGGCCGCGATGCTATTACATACGATACATGATTACTAATCGAACATACGATTTACGAAATGAACATTATAACTAAATAACCAACTGTGAACTCGCTCAACTAGTTGTTGACTCTCTGTTACATGCCTTGCAGGACCTTAGGTACTTTGGAGCTTGCACGGGAGGCACAGTCGTTGTGGACATGGATCGCGAATGTGTTGTTAAACATTATGACATTTTTGTACTTAAACTTATGTTGGGTCTTACATTATTGCTTCCGCTACACACTTGTTTTATGTTTGGTTTGAAAACACCTGTCGTATTGATGAATGACTTTTACTTTTTACTTATGTTCAATATGATTGGTGGCTTGATCCTGGTCATGTCACGCCTCCAAGCGGTGGTACTCCGTGTGTGGATTTTGGGGGTGTGACAGATTGGTATCAGAGCCATTGGTTATAGAGAACTCGGTTTTAATAAAGGGAAAACGATTTCGTTAAAACCAGACTATAACCAGAACAGTGCTCTCAACGATCCACAACGACGCTTCGCTCCACGTGCAAGGCTCAACATCATAGGTACTACTATTCATGTTACTTTACCTACATGCTAGAACTACATAGAACTTTGCTCGCGGTATGCTTAGATTACAGAACCTACTATATGTTGTTGCTTGAGAATACTTGGGTGCTCACTCTCTTCGCACTATTCGCGAACCTCTCACCCACATGTTCTCCTTGATGTCAAGATCATGTGTGGACGCGTTAACCTAACTCAAGCCCAGTTGGCGGCTTCGATCACTGAACAAGTCACTGCAGCACTCGCAGCTGCCCAGGCAGGAGGTGTAACCTGCCATCGCCACTTACTCTAGGATTTTTAGATCCTACTCTCGTAACTCAACACTTGTGCTTAATTTTGGTTACTCTTACGCACACGACAAGTCAACACGCTCAGCCACCTGTATGCATATACACGACTTTTTATGGACTGTCGTCCTACTACTTTCAACGACACTGAAGGAGATGTTGGACTCCTCCGTTAAGTTCGAGGAACTCGAATCGGACTTCGATTATGCGAATGACCCGAGGCTAGTAAGGTGAAATATGCCACTGATAGTCTCGAAGACACTGCACAAACTTGGTGGAACGCGCAAGTTACGATGCTGGGGGCTGGCGGCTGCTAATGCCACCCCTTGGGACGAATTCAAGAAACTAATCAAACTAGAATACTGTAACTATGATAACATCCACAAACTGGAAGTGGAGTTCTTTAACCTGAAGATGACGGGGTCAGAAATAGAGGCGTATACGAAGCGATCTAACGAACTGGCAACTTTGTGCCCTACTATGGTGGAACCTCCCATCAAGCGCACCGAGAGCGGTACCTCAAAGGCTTAGTACCAGAAATTCAAAGTCATGTGATGACTGCTAATCTTGCTACTATTCAAGATGTTACTCATCTTGCTCATCGTCCCACAGACCAGGCAGTGGAACAGAACAAGCTGCCTAGACGTATTGGTGCTACTACTTCAACTACTTTTGCTATCCTCAGTGACAACGAATGAAAGTGGAATGGAACCTCTGGCAAGGGTTCGACTACGATTCTGTCCCAGGCACAACAGTGAAAGATCGATGACAACCAAAGTCCTGGTCAGCAACCTTTCAGCAGTCAATGGCAGGGTGGATACAGGGGAAACCACCCTAAGTGCAAACGATGTAACTTGCACCACAGCGGGCAGTGCAACCGAAATCATTGTCAATGATGCGACAAGCTTGGTCATGGAGCCAAGGATGGTAGAAACTCACGTTCTGCAAGCCAGAACCAACAACAACAGATACAAGGTCTATAGAATCAGCAGGAACGGCAGGGTAACAAGGGATGTTATCAGTGTGGGGCTGAAGGTCACTTCAAGAGACAGTGCCCACGATTGAATCAGAACCAGAATCAGAACTACAACCAAGGAAACGGGAACTAGGGAAGACAACAACGTGGGGTAATAACGATGACAATGGTGCTAGGGAACGAGCATTCGTGATTGGTCAGGCTGATGCAAGGAACGATCCTAATGTGATTATGGGTAAGTTTCTTCTCGACGACTTTTATGTTACTATACTATTTGATTCGGGTGCGGATACCAGTTTTATGTCTCTGAAAGTTAGTCAAATGCTTAAACGCGCACCAACACTTTTGAACACCAAACATGTCGTAGAGTTAGCAAACGGTAAAAGTTTAGAAGCCACACATAGTTCAGGGTTGTAACCTTATCCTCGCTGGTCAGACTTTCTCTATCGACCTCATTCCTATAACTCTGGGTAGCTTTGACGTCGTCATTGGTATGGATTGGTTATCTCAACAGCAAGCGGAGATCTTATGTAAAGAAAAGGTTATTCGTATTCCTCGTTCGGGCAAGGAACCTCTCGAAGTTCAAGGGGACAAGAGTGGTGTCGTGAGTGGCATCATACCCTTCTTGAAGGCCCAGAAGTGTTTACGAAAGGACGGCCACACAGCTGTTTTAGCACTCGTTACTGATACATCGAAGAAAGAGAAAAAGATTGGGGATATTCCAGTGGTCGAATTTCAGATCGAGCTCGCTCCAGGAGCAGCACCCATAGCTCGAGCACCTTATCGCTTAGCTCCAACGGAACTGGAAGAACTGTCTAAGCAACTACAAGAACTCTTGGAAAAGGGTTTCATACGTCCTAGCTCTTCGCCTTGGGGAGCTCCAGTGTTATTCGTAAAGAAGAAAGACGGTACGTTCAGGATGTGTATAGACTACCGTGAACTCAACAAGGTGACGATCAAGAATCGTTATCCTCTTCCGCGCATAGATGATTTATTCGACCAGCTGCAAGGGTCGAGCTACTACTCCAAGATAGACTTAAGGTCAGGATACCATCAGCTGAGAGTCCGGGATGAGGACGTCTCCAAAACAGCATTCAGAACTCGCTACGGCTATTACGAGTTTTTGGTCCTGCCATTCGGGCTAACGGACGCGCCTGCGGTTTTCATGGAATCTTATGAACAGGGTGTGCAAACCTTATCTTGACAAGTTCGTTATTGTTTTTATTGACGACATCCTGATCTATTCGAAGAGTCAGGAGGAACACGAGCAGCACTTACGACTTATTTTGGAACTCCTTCGAACGGAACAACTGTACGCCAAATTTTCGAAATGCGACTTCTGGCTTCGTGAAGTCCACTTTCTAGGCCATGTAGTAAACAAGGATGGGATTCATGTCGAACCATCCAAGGTAGATACGATCAAGAACTGGCCTGCACCTCGCACACCGACAGAAATACGCCAATTCTTGGGTTTGGCAGGTTATTACAGACGATTCATCAAAGACTTCTCGAAGATTGCTCAGCCGCTTACACTACTGACACAGAAAGGTGTTGCTTACCGTTGGGGTAATACATAGGAGACAGCGTTTCAGCACTTAAAGGATAGACTTTGTAGCGCACCTATCCTCTCATTGCCTGAAGGCACGGACGATTTTGTAGTTTACTGCGACGCATCCATCCAAGGTCTTGGATGTGTGTTGATGCAACGGGATAAAGTCATTGCTTATGCTTCGCGCCAACTTAAGATTCACGAACGGAATTACACTACTCATGATTTAGAGCTGGGAGCCGTTGTTTTTGCGCTCAAGATATGGCGACATTACCTGTATGGCACTAAGGGCACCATCTACACCAATCACAGGAGTCTCGAACATATTTTCAAGCAGAAAGAGTTGAACATGCGACAACGTAGATGGGTCGAGCTGCTGAACGATTATGAGTGTGCCATAAAGTACCATCCGGGCAAAGCCAATGTGGTGGCCGACGCCCTCAATCGAAAGGATACTACACCTAGGCGTGTACGAGCGTTGCAACTCACCATTCAGTCTAGTCTTCCTTCACAAATACGAGATGCTCAGGTAGAAGCACTGAAACCAGAAAACGTTAGGGCTGAAGCCCTACGCGACTCAAGGCAAAGATTAGAACAAAAGGCAGACGGAGCCTACTATGTAACAGGACGCATCTGGGTCCCACTCTATGGCAACTTACGCGAGCTTGTAATGGATGAAGCTCATAAGTCTTGCTACTCGGTACATCCAGGTTCGGATAAAATGTACCACGATATCAAAAACTACATACTGGTGGCCTAGCATGAAGGCCCACATAGCGACATACGTTAGCAAGTGCCTGACTTGTACAAGAGTCAAAGCCGAATACCAGAAACCATCAGGTTCACTTCAACAACCTGAGATACCACAATGGAAATGGGAACAAATTTCCATGGATTTTGTTACAGGCTTACCTAGATCTCAGCACGGAAATGATACTATTTGGGTGATCGTGGATCGACTCACAAAGTCTGCTCACTTCCTGGCTATTAAGGAAACAGACAAGTTCTCTACCCTAGCAGACGTCTACTTAAAAGAAATGGTTTCAAGGCACGGGGTGCCAACCTCTATCATCTCTGATCGTGATGCACGCTTTACTTCAGAACTGTGGCAAGCAATGCACAAATCTTTTGGCTCTCGACTAGACATGAGCACAGCTTATCATCCTCAGACGGATGGGCAGTCTGAGCGTACTATTCAAACTCTAGAAGACATGCTTCGGGCGTGCGTAATTGACTTTGGCAATGGTTGGGAAAAAAAAAAAAAAAAAAAACATCTGCCACTTGTGAAATTTTCTTACAACAACAGCTACCACACCAGCATTAAAGCTGCACCACTCGAGGCACTGTACGGGCGTAAGTGCCAGTCACCTCTCTGTTGGGCAGAGGTGGGAGAAAGTCAAATCACAGGTCCAGAAATGGTAGTCGATACTACAGAAAAGATTGCATAAATACGACAACGCATGGCGGCAGCACGCGACCGTCAGAAAGCATACGCTGATTGAGACAGGAAACTACTCGAATTCCAGGTTGGGGATCGAGCGCTACTTAAAGTTTCACCCTGGAAGGGTGTGGTTCGTTTTGGCAAACACGGCAAACTAAATCCACGATATGTTGGACCTTTCAAGGTTATTGAGAAAATAGGCAAAGTGGCCTACAGATTGAACTTACCACCTGAACTCAGTGCAGTTCACAATGTCTTTCACGTGTCGAATCTGAAGAAGTGTACGTCAGATGAGACCCACATAGTTCCCTTAAAGGAACTCACTATCGACGAGCGGTTGCACTTCGTCGAGGAACCTGTTGAAATCACGGACCGGGATGTTAAGGTCCTCAAGAACACGAGAATCCCTCTTGTACGAGTTCGTTGGAACTCCCGTCGTGGCCCAGAGTATACCTGGGAACGAGAAGATCAAATGGAACTCAAATATCCCCAGTTATTCGGAACCAATGCAACTACTACTGAGGCTGAAGCTACTATTGCAGAATTTCGGGACGAAATTCCAAATCAACGGGGGGGGGGGGGGATAATGTGACACCCCAGGAAAACCAGTAATCTTCGCATACATGCTCGGGGAGCCGCGATACGAAACAGGTAAACAACGTCACACTATTAGCTTCCTCAGTAACTGCATACTAAATTTCGGGACGAAATTTCTTTCAAGTTGGGGATAATGTGACAACTCGAAATTTCCAACATTCTTTATTTGCACTTATTGCACGTTGACTTTGACTGTTTAGTTGTTTGACTTGTCTGACTTGTAACTGTACACTTCGTGTTATAATAAACGTATTGTGTTTACATGATTATGTGTTTGATTGTATAACATGGAACCTGTCGAGAAACGTAAACTGCTTAACTTATGAAAGAACCCGACGAAACACAAGTGTGTTTCGCCATAGCAAATCTCGACGAAACAGACTGTTTCGCCAAAAGCATCTCGACGAAACAGAAGTCTGTTTCGCCGAGCCCAGTTTCACCGAAGCCCAGTTCGGGCCCAACACGCTATTTTGAGTTTAAAACGTGAAACAACATCAGTTTTTACATCTGCTATCAAACAACCAAAACCCTAGAGCCCCTTTCCCTCCTGTGCGACGGCAGTTGGAGGTTCCCGGCGATATCTTAGCGATCGATTCGTATTTCTCTTATTCCGGTTAGTGTGTGTTCGTTAATCGGTTTAATATTTCTGTAATAGCTCGATTCATGTTTGTGTATATACTTGATTTCTGGATTATATAGGAGTATATGGGTATGATGTTCTTGATTGCGATATACATGGTTAATCGGATGCGTAATTCTATGCGAAACTGAATATGATCGAATGCTCGGTTCTGAATGTTGTTAATATGATTTGATTCTGAATTCAAGTTAGCATCTTGATAGGGTTCAATGATATGATTGTTGGATGTTAAATTTACATGTTATACACAAAAACTAGGGTTTATGCTAGACAATGATTCTTGGATGATTGAGTTGTGATGATTCGTTCTGCACATTGACCTTCATATGATTTCTGATACTGATAACGGCTGCTAGCATGATTAGGGTTCTGTGTATATTCGTAACTGCTGCATCTGTTGTCTGCGAAACTGACGTCCGACGAAACAGAACTCTCGGCGAAACAGAATGTGTTTCGCCAAGAGTAGTCGACGAATCAGAAGTTCTGTTTCGCCAGGGGACACCTCGACGAAACAGAATGTGTTTCGTCAATATCTTGTTTCGCCAACATATGTGTTTCGCCGTATATGTGTTTCGTCGAGCTGTGCTGTAACTTGAATGGATTCTGTTAAGTGTTAACTGGAATATTTAACTGCTGTTAGACGTTAGACATGACTTGTATGATTGTGATTACGTGCTACCTGCTTATACGTGAGCAACTTGAACACCAACTGATTATTCTATACGTGCGTACTTTAGGACGTGATTGACTTACTTTGAGCACATACTTAGCATACCGAGCAAACTCAGGTGCGTTCACACACTTTCTAAGGCATGGGATTCCCGGTGGTTGGGAATGGGTTAAAGAAATTAAAAGGAACCTACATATCCTCCTTGGGTAGGATATGTACCGCCATCCTCCATGGGTAGGATGCCAATATTAATCCTGCGTATTCTCCTTGGGTAGAATACGTACGTTCGTCCTCCTTGGGTAGGACAACAACCTTAACTATACTAGAACGATCTTCGCAAACATGCCTAGAATGGCCGCGAACTATACTAGAACGATCTTCGCAAACATGCCTGGAATGGCCGCGAACTATACTTTAATCTTCGCAAACATGCCTGGAGGGCCGCGATACAAATATAACTAGTCTATAAAACATGGGAAACCCCCACTAAACTTCGCAAACATGCCTTGAGGGCCGCGATGCTATTACATACGATACATGATTACTAATCGAACATACGATTTACGAAATGAACATTATAACTAAATAACCAACTGTGAACTCGCTCAACTAGTTGTTGACTCTCTGTTACATGCCTTGCAGGACCTTAGGTACTTTGGAGCTTGCACGGGAGGCACAGTCGTTGTGGACATGGATCGCGAATGTGTTGTTAAACATTATGACATTTTTGTACTTAAACTTATGTTGGGTCTTACATTATTGCTTCCGCTACACACTTGTTTTATGTTTGGTTTGAAAACACCTGTCGTATTGATGAATGACTTTTACTTTTTACTTATGTTCAATATGATTGGTGGCTTGATCCTGGTCATGTCACGCCTCCAAGCGGTGGTACTCCGTGTGTGGATTTTGGGGGTGTGACAAGAACCATGCTTGCTGATTCAGGTTTGCCATTAACTTTTTGGGCAGAGGAAGTAAACACTGCTTGCTATGTCCAAAACAGAGTTTTAATCAACCCCAGGCATAAAAAAACTGCCTATGAACTGCTATATAAAATAAAGCCATTGATTTCATACTTCAAAGTTTTTGGTTGCCCATGCTTCATTTTAAACTTAAAAGATTCCATTTCTAAGTTTGCAAACAAAATTGATTGTGGATATCATCTGGGATACTCAACCACTGCTAAGGCCTACAAAGTGTTTAACACAAGGACCAAAACAGTGGAGGAGACTTTGAATGTAAAGTTCAATGAACTTTCATCATTGAAAATCCCAGCAAATCCTGCAGACTTGTTTGATCTTGATAAATTCACTTTTGAAAATACTGTTATCAAGACTAACAGTGCAGGTCCATCAGAGGATTCAACACCAGACTATGGATATGAAATCATCATTCCTCAAAAAGTCTGTCAACATGGGAAGAGCAGCAGATGTTCAAAACAGCTGTCAAAGCTCAACCACTGCTACCTCAAAAGTTGTTGACCAAAGTAGCCCCTTAACCACTGCTTCCACATTATCAAGCACTGTTGATAAAAGTCCTCAAATAGCGGATCAAAGTCAGCATGTGTCCACACCTTTGCCTCCTATTCCACCACCTTTTGAAGCCACTGCTGGATCATCAAACTCACCAGCAGTGGTTAGCTCAGATGATTCACATCTGCAGCCATTCCCACTCAATGCCATTGTTCCATACCAAGGAGAGCTCATCTTCTTGAAATCTCATCCACCAGACCAAATTATTGGCAACATCAATGAAGGGGTGCTCACAAGAAGTCAATCCCGAAAAATTGTCTTTTTTCTGGTTTTCTATCACTCCATCAGCCAGTCAAGTACCAAGAGGCACTGAAAGACAACAGCTGGGTAGAAGCCATGCAAGAAGAGCTCCAACAGTTTAGAAGACAACAAGTATGGGAGCTTGTTCCATTGCCAGAGGGTGTAAGTCCTATTGGCACAAAATGGGTCTTCAAAAATAAAACTGATGAAAGGGGTATTGTTGTAAAAAATAAAGTCATGCTTGTGGTTCAAGGATACAGACAAGAAGAGGGGATTGATTATGATGAAACATTTGCCCCTGTATGGTAAGATTCAAGAAGAGGTATATCTTTTTATCAACCTCCAGGTTTTGAGGATCCATTTAATCCAAATCATGTCTACAAGCTAAATAAAGCTTTGTATGGCTTGAAACAAGCACCAAGGGCCTGGTATGAAACTCTCTCCACCTTCCTACTATCCATTGGGTTCACAAGAGGTAAAATAGATAAAACACTATTTTTAAAATGGAGAGGAAAGGATTTGATGATTGTCCAAATTTATGTGGATGACATCATTTTTGGAAGCACATGTAATAAAATGTTTGAAGAGTTTAGGTAACTCATGACAGCTGAGTTTGAAATGAGTGCAATGTGTGAACTCCAGTGCTTTCTTGGTCTCCAAGTAAGGCAACTGCAAAATGGCACTTTCATCCATCAAGGAAAATATGCCAAAGAACTTTTAAAGAAATTTGATATGGATGATTGTAAGCCATGCAGTATACCCATTGCAACCAATAAAGTAGTCATATCTGATGAGAAGGATGAATTGGTTGATCAAACTTTGTATAGAAGCATGATTGGGTCTTTATTGTACCTAACTGCATCCAGGCCAGATATCATGTTTGCAACATGTGTTTGTGCCAGATCCCAATCAGCCCCTAGAAACTCAAACCTTATTGCTATAAAAAGGATATTCAGATACCTAAAAGGTGCTCCCACACTTGGTATTTGGTATCCAGCTGATGGTAAAATTGAGCTTTCAGGTTTCTCAGATAGTGACTTTGCTGGATGTGACAAGACAAGGAAGTCCACTTCAGGAGGGTGCCAATTCCTAGGCAATTGCTTAGTGTCTTGGCAAAGCAAAAAGCAAGCAGCTGTTTCCACATCCACTGCTGAGGCAGAATACATAGCTGCTGCAAGCTGTACAGCCCAATTGCTCTGGCTTCAAAATCAGTTGCTGGATTTTGGTATCACTGCCTTGAAGACACCACTCATGTTGGACAGTCAGGCAGCAGGAAATATTATCAAAAATCCAGTTTCCCACTCAACCACCAAACACATTGACATGCTAAACATGGGATAACAGGCAAAATCCTGTTTTTCTATGAATAAAAGCATTAAAATGTTTTCAGAAAATCAAAAATCCATCCTTAAAAATAGCTAAAAATGAAGTTTTCGTTAAAATCTTTAAAAGTCTGCCATAACCATTACTTGTTCAAAAGTCTGCTCTTCTTCAAAGTCTGTCCACTACTAAAAGTCAACCCCTGTTCTCTTATTTTCCTGATAAGCACTGATGCTCAAAATCAGTGTTTTATCCACTGTTGTGCTATCTGCTGATAGTAAAAATCGTCCACTGCTTCCATTTGTTACCGTTGTAACCACTGCCTTCATCAGTAGTTTTCATAAAAGTACTGTCCTTCATTTCATCAGGGGTTGGCACGTGGACAGTACATAGTGGTCAGACCTTTTGTAACCGCTGCCACGTCAGCATTCACTTTTTCTCCATAAAACCCCTTTCAAACCCCCAAACAGGGTTTTACTGTCGAATTGAATTCATAAAAATTCCTTTCTCAAAGCAGTTTTCATCTCATTTCCACAAATCTCTTCACAACTCTCTTCGATCATTTTATCCAAAATGACTAAATCGAAGTCCTCCACAAAATCATCTTCCAAAGAGGCCTCTCAAAAAGCTAAACCCATCGAAATTCCACACAAACCTTCTCACAATCTTCTGGGTCTTCTCACAAAACCCGGCACCACCAATGCTTTCGACTCCATCATTGATATCATGTCTGCATCAAGGTACAAAACTTTGTTAACAGCAGATGCACCAATTTACTTGACGACCCAAAGAGAGTTTTGGAAGAATGCAACCCTTGACAAACAAGGAGAAGCTGTAATAGCCATAAACTCTTCTCTAAAGGGTAAAGCTGTCAAAATTACACCACAATCCATCTCGGAAATCTTTCAACTCGACGATCAGCAAGGTAAAACTTCTTTTCCTAAAAACGAGTTAAAATTTGACTTTATTGAAAGAGGGTATGCAGATACAATGATGAATAGGGATACCTTACAAAAGGTTTCTTCCCTCCTGCAACAGGGTTTTTAATTCATACCCTCCTAATGTGTGTTTCAAACAAAACCACCTCTTTTAATGAAATACCATTAAAGATTCAAAATCTGGGATATGCTATTCTTCAAGATGAAAATTTCAATTATTCTCAGGAAATCTTTAATGACCTGGTTAAAAATGTTGAAACTAAGGCATTCTTACTGTTTCCAAGATTTCTAAGTTATTATTTTGAAAAGAAACTTGGTAAGAATGATGCTTCTGGAATAAAACAAGGTGAATTTTTTCAAATGCACAGCTTAACTGCTGAAACTTTCACAAGAATGTCAACACCTTGCAAAACACAAGCAGAGGTGCCTCAGCAGAATTTAGCAGCTACCACTGCTCCTCAGGTATCTGCTGCTGAGCCCACTGTTCAAGGTGATCAAAGTAGCAAAACAACTACTTTGAAACCCACACCTAAAATCACCAAAAAGCCACAATAAAAGAAAACCCAAAAACCCCCCAATCCTATCAAAAAGGCAACTATGGAGGATGAGATACCAGAGCAACTGCCAGTGACAGCACAAAAGTCACAAGAAACCACTGCTGCTACTTCCTCACAGCAGTTGGTACAAATATCTCAACCCTTGGCTGAAACTCCTCCTATTTCTTCTCAAAAAGAACAGGTTGTACATATAGGGACACCACAATATGATGCTCTGGAATCACTTGCTTCCATCATCCACAGCCCAATGCCCGGGGCCAATTCTCTTTCTACACCCAACCTCACCTCCACAATTCCCCCACCAACTAAATTATTGTTAGATGCTATTGATCTGAACCAGGCACAAACCAGTCCTTCTCAATCACCTATCAATGAGAATATACTTCAACAAATTACTAGGCCTGATGTATCAATCATAGCTAACCCACCAACAAGACCTGGGGAGGTTACACCCCTTGAGTTACAAGTAACTCTTGGTGGTAGTCCAAGTGAAGCAGCCACTACAAGTGTTGAACTCACTGGTTTACACTTGGATAGTGGTTACATCAATAAGACTACCTTGGAGGCAATTCCTTCCATAGCACCTCTGATATCCACCAGTGAGTTTGTTTTACCCTCTGGTACAATCAAAAGGCTATCAAGTGTTGAAGGAAGAAGACCCCAGTACCAAGAAAAAGGGGCATCAGCGGTTAATGTTTGGAGTACACTCCCTACATCAACCCCTGTTACAACCACTGCTAGTGGGAAATCAGATGATCCCATTAAATTGGGTGATGGTTTAAAGTACCTGGAATTGACGGAACGAGTTGAAAACTGGATAACTCTGTTGCAGAAACCAAAGAAATGCTGCAGCAGTTGTTGACAGTACGAAAGGTACAATCTACTGTTGTTCCACCTCAAGCACCTGCTCCACCACAAGCACCTGCTGCAGATGAGATATGGAACCTCTTTCAACCTTTTCTCCACCAACAAAAACAAATGGCTGATCAGCAACATGCAATACATGTACCAGAGCTGAGAAACACAATGGAGTCTAGGTTCAAGAACACATAAGCAGATATTAAGGCTATTAAGGCCCACACAATGCAAACCACTGGCACTGCTCCTCCAACTATTCTCTTCATTGATTAACCCCCTCCAGATAATGCCAAAAAAGGGGAGAAAATTAAAGAATGGAAGAAGAAGAAGGGAGTAGATGATGGTCTCTACATAGAACCAGAAAAGGAGAATATGACCAAGCAGATACCCTTGCCAGATGGTAGCAAAAAGGTTGATGTTACCCAAAATGCACTTGATGAAGCTAAAGCAAGTGTAAAAAGGGACAGAGCAGCAAAGGATATGTCAAGGTGGAATGAGGAGAAAAGAGCTTACATGGAGCTGAATGTGCAGGGTTGTTCTGAGCCAAAGGATGTTAAAAATCCTGAGCCAAAAAGAAATCCCACTAGAAAAGTGAGTGAACCCAAATCCATACCATCCAGACTCACAAAGCATACTCCAAAACCATCGTCCAAAAGCCTCCAACATCAAACTTCCACCCAAACAGTTGTTGTAACACCTGCTGTGTCAACTACTGCTGATACTTTAGCGGTTTCAACAACTGCCAGCCAAACAACTACTATCACCTCAACACACACCACTACCACTGCCTTACCACCATCACCACCAAAAATCACTTCACCTCCAAAAACAGCCACTCCATCATCACCCCCCGCCAAAAAGCAGAAGACATCAGATGTTACAACATCTGTTGTAATGACAACAGTGGTTGAAACACCAGTTGTTTCAATAGCTGTTAGTCAGCCACTTTCTACCACTCAAATCACCACCACTAATCCACCCAAAACATCATCTGCCTCTACTACAATAAAAAGGAGAAGGATTTTCATACCAGATGATGATTCACCATCACCACCACCAACATCTTCAAAATCACTTGCACTTATTCCAAACCCTGTTCCTCTCTCATCAGCTCCAGTACAACAACCAATCCCTATTATCACTCCTGCAGGTGTCAAATTTCCTCTAGAACTTGAGCAGTTAGAGAAGAGATCAAATCCTTCTACTATGAGGATGATCCTGCTAAAAGGAAGTTGCCATCGGTTGAAGGATATCCAAGGCCTAACAACATTGAAGAATATTTGAAAGTTAAGGCTAAATAGGCAGAGGATATTTCCAAAAGAAACTCTCAAGCAAAAACTGACAGAGAAATTCAAAGGCATTATCAGTTTCTATTTACTCAAGTCAGATCCTTAGAGCAATTTGCAAAAAATGTTTGTCAACAAATCTCGGAGAAAGCAGATGAAACTTTGAGAAAAGACTACATTGAAAGCATCATGGCAACCAAGAAGTACAAGGGAGAAAAGTATATGTACAAAGAGTGGACCATTCCTGAGCTTGAACAAGAAGCAGCCAGGATTCAAGAAATGATCAAGAATAAGGTCAAACACACTCCTCCATATTGGTCAAAGTACAAAAAGAATGTGCCTGAAAAGACACTAGAGCTGAAGAGAATGAAAGAGGAATTAGTTGCTGCTAACTATGGGTCTAAAAATCAAGTGGCAAGATAGAAAGAAGATTTAGTCAAGACCACCTACAAAAGGTTGGAGGAATTAAGGAAGAAAGATCCCACAGTTCCACAAAAACCTGACTACCCTGAAGCAGAGGTTTCAAAAAGACCACCAAAACTGCAAATCAGGAGAGATACTGCTCCAACTGGTGCTGCCATCTATAAAAGAAAGGAACAAAACAGTTGGATACTGAAACAGTGGCAGAATTAATGCCAGGAGATGAGTTTGTAAAAGAAGGCATTAAACAGATGATAGCTGAAACTCTTGGCCTGAATCAACCTGCAAGCACTTCTCAAACAATCATCAATAGGCCAACTTCACCAAACACCTCATCTAATAAAAATCTCCCAAGAAACCCACCAGGCTCAAAAGTACTAAAGTGGAAAACTGACAAACAGACCCATGTACTGACAGTGTTCAAGTCTAGTGGAGAAGTGAAGAAAATAACAAGGGAACAAGCACTTGGCCTAAGTCTTGAAGATTTGCAGGATCTCCTTGATCTTCCACTGTGCAGGGATGATGATGACACAGATGCCTTAGCCTTTGAGTTACAACTCAAAGGGGAAATAAGGGAACTGCTGATGAGGCAATAAAGATCTACCAATAATGAAGAGTTTTGGCATTATCTGTTCCAGGGGGAGATTGTTGAGATTGAACCCTACCAAAGGAACATATAATAAATGCCAAAACTGGATCAGAGCAGTGGATCCAAAATAAGCAGATGTTATGTATACAAGTCTCTCCCCTTGAAAGTGGTTTCAACATCTGCTGACCTCCTATCTACTGATCATACAAACTGCTGACCTACAACTGCTGTCCAAGTCAAAGACTGATGGAAGACTAAAGCTCTGCTGGTTCAATCTACTGCTATGGGTCAAGCTCTGCTGATCATGACAAGTACTGCTGGGTTCACATTAGTGGAAGGATGTAGCAGTAGTTTAGATGTCTTTATGTAATAAATTGTAATAACAGTAGTTAGCATAGCATAGGTTGTATAGATTAGAGGTTAGAGTTTGTTAGGAGGTTAGATGTCACTTTCATGGTGACGTCAGCTTAGATGCTCAGTGGTTTGCTCGTGCCTATAAATAGAACAGTGCTCTATACTGTTCTATTAGCTCTTTCACCATTTTCTTCCTGCACGAACAAACCAAGTGAGCTCAGGCTGAGGGGGAGTTTGTTAAATACTTGCAATTGTAATTGAATCTTGTAATAAATTCAAGCATTCGATTCAATGTTAAACTTGTATGTTAAAAGCAATTCTCTCGTTTGATTGTGAAAAGTTTGCTTCCATTACATTCCGCTGCACTACTCATTCATAGACCATTTTAATTCAAACGTAAAACACAATCAAAACCAAACTCAGATCCTAACAATTGGTATCAGAGCTTGGACAGTCAAATTTGATTTAACAATCATTTTGACATAAATAGTTCAGCTCATAATCGTTGATACTGATAGTTTGTTAGTTTTGTTGAAAAACAGTGCAAGGTTTAATCACCATCAAAGTTGATTAATCAGTGCCTGTAAAACAACCAGGATGACGTCACAATCACAAGATGATAAGAATAACATTGGCTCTCTTTTCAAACCACCTATGCTTAAACGTAATGAGTACAACATTTGGCAGAGAAGGATGGGTCACATCCTTGCTCAACAGAACACTGGATGTTGGAGGTCTGTTGTTTTTGGTCCCCATGTTCCTATGGTGCCAAGTGCTGAGGATGCAAAGAAGTTCATACCTAAACCATCTGAAAACTATACTGAAACTGATTTTCAAAAGTTCGAACTCGATGCCAAAGCATTTAGCATCATAGCATCTGCATTACCCAATGAGAACGTGGTACATTTTGTCAGCACCAGGTCACCAATAGGATGCATGTAGGTTGTGGTACATTTTGTCAGCACCAGGATGAATTGAGTACTTAGATTTATGTGCCTCGTTCATTATGATTTCATGAAGTTTTTCATGATTTGGCCCCCAAATTCGATCACGACAGTAAAGCAGACCATCAGATTTTGTAACGAGTAAGTCTTCAGTAGCTCCACGTATTTCTGCGAACATGGTTCCTTAATTGATAGATGAGTATTGCGCTTCACAAATGCAAGTGTTAAGATCGCTCGAGATATGAAAACAATGAATACTATTAACATGAGTCTTACGACTAAGGGCATTGGCCATGACATTCGCCTTTCAAGGATGATAGCGAATCTCGCAGTCGTAGTCGTTAAGCAATTCCACCCATCGATGTTGTCGCATATTAAGCTCTTTTTGGTTAAAGATGTGTTGTAGACTCTTGTGGTCAGTGAAAACCACACACTTTGTACCATATAGGTAGTGTCGCCAAATCTTTAACGCAAAAACAACTGCGTAAAGCTCGAGGTCGTGAGTAGTATAGTTTTTCTCATGTATTTTGATTTGACGAGAGGCATAGGCGATGACTTTGTCTCGTTGCATGAGAACACATCCAAGACCATGATTCGAGGCATCGCAATATACCACGAATTCATCATTCCCATCAGGAAGAGTGAGAATATGAGCATTACAAAGCAACTCCTTGAGAGTTTGAAAGGATTCCTTTGCTCAGGACCCCAAGCAAAAGGTTTCTCTTTTTGGATCAACGAAGTGAGAGGAGCGACGATCTTTGAGAAGTTCGAAATGAATCGGCGATAGTAACCCGCCATTCCTAAGAAAGAACGGATTTCAGAAGGAGACTTAGGCGCGGTCCAATTCTTCACTGCTTCGATTTTGGAGGGATCAACATGGATTCCTTTTTCACTGACAACGTGTCCAAGGAATTGGACTTCTTTGATCCAAAACTCGCATTTAGAAAACTTAGTGTATAAGTGTTCAGCACGTAAGAGTTTGAGAATAAGGTGTAGGTGATGTTCGTGATCGGCTTGAGATTTAGAATAAATAAGAATATCATCAATGAAGTCGATAACGAAACGATCCAAGTAAGGCTTACAAATGCGATTCATGAGATCCATGAACACAGCGGGTGCGTTGGTCAAAGCAAAACGCATAACCACAAACTCATAGTGTCCATAGCGAGTGTGAAATGTTGTTTTGGGAATGTCCTCTTCGAGAACACGAAGATGGTGATAACCAGATCGAAGATCGATCTTGGAGAAGCAAGTAGCGCCTTGAAGTTGGTCAAAGAGGTCATCGATACGTGGAAGAGGATAACGATTCTTGACAGTGAGTTTGTTAAGCTCACGATAGTCGATGTACATGCGAAACGAGCCATCTTTCTTTTTGACGAAGAGTACAGGAGCACCCCAAGGTGAGGTACTTGGACGAATGAAGCCCTTTAAGAGGAATTCTTGGAGTTGACTAGATAACTCTTGCATTTTAGAGGGTGTAAGACGATACAGAGCTTTAGCAACAGGAGTCGCACCAGGTACGAGGTCAATACGAAAAATAAACAGATAGAGTCGGAGGAGGACCAGGCAGATCTTCAGGAAAGATGTCAGGGAAGTTGCGCACCATTGGAACATCATTTACGCTCTTTCCCTTTCCCTTTCCTTCCACAATGTGGGCTAAAAAGGCAAAGTACGGTTTGCGTAAATATTTGTTCGCTTGTGTGCAGGACATCAATCTTAGTCCCTTTGAAGGCCAGTCTCCATAAACGCGTAAAGTGTCACCAGACGGTAGAGGCAAACGGACATACTTCTCGTAGCAAGCGATTTTAGCATGGTTTTCACGAAGCCAATCAATGCCTACTATGATATTGAAACTACCCAATTGCATGGGCATAAGGTCGATTGAGAAGGTATGATCGTTAAGAGTAAGAAGACAATCACGAAGAATGGAATCAACTAGAACGGATTTGCCATTGGCAACTTCGACAGAAAATGACATAGGTAGCTTAGAGCGTGTAACATTTAACAAAGGTTAGAATTCAACGGACACAAAGATTTTATCCGCACCAGTATCAAATAACAATAAAGCATAAAGGTTATTAATAAGAAACATACCATTAATGACGTCATTGTCATTGAGTGCCTGATTCGCATTAATGTTGAAAGCGCGTCCACGAGGAGGTTGTTGTTCTTGGTTGAGTTGAGGACATTGAGGACGAAGGTGAGTCGTGTCACCACATTTGTAGCAGGCTCGTGCTGGTTTGTCATTTTTTAGCAGCTTGAGCTTGTTGCGCTTGCGGTGTGGGGTTGTTTCTGCAGTAGGCGGTGTTGTGGCCAAAACGGTTGCAATGGGTACAATGGCGACAATCGGCATTGGTAGGATGTGAAAGTTGCAAGTAGTACACTTGGGATGAATCCCAGTGTATGACTTTCTTTCGTTTGCAGGTGTAGCAGGGTTAGCTTGTGAGGCTTAAGGGTTTGGCAAAGTAACAACCGCATAATTCTGACTAGGAGCCTTTTGCTTCCTGTTCTGGTTCTTTTTGGTGGACAAGGAGGGTTCAACAGTGGCTTGGTGCACATTCTTTGAGGAAGCCTTTTCAGAGTTCCTACGAAGGACAATGTTGTTGTTAAGGCGAGCGGCCGATCGATAGGTTTCCTCTATGGTTGCTAGAAAAGAAACTTCCATAAGGTTCATGAAGGAATCAAGGCAGCAATAGATGTACTTGTTGATTTGCTTTTCAGGCGTATCGATCTGGCTAGGACAGAGAATGTTGAGTTGCTTGAAACGGGTAGTTAAGCCATCGTTATCATCGCCGACTTGTTTCAGAAACCAAAATTCATGCTCCAACTTTCTGAGTTCATGCGGAGGGCAGAATTCTTCCCTCATGATTCTTTTTAGTTCGGCCCATGGCAGAGCGTGGGTGGCGTCCTCTCCTCTTATGCCTCGCTCAAAGGTCCACCAATCCAGGGCCTTTGAGCAAAACACCCCAGTGGCATTTTGGGTGCGAAGATCGTCAGGGCAACCACTCTGGCGAAAAGCGATTTCCATATAATCAAACCAAGTGAGCAATGCGGTGGCACCATCCTTGCCTGAAAATTCAAGGGGTTTGCAAGCCAAAAATTGCTTGAAGAGGAATGGCACTTTAGGTTGCTCGACCTTGGATTCGATAGAACCCTGCTCGATTGAGGGTTGAATCTTGCTCACGATATCGAGAATGACTCGGGCCATTTGGTCGGCCATTTGCTCAGCGATTAAACCCACTAACACTTGTTTGGAGATGGAGTCAGAGTTGTTGGAGTTCTTCTTTGAGCCTGATTTAGACTTCTTGGCTTTCTTGGAGGATCCAGAGTTTGGCGAAGACATCTAGAGATTCAAAAGGAATGAATAGGTGAGACTTGATCATAATGTTTGTTTAAGAAAAAAAATTGTTTCTCATGAAATGAATCACATAGCATAAAATGTTCAAGTGGTATCACATAGCATAATCATGGTTTCCACATAGCATGACATGAATTTCACATAGCATAATCATGGATAATGAAAGCATCGTAAATTTAGTTTCTTCACGAGAGATTATTATCGTTTTTTATTGCGATAAACGTGCGAATTGTGTAAAAACTTGAAATGAACGAACGTTCAAGTATAAAATCACATATAAATTGAGATACATAAAAGAGAGGCTCAATATAACATTGGATTGTTTCGGGTAGAGAAACGTTGACTATTCCAAAGTAGGTCGAAAGTCCTTTCGAATTAGATAAAACGTGCTTTGGCCTATAGGTAAGATACTCTCGTCGAAAAGCGATTAACGGTATCTTACTCTTCCAGTTACTACACGTCTCTAATCGATTGAAACATTCAGGACTTTGGTGAGATTGAAATTCGGGGAATGGGACTTAGTCGACAAGATGCGGGTTTCACCCCTAACTTGGCGATTTCGTACCCTAAATGTGGTTAGTACTCGTCAAGTCAAAATAAAATTTTGACACTTTGGTGAGGGTCCACTAGAGTTGAAAAGGAAATTACCATTAAGTTGTGGATTTCACTCCTAGCTTAATGGTGTAATTTGTGCAAAATAGTTTAAGGTAGAATGAGAGTCGTTTACCAAATTGTGGGTTTCACGCCTATTTTGGTAAAGTTGTCTTGTCTTTTTGTTACAAGAGTCTTCAAATAATCAAAAGTGTATTCATGTTAGCCTTAGGAAAGGCATGTAAGTTTAACAAACAAGAGTATTGCTAGGAAGCATGTAAGGTAGAATGCATAAGTTTTAATCAACAAATAAGAGACAAAGTTCCTAAAACTATAGACTGTGGCAAAGCGTTCCTGCTTTTTCCTAATTCCCTATAGTTATGGCTCTGATACCAATCTGTCACACCCCAACCGACGGCGGAAACATCGGGATGAGACGAAATCAAGATTGCAAGAGACTTCATAACACTATGTGACAATAATTGTTTTGGTCAAAAATTACCAAAGCAATTAAGTGATCAAATTAGTTAAGTGAGGTAGTGTGCTAGAAATGAGTGTCAAAAATATGTTAATCAAGTTAATTGCAAAAACAGTTATAGGATACTGCTCAGGATATTGAGCTGTATCTATGATCAAACAATGAGCAAAAAAGTAAAGGTTGACACGTGATGTACGAGGAAAGCCCTTGATCAATCTAGATCGCCGGCACAAAACCTCGGGAGCTGACAATCGCAGCTGCCTTGTTCTTCTATTGCTTTAAATCTCAGGATACAGTGCACGATGTGATGCGGATCAACTAGGTGTTACAATGTAATTTGATTACAAGTGTTTGTGTGTAGTGACTGCTGAAAGCTAGAGAGCAAAAGTGTTCGAAAGTGTGTGTGAAAGTTGCGTGCCTTAATCTGATCCGCCCCCATCTATTTATAGTAAAAGAAATGCAACAAACTATCCTAATAAACCGGGATCCGGCGAATATTCCCCACTCGAACGTTGTAGACCTGGTCTTTCGGGTTCAACATCGCTCACATAATAGATACGCCCGAGTCTCTAGGAGAAGAAGTCCTTCTGACCGTTAGTAACCCACAGCCTCTAACCTGCACGTGGTTAATTTAGTTAACACCAGGATATGGCCCAGGATGATACCAATATCCTAATCCAGTATCCTGATCACAAGTAAACAACCAAAAGCAGGATATTAGTTAGTATATATATATATATATATATACTCAGAAAATGGCCCATAACAATTGTCCCTAAATATATCTGTTGGTATACCAATCCAACGGATATATTTTAAAAATTCTATCTCGTAAATCAAGGCAATTAAATCGAGATGACGGTCAAGATTACAGCATAACTTCCAACGCGCTTTTAACTCGATGGAGATCTACAATGCTCCTATATCTTCTCTCTTCTTGTTTGAAAAGCAGATATCTCCAACGGAGTCTCCAGTTAATTCCCTACTTCTCATTCATTTTTTGTCAATCTTTCTTCCTCTATTTGCAATGGCTGCTAGAACTTATTCCCAAACCGGTGAATTATCCGAGACCTTCATTCAGCAGAATCTTCTCAAAAATCTCGAGAAGGAGGTTTGTGCTTTTGATAACGCAGAAATTGTGGCTTTGAGAGCTTCTGGTGCTTTCCCCGATAACACGGTCTTTAGACTATTCGATCGGTCAATTCGATCGGACGTTTCTTCTACTGATTGGGTTTGCTTCCCAGCATACCCTTTCTTGCTAGGTCTTCTATACCCTTTTCCCGAATTTATGATGCAATTCTTCCGGACCAACGGTATCTCCTTTGCTCAGACCATGCCCATGGTCTGGAGGGTATTAATCATACTCAACCAAATTAAAAATCTTCACCGTCCTGACCTTTGTATCGAAGATCTGCCAATCGCTTACCGCCTCCGATCCCACGGTTCTAGCCGGTTTTTTGCTTTTTTCGACTTCCAACAAACTCCTTATTCTTAAAGCCACCAGAAACGAAGACGGATGGCAACGCAAGTTCTTCTTTGTCAAACAAGACTCCATTGATGAGGGTGTTAACCTTCCGATGGAGTGGTTAACCACCGGTAGGATCATGAATGTTCCCATGTACCTTTAGACTTTTATCTTTTGCTAATATCCTCCTTTTTGATCCCTTTGCAGTGAATTTCAAGGAAGTAGCTCCCCCTACTGCGGAATAAAAAAAAAGAATCAAAACTGTTTACCAATTACCTGCAAGTGACAGGAGTTTTACCACACATATCCCGAGTTCCAGTCAATAATCATCATCTGAAATGTCTGGTAAGGATTACTTTTGAAATAATTAATTAGCACAATACAATATAATCAAGGGTAATAAAGATGTAAGACTCTTCCCTTTACGCAGCACCAGCCAAGATCCCTGAAGTCTTTGACCTCGACGAGCTGGACAGTTATTCCGATCAGGTCCAGATCAAGAAGAAACCTAGTCCCAAGGCCACGGCCTCATCCAAGCCCAGCAGTTCCAAGGCCATCATCATTCCCAAACCTTCTCCAGCTACCAAGCCCCGGAGTTCAAGCTCTCGTAAAAGGAAAGAGCCTGATTCCCCTGTTATCTCTGATACATTCCCCTATGAGAATCACGGGTGCATCGAAGCAAGCAGATTTATGACTTCTTTTCTCAACCCGGTTAGTATCCTTGAGCCATATCCTGCAGCTTATATCACTTATAGGTATTTATTAAAACCAATACCTGTCCTCTTATTTTTGCAGGGTCTTGAACGTCTGGTTCATCTATATCAAGAATCCTGCGGGCTCAACAAGATGCTTGAATCCAAGTTAAAGAAAGCCGAGGTTACCATCTCCGATCAAGGCATGATTGCAGCTGCTAAATCTCGGCACTACGAGGAGAAGTTCAAGGCTATGACCCAAGAACACCAGACCGCTCTCAACAAAGCTACTCTCCAGGCCCAAGCCGATCTTGACGCTGCCCATGCTCAACATGAACAGGATATGGTCAGCTACCAGGAAAGCCTTAAAAGTTCCGTCGTCACTTCTCTCCTCCAGGCCAGGCTAAAGATGGCCCACGAAGCCAAAACACTAGGCTTCGAATGCCCTTCTTGGGACGTCAGTGCCTGGGAAACAAAGCTAAAGAGCCTTGGCGGCACTTCTGCCAAACCTGCTGCTGAAGGATCTTCAAAAGCAGTTGAAAAACCAACCGGTGCTGAGAGGGATGCTGAGGCGGATCCCGAGACGGATGCTGCTGAAATTACCATGAACGAAGAAGGCGCTGCCTCCTAAAACTTATTTTCTTTAAATATGAGAGTTATGCTTATGTTTGAACAATTTTATTTCTTGTCTTATGAACAGTTTTTATTTCTGTATTAAAACAACTTGATAGCCGAAGGTGGATGGGTCCTGGGTTTTAGGATGAAACCTTCGGTTATCAACTGGTATTGCTTATTTCAAATAATTTCATCTTTCAATTGACTTGCTATTGCTCTCATATCCTGATCAATATACTCTGTGATATATTATGAAAACCTTTTTCATATAGAATTTCTAAAAATTCAATTAATTTCGGACAAAACCTCTAAAGGATAAAAGATAACCCATTCTCTAAGACCTGTTTCGACAACATTCGTTAGATCAGGGTTTTCATTTTCAATTCAAATATTTCAATGAAATATCCCGAAACATATTCCGAAGACATATCCTAAAGATATATCCTTAATCAGAGTTAAAAAATTCATTTAAGGTTCACAAAGGAAAGATCATACTAGGAATCGAGTGTAGCCTTAGTATTAAACTCCAACCCCTTTTGTGGCTTCTCCTACCAAGATGTCCCCAGTTCGATACACTTAACTCAACTTTGATTCTTTGTGCTTCATACAATTACTTTAGATGGAATGTCCCCTGTGCATGAAGTCCTTAAACACTTAGAAAATTTTTGAACAATAGTTCCAATTGTATAGACAATTTTTGTGTTACAGGGGTAAAACCCAAAATATACTGGAGATAAATCCTTCGTATCCTGGGGAAATCCCAAATTTTCGTGCGCTACAGGCGGGAATGTATAAACTCCAAGACTTAGAAAGGTGAAAACCTTTAAACCTTAGAGAGTATGAAAATACCCTTTCGTGAGAGAGGGTGATCAATCCTCATATACCTTAAGGATTCAGGATATAGCCAATAGTAACGAAATTGTCAGCCACTTTTACATGAACTGGTCCCGCCACCTTGAACTATTCCCGAATAACTTGCGCTCCAGGAGGGGTGTTTAAACCCAATTCTGAAGAAAGGTGAATACCTTTAAACCTGTGAAGGGATAAGGATCCCTTAGACGTGAAAGAGGGGGCCAATCCTCTAATCTTCCGAAGTATCCTGAGTGTGTATCCTGGTGCTACATCCCGAAGTATATTCTGCAAAACCACTATAATCTAAGGTGGGTGTTAGCCTGGCTAACACCCCTCCGATGCTTAAGTCAGTAACGGGTTCAAAATAGTAAATGATATTAAAATTTAATAAAAGAGTCAGAATCCATACTGCCCTGAGTCAGAATTTGAATTCCATACTCACTTAAAATAGAGCTTTAGATGTATAGCATTCCAGGATCTCGGTAGCATATCTCCCTCCATATTCTTGAGTCGGTATGCTCCTTTTCCTGATTCTGATTCAACCTCATAGGGTCCTTCCCATTTTGGAGCCAATTTTCCATCAGCAGGATTAGTAGTGTTCTGAAAAGCTTTTCTTAATACCCAATCTCCAACCTGAACTCTTCTAGTCCTTATATTCTTGTTGTATGCTTTAGATATCCTCTGTTGATATGCTGCCATCCTTAGCCTTGCAGCGTCTCTTGTCTCATCAATAGTATCCAGTTCCTGGCATAGGACTTCAGGATTCTGCTCAGGATCCCTGAGGTTGGATCTCGCTGTAGGTATCACCATTTCTGTGGGGATCACCGCTTCTGCTCCAAACACCAAAGAAAAAGGGGTTTGGCCAGTTGCATTCTTCACCGTTGTCCTATCAACCCACAAAACAAAGGGTAATTCTTCTGCCCATCTTCCTTTCTTAGCCCCTAGTCTCTTTTTTAAGTTGTTGACAATTATCTTGTTCGAGGATTCTACTTGTCCATTTGCTTGAGGATGCACTGGAGTAGACGTGATCATTTTAATTCCCCAACTCTTGCAAAAGTCAGTAGTCCTTTTACTTATAAATTGAGATCCATTGTCACAAATTATCTCGGCTTGTACTCCAAACCTAGTCAGGATATTCCTTTTTATGAAGGATACCACTTCTTGATCTCTAACCTGAACAAATGCTTCTGCTTCAACCCACTTGGAGAAATAATCCGTCATTGCCAACATGAAAACCTTTCCTCCTGGAGCCTTTGGAAGCTTTCCCACTATATCCATACCCCATTTCATGAACGACCAATGGGAACCAATAGGATACAGCGGTTCAGCAGGCTGATGTAATATGTTACTATGTCTTTGACATGCGTCACATCTTTGAGCATATTCTGTGGCATCTTTTCTCATCGTCGGCCAATAATATCCTGTCCTTAATACTTTTGAGAATAACGACTTGCCCCCAGTATGGTTACCACAATCCCCTTCGTGTATATCCTGAAGCACTTCTTTGGTTTCGGGATCCTCCAAGTGTGACAACTCGAGTTTCCAAGGTTCCATCTTCGCATTAATTGCACGTAATTGCTTAAGTTGTTTGTTTACACGACTTTTGTCTCACAACTGTACACGTTTGTTAGATGTTAAATCGTTTTGTGATGGATATGTTATATGTTTGGTGTGCATTACATAAGTGTGTGTGTAATTTATATATTTGTGTAAATGATACGATGTGTATAATTAATAAAGCATGAATTCTATGCCAAGCAGTCCACTCGAAATCACCTTTCCCCTAGCCGAAAACACTTGGGTGTTTTCGTTAGGTATTGGGCCGGCGAAAACGGAAACGGGCTTTGGCCCAGTAGCGTACAACTATAAGGTTTTGTTAATAACCTTTACGTTAAAATTTTATTCAAAAACCCTAACCACTTCCTCTCCCCTTATCACTGTGTGACGGGAAGACTAAGACCTCGAAGCTTTGTTCGTGTTCGTTGTTCATCCTGCTTGGTTAGTAATCAAGAGTGGTTAGTTATTTGTTTGGTTTCATTAAATACATGTCTGCTGATTATAATATGCTAACTGTTATGTTAAACGTGATAGATTGAATAGATAGATGTGTTAGGGATTCCTTTAAACTGATGTAAAAATCTGCTGTGAATTGCGTATGATTTATGTTGTTATTGTCGATCTTGGAAGGTTAGCGGATTAGGATTTTTATGTCAAAGATATGATGGAAACTGAATGATCACAACAAACTTGTTGATGGTTGATGGTTAATTAATAGATGAATGATAATCAGGATTTCATAATGATTTGGTAATTCATATGCTTACATGTTAATGATTTGGTTAATTGATTTCGTTGATTGGCCATGTAACTGTTAGATGAGATTAGGGTTACCGTGAGTTCGTAGCTGATATGTTGTTGATAATGATGTAACCCGACGAAAACCCTCCACCCAACGAAAACCCTACTCCAACGAAAACACCTTGGGGTTTTCGGCCCAAGTGTTTTCGGCCCAAGGGATTTCAGCCCAAAGGGTTTTCGCCACTTAGGCGATTTCGTCACTTTGTGTACTGTTAGTTATTAACTCTATTAATTATGTGATTCAGTTAGGTTATTACTTGATAAACTCTGTTAGTTGATAAATCGGTTAGTCTGTTAATTCAGTAACCCTGTTAGTTTAATAACCATGTCAGTTTATTAACTATGTTAAGTCATTAGTTCTGTTAAGTATTAACTCTGTTGGTTCAGTAAACTTAGTTAATTCATTAACTCAGTTAGTTGTTAACTCTGTTAAGTTTGTTAACTCTGTTAAGTTTGTTAACGCTGTTAAACACGTCAACTACGTTAAGTATGTTATCCAAGTTATGTTGACTATGCTATGCATGCAAATTATGTTATGTATGTTGAGTGGGTTAACTCGGTCAAGCATGTTAACTCTGTTAACTCAGTTAAGCTTATCATGTATGTAAATTGATAATTCAGGTTAGATTGGATTGAGAACCAAATTTTGTGAAGCATGAGTTGGTGAACTTGAATAACTGTCTACGTGTTATTGATGTTAATTATCCCGTACACTTTGTGACTTCGATTGCATGTGAAACTTTATCAACATGAACTGACTATGTATACCTACATACTTTAGGCTTTGAGTGATTGTTTGCGAGCACATAGTTTAGCATACCGAGCAAACCAAGGTGAGTTCACACTCTTACGAAGGCATGGGATTCCCGGGGTTGGGAATGGGATTGAATGATTACTTGTACTTACATCACTACTGAAATACGTACCACTGACCTCGTTAGGTGTAGGACACCTATAGATACAGCTAGACTAGTAAAACACGGGAAGCCACCACATATCTTCGCACACATGTCTGTGAGACCGCGATACAAATGCAAATCTTCGCAAACATGTCTGTGAGACCGCGATACGAATACTAATCTTTGCAAACATGTCTGGGAGACCGTGATACAAATACAAATACAGCTAGTCTAGGATACATGGGAAGCCCCCACTAACCTTCGCACACATGTCTGGGAGACCGCGATACGAATTAATACGATACCTGGTACAAGCGAACAAATGATTTACAAACGAATACTATAACTAAACAACCAACTGTGAACTCGCTCAACTTTGTTGTTAACTCGTTGTTACATGCCTTGTAGGTCGTTAGGTACTCATGGAGCTTGCATGGGGAGATACAGTCGTTGTGGGACATGGATCGTGGATGCCATGTTAAACGTTTATGACATTTCAAACTTATTACTTATGTTGGGTTTTGCATTTATGCTTCCGCTAAACATTGATACTATACTTTTGTTTTGAACACCTTTCATATTGTTTGGTTGAATTACATTTACTAATTACATTGTTTGATATGATTGGTGGCTTGATCCTTGTCATGTCACGCCTCCAAGCGGTGATACTGTGACACCCCAGGAAAACCAGGAAAACCATACAACTTAACTAGCTTCCTCAGTGAGTGCCTACCAAATTTCGGGACGAAATTTCTTTCAACTTGGGGATGATGTGACAACTCGAAATTTAGAACCTTTCGTTGTACGTTTGAACACTAAATGACTAACTAATTTGATGATTTAATGAACGATAAGTGAACCTTTATACGATTTTGTGTTATGTTACATGTATGCTTGTGTGTATGTATTCGAGTATGTATATGAGCCGAAAGCCATGAACCCGACTCGAGACCATGTGGTCTCGAGTGAACTAGTGTGACATATGGGCCGGTTGGGCCGTGCACCTCATCCGAGTCCATTAGGGTGCACTACTTAGGACTAGTATATAATCCTCATGTTAGCCATACTTGTCATTTTTGGGCAACAACACTCATACTCCTCCAACACACACTCTCCACTCTCTCACACTAAAACCCTAAACCACAACATTCCTCTCCTTCATTCTTGGATCAACCGGTGGCATTAGGACTCTCGGACCGAGCTCAAGATCATCATTCGGAAGTCACTCATCACTCTTCATACCCTCACACTTAGAGAACCAAATCGGTTAGTGTATTTTCATGATTTAAGGATGATGTGTACTTGATGTTTGAATACTTGTTGGTTAGTGATTCTTGTTATAGATTTCGGATGTTGATGATGCATGTTATGAGTTTGTTTCGGGTTGACAATGATACATGATGGAGGTTATGCGATGATATATATTTATTTGTTAAGATTGTTGTTGCTCATCTATGATGTAGATGCTTAATTTCTAGACAAAGAATCGGTTAAACATGTCTTGATTTTAATATATGTTGTATGATGAGTTAATGAGATCTTGTGATTAAATGTGGTTTAACCCTTAGTTGTTGATGTTTATAGTATCGGCTTGCATATGTATGATAGATGATGTTCATATAACCGGATTTGCATACTATTGTGTTAAGAACCGAATGCTCACTAGTAGGGTGATTCATCATATTAATATCATAGAATACATGTTGGTGTTGATAAGTTGTTGATTATGATTTTTGTTTGGTTAGAGTTCATAGGAATATTTGATGAACATGATGAACACATGAAGAACTTGTTGAATATCATATGAACATGCTTGAATATTTGAATTCTGATATGTTTGATCCAAAATGGTAAATTGTTAGACAAATAAACATGTTTAAGTGGATAGTACAAACCATTTTCTGAAATCAAATTCTCATTGGATAGTACACTGTTCCGAATCAGCAGTTGTCCAACCGAAACCATCAGTTGCGACTCGAAACCATGCATGATGAGTCGAAATCTCCCGGTTGCGACATCGGTTGCGAGTCGCAAACACCTGGTTGCGACTCGAAACCACACCTGATCAGCACACCAACCTTGTGACTCGAAACCACGGTTGCGAGTCCAGTTGCGACTCATAACCAAAACAACACGAACCGAAACCTTGGTTGCGACTCAGGTTGCGAGTCGCAAACGCCTAGTTGCGACTCGAGACTATACACGGATACTCACTGTTTGGGCTTGCACCTCATTTCGGACTTAATTGTCTGGGCCGAACTCTTGGGCCTAATGCACAGACCTTATATGAACGTGAATAGTGTTGAACTGCCATGATAAAACGTGTATGCCATGAACGATACTTGAATGCATTATGCTAGGAACATACGTGTACTGATTGAATACGAACCTGATTGGTATGATACAACTGTGATAGGACGTGAGTAGCCACAACACTGCTTGTTTGACTTTTCTGTGTTTCTACCGAGCAAACCAAGGTGAGTTCACACCCTCTACAAAGCATGGGATTCCCTGGGTTGGGAATGGGGTTAAGGAACTGGGTTCCTCGTCCTCCTTGGGTAGGACAGCAAAGGTTCAGGAATGTAATTCCTCGTCCTCACGGACAGATAACTCGTACTAGACCAAAACTCTTTCACGAAGTCCCTCATTTTTATATCGACTTAATCGCCGGGCCAATGGCGAGCGGGTCATTAGTTAGATAGCGCTATTTAGGTCTGACAAACCTCACACCGTGCCGCAGAGGACGGGCGTGAACTAATGGATCTGGGGCACGTCAATGATGATAGACATTGACAGTTTCAGGGCACATAAACATGACTACAGTCAGCAGTCGATATGGTAACGAGTCTAGTGTATACATGGGGTAGCCCCCACGGCCGAAATGCCAGATAACTAACACGGGGTAGCCCCCACGGCTGGATAGCCAGAGTAACCGGGAATAAACAAGTCACGTTTTTAACTATGGGGTAACCCCCACGGCAGGATGCCAGATAAAGGAAACTGTTTTCGAAACAACTTAAAACGAACACCCAACCGTGAACTCACTCAACTTGTTGTTGACTCGTTACTACATGCTTTGCAGGTCCTTAGGTTCTTAAGCTGGAGCTTGCATGGAGGAGGATCGTTGTGGGACATGGACGACTGTGTGCCATGTTAAACTATGAAACAATTAAACTTATGTTTTGATTTAAGACTTATGCTTCCGCTTGCAGCTTAACTATGTTTTGTTTGATCACCAATTGTATTGGTTGGATTTTATAACTACTTATATGCTTGTTCAATATGATTGGTGGCTGGATCCTGGTCAGTCACGCCTCCAAGCGGTAGTACTCCGTAGGTGGATTTTGGGGGTGTGACAGATTGGTATCAGAGCCATTGGTTATAGAGAACTTGGTTTTAATAAAGGAGAAAACGTTTTTGTTAAAACCAGACTATAACCTGTACAGTGCTCAACGGTCCACAACGATGCTTCACTCCACATGCAAGGCTCGACATCCTAGGTGATATGATCTGTGTATATATTGCCTACTTGTTAGTTACATAGTACATTGCTTATGGTATGCTTGATTAGTATAACTACTGTTGCTTGAACACGTGCGTGCTTACTCTATCTTATTGTCGTACTTTCGCGAACCCCTCTCACTCACGTTCTTCTTGATATGAAGATCATGTCTGGACGCGTTAACATGACACAAGCCCAGTTGACGGCTTTGATCAACGAACGAGTTGCCGCAGCACTTGCAGCTGCACACGCAGGAGGTATATCCTGCAGTCCGAACTCATTCTAGGATCTTTAGGATCCTACCCTCGTGAACCAACCTTTGTGTTAAACTTTGTCTTTTCTTTCACCTACGATAGGTCAGCACGTTCAGCCACCCGTGTGCACTTTTAAGACTTTCATGGACTGCCGACCAACTACTTTTAGCGGCACTGAAGGAGCAGTAGGTCTCCTACACTGGTTTGAGAAGCTAGAATCTGTGTTCAAAATGTGCGAATGCCCTGAGGCGCGCAGGGTGAAGTACGCTACTGGTACTCTCGAGGGTTTAGCCCTCACATGGTGGAATGCCCAGGTTCAGATGCTAGGGTTGGTTGCTGCCAACGCCACCCCATGGGAAACTTTTAAGGAAATGATCAAGGAAGAGTACTGCAGCCGTGATGAGATTCACAAACTCGAGGTGGAGTTCTTCAACCTCAAGATGACGGGGTCCGAAATTGAAGCTTATGTGAAAAGGTCGAACGAACTGGCAATTCTGTGCCCTACTATGGTGGATCCTCCCATCAAACGCATCGAACTATTTCTTCAGGGCTTAGTGCCGGAAATCCAAAGTCATGTGACTTCAGCGAACCTCGCTACCTACCAGCAAACTGTACAGTTGGCTCACCGTCTCACGGATCAAGCGGTGGAGCAGAACAAATTACCGAAACGCATAGGCGCTGCAACTACTACTGGTACCTCAAGTGACAACAAACGGAAATGGGATGGAACTTCAAGTAAGGGTTCGACCTCTGTTCAGTCCCAGTCTCAGCAGAGGAAGACTGATGACTACAAGAGCCCTAGTCAGCAATCGTCTGGTGGTGGATACAAAGGAAATCACCCCAAATGCAATCGCTGCAGCCTGCACCACAGCGGACCATGCACCAGGGGCAACTGTCATCGGTGCAACAAGCCTGGTCACGCTGCAAAGGATTGCAGGAGCTTATACCCCGCCAATCAGAATCGTCAGCAAGCTCAACAGAACCAGCGCCAGCAACAGCAACAGGGTGATAACAAAGGGTGCTTTCAGTGTGGAGCTGAGGGCCACTTCAAGAGAGATTGTCCCCAACTGAACAGGAACCAGAACAACAACAACAATAACAACAATCAGGGGAATGGTAACAATGGGAACAACAACAATGGCGCCAGGGGGCGGATGTTTGTGATCGGCCAAGGTGAAGCAAGGAATGACCCCAATGTTGTGGCGGGTAAGTTCCTTCTCGACGACTTTTATGTTTCAGTATTATTTGATTCGGGTGCCGATACTAGCTACGTGTCACTAGAAGTTAGTCGAATGCTTAAGCGTATTCCAACACCTTTGAACATCAAGCACACCGTAGAGCTAGCAAATGGTAAGAGTTTAGAAGCCACACCCATAGTCAAGGGTTGTAAACTTATTCTCGCTGACCAGCCCTTCTCAATCGACCTCATCCCTATTGTCTTGGGTAGTTTCGACGTTGTCATTGGGATGGATTGGTTATCCCAACACCGAGCAGAGATTCTTTGCAACGAGAAGGTTGTTCGTATTCCAGGTCCCGATGGTGAACCTCTCATGATTCATGGCGACAAGAGGAGTGCTGTTGAGAACGTCATTTCTCTCCTTAAGGCCCAAAAGTGCTTGCGAAAGGGCCACACTGCTATTTTGGCTCTCGTTACTGACACCTCAGAGAAAGAGAAGAAAATAGAAGATTTTCCAGTTGTACGCGATTATCCAGAGGTATTTCCTGAGGAATTACCTGGTCTTCCGCCTCATCGCCAA
The DNA here is from genome assembly GCA_030545235.1 of Helianthus tuberosus. Classification (NCBI taxonomy): domain Eukaryota; kingdom Viridiplantae; phylum Streptophyta; class Magnoliopsida; order Asterales; family Asteraceae; genus Helianthus; species Helianthus tuberosus. The sequence goes on from CM060448.1 coordinate 104,350,784, forward strand.
GTCGAGTTTCAGATCGAACTAGCTCCTGGAGCTGCACCTATCGCTCGTGCACCTTATCGTTTAGCCCCATCAGAGTTGAAGGAACTCTCTACGCAACTACAAGAGCTCCTGGATAAGGGTTTTATTCGTCCTAGCTCATCGCCCTGGGGAGCTCCAGTGCTATTTGTGAAGAAGAAAGACGGTACTTTCAGAATGTGCATCGACTACCGAGAACTCAACAAGGTGACGGTGAAGAATCGTTATCCTCTGCCGCGTATCGACGACTTGTTCGACCAGCTGCAAGGATCGAGCTACTATTCGAAGATTGATTTGAGATCGGGTTATCACCAGCTGAGAGTCCGGGAAGAGGACGTCTCCAAAACAGCTTTCAGAACTCGATACGGGCACTATGAGTTTTTGGTCATGCCTTTTGGGATGACAAACGCACCTGCGGTTTTCATGGACTTGATGAACCGAGTGTGCAAGCCTTACCTGGACAAGTTCGTTATAGTCTTCATCGACGACATCCTGATCTATTCTAAGAGTCGGGAGGAACACGAGCAGCATCTGCGACTTATTCTGGAACTCCTTCGAACAGAACAGCTTTATGCAAAGTTCTCGAAATGCAACTTCTGGCTTCGAGAAGTCCATTTCCTAGGCCACGTGGTGAACAAGGATGGGATTCATGTTGATCCATCCAAGATAGACTCGATTAAGAACTGGCCTGCACCTCGTACACCAAAGGAAATTCGCCAATTCTTGGGTTTGGCGGGATACTACCGGAGATTCATAAAGGATTTTTCTAAGATTGCACAGCCTCTCACCTCGCTAACGCAGAAGGGCGTTGTTTATCGCTGGGGAAACGCACAGGAGTTGGCATTTCAACACCTAAAGGATAGACTTTGTAGCGCACCTATCCTTTCCTTGCCGGAAGGCACAGACGACTTTGTGGTTTATTGCGACGCATCAACTCAGGGTCTTGGTTGCGTGTTGATGCAACGAGAAAAGGTTATAGCCTACGCCTCACGCCAACTCAAAGTTCACGAAAGGAACTACACTACGCACGACTTAGAGCTGGGAGCTGTTGTTTTTGCACTTAAGTTATGGCGGCATTACCTGTATGGTACCCAGTGCGCAATCTACACTGACCACAGGAGCCTCGAGCATATCTTCAAACAGAAGGAACTGAATATGCGACAACGACGATGGGTCGAGCTACTGAATGACTACGAGTGCTCAATCAGATATCACCCGGGCAAAGCCAATGTTGTGGCTGACGCCCTTAGTCGAAAGGACACTGCGCCTAAGCGCGTGCGAGCTTTACAACTCACGATCCATTCTAGTCTTCCTTCCCAGATACGAGCTGCTCAGATAGAAGCACTGAAACCAGAAAACGTCAGGGCTGAAGCCCTACGCGGATCAAGGCAACGATTAGAACAGAAGGAAGACGGTGCTTACTACGTAACGGGACGCGTTTGGGTCCCACTTTATGGCAACCTACGAGAGCTTGTGATGGACGAAGCACACAAGTCTCGCTACTCGGTACATCCTGGATCGGATAAAATGTACCACGACATCAAAACTACGTACTGGTGGCCTAGCATGAAGGCCCACATAGCGACCTACGTCAGTAAATGTTTGACTTGTGCGAGAGTCAAGTCGGAATACCAGAAACCCTCAGGCCTACTCCAACAACCAGAGATACCTCAATGGAAATGGGAGCAAATTTCCATGGATTTTGTCACTGGCCTACCTAGATCCCAGCGCGGGAACGATACTATTTGGGTGATCGTGGATCGACTCACAAAATCTGCACACTTCTTGGCTATCAAGGAGACGGATAAGTTCTCCACGCTCGCAGAAATTTACATCAAAGAAGTTGTTTCGAGGCACGGGGTACCCACCTCCATTATCTCGGATCGAGATGCACGATTTACTTCAGAGCTGTGGCAAGCCATGCACAAATCCTTTGGCTCACGATTAGACATGAGCACAGCGTACCATCCTCAGACGGACGGGCAGTCCGAGCGCACTATTCAAACCTTAGAAGACATGCTTCGTGCATGTGTAATCGAGTTTGGCAACCGCTGGGAAAAGCATCTGCCACTTGTGGAATTCTCGTACAATAACAGCTACCACACCAGCATTGGAGCTGCTCCGTTTGAGGCATTGTACGGACGTAAATGCCGATCTCCTCTTTGCTGGGCAGAGGTGGGAGAAAGTCAGATCACTGGCCCAGAATATGTGGTAGATACAACCGAGCAAATCGCTCAGATACGAAAACGCATGACAGCCGCTCGTGAACGTCAGAAGGTTTACGCCGACATGGGCAGGAAACCGCTTGAGCTCCAGGTTGGGGAGCGGGTACTACTCAAAGTTTCACCCTGGAGGGGTGTGGTTCGTTTTGGTAAACGCGGTAAACTTAACCCACGATACGTTGGACCTTTCGAGGTCATTGAAAAAATAGGCAGGGTGGCCTACAGACTAAACTTACCAGCAGAACTCGGTGCAGTTCACAACGTTTTTCATGTGTCGAATCTGAAGAAGTGTCCGTCAGATGAGACCCACGTAGTTCCTTTGAAGGAACTCACGATCGACGAGCAGTTACGATTCGTCGAGGAACCAGTCGAGATCACGGACCGGGATGTTAAGGTCCTCAAGAGCACTAGAATACCTCTCGTTCGAGTTCGTTGGAACTCACGTCGCGGCCCAGAGTTCACCTGGGAGCGCGAAGATCAGATGAAACAAAAGTATCCCCAACTGTTCGCAAACAGTACACCCACTACTGAGGCTGAAGCTACGGAATTTCGGGACGAAATTCCAGATCAACGGGGGGTGGATGTGACACCCCAGGAAAACCAGGAAAACCATACAACTTAACTAGCTTCCTCAGTGAGTGCCTACCAAATTTCGGGACGAAATTTCTTTCAACTTGGGGATGATGTGACAACTCGAAATTTAGAACCTTTCGTTGTACGTTTGAACACTAAATGACTAACTAATTTGATGATTTAATGAACGATAAGTGAACCTTTATACGATTTTGTGTTATGTTACATGTATGCTTGTGTGTATGTATTCGAGTATGTATATGAGCCGAAAGCCATGAACCCGACTCGAGACCATGTGGTCTCGAGTGAACTAGTGTGACATATGGGCCGGTTGGGCCGTGCACCTCATCCGAGTCCATTAGGGTGCACTACTTAGGACTAGTATATAATCCTCATGTTAGCCATACTTGTCATTTTTGGGCAACAACACTCATACTCCTCCAACACACACTCTCCACTCTCTCACACTAAAACCCTAAACCACAACATTCCTCTCCTTCATTCTTGGATCAACCGGTGGCATTAGGACTCTCGGACCGAGCTCAAGATCATCATTCGGAAGTCACTCATCACTCTTCATACCCTCACACTTAGAGAACCAAATCGGTTAGTGTATTTTCATGATTTAAGGATGATGTGTACTTGATGTTTGAATACTTGTTGGTTAGTGATTCTTGTTATAGATTTCAGATGTTGATGATGCATGTTATGAGTTTGTTTCGGGTTGACAATGATACATGATGGAGGTTATGCGATGATATATATTTATTTGTTAAGATTGTTGTTGCTCATCTATGATGTAGATGCTTAATTTCTAGACAAAGAATCGGTTAAACATGTCTTGATTTTAATATATGTTGTATGATGAGTTAATGAGATCTTGTGATTAAATGTGGTTTAACCCTTAGTTGTTGATGTTTATAGAATCGGCTTGCATATGTATGATAGATGATGTTCATATAACCGGATTTGCATACTATTGTGTTAAGAACCGAATGCTCACTAGTAGGGTGATTCATCATATTAATATCATAGAATACATGTTGGTGTTGATAAGTTGTTGATTATGATTTTTGTTTGGTTAGAGTTCATAGGAATATTTGATGAACATGATGAACACATGAAGAACTTGTTGAATATCATATGAACATGCTTGAATATTTGAATTCTGATATGTTTGATCCAAAATGGTAAATTGTTAGACAAATAAACATGTTTAAGTGGATAGTACAAACCATTTTCTGAAATCAAATTCTCATTGGATAGTACACTGTTCCGAATCAGCAGTTGTCCAACCGAAACCATCAGTTGCGACTCGAAACCATGCATGATGAGTCGAAATCTCCCGGTTGCGACATCGGTTGCGAGTCGCAAACACCTGGTTGCGACTCGAAACCACACCTGATCAGCACACCAACCTTGTGACTCGAAACCACGGTTGCGAGTCCAGTTGCGACTCGTAACCAAAACAACACGAACCGAAACCTTGGTTGCGACTCAGGTTGCGAGTCGCAAACGCCTAGTTGCGACTCGAGACTATACACGGATACTCACTGTTTGGGCTTGCACCTCATTTCGGACTTAATTGTCTGGGCCGAACTCTTGGGCCTAATGCACAGACCTTATATGAACGTGAATAGTGTTGAACTGCCATGATAAAACGTGTATGCCATGAACGATACTTGAATGCATTATGCTAGGAACATACGTGTACTGATTGAATACGAACCTGATTGGTATGATACAACTGTGATAGGACGTGAGTAGCCACAACACTGCTTGTTTGACTTTTCTGTGTTTCTACCGAGCAAACCAAGGTGAGTTCACACCCTCTACAAAGCATGGGATTCCTTGGGTTGGGAATGGGGTTAAGGAACTGGGTTCCTCGTCCTCCTTGGGTAGGACAGCAAAGGTTCAGGAATGTAATTCCTCGTCCTCACGGACAGATAACTCGTACTAGACCAAAACTCTATCACGAAGTCCCTCATTTTTATATCGACTTAATCGCCGGGCCAATGGCGAGCGGGTCATTAGTTAGATAGCGCTATTTAGGTCTGACAAACCTCACACCGTGCCGCAGAGGACGGGCGTGAACTAATGGATCTGGGGCACGTCAATGATGATAGACATTGACAGTTTCAGGGCACATAAACATGACTACAGTCAGCAGTCGATATGGTAACGAGTCTAGTGTATACATGGGGTAGCCCCCACGGCCGAAATGCCAGATAACTAACACGGGGTAGCCCCCACGGCTGGATAGCCAGAGTAACCGGGAATAAACAAGTCACGTTTTTAACTATGGGGTAACCCCCACGGCAGGATGCCAGATAAAGGAAACTGTTTTCGAAACAACTTAAAACGAACACCCAACCGTGAACTCACTCAACTTGTTGTTGACTCGTTACTACATGCTTTGCAGGTCCTTAGGTTCTTAAGCTGGAGCTTGCATGGAGGAGGATCGTTGTGGGACATGGACGACTGTGTGCCATGTTAAACTATGAAACAATTAAACTTATGTTTTGATTTAAGACTTATGCTTCCGCTTGCAGCTTAACTATGTTTTGTTTGATCACCAATTGTATTGGTTGGATTTTATAACTACTTATATGCTTGTTCAATATGATTGGTGGCTGGATCCTGGTCAGTTACGCCTCCAAGCGGTAGTACTCCGCAGGTGGTTTTGGGGGTGTGACAGATACTCCGCGTGTGGATTTTGGGGGTGTGACAGATTGGTATCAGAGCCATTGGTTAGAGTGAACTTGGTTTTAATAGGGGGAAAAAGTTTTTGTTAAAACCAGACTATAACCTGAACAGTGCTCAACGATCCACAACGACGCTTCGCTCCACGTGCAAGACTCGACATTCTAGGTGATATGATTTATGTTTACATTGCCTACTTGCTAGATTACATAGAACTTTGCTCAGGGTATGCTTAGATAAACGTAACAACTATTGTTTGATACACATGCGTGCTTGCTCTCTTCTGTCATCGCACTTTCGCGAACCTTTCTCACTCATGTTTCCTTTGATATGAAGATCATGAGTGGACGGGTTAACCTAACTCAAGCCCAGTTGGCAGCTTTGATCACTGAACAAGTTACTGCAGCACTCGCAGCTGCCCAAGCAGGAGGTATATCCTGCAGTTGCAACTCACACAAGGATCTTTAGATCCTACACTCCTAAACCAACTCTTGTGTTTAAACTTGTCTTGATTCTTATACACAACAGGTCAGCACGCTCAGCCACCTGTTTGCACCTTCAAGACTTTCATGGACTGTCGTCCTAGCACATTCAGTGGCACGGAAGGAGCAGTTGGACTCCTCCATTGGTTTGAAAAGCTCGATTCCGTATTTGAGATGTGTGAATGCCCTGAGGCTCGCAGGGTGAAGTACGCCACTGGTACTCTAGAAGGCATTGCGCTGACTTGGTGGAATGCGCAAGTTCAGATGTTAGGGTTGGCAGCTGCTAACGCCACCCCTTGGAACGATTTCAAGGAACTAATCAAGCGAGAATACTGTACACGAGATGACATCCACAAGTTAGAAGTGGAGTTCTTTAATCTGAAAATGACGGGGTCAGAGATTGAGGCGTATACAAAAAGGTCAAACGAGCTGGCCATCTTGTGTCCAACCATGGTGGACCCTCCTATCAAGCGTATTGAGTTGTATATCAAAGGGCTAGTACCGGAAATTCAAAGTCATGTGACATCGGCCAACCTTGCTACTATCCAGGATGTTACTCGTCTTGCTCATCGCCTCACAGATCAGGCAGTGGAACAGAACAAGCTGCCCAAACGTATCAGTGCTACTAATGCTACTACTTCCGCTACTCCCAGTGACAATAAGCGGAAATGCGATGGAGATTCCAGCAAGGGTTCAGCTACAGCTCAGTCTCAGGCACAGCAGCGAAAGACTGACAACTACCAGAGCCCTGGTCAGCAGTTTTCTGGTAGTCAAAGACAGGGTGGATATAGAGGAAATCTCCCAAGGTGCAATACATGCAACAGGCACCACAATGGCCAGTGCAACAAGGGTCGTTGTCAGCGGTGTCTCAAGATGGGTCATGAGGCTAAAGATTGCAGGAGCTCACGACCTGCGAATCAGAACCAGCAACAACAACCACTCGCTCCACGAAACCAGCAACAACAACAATAGCGAGGCAATAGGGGATGCTTTCAATGTGGGGCTGAAGGCCACTTCAAGCAGGACTGCCCCCAGTTAAACCAGAATCAGAATAACAACAACAATAATCAGGGCAACGGGAACAACAATGGGGGAAACAATAACGACAATGGTGCTAGGGGTCGTGCATTTGTGCTGGGTCAGGGTGATGCAAGGAACGATCCTAATGTGGTTATGGGTAAGTTTCTTCTCGACGACTTTTATGTTACTGTATTATTTGATTCGGGTGCGGATACCAGTTATATGTCTCTGAAAGTTAGCCAAATTCTTAAACGCGCACCAACACTTTTGAACACCAAACATGTCGTAGAGTTAGCTAACGGTAAAAGTCTAGAGGCCACACACGTAGTTCAGGGTTGTAATCTTATCCTCGCTGGTCAGACTTTCTCTATCGATCTCATTCCCATAGCTCTGGGTAGTTTTGACATCGTCATTGGTATCGATTGGTTATCTCAACAGCAAGCAGAGACCCTATGCAAGGAGAAGATTGTTCGTATTCCCCGTTCTGGTAAAGAACCTCTCGAAGTTCAAGGCGACAAGAGTGGTGCCGTGGTTGGCATCATCTCCTTCCTGAAGGCTCAGAAGTGTTTGCGAAAGGGCCACACTGCTATCTTAGCACTTGTTACTGACGCATCAGCGAAAGAGAAGAGATTAGAGGATATTCCAATAGTACGCGATTTTCCTCAAGTGTTTCCTGAAGATTTACCTGGGCTACCGCCTCATCGCCAGGTCGAATTCTAGATCGAGCTAGCTCCAGGAGCAGCACCCATAGCTCGAGCACCCTATCGCTTAGCTCCAACCGAACTAGAAGAACTGTCTAAACAATTGCAAGAACTCTTGGAAAAGGGTTTCATTCGTCCTAGCTCTTCGCCCTAGGGAGCTCCAGTATTATTTGTGAAAAAGAAAGACGGTACCTTCCGCATGTGTATAGATTACCGCGAACTAAACAAGGTGACTGTGAAGAACCGCTATCCTCTTCCACGTATTGATGACTTATTCGACCAGTTGCAAGGGTCGAGCTACTACTCGAAGATTGACCTGAGGTCAGGTTACCACCTGTGACACATGTGCCTCCACGGCCATCAAACAAATACTGTATCAATGAAATATTGTATTTCATACTTGGGATTTGTATAAATATGTGTATCCTTTGCACATATAATTTCTTGTTCGATTTCGGGGTCTAAATCGCTTTCTGGAAGGTTATACGCGCACCGATGCGTAAATATAACCAGTTTAATGCAACAAATACTTCGGAACAGTGACATAGGCTTAACATACCTTAAATAACCTTTACATAACTTAGAAATAAGTTTTGGATGGTTTGGTATGCCGAAATCAAGTTAAATCGCTTACAGGGACTAAAGTTGACAAACTGCGAAAGTATGCCAATTTGAACTGTAACAGACATTCCAAAACATGGCCATAAGTTAAAAATACCATAAATATCCTTTACATAGCTGAGAAATAGGCTTTGAGGGGTTCGGTGTGCTAAAATAAACTTTTGGCTCATTCAGGGACTAAAAGTGTCAAAAAGTGCATAAGTTTGCACTTTCGCGCATATCTTACATTCTGAATACATCCAGACATCCAAAAATTTATGTAAGCACTAAAATATTTTATTTTAGTGTTTGGCATGAGAAAAATCCTTTCGTCGCGCAATTTGGATCGTTTTTCGCGCTTATGCGCATTCTGTCGTAATTAACCGAACATCGCGATCGTACGACCAAACGAACCGACATCCGAGATATTTTTGAGCACATTTTAAGTTCCCTATACTTTAACTTCATTTTAGAGCTTTAAAATGGGGTTAACGGGCCTTAAACGCGTCGGAAATGGCCTTATAACACAACAGGGACCAAAATTGCCATTTCTGCATAGTTACTGGCTTACGGACCGTAAGCCATACCCTTACGTTCCGTAAGGGGTCCCCAGACAGTAGAATATGCATAAAATTGGAACTTGGCCTTTCCACCTTTTGCACTTGCCTCTTTATGATAATGAGGGGCCAATTGTGTTGTTCCACAGAAAATTCAACAAATGTAGGGTTGAGATCAAAGCACGTTATTCGATAAACGATCCTAATGGTCTTGCAAATCCTATAAATACCCACCAACATCACAACTCAAAACCCACTTGAATTCTGATTTCTTCTCTAAGTTGGGGTGTTCTATCACTTCATACCTGAGAAATATTTGGAAATCAAAGCTTTCGGGGACCCTTGTAAGTGTTCCTTCGTTCTCTTTATTCATTTAGCGTTAAAAGTCAAACTTTGTTTGACTTTCTGTGTTGACCAGTTTATGGTCAATGCGAAGTTCGTTTGAACTTCATAACGTGAGCGTAATCACGATGGTTATAGTCTCTTGTGACTATACCTACTGATTACCACGTTATCTAGGCTCAGTGACGAGTCGTAGTTTCGGCCAAAATGCGTGTTATTGCGTATTTTGTAACCAAACTACTCTTAGGTACCAAAACCGTTTGTTTTGATACCAAACCTGTTTTCTAAACTTAGTTAAGCATGTTTTAACATGCTTAGCTCGTCACTTTTAGTTTAGTGCTTATATAGGGTCGTAAGGTAAGCGATCTAAACAATCGCTTATACTTTCGAACCCGACCCGTTTGGTCGATCATTAGGATCCGACCAAACACATTAGGTGACCATAGTATATAGGGAATAACCTTCCGAGGTTATACCTTATGGTCGCTTCGTTTAAGTAGTTGTATGATAGGTAGTTTATATGCCTTAGGTAAATTACCAAAATGCCCTTTTTACGCCAAAATTCATATTAAGCATATGTAACATAACTTTTGATATCTAAACTGATTTGGCAACAATATTAGACATGTTAAGGCATATTTTACTTATCATAGGGCTAGTTAGGCGTTCCAAACGCGTTTTACGCGAACGACGCGTTAAAATAGCATAAGCTACCTAAACGGGTCGTAATGGGTCGTAAGCACTTAGGTTAGGTTTCATTTTAGTATGTGGGCTTTGTTAAACCATATTACATGAGTCTCCATACTCGTTTGGTTTACGAACCCTCATTCTATCAAATCCTCCGATTTAGGTCCGGTATATAACATAGTTACCTATATTAGGTGTCGTTTGATATCCGTGATCCCTAGCATTGTTTGGTTGTTACTCAAGGACTACTAAGCAATCTCAAGTGAGTACATAGACCCCTATTTTATTGTTTTTCAAACATTTTGGGGTGAAACACATGTGCCTACTTGTTACTTTCATGCTTTCCTATTTTCACATCATATACTCTATGTTCATTAGTACATTCATAGTACATGATTTTGTTGTGTTTTTGCTATGTATGCCCATTGTGTGCATACTTAGTACATTGTTTTACATTACATTTCATGCTATGTATGCCCATTGTGTGCATACTTAGTACATTCTTTTACATTACATTTCATGCTATGTATGCCCATTGTGTGCATACCTAGTACATCGTTTTACATTACATTTCATGCTATGTATGCCCATCATGTGCATACTTAGTACATCGTTTTACATTACATTCTATGCTATGTATGTCCATTGTGTGCATACTTAGTACATTATTTTACATTACATTCTATGCTATGTATGTCCATTGTGTGCATACTTAGTACATTTATTATTCATCACATGCTTACATTTTGGTATGACATTTGGTTTGTTTAAATGGGACAATGTACATTCATTAACACCGATCATGCCGCTCGGTAGTAGGTAGTGGTACCATAGGACTTGACAACTTCCATTCCTGAAATCCCGGGTTTGTTTGGATTGGAAGGAATGACCGAATCCGAATACATTTCTAGGTGGACCTTAGACTTTGTGCTAGGGTTTATTCTACTGTCGCAAGGCTTGGATGTATGAATTTTTACAATACCGCATAGATGTTTATATCAGTATAGCATGCTTTTGTTCCACAAAACATAACTTTGATTTAAACCATGTTTTACTTCAATACCTTGTTTTTGTGCATTTTACATATGGTTTAGTTGATATATTTCCCTTACCATACATGACATTGATATACACAATTCATGATTTACATTAGACATAAACATTTTGACATTGATATACACAATTCATGATTTACATTAGACATAAACATTTTGACATTGATATACACAAAACATTTTGACATTTGATTATACATAAACATTTTACAATGGTGGTTTGGTTTGAGTAAGTGATTTAAGTAACGAGGCGTGTGTAATATGATACAAGCATGGTGGATACGCCGCTGGTACTTCCTATATATAAGTGCTTGTATGGTATTACATATCGTAGCGTTATTTGAATCATTTCAATTTAAGACATATAACATTTTATACAAATAACATACTTTTCACAAGACAATGTTTTACAAAACAACTTATCTTATACAAACTCATTTTACTTGGTTATTCATTTAACCATACATTATTCTCTTATTTATACATATCATATGATCTTATTGCCTTTCAAATGATTTACAAGACAAAGCAAATTACAAGGTTCATGACTAAACATTTTCTTAAACATAAGTCATGAATTCTATTTTCACAAAACCTATGTATCTCACAGGCATTTTTATGCTGACGTACCTATTTTCACATGTGTTTCAGGATATGATGCATAGGATTTATCAAGATACACTTAGGCGGACTTGGGCCTTAGTAACAATAAAAGATGCAAGACTAGTTATTTATGTTATATTTCTTTGATTGTCAAGACATTGTAACACTTTTAATCAATAAAACAATATTTCAATTTCCATGTGTTATGAAACAATGATTCTGTTACAACACTCCCCGACGTTTCCGCCACGTTTTGTTGTTTTACGTCGTCGGGGTGTGACACCACTAACTGAGAGTCCGGGATGAGGACGTCTCCAAAAAAGCATTCAGAACTCGCTACGGCCACTACGAGTTCCTGGTCATGCCATTCGGGTTAACAAACGCACCTGCAGTCTTCATGGATCTTATGAACAGAGTGTGCAAGCCCTTCCTGGATAAGTTTGTGATTGTATTCATCGATGACATTCTGATCTACTCTAAGAGTCAGGAGGAACACGAGCAGCATTTACGACTTATTTTGGAACTCCTTCGAACAGAACAGCTGTACGCCAAGTTTTCGAAATGCGACTTCTGGCTTCGTGAAGTCCACTTTCTAGGCCACGTGGTAAACAAGGATGGGATTCATGTTGATCCATCCAAGGTAGATTCGATCAAGAACTGGCCTGCACCTCGCACACCAACAGAAATTCTCCAATTCTTGGGTTTGGCAGGTTACTACAGAAGGTTCATCAAAGACTTCTCAAAGATTGCACAGCCGCTTACACTACTGAAACAGAAAGGTGTTACTTATCGTTGGGGTAATACACAGGAATCAGCATTTCAGCACTTAAAGGATAGACTTTGTAGCTCACCTATCCTCTCATTGCCTGAAGGCACAGATGATTTTGTAGTCTACTGCGACGCATCCATTCAGGGTCTTGGATGTGTGTTGATGCAACGGGATAAAGTCATTGCTTATGCTTCGCGCCAGCTTAAGATTCACGAACGGAATTACACTACACACAATTTAGAGCTGGGAGCTGTTGTTTTCGCACTCAAGATATGGAGACATTACCTGAACGGTACCAAGTGCACCATCTACACCGATCACATGAGTCTCGAGCATATCTTCAAACAGAAGGAATTAAACATGCGTCAACGTCGATGGGTCGAGCTACTGAACGATTACGAATGTGCCATCAAGTACCATCCGGGCAAAGCCAATGAGGTGGCCGATGCCCTCAGTCGAAAAGATACCACACCTAGGCATGTGCGAGCACTACAACTTACCATCCAGTCTAGCCTTCCTGCACAGATACGAGATGCTCAGGTAGAAGCATTGAAACCAGAAAAATTCAGGGCTGAAGCCCTACGCGGCTCAAGGCAACGGTTAGAACAAAAGGCAGACGGCGCCTATTACGTAACAGGACGCATCTGGGTCCCACTCAATGGAAACTTACACGAGCTTGTGATGGATGAAGCGCATAAGTCTCGCTACTCAGTACATCCTGGTTCGGATAAGATGTATCACGATTTGAAAACTACATATTGGTGGCCTAGCATGAAAGCTCATATAGCAACTTACGTTAGCAAGTGTTTGACTTATGCGAGAGTCAAGACTGAATACCAGAAACCATCGGGCCTACTCCAACAACCAGAGATACCACAATGGAAATGGGAGCAAATTTCCATGGATTTTGTTACTGGCCTGCCTAGATCTCAACGTGGGAATGATACTATTTGGGTGATAGTAGATCGACTCACTAAGTCTGCACACTTCTTGGCTATCAAGGAAACAGAGAAGTTCTCTACTCTAGCAGACGTATATCTCAAGGAAGTTGTCTCAAGGCACGGGGTGCCAACCTCGATTATCTCTGATCGTGACGCACGTTTTACTTCAGAACTGTGGCAAGCAATGCACAAATCTTTTGGCTCTCGATTAGACATGAGCACCGCATACCATCCGCAAACAGATGGGCAGTCTGAACGCACCATCCAAACTCTAGAAGACATGCTTCATGCATGTGTAATCAATTTCGGCAACGGCTGGGAAAAACACCTCCCATTAGTGGAGTTTTCGTATAACAATAGTTACCACACTAGCATTCAAGCCGCTCCATTCGAGGCATTGTACGGGTGTAAATGTCGATCACCTCTTTGTTGGGCAGAGGTGGGTAATAGTCAGATCACGGGTCCAGAACTTGTAGTGGACACAACGGAAAGAATTGCTCAGATACGGCAACGCATGGCGGCAGCTCGTGGCCGTCAGAAAGCCTACGCAAACAAGCGTCGAAAACCACTCGAGTTTCAAGTTGGGGATCGAGTGCTACTCAAATTTTCACCCTGGAAGGGTGTGGTTCGTTTTGGCAAACGGGGCAAGCTCAATCCGCGATATGTCGGACCGTTCGAAATCATTGAGAAGATAGGCAAAGTAGCCTACAAACTAAACCTGCCCACAGAACTCAGTGCAGTTCACAACGTTTTTCACGTGTCGAATCTGAAGAAGTGTCTGTCAGATGAGACCCTCATAGTTCCTTTGAAGGAGCTCATTATCGACGATCAGTTGCGATTCATCGAGGAACCAGTTGAAATCACGGACCGAGACGTTAAGGTCCTCAAGCACACTAGAATACCTCTTATTCGAGTTCATTGGAACTCCCGTCGTGGCCCAGAGTTCACCTGGGAACGAGAAGATCAAATGAAACTCAAGTATCCCCAGTTATTCGGAAACAGTGCAACCACAACTGAGGCTGAAGCTACTACAGAATTTTGGGATGAAATTCCAAATCAACGGGGGGATGATGTGACACCCCAGGAAAACCAGTAAACTACACAACACAACTAGCTTCCTCAGTAACCACGTGCTAAATTTCGGGACGAAATTTCTTTCAAGTTGGGGATAATGTGACAACTCGAGTTTCCAAGGTTCCATCTTCGCATTAATTGCACGTAATTGTTTAAGTTGTTTGTTTACACGACTTTTGTCTCACAGCTGTACACGTTTGTTAGATGTTAAATCGTTTTGTGATGGATATGTTATATGTTTGGTGTGCATTACATAAGTATGTGTGTAATTTATATATTTGTGTAAATGATATGATGTGTATAATTAATAAAGCATGAATTCTATGCCAAGCAGTCCACTCGAAATCACCTTTCCCCTAGCCGAAAACACTTGGGTGTTTTCGTTAGGTATTGGGCCGGCGAAAACGGAAACGAGCTTTGGCCTAGTAGTGTACAACTATAAGGTTTTGTTAATAACCTTTACGTTAGAATTTTATTCGAAAACCCTAACCACTTCCCCTCCCCTTATCACTGTGTGACGGCAAGACTAAGACCTCGAAGCTTTGTTCGTGTTCGTTGTTCATCCTGCTTGGATAGTAATCAAGACTGGTTAGTTATTTGTTTGGTTTCATTAAATACATGTTTGTTGATTATAATATGCTAACTGTTATGTTAAACGTGATAGATTGAATAGATAGATGTGTTAGGGATTCCTTTAAACTGATGTAAAAATATGTTGTGTATTGCGTATGATTTATGTTGTTATTGTCGATCTGGGAAGGTTAGCGGATTAGGATTTTTATGTCAAAGATATGATGGAAACTGAATGATCACAACAAACTTGCTGATGGTTGATGGTTGATTAATAGATGAATGATAATCAGGATTTCATAATGATTTGGTAATTCATATGCTTACATGTTAATGATTTGGTTAATTGATTTCGTTGATTGGCCATGTAACTGTTAGATGAGATTAGGGTTACCGTGAGTTCGTAACTGATATGTTGTTGATGATGATGTAACCCGACGAAAACCCTCCACCCAACGAAAACCCTACTCCAACGAAAACACCTTGGGGTTTTCGGCCCAAGTGTTTTCGGCCCAAGGGATTTCGGCCCAAAGGGTTTTCGCCACTTAGGCGATTTCGTCACTTTGTGTACTGTTAGTTATTAACTCTATTAATTATGTGATTCAGTTAGGTTATTTACTTGATAAACTTTGTTAGTTGATAAATCGGTTAGTCTGTTAATTCAGTAACCCTGTTAGTTTAATAACCATGTCAGTTTATTAACTATGTTAAGTCATTAGTTCTGTTAAGTATTAACTCTGTTGGTTCAGTAATCTTAGTTAATTCATTAACTCAGTTAGTTGTTAACTCTGTTAATTTTGTTAACGCTGTTAAACACGTCAACTACGTTAAGTATGTTATCCAAGTTATGTTGACTATGCTATGCATGCAAATTATGTTATGTATGTTGAGTGGGTTAACTCGGTCAAGCATGTTAACTCTGTTAACTCAGTTAAGCTTATCATGTATGTAAATTGATAATTCAGGTTAGATTGGATTGAGAACCAAATTTCGTGAAGCATGAGTTGGTGAACTTGAATAACTGTCTACGTGTTATTGATGTTAATTATCCCGTACACTTTGTGACTTCGATTGCATGTGAAACTTTATCAACATGAACTGACTATGTATACATGCATACTTTAGGCTTTGAGTGATTGTTTGCGAGCACATAGTTTAGCATACCGAGCAAACCAAGGTGAGTTCACACTCTTACCAAGGCATGGGATTCCCGGGGTTGGAATGGGATTGAATGATTACTTGTACTTACATCACTACTGAAATACCTACCACTGACCTCGTTAGGTGTAGGACACCTATAGATACAGCTAGACTAGTAAAACACGGGAAGCCCCCACATATCTTCGCACACATGTCTGTGAGACCGCGATACAAATGTAAATCTTCGCAAACATGTCTGTGAGACCGCGATACGAATACTAATCTTCGCAAACATGTCTGGGAGACCGCGATACAAATACAAATACAGCTAGTCTAGGATACATGGGAATCCCCCACTAACCTTCGCACACATGTCTGGGAGACCGCGATACGAATTAATACGATACCTGGTACAAGCGAACAAATGATTTACGAATGAATACTATAACTAAACAACCAACTGTGAACTCGCTCAACTTTGTTGTTGACTCGTTGTTACATGCCTTGCAGGTCGTTAGGTACTCATGGAGCTTGCACGGGGGGACACAGTCGTTGTGGGACATGGATCGTGGATGCCATGTTAAACGTTTATGAAATTTCAAACTTATTACTTATGTTGGGTTTTGCATTTATGCTTCCGCTAAACATTGATACTATACTTTTGTTTTGAACACCTTTCATATTGTTTGGTTGAATTATATTTACTAATTACATTGTTCGATATGATTGGTGGCTTGATCCTGGTCATGTCACGCCTCCAAGCGGTGATACTCCGCGTGTGGATTTTGGGGGTGTGACACCAAGCACCTCAGATATGGTCCTGCAAGGGATTTCTTATACAAAACATTATTTATAATAGTGAATCATGATACCTTCATTCTAAAGGCCTTAAGATTCTCATTCTTTGGGATGTGTCCTTCCTTGAGATATCTCATGATTGGAGCCGTCCAAGACTTAGGATCCTCCTCGGGATACTCATCATCAGGATTTTGAATACTTATTACTTCCTTATCCTGAGGATTCGTCGCAGGATATAGGATATGTAATATTGGTATTCGGGTTCCTTCCGGTATCCTGACCGATGATCCTAGATTTGCCAAGGCATCAGCTTCAGCATTTTCCTCTCTCGGTACATGTTCAAGTGTAAAAACATCGAAATACCCTGCTAATTTCTTGAGAATATCAAGATACTCGATTAACTTCTCACCTTTAACTGCATAGGATCCATTAAAATGATTAGTAATTAACAAGGAATCAACATATACTTGTAAATTCTTTATATTCATGTTTCTAGCCAATTCTAATCCTGCGATCAAAGCCTCATATTCCGCTTCATTATTAGTGGCAGGAAATTCACATCTAATAGCCTGGGGTAATATGTCCCCCTGTGGCGATTTTAGTAGTATACCTAGGCCTACACCTCTTACATTAGATGCACCATCGATATATAATGTCCAGCATTCTAAGTTTTCTCCTAGCTGCTGTACTTCTAAGTCTACTTCATTTTGAATGTCACTACTGAAATCAGCCACAAAGTCAGCTAAAGCCTGAGACTTTATGGCATTTCTAGGCTCATATACTAAGTCATAAGCACTCAGTTTTACTGACCACTTAGCCATCCTACCCGACATCTCGGGTTTCCTAAGCACGTTTTTAATAGGATAATTGGTTTTAACATGAATCCTATGTGTCTCAAAATAATGTCTAAGTTTTGTTGATGCCATAACTAGGGCTAATATCAATTTCTCTAGATGAGAATATCTAGTTTCAGCATCTAGTAAACTTTTACTAACATAATAGACAGGATACTGCTGACCTTCATGATCCTTTACAAGGACAGCACTTACTGCATTCCCTGATACTGCAAGATACAGGGATAATGGTTCACCATTTTCAGGCTTCGTCAATAGAGGTGCAGTTGAGAGATATTGCTTCAAATCCTGTAAGGCTGCTTCATGCTTTGCTCCCCATTCGAACTTCTTATTCTTCTTGAGGATATCATAAAATTCCTTGCATTTTTCCGAGGATCTTGAAATAAATCTGTTCAATGCTGCTACTCGGCCTGTTAACCGTTGAACATCCTTCATATTCGAAGGTGATTTTATATCCAAGATAGCTCTAATCTGCTCCGGGCTCGCCTCTATGCCTCTTTTGGTCACCATATATCCTAGAAACTTTCCTGCCCCCACTCCGAAATGGCACTTAGCAGGATTCAGTTTCATGTTATACTAATCCAGGATATCAAATGCTCCCTTAATATCCTGGAGGTGATCCTCAGCCTTTTTAGATTTCACCACCATATCGTCAATATATACCTCCATGGTGTCCCCCAGCTTGTCTTTAAACATCATGTTTACCAACCTCTGGTATGTTGCACCTGCATTTTTCAAACCAAAGGGCATAGCAGTATAACAATAAATACCTGTGGGTGTCATGAAAGCAGTATCCTCCTGATCAGAGAGTTCCATTTGGATTTGCTGAAATCCTGAAGAGGCATCCATGAAGGTTAACATCTCGTGGCCGGCGGTAGCATCTACCATTGAATCAATATGAGGTAGAGGAAACGGGTCTTTGGGACATGCTTTGTTTAAGTCTGTGTAATCTACACAAACTCTTCATTTCCATTTTTCTTTTGCACCACGACTACATTCGCAAGCCATCTAGGAAACTTCACTTCTCTAATCATCTTGCTCCTCAACAGTCTTTCAACTTCCTCTTGGATGATCACATTTCGCTCCAGAGCAAATTTTCTTCTCTTTTATTGGACCGGCTTGAATGACCTGTCAATACCAAGCTTATGTGTTATAATATCCTTGGATATACCTGTCATATCCTCGTGCTTCCATGCGAATGTTGACATCCTGCATTTCAAAAAATTAATCAATTCATTTTCAATATCCTGAGGGATATTGACTCCTACGAGCACCGAGATATCCGGATTATCCTGATCCAGGATAACTTTCTTTACATCCTGCTCAGAAGCCTCCATGATATCCTGGGCCCGCATCATTAATTGCTATGCCGTATTAGGCTTAGTTGAGGATTTCATTGAGGATGAGTAGCATTCCTTCGCCTCCTGCTGATCACTATCAACCTTGACAACCCCCCAAGGGGTAGGGATCTTGATGCACTGATGATAAGTCGATGGTACAGCCTTCATATCATGGATCTATGGCCTACCTAGTGTGATGTTATAGCAGGATAGGGAGTCCATCACACAGAAACGTTGTATCGAGTTGACCCCTTCAACATATACTGGTAACTTTATCTCCCCTACGGTATTCCTAGCTTCTCCACTGAAACCAACGAGCACAGTGGACTTTGAAGTAATGTCCATCGGAGATACATTCATCCTCTTCAATGTTTCCAGCTGAATTATGTTGACGGAGCTACCATTGTCCACCAATATCCTGCGTACAAAATGGTTAGCAACATACAATGTTATTACCAGAGCATCATGGTGAGGATCCTGGACAGTATCCCTGTCATCACTATCGAAAGTGATCACTTTATCGGTTGTAAGGGTAGTCATCCTGGCTGGTTTGTCTCTCCTTTCAGTCTTAGCTTCCTTTGCATGTCTCTGGCCACAGAATACGAAGTCCCACAAATGTCGGATCCTCCTGAAATAAAGTTAATTATTTTGGCATCTGCTGGGGGTGATGCTGCTCGTTCAGGATCCTTCTCAGGATCCTGCCCTTTATTCTTCTTTCTTCCCAGCAAATCCTTCAGATACCCCTTGCTTAATAGGTAGCTTATTTCTTTCCTTAGAGCAATTCAATCCTCGGTCACATGTCCGAAATCTTCATGGAAGGCACACCATTTGGATTTATCCTTCTAATCAGCTTTCTGCTGATTCTTTCGAGGCCACCTAGCTTTGTCTCCTAAACCCTGCATAGCATACATTAACTCAGGTATATTAACATAAAAGCAGTATTCAGATAATTCAGGATCCTCGTCTTCAACAACATTCACTTTCTTGTTATCATTTCTGCCATTTGGATTGGAGCGATATGGTTTATACGAGGATTCTGATTTCCTGTTGGTTGATTCGTAGGTTGAGGTGGAATTCATCCTCTCTTGCATCTTTTTGTCATCTTCCAAGCGAATATATCTTAAGGCCCTATTACGAGCTTCGTCCAGATTCCTGCAGGGATTCATTACAAGATCCTGATAAAACTGAGAATCCTTTTGTAACCCCATCTTAAAAGCCTGCACAGCGGTCGCAACATCAAGATGTGGGATATCCAAGGATTCTCGACTAAACTTGTTCACATAATCCCTCAAGGATTCCTGAGGTCCATGAGTTATCCTGTAAAGATAACTGGTTAGTTTCTCAAAACTCCGGCTGCAAGAAAATTGACTATTAAATAAATTAACCAAATGAGCAAACAAAGTAATTGAGTGAGGAGGAACATTTAACACCCATTTTAAGGTTGATCCTGTTAGGGTAGATCTGAATCCCTTGCACAAGCATGCTTCCTTGAGCTCCGGAGGGATAGGGTTAATCTCCATTCTTTCCCTATACTGAGCAATATGCTCTTCAGGATCCGTAGTCCCATCATAGAGCTTCATGTTGGGGGTTTGAAATCTCTTTGGGATTTCAGCATCACAGATGGGATATGCAAAGTGGGATATCCTGTGGCTGTCTTGGGATACTTCCGGAATTAGCTGAACCACTCCAGGTACACTGGATATCATGTCCTTCAATTTCTGAAGCTCCCTAGTAAATGTTGACGTCATACCTGCATCCTGCAAAGACCCATTATTGTTAGTAGCAAGAGTATTATTATTTGACCTGTTACCGGTCTGAGGATTCTGGCCATATCCTGAAGCATATCCTGAGCTCCTCACAGTTGACATCCTGACCGAGGAGGGTATCTCAGGAATATGATTCTGAGAATGGCTTGGCACGATATTCCCCCGGTTATCTTCAGTGTAAACTGCAGAACTGAAGTTCAAAGCTCTAGGCTGCAAAGGAGTGACACTTTCTTCAGCAGGTCTACTTGGGCCGGATTTCAAGAGTTGTATCTCTCTCATCAGCATCCGATTAGTTTCCTGCTGCTGCCTCATCTGTTCCTATACACTACCAAACAAATTCAGAATTTCATCATTAGAAGCCAAAACAGGACCAGATCCCTGAGTAGTGGGAGCGGGGATAACATCCCGAGCCACATGACTTTCAGTTCCATGTGAAGAAGTTTGCATTCGTGGAGGAGGAGGTGGAAGCACTGAACCAATTGTTGCAGAGGTTGTAGCAGACATGGTGGAAGAGCTCATGTTTGATCTCGAGGCCATTGAAAACAATGTAGCAAAACGTTTTGACAATAGAAAGCCGAGTAATGATTTTACTAAAGTTTTTAGCAAAAATAGCACCACTTGCCCCACGGTGGGCGCCAAATTGTTTTGGTCAAAAATTACCGAAGCAATTAAGTGATCAAATTAGTTAAGTGAGGTAGTGTGCTAGAAATGAGTGTCGAAAATATGTTAATCAAGTTAATTGCAAAAACAGTTTCAGGATACGGCTTAGGATATTGAGCTGTATCTATGATCAAACAATGAGAAAAAAAGTAAAGGTTGACACGTGATGTACGAGGAAAGCCCTTGATCAATCTAGATCGCCGGCACAAAACATCGGGAGCTGACAATCGCAACTGCCTTGTTCTTCTATTGCTTTAAATCTCAGGATACAGTGTAGGATGTGATGCGGATCAACTAGGTGTTACAATGTAATTTGATTACAAGTGTTTGTGTGTAGTGACTGCTGAAAGCTAGAGAGCAAAAGTGTTCGAAAGTGTGTGTGAAAGTTGCATGCCTTAATCTGATCCACCCCCATCTATTTATAGTAAAAGAAATGCAACAAACTATCCTAATAAACCGGGATCCGGCGAATATTCCCCACTCGAACGTTGTAGACCTGGTCTTTCGGGTTCAACGTCTCTCACATAACAGATACGCCAAAGTCTTGAGGAGAAGAAGTCCATCTGACCGTTAGTAACCCACAGCCTCTAACCTGCACGTGGTTAATTTAGTTAACACCAGGATATGGCCCAAGATAATACCAATATCCTAATCCAGTATCCTGATCACAAGTAAACAACCAAAAGCAGGATATTAGTTAGTATATATATATATATATATATACACTCAGAAAATGGCCCATAACAATAATAATTAAATTTAAATTTCATTCATAACTAGATTGTCATACAAGATTCAAATACAAGAAGTAACATTGTCTCAAAACAAACATAACATCAAAATAGATAAATTAATCTAGGAGTGTATCTAAGTCCACCTAAATCTTGTTTCATTGATGTGCGGTCACAACCTGCTTTTATGTTCAAAGGCTTTGATGTTATGTGAATCATTTTATTCAAAAGCCTTGGTATGTAAAAAGCTTGATGTGAGGTTGTTTATTCAAATGCTCAAAAGTTGGACATGCTTTGGCCTAATAGGTGTCGGTACTCTCATTGGGATTGTCCCCAGGTAGGCAACGGGTCCTTATAATTGGATTTGTACGAATGCCAGCCTAGACAGGAGTTCCCAATTTAACGGTACTTAACCCTTCCAGTTACTACATGTCCGAGCATATGATATTTCTTTTTATTTTCAAAACAAGTTTTAAATGGAATTGCTACTAAACCACATACAATCGGCAAGTGCACCGGTCGCGGTGTAGTGTAGATGGCAAGACCGGATATAAATCCGTGGACACTATGGGCAGCCTTTAGATACTGAACCTCTATCGACTATAAAGTTAAATTTGGAACTTTGATTTAAATTGATTTTTGATTTTTAAATAATAAATTGAAGAAAGCAAAACAAGAAAAGTAAAACAAATAAACAAACACACAGTGAAATAAATACAGACAAAGTATAACAATCACAGAAACAAATTTTTACAAATATATAATAATAAACGGACTACCTGGGTTTAGAATCCCTAGAATCATGCAATGCTAATTTGACAATAATAACAGTTAAATATCTTTTTCCCTTGATTAACCCCCCTTTAGAGATGTATTAAACAAAAGATTAAGACTAAATGTGAAGTGCTAGAACGAACCGGCTCGAGATATCGATACCAAATCCCACGAGTATCAGACCTTTGGGACCTCAGAGACTAAGTTGTGAGAAGATCTTAAAAACATGAAGCAGAAGTATTATTGAAACATTGAAATCCTAGGAAACTAACCTAGCATACCTGGATCTTATCTAATCACCAAGTAAGTTTGCCTCTTTAATTAGTTTGATTTTAATACTTGATTAACTTGTTGATCGAAAGTTAATGTTTTTATCGAAAAGACAAGGCCCGAACCGATAATCAAAAGATTAACAATTCGGATTGAAATAGTAATATGGTTTAAAGTTACTAATATCAATAACCAAGTTATAAGCAATTAAAGGACAGTATAAAGTCAAGTTCAACAATACTTCATGTAAATCACACCAAATAACTGGAATTACGTCAAATAAACATTACAATCATTAAGTTCATCATAACCCAGGTAGTTTACAAATTTAAGCACACATATTATACAAATACAGAAAGTAAACACAATTACAAACACAAGGTAACATGGTAAAAAGTAAAAGATACGAGAACTTAACGTTTATCGGACATTTTTCAGAACCGGGGCGCTTTTAACTCGAACCGAGAGCTTCCGAGACCTCCAAAGATGCTCCAATATCGATTACATTGCTCCAAACCCGAAGGTTTTGTGTTGGAGAGGTGTGTTTTCGAAGTTGCAAGTGAAGGCCTTTTATAGGCTCAAAAATTAGGCCAGATGACTAGCTTACGGACCTCAACATTGTGAATGTTGAGGTCCGTAAGGGTCTCCAACTAATCTTCTTCAACTGTTCCATTTCGCGACCAGAAAGTCTTTGCCGACAGGTCTTTACGGACCTCAACATTGTGAATGTTGAGGTCCGTAAGGGTGCTTGAAAAACAAACTTTATTTTTGGATTCCTCTCGTCGAGCTACCTCAAAAGCATATATTATGGCTCCCGTAACTCATTTCCTAGCTCCGGATATGTCCAGATGAAGTTCTGACTGTTTCTGGCGCGTATTTATGTTCTTTTCTTCAGTTCTTCTTCATTCGGACTCCGTTTTATTCTCCATTTTTACTCCCTTTTCACCAGAACCTGGAAAAACACAAAATAAAATAAAACAAACTTAAAACTAAATAAAAACAAATAAAAACCATACAATAATTATACATTTCACACAGGATAAATATGTGTATTTTACTACACATCAAATATCTCCACACTTAACCTTTTGCTTGTCCCTAAGCAAAATCCTAAACAACATGTCAAGCTTAAACAATTAAACAATAACTCACGTTTCGAACAAATTTAAATATGAATTACAAAATCTTTAAACACAGAAGTTTCACAAGACTTACAACGTTCAAAAGGTTGATAAATCAAGAAAATAAAACGAGAAACCGAGAATACTTAATCAAAATTTTCTTACTTTTAAGTAATTAATTATGCAAAAACAATACCACTCACTGAATTCACTCTTCTCTCGGATAATATGTATATAATTTCAAGTGAACTCTCAAAACCAGACTGTGAAGCATGACTACTATAAGCTTGTACATCAATCAAATCTCTACCTTATTGTTAAAAATTGATACAAATGTAGAGGACTGAAGTTGGGTAGGTAAGGGTTAACAAGAGATCTTACGATAAACCGGAGAAATACGTGATAAGAATATACAATGTTTTGGTGTTTTGACCATAACTTTATTCTATTTTTTTTTTCATTTTTTCAAAAAAAAAATTTCATTTTTTTTTTACGTTTTTTTTTTCATCACAATTGTATAATACAATAATAAACGTTCCGGTTTACAAAGGGTAACAACAGAAGGTAATAGGTACAAAGTGGTGTCTAAAGGAGAAAGGTGAATTTTTACAAAGAAATGGTTATCTTAATGCCTCTTGAGATTTTGTATCAATAATTAAACCAAAGGTTTTGAAATGTATCAAAACGTACAAGTTCTAAAGTAATGCGACAAGTCGGTAAACACACATGAAACGAAAGTAGTGTTTATGTAACAAACACTTTTAGGCTCAAATCTTACTGTCATGTGGTAATGTAAGGGTTGAAGGTTTTGTTATTGCAAAGTTAATTTACTTTAAAGTTAGAATAATTATCTTAAGTATCTCGTAAAAATTTTCACAAAAACTTGACTTAAACAACCTACTATCCCGCAACTTAAAGAAATATGTATTTTCAGATTTTGTAAATTCAACATTTAAATTGTTTTTGACAGACGTTTGCAAAATGTTTGCGTTTAAAGGATCGGGACAAGTAGAGCATTTTTATTTTAATTTTATGGCTTAAACGATAGTTTCCCATCCCCACACTTAAATTCTACATTGCCCTCAATGTAGGATGGAAACCGACTCAAAAACACTAAGACAATTAAGAAATAAAATACTAAAGACAAATTTGGAAAGCACTTAGCTGGTTATATGATGTATAAAAACTTTTGTCCAATCCAGCTCGATCGTATAGCATTTCGGTCGCGATCGGCTTTGAGTCTGACTAGCACACTTGGTAAATTACTTGAAATTGGCGTACAGCTCCGAAATCACCCGAATGGAGATTGAGTGCGGGTGGTGTGATTCAAACCTGCATAAACAAAAACAAGCAACAACCCAAGCAGTACTGACTCGACACAAAACAAACGACTCAAAAACACAATTTTTTTTACAAAACCTCCCCACACTTGAATTTAATCAGGAGGTTTTTCTTTGATCTGGACCTTATCCAACCCGTTCAATTCCACCCGGTTCTTGTTATTTGAAATTTTAAATTTGGAAATTTTAAATCTTTTAACATTTTCAAATAGGTCACGCCACCAATACTTAAATTTACCTGGACCAAACCTGATTCGTGTCATATAAGGAGGATGATGGTTGTCTCTGCATTTGAGCTTCTGTTTGCACCATCTTTGCATCCTCAAGATATGTTGGTCAAAGTTTCTTCGTGTCTTCTCCCGTGTTTTTAATTGTGGTGGTGATCCAGCTTCTAGCTTTTCCACGGGCCAACTTTCAAACTCCTCAGCCACTTTCTCTTCTTCTTCGTTTGGTATTTGTTTGATTTCCATAATCGATTCACCTTCAAGTAATTTTTCTAAATAGGCAAGATCACCGATTGGGTCAAATTCTTCATTTTCAATAGTTGGCAAACCTACCAACTCATCACCAAACTCTTCTTCCCAAGATGGTTCATGGTTTTTTTCATCCTCTATCTTGTCAAGTGGCTTTTCATCCTTCTCCAATTAGAGCTGCTGAGTATCGAGGCACCTCCAACTCAATCTCTTCTACTACCCCCTCATCGTCATCACTCCAAAAGTCATCACACCAATGGTTAGAATTAACGACTTGCTGAACCGGAGGTGGGATTTCAGTGTCCATTTTTGTCTTCGGTTCTCTATCTGATAACTCTGGATGACCGGGTAGCTCCTCTTCCATCTCTTCTTTTATTAGTCTCCTATATTCAGCCAGCTTCGCATCTATCTCCGCATCATCACAGGAAAAATCAATTATTAGTTTAACATTTTTCTTTTCCTGCTGTACCTTATTATCTTCACCAATTCCCTCAGCATCCTTCAATGTTTTCTCCATATTGGGAAGCTCTGTGGCATCTACCGACTCGCCATTCATGTCTTGATTTAAATCATCCTTGTCGGCCCAATATATCCCCTTTGTAACCGAAGGCATTGCCCATCGAAAAGAGTTCGGACAATCTTTAGACTTGTGCGTTCCAGCGCAGTTCCCACAAAATGGATTTATGATTTGATCGTTGTTTTTCATCTTTTCTAACATTTGTTCTTGTACTTCGCAGTTTTGCTTCATTAAAGATGTTGTCTGAGCGATTAGATCGTTGTTTTTCATCCTTTCTAACATTTGTTCTAGTAGTTCGCAGTTTTGCTCCATTAATGATGTTGTCTGAGCGATTTGATATGATTCCACAAATGTCGGAAAATAAGGTGGGTACTTGCTTTCGTTGCATGGTTGATATGGTGAAGAATAATAGTCTTGATATGGTTGTGGTTGTGAATATAAGTTAGAAGAGTAATCTGTGTAACACTCCGATGAATTTGGACAATATTTGGTATAATGAGGCCCTCCACAGATCAAACACATTTTTTTTTAAATACACAAAACAAACAAACAAACTTTAATCTATGAAAACAAGTAAAAAAAATAATAACTTAATAGACGACTCGGGTAGTTCTCTAAAGTTTGCCAGTGTCCCCGGCAACGGCGCCAAAAACTTGATGTGCGGTCACACCCTGCTTTTATGTTCAAAGGCTTTGATGTTATGTGAATTGTTTTATTCAAAAGCCTTGGTATGTAAAAAGCTTGATGTGAGGTTGTTTATTCAAATGCTCAAAAGTTGGACATGCTTTGGCCTAATAGGTGTCGGTACTCTCATTGGGATTGTCCCCAGGTAGGCAACGGGTCCTTATAATTGGATTTGTACGAATGCCAGCCTAGACAGGAGTTCCCAATTTAACGGTACTTAACCCTTCCAGTTACTACATGTCCGAGCATATGATATTTCTTTTTATTTTCAAAAAAAAAATTAAATGGAATTGCTACTAAACCACACACAATCGGCAAGTGCACCGGTCGCGGTGTAGTGTAGATGGCAAGACCGGATATCAATCCGTGGACACTATGGGCAGCCTTTAGATACTGAACCTCTATCGACTATAAAGTTAAATTTGGAACTTTGATTTAAATTGATTTTTGATTTTTATATAATAAATTGAAGAAAGCAAAACAAGAAAAGTAAAACAAATAAACAAACACACAGTGAAATAAATACAGACAAAGTATAACAATCACAGAAACAAAGTTTTACAAATATATAATAATAAACGGACTACCTGGGTTTAGAATCCCTAGAATCATGCAATGCTAATTTGACAATAATAACAGTTAAATATCTTTTTCCCTTGATTAACCCCCCTTTAGAGATGTATTAAACAAAAGATTAAGACTAAATGTGAAGTGCTAGAACGAACCGGCTCGAGATATCGATACCAAATCCCACGAGTATCAGACCTTTGGGACCTCAGAGACTAAGTTGTGAGAAGATCTTAAAAACATGAAGCAGAAGTATTATTGAAACATTGAAATCCTAGGAAACTAACCTAGCATACCTGGATCTTATCTAATCACCAAGTAAGTTTGCCTCTTTAATTAGTTTGATTTTAATACTTGATTAACTTGTTGATCGAAAGTTAATGTTTTTATCGAAAAGACAAGGCCCGAACCGATAATCGAAAGATTAACAATTCGGATTGAAATAGTAATATGGTTTAAAGTTTACTAATCCCAATAACCAAGTTATAAGCAATTAAAGGACAGTATAAAGTCAAGTTCAACAATACTTCATGTAAATCACACCAAATAACTGGAATTACGTCAAATAAACATTACAATCATTAAGTTCATCATAACCTAGGTAGTTTACAAATTTAAGCACACATATTATACAAATACAGAAAGTAAACACAATTACAAACACAACGTAACATGGTAAAAAGTAAAAGATACGAGAACTTAACGTTTGTTGGAATTTGTCGGAACCGGGGCACTTTTAACTCGAACCGAGAGCTTCCGAGACCTCCAAAGACCTCCAAAGATGCTCCAATATCGATTACATTGCTCCAAACCCGAAGGTTTTGTGTTGGAGAGGTGTGTTTTCGAAGTTGCAAGTGAAGGCCTTTTGTAGGCTCAAAAATTAGGCCAGATGACTAGCTTACGGACCTCAACATTGTGAATGTGGAGGTCCGTAAGGGTCTCCAACTAATCTTCTTCAACTGCTCCATTTCGCGACCAGAAAGTCTTTGCCGACAGGTCCTTACGGACCTCAACATTGTGAATGTTGAGGTCCGTAAGGGTGCTTGAAAAACAAACTTTATTTTTGGATTCCTCTCGTCGAGCTACCACAAAATCATATATTATGGCTCCCGTAACTCATTTCCTAGCTCCGGATATGTCCAGATGAAGTTCTGACTGTTTCTGGCGCGTATTTATGTTCTTTTCTTCAGTTCTTCTTCATTCGGATTCCGTTTTATTCTCTGTTTTTACTCCCTTTTCACCAGAACCTGGAAAAACACAAAATAAAATAAAACAATCTTAAAACTAAATAAAAACAAATAAAAACCATACAATAATTATACATTTCACACAGG
The DNA here is from genome assembly GCA_030545235.1 of Helianthus tuberosus. Taxonomy (NCBI): domain Eukaryota; kingdom Viridiplantae; phylum Streptophyta; class Magnoliopsida; order Asterales; family Asteraceae; genus Helianthus; species Helianthus tuberosus. The sequence goes on from CM060448.1 coordinate 104,380,067, forward strand.
ATAAATATGTGTATTTTACTACACATCATTCATCTTGTAACATCATCTCATCATTCAACCTGCAACATGTATTAAAATAGAGTTCAATGCAAAAGAAAAGGCGAGTATAAAAGTTTTGTTACATAGCATAATATAGAATAAAAGAGTTTAAGTGCTCATATCCAACATGAATCATATTAAGCAAGTTTACTAGCATGTCGAAACGCTGTACTTATATGTTCAAACCCAAGATTCCAATGCGTTAAAATAGCCTATCCCAAATAGAATAAAGGGAGGTTAACATGTTTATCTTAACAATACCCCAAGAATCGTGGGCAGTGCATTACTCCTATAGTGCTATAATTGTTAAGGTAGGCTAGCAAAGCTAATGAAACATATTATCGACACAAATAGTTTACATTAGCATACAAGACTAAACAAGCATCATACAGTTTCATGTTAAGCTTGGATAGAGTTTAAAATAGTTTCATGTGAGTGTGATTTTGTATAACATACATGTTGCATCCCAAAGTGTTTAAAGAGTAAAATGGGATCGAGTATACCCACGGTTTTGCAAGCTTTCCTACTTGAATCCCGCGAGTGATGTTGGTGGATGGATTAGTTTGCCTAAGTCTCTTACATCACTTGGTGAAGACAAGCATTTAGTGTAATACTTTTGTTTTTTAATCTTTTCGCACTTTTTATTTGGTTTTGTATTAATGACTTTAATAATTAGTTTCTTATGCTGAAGGTGAAACTTCCTTATCATTTGTCCGTGGTGTCTTGGCGTTATTTTACTGTCTATATAAAATAAAATATTTATACCATTCATATCTCTACGGTCTATAAAGAGATATGTTGGCTATCTGGTTGGGGGTTAAGGGAATGGTTTGGTAAGGTTCTTGCCTTGTTCAGTGTATAGATCCTGCAAGTACCTGGGTCAAGCTTACTAGGACCTCCTTCAATACCCACTGGTATTGGATGGCGGGGGTGCGAATGGCTTGATCCCCTCATATGTAAACTACTATTAATACATTAACCCGGCTAATTGGGATTGTATCCCTGCTGACTCAAACCACTTAGCCGTGGGTAACGTCACCTTCAAAAGAGGGGCCTACCACATTACGCATTAATAACTTAATTAATTATCTTTCAATAATCCAACCCTTTAGGATTGTATCCTTGCTGACTCAAACTACTGGGTTGAGGGTAACGTCACCTTCAAAAGAGGGGCCTACTACTATAACTAAGATAATCTCTTAAAAAGTGCAAAAGTGCGGAAAACATCAAAGGTTACACTAAAGGCAAGTCGGATCCAGTGATTCATCTTGTCTATCTGTTTTCATTTTATTTTTATTTTTCAACATTTTTAGTTTTCATTTTCCTGTTTAAAATCTTTTTCTAAATTTTTTATTTGATTAGACATTGAGGATAAACCGGTACTAAAAGCTCTTGTGTCCTTGGACGACCTCGGTATCTTACCAACGCTATACTACGCTCACGATGGGTGCACTTGCCCATATGTGTGTTTAGTGTTAGTAAAATATCGTATTTTATAAATTTAAAACTTGACTAAAGTGTTAAAAAGGGCTAAAAAAATATACATAAAAACATATAATGCTACACACGCATCAAGTTTTTGGTACCATTGCCGGGGACACAAGGATTTTAAGAAAGTTAGAAATCAACGGCCTATCGTTTTTCTTTTTTTTATTAGATTTTTCTTAGATTTTCAGCTTCTGAACACGGGGTTGTGCCCAATAAACACGCCCCGTGCCCAAGTATCAGATACTGAAAACAGAACCGTAAGATCCCGACGGTTGGTAATTTCTGACACAAACATGAGCGATACTGATTTTTTTTACTACCGCTCCTCTTATGGTACATGGTGTCAAATATGTGGCGGAAATCATGAAGATTTAAAATGTTATTTTTTAAATTATACTCCCTAATATATAGACCCATCGTTTTCCTGTAGCCTTAAGAGGGGCGAGAGTAAAAATAATCCATATCTCTCCCTAGATTGCTCTCAATCATCTATTTTAAATGAAATGATTCTTGATAATTTTTTTCAAATGGAAGATCTAATTCTTAATTGGATAAAAGAGCTTGAGATGGACATAACTAATTCATCTCAAGACAACGCCCAAGAAGAATTATTGAGATCGCATTCGGATAAAAACAACATCGTCGCTCCCGAAATCACCTCTAACATTTTCGAAGACTTGAGCGATAGTCGTCCCTGTGTTGATTGTGCCGTGAAGGACTCCCCATCGACTTCCGTCGATGCATACATAGACCAGAGCGATTCGACATATACCTTCTTTAACGAGATCCCGGATAAGGGTTGGACTTGTCCACCTACATTTAGCATAGGAATCACCCTTTTCCAATAACCTCTTGTGTTCTCGTCTAAAACTAGGGCAACTAAGGTATCTTAGGCACTTCGGTGTTGTTCCGTCCAGTAAGGAACCACCCGATCCGGATAAATTCCTTAAAAATAGACAAAACTTCATAAACAGCTTCTAGACACGGGGCCGTGTCCAGGTCAGTACGCCCCCGTGTCCACCAAAAGATTCTCGTCTGACTTTCGGTCAGAATACGGACAAAAAGTGTCAGAATCTTGTCTGCACACGGGGCCGTGTCCAGCCGACATGGGGCCGTGTCCAGCGTGCTGTCGTTTTCTATAAATGGAGCAACATTCCTGCACATTTGGACCATTCCAAAGACAGAGATTTGGTGGGATCTTCACACATACCATACTAGGTGTATTCTAAAGAAGGTTCTCAACAACCATCTTGTCTTTTCTACTTTTGTCCATTGCCTTCTTCTTCATTTTTTTCCCTCGAGCACCTCCATTAGAGCTTGAAATCACCATGGTTTCAAGCTTTATTGTGATATTTGTTAGATTTTTATTCAAGGGATCTTGTTTAAAATAAGTTTTACAACACTGTTTTAAGTTATTTCTGTTTAAAAATGCTTCAAAAGTCAGAAAAATAATTTAAAGCTCCAAGATTCCTTGTTTCAAAAATCCGCAGAGAGGTGAACACGGGGCCGTGCTCAGCGAGCACGGGGCTGTGTTCGAGGTACTATTTCACTAAAATGAACTCTTTTCGGTTTGTTCTCCTAGAATGTCAAGCAGAAACAGTAGAACATCCTCATCGCACTCCAGGAACAACCAACAAGGAAGAAGGTCATCGGTAGAAGACTCCCTCGTCAACTATGTCTATGCTTTGAGAGAGGCCATAGACGAAATGATGGGGGTTGAGGAAGCTCTGGTCGACCGTATCAATCATTTATCGGTTGGACTAGAAGGGTGTCTTAGAGAGGTCAACCTTTTGCACCAAAGGTTGAATATCCTCACTTCTCCTCCTTTGGTACCAATCGTTACACAAAGGGCATGGAATGTGGTACCAGAAGTTATCATACCAGCCGAGTGGTATGCCATACACACGGAACCCCCTCAAGACATACTACATGGGGTCCCGGTTGCCGTCACTCCTCTGCCACAAGATGTTGTGGAAAATGAGCCCGCCTTCTTCCTCCCAAAAGAAATAGAAGAATGGCTCAACAATATCTAGGGGACGCCTCTCGGTTTTGAGTTCTACAACGCCTTTAAAATACCGGGAAGCTATTTCCGGGCTTTTGTTATTCCTACAATAATGGTAGAACTCCTTAGGATTATTTCATGTATCACTTGACCTATCTATCTTAGGAACCTTCTTTTTAGCTTTCTTTTTATTTTTATTTTTCTACGACCTTATGTAACTCTCTCTTTAATGAATGATGGTTTTCAAAACTATTTGGTGTTTGGATGATGTTGTAATGAATAAAACACACTCAAGATGGTAAAGGATACTAAGGGAGACTTGAACCAACACCCCATGCACAAAAACAGAGCCTCCCGACAATTTTTCATCATTATAGCAAGTTCATCACGGGTCGTGCTCAGCCAACACGCCCCGTGCTCAAGGTGTAACATCTGTGTCTGAAATCATTGTAAACAATTCAGTTATCAATAAAAAAAAGTTATTTGATCCCAATGTTTGTTTGGTTGTGTTTTACATTTTTCATGTTTTGACTTTTATTCAATTTCAAACCCTATATCGCTTTCTGGAGAGTTATACGCAAACTGGTGCGTAAACGTAATCAGTTTAATGCGACAAATACTCCGGAACATCAACATATACTTAACATACCTTAAATAACATTTACATAACTTAGAAATAAGTTTTGAAGGCTTTGGTATGGCAAAAACAAGTTAATTCGCTTACAGGGACTAAACTTGACAAACTGCGAAAGTATACCAATTTGAACTGTAACGAACATTCTGGAACATGACCATAAGTTAAACACACCTTAAATATCCTTTATACAGCTTATAAATAGGCTTTGAGGGGTTCGGTGTGCTAAAAAAACTTTTGGGTCATTCAGGGACTAAAAGCGTCAAAAAGTGCACAAGTTTGCATTTTCGCGCATAACTTACGTTCTGAATACCTCCGGACATCCAAAAATTTATGTAAGCACTAAAATATTTTATTTTAGTGTTTGGCATAAGAAAAATCCATTCGTCACGCATTTTGGATCGTTTTCGCGCTTGTGCGCATTCCGTCGTAATTAAGCGAACATCGCGATCGTACGACCAAACGAACTGACATCCGACATATTTTTGAGCATGTTTCATGTCCACAATGTTTAGTCATCATTTTAGGGCCTTAACGTTGGCTTAACGGGCCTTAAACGTGTCGGAAAAGGCTTTAAAACACGACAGGGACCAAAACTGTCATTTCTGAAAGTTGGTTTCTGACCAGTCAGGCCAGGCGGCCCGCGTAAGATTAGTGAGTCCTCTTAGATGGCCCGCGTCAGACTCCCAGAACAGATAAGATCAATTTAAACAGCAGATTACAGCTGTTAAGCTCCCAACCACACACCCACACTTGCCCTTTCAGTTCATGAGGGGCCATTTTTAGTCACCACAACATTCCAACAAGTGTACGGACGAGATTCGATCACGTTATTCAAGAAACGATCTTAACGGTTCGAAGAATACTATAAATACCCACCACATTTTCACTCATTCCTCACAAGAATCTGATTTGAGAAGCTCTAAGTTGAAACCATTGTTTCATACCTGAGCTACTTGAATCAAGATTAGCATTCGGGGACCCTTCGTAAGTATTCCTTCGTTCTTTTATTGCTTTTCGAGTCCGAAAGTCAAACTTTGTTTGACTTTCTGCATTGACCAGTTATGGTCAATGCGAAGTTCGTTTGAACTTCGCAACGTGAGCGTAATCACGATGGTTATAGTCCCTTGTGACTATGCCTACTGATTACCACGTTGTCTAGGGTCGTAAGGGTAAGCGATCTGATAAATCGCTTATACCTTCGAACCCGACCCATTTGGTCGATCATTAGGATCCGACCAAACACATTAGGTGACCATAGTATATAGGGAATAACCTTCCGAGGTTATACCTTATGGTCGCTTCGTTTAAGTAGTTATATGATAGGTAGTTTATATGCCTTAGGTAAATTACCAAAATACCCCTTTGATGCCAAAATTCATTTTAAACATATGTAACATAACTTTTGACATCTAAACTGATTTGACAACAATATTAGACATGTTAAGGCATATGTTACTTGTCATAGGACTAGTTAAGCGGTCCGAACGCGTTTTGCGCGAACGACGCGTTAAAGTAGCATAAGCCACCTAAACGGGTCGTAATGGGTCGTAAGCACTTAGGCTAGGTTTCATTTAGTATGTAGGCTTTGTTAAACCATACTACATGAGTTCCCATACTCATTTGGTTTACGAGCCCTCATTCTATCCAATCCTCCGATCTAGGTCCGGTTTATTAACATAGTTACCTATATTAGGTGCCGTTTGATATCCGTGATCTCTAGCATTGTTTGGTTGTTACTCAAGGACTACTAAGCAATCTCAAGTGAGTACGTAGACCCCTCTTTTACGGTTTTCAAACTGTTTTGGGGTGAAACACATGTGCCTAGTTGTTACTTTCATGCTTTCCTGTTTTCACATCATATACCTGCTATGTTCGTTAGTACATTATAGTACATGATTTCATTACATTTCATGCTATGTATGTCCATTGTGTGCATACTTAGTACATTGTTTTACTTTACATTTCTGCTATGTATGTTAACTGATAGCATGCTAGCACATTGATTTACAAGACTTTTCTGCTTTGTATGTTAACTTAGCATACTTAGTACATTGTTTTCATATGACATGTATACAGTTGCTATAACATTTGGTTTGCACAAACGAGACTTATATACGTTCATTAACATTAGCTACGCCGCTCGGTAGTAAGTACTGGTACCATAGGACTTGACAAATCCCATTCCTGACATCTCGGGTTTGTTTGGATGTAAGGAATGACTGAATCCGAAAACATTTCTTTTGATAACCTTGACTAAAAGGGTTATCCGACTGTCTCAAGGCTTGAATGTATGCGTTAACTTACCACATAAATGTTTGTATCAATGTAACATGCATTACTTTGCAAAACATAACTTTTTGATATATTCAAAATACTTTGTTTTGTACATTTCTACATTTGGATTATGTGACAATACTTTACTTATAATACATAACATTTGTTGCACATTACTTGACTACTTTTGGACTATAAACATTTGACATGGCTTATACAAGGACTTTTTGACAATTGGTTTAAACATAGACTTTATACATTGGTGGTTTGTTTAAGTGATTTAAGTAACGAGGCGTGTGTAATATGATACAAGCATGGTGGATACGTCGCTGGTACTTCCTATATATAAGTGTTCGTATGGTATTACATATCGTAGCGTTATTTGAATCATTTCAATTTGAGACATATAACATTTTATACAATAACATATCTTTTACAAGACATTGCTTTACAAAGAACTTATTTTATACAACTCATTTTACTTGGTTATACATTTAACCACACATTATTCTTTTATTTATACATATCATTCGATCTTATCGCTTTTTAAACGATTTACAAAACAAAACAAAACAATTTACAAGGTTCATGACTGACTTTTGATAAACAACTTTTTCTAAACTTATAAGTCATGAATCCTATTTTCACAAACCTATGTATCTCACAGGCATTTTTATGTTGACGTACCTATTTTCACATGTGTTTTCAGGAGCTTTTGCGTAGGACGATGATCGTGACACTAGGGCGGACCTGTGCCTTAGAGACTTAAAATGAAGATAGACTTAGTTTAATTATGTTATAAACTCTTTGATTCCTGTTTAAAACAATGTAACTCTTATGTTGATAAATAAAATACAACTTTGTATGCCATGGTTATGAAACAATTAATTCTGTTACAACACTCCCCGACGTTTTCCGCCACGTTTTGTATGTTATACGTGGTCGGGGTGTGACAGAAGAGTTGGTATCAGAGCCAATGGTTATAGGGAATTAGGTTATTAGTAATGCTTTGACCTAGACTATAACCTTTCTAGGACCCCAACACAAGTTATCTTGTGTTTAGATTTTAAAACATGCACTTCACCTATCCTTAGGTGATAACCACAACGGGAACATCAAGTTCGAATCCGCTTTGAAAATTAATCATCTGTTTTTGGATGATTGATTACTAGGTTTTGAACCCTCTGTTGTAAGGTTTTGAACCCTTCCAGTTTGATTTTTGGCTTTCTGCCTTCCAAATTTTCAAAATCTCGTCAAAGTTTTGGGTTTTTTTTTAGATAATGTGAACACGTGCAAACTGGAAGAGTGAATGCCTGTACCCTGGGTTTTCTGTCTAAGGCTAGAGTGTTCGTACAAATCCACATAATCGAACCAGACACTCTTACCTGGGAACTCTTGGGGTGAGTGTTCACTTATAGGCAAGCATGTCTTCGCGATACATTATTTTTGACCCATTTACTTTGATTAGTCACTGTGTGTCGTTTGTCAGCTTGGTAATGCGGACGAATGACCACCATCTTTGCTTTTGTTGATTTTGTTTCATCTCATTCTCTTCATCCAATCATCTCACTCGTTTCCTTTCATGTTTCCTCTTTTAGAATGCCTCATCGACGCGAAAACCAGATAGCGACTGCCGAACTGGCAGAAATCATTGCGCAGCAGATGGCTGCTCAATTTCCAAACCTCTTTGCTCAATGGAACCAAGCCAACAACAACAACAATGCTCCATGCAATTTCAAGACTTTTAACTCGGCTAAACCACTCAAGTTTAGTGGTTCTGAGGGAGCGACTGGGCTTCTTCAATGGTTCGAGAGCATTGAGAATACTTTCCGCCACGTGCAGTGTCCTGACAATCGCAAGGTCGAGTTTTCTTCGAGTGTGTTTCAGAAGATGGCTCTTACGTGGTGGAATTGGGTAATGAGAGACCGTGGTGCAGAAGTTGCTCTAGCACAAACATGGGCTGAACTTAGGGCCCTTATGATGAGGGAGTTCTGTCCTCGTCATGAACAGCGAGCTTTGGAGAAGGAGTTTGATGACTTGAAACAAGACAGTGGCGAACACAAGGCGTATACTGATAGGTTTGAGGAGTTGAGTCTGCTTTGCCCAACAATGGTTACCCCACTCGACAAGGCTATTGAAAGGTACATCGACGGCCTACCTGACTCAGTGCAAGACATCATTACTGGTAGTAACCCTGCCACACTCCGTCAGGCGATCGAGTTATCAGCGACATTGACTGAGTCGCAGGTTCGAAAGGGAAAGCTGCATAAAAAGGGTGACAAGGGTAAGAAGCAGGCGTCTGACAAGGGGATAGCAAGAAAGGTCAAAACAAGAATGGAAAGAATTCTGGTTCCCCAAAGGGTTCTAGGAAGCGAAAGGCTTCCCAAAACTATGTCGTTACTGCACAGGCCCAAGCTGCACCAAATCAGCCTGCGCAACCACTAGCCAAGAAGCCATATCTTGGCACTGCGCCTTTGTGCAACAGGTGTAACGGCCATCACCTACCACATCTCCAATGTCGTCATTGCACTAACTGCGGAAGAATTGGTCATCTTGCTGCCACTTGCCGCATTCCTGCTAATCAGAACCAGGTAGTTCAGAACCAAGCCCAACAAGTTGCTCAGCCTCTTGCTCAGCAACAAGGTCAAGCTGCACGACCTCATTTTCCTCCTGGTTCGTGCTACAATTGTGGGGATCTGACCCACTACAGAAACCGGTGCCCAAGGCTAGCCAACCAAAATCAGAATCCAAATCAGAATCAAGCTCAGGCTCGAGGTCGAGTCTTCAACATGAATGCTCAAGAGGCACAAGCAGACAATGAAGTGGTGAACGGTACGTTCTTTATTAATAATCAGCCTGCATCTGTTCTTTTTGATTCGGGTGCCGACAAGAGTTTTGTGTCATTGTCTTTTGAGCCAATGCTTCGCGTGTCTAGAACGAAACTAGGTAAACCTTTGACAGTAGAAGTTGCTAGTGGTGAACCCATTGTTCTTGATTATGTTCTTCGCAACTGCCAGTTGAACCTTAACGACCATCTTTTTCCTATTGACCTCACGCCTATGCAACTTGGAAGCTTCGACGTTATTGTGGGTATGGATTGGTTAGCCAGGCATCGCGCAGAGGTAGTTTGTTTTGAGAAGATTGTTCGTGTGCCACTTTCGACAGGCGAGATCCTACAGGTTCATGGGGAGAAACCTACTGGTGGTCTCAAACTCATGTCTTGTTTTAAAGCTCGGAAGTATCTGCGAAAGAATTATGTGGCCTTCTTGGCACATGTCACAGCAGATAAAGGCAAAGGTAAGTCTATCCAAGATATTCCCATTGTTCGGGATTATTCTGAAGTATTCCCTTAAGATTTACCTGGTCTACCTCCAGCACGCCAAGTCGAGTTCCGTATTGATCTCCTACCTGGTGCAAATCCCATTGCCAGAGCTCCATATCGTCTTGCACCGTCTGAGATGCAAGAGTTGTCTAAGCAGCTTCAGGAACTCTCTGACAAAGGTTTTATCCGTCCTAGCTTTTCACCATGGGGTGCTCCCGTTCTTTTTGTCAAGAAGAAGGATGGATCTTTTAGGATGTGTATCGATTATCGTGAGCTTAACAAGCTTACCATCAAGAATCGATATCCCCTACCTCGCATTGATGATCTCTTTGATCAGTTACAGGGTGCTTCTTATTTTTCAAAGATTGATATACGATCTGGATATCACCAACTTCGTGTGCATGAAGAAGATATTCCCAAGACAGCGTTCCACACTCGTTATGGGCATTATGAGTTCACGGTCATGCCATTCGGTTTGAATAATGTTCCTGCGGTTTTCATGGAGTTAATGAATAGGGTCTGCAAGCCTTATTTGGATCAGTTCGTCATTGTTTTTATTGACGACATCTTGATTTATTCTAAGACGCGAGCTGATCACGAGCAACATCTTCGTCTTACTCTGGAACTCCTAAAGAAAGAGCAACTTTTCGCCAAATTCTCCAAGTGTGAATTCTGGCTTAAAGAGGTTCAATTCTTAGGACATATTATCAATGAACAAGGTATTCATGTAGATCCCTCCAAGATCAGTGCGATTAAGGATTGGGATACGCCTACTACTCCTACTGAGGTTCGTTCTTTTCTTGGTCTAGCGGGTTATTACCACCGCTTCATTGAAAATTTCTCAAAGATTGCAGTTCCTCTAACTGCTCTAACTCAGAAGAACAAGCCCTTTGATTAGGGATTCAAGCAAGAGGAAGCGTTTCTGACTTTGAAACAAAAACTTTGCGACGCGCCTATTCTGAATTTGCCTGAGGGCAATGATGATTTCGTCATTTATTGCGATGCGTCTAAATTGGGTCTTGGTTGTGTTCTGATGCAAAGGAACAAATTCATAGCATACGCATCGAGGCAGTTGAAGATACATGAGAAGAACTACACCACTCATGATCTTGAGTTAGGTGCAGTTGTCTTCACTCTTAAGATCTGGAGACACTATTTGTACGGTACAAAATGTGTGGTTTTCACGGACCACAAAAGTCTTTAGCATATCTTCAATCAGAAAGAACTCAACATGAGACAACGACGTTGGGTCGAGCTTCTAAACGACTATGACTGCGAAATTCGCTACCATCCTGGTAAGGCGAATGTCGTAGCCGATGCATTGAGTCGTAAGGAACGTACTAAGCTTCATTGTGTTCGTGTTCAATCTGTTATTCAAGCTCGATCCGATATCCAAGCACACATTTCTCAGGCTCAACAATCTTGTGTTTCACAAGGTTTGATGGATAAGGAATTTCCCTATCACATAACACCTGACCTTGAACTGAAGGACAATGGATCGTATTACTTCATGGACCGTTTGTGGGTCCCAAGCCAAGATAACCTTCGCACCTTTCTTATGGATGAAGCCCATAAGTCGCGTTATTCTGTTCATCCTGGCTCAGTTAAGATGTATAAGGATCTTCATATTCAGTATTGGTGGCCTGGTATGAAGAAAGACATTGCCTTATATGTATCAAAATGCCTTACTTGTCTTAAGGTTAAGGCTGAACATCAGCGTCCTTCGGGTTTATTGGTGCAGCCAGAGATCCCAGTTTGGAAATGGGAAAACATTACTATGGATCTCATTACTAAACTTCCGCGCACAAAGAAAGGTCATGATGCCATCTGGGTAGTTGTTGATCGTCTTACTAAGTCAGCGCATTTCTTGCCAATCCGTGAGGATTTTTCTGCTGACAAACTTGCTAAAATCTATGTGGATGAAATTGTAGCTCGACATGGTGTTCCTTTAAACATCATTTCTGATAGAGGTGCTCGTTTCACTTCTCATTTTTGGAGAACCATGCAATCTGCTATGGGGACCCAACTTAATCTGAGCACGACTTATCATCCGCAAACGGATGGTCAGTCTGAAAGAACAATCCAGACTCTGGAGGATATGCTTAGAGCTTGTGTGATCGATGTTGGTGGTAGTTGGGATTCACATCTTCCGTTGATTGAATTCTCCTACAACAACAGTTATCACACCAGCATCAACATGGCTCCTTTCGAGGCTCTCTATGGTCGAAAATGTCATTCACCAGTCTGCTAGAATGAGATCGGTGAGGCTCAGCTTACTGGACCTGCCCTCATTTTAGAGACAACTGACAAGATTAAGAAAGTTCGTGATAACCTTCAGACAGCTAGAAGCCATCAAAAGAGTTACGCGGACCCAAAACGCAAGCCCTTGGAATTTCAAGTCGGTGATCGAGTATTACTTAAGGTCTCACCTTGGAAAGGTGTGATCAGATTTGGAAAGAAAGGAAAACTTGCACCTAGATACGTTGCACCATTCAAGATCGTCGAAAAAATCGGTAAGGTAGCCTACAGACTTGAGTTACCTCCTGAACTTGGAAATGTTCATCCAACCTTTCACGTGTCCAATCTCAAGAGGTGTTTAGCTGATGAGAACCTCCACATACCGCTTGACGAAATTCGTGTTGACAAAACACTGAAATTTGTTGAGAAGCCAGTGGAAATCATGGAACGTGAAGTCAAGTGGCTCAAACGCAAGCGCATTCCTTTGGTCAAGGTTCGCTGGGAATCTAAACGTGGACCCGAGTTTACTTGGGAACGCGAAGATCAAATGAAGGCGAAATATCCGCATCTTTTCCCACGAGCTTCCTCTAAATAAATTTCGGGATGAAATTTCCACAAGTAGGGGATACTGTAACATCTGTGTCTGAAATCATTGTAAAAAATTCAGTTATCAATAAAACAAAGTTATTTGATCCCAATGTTTGTTTGGTTGTGTTTTACATTTTTCATGTTTTGACTTTTATTCAAGTTCAAACCGTATATCGCTTTCTGGAGAGTTATACGCAAACTGGTGCGTAAATGTAATCAGTTTAATGCAACAAATACTCCGGAACATCAACATATACTTAACATACCTTAAATAACCTTTACATAACTTAGAAATAATTTTTGAAGGCTTTGGTATGGCAAAAACAAGTTAATTCGCTTACAGGGACTAAACATGACAAACTGCGAAAGTATGCCAATTTGAACTGTAACGAACATTCCGGAACATGAACATAAGTTAAACACACCTTAAATATCCTTTATACAGCTTAGAAATAGGCTTTGAGGGGTTCGGTGTGCTAAAATAAACTTTTGGGTCATTCAGGGACTAAAAGCGTCAAAAAGTGCACAGGTTTGCATTTTCACGCATAACTTACGTTCTGAATACCTCCGGACATCCAAATATTTATGTAAGCACTAAAATATTTTATTTTAGTGTTTGGCATAAGAAAAATCCATTCGTCACGCATTTTGGATCGTTTTCGCGCTTGTGCGCATTCCGTCGTAATTAAGCGAACATCGCGATCGTACGACCAAACGAACTGACATCCGACATATTTTTTAGCATGTTTCATGTCCACAATGTTTAGGCATCATTTTAGGGCCTTAACGTTGGCTTAACGGGCCTTAAACGTGTCGGAAAAGGCTTTAAAACACGACAGGGACCAAAACTGTCATTTCTGAAAGTTGGTTTCTGACTAGTCAGGCCAGGCGGCCTGCGTAAGATTAGTGAGTCCTCTTACACGGCCCACATCAGACTCCCAGAATAGATAAGATCAATTTAAACAGCAGATTACAGCTGTTAAGCTCCCAACCACACACTCACACTTGCCCTTTCAGTTCATGAGGGGCCATTTTTAGTCACCACAACATTCCAACAAGTGTACGGACGAGATTCGATCACGTTATTCAAGAAACGATCTTAACGGTTCGAAGAATACTATAAATACCCACCACATTTTCACTCATTCCTCACAAGAATCTGATTTGAGAAGCTCTAAGTTGAAACCATTGTTTCATACCTGAGCTACTTGAATCAAGATTAGCATTCGGGGACCCTTCGTAAGTATTCCTTCGTTCTTTTATTGTTTTTCGAGTCTGAAAGTCAAACTTTGTTTGACTTTCTGCATTGACCAGTTATGGTCAATGCGAAGTTCGTTTGAACTTCGCAACGTGAGCGTAATCACGATGGTTATAGTCCCTTGTGACTATGCCTACTGATTACCATGTTGTCTAGGGTCGTAAGGGTAAGCGATCTGATAAATCGCTTATACCTTCGAACCCGACCCATTTGTTCGATTATTAGGATCCGACCAAACACATTAGGTGACCATAGTATATAGGGAATAACCTTCCGAGGTTATACCTTATGGTCACTTCGTTTAAGTAGTTATATGATTGGTAGTTTATATGCCTTAGGTAAATTACCAAAATACCCCTTTGATGCCAAAATTCATTTTAAACATATGTAACATAACTTTTGACATCTAAACTGATTTGACAACAATATTAGACATGTTAAGGCATATGTTACTTGTCATAGGACTAGTTAAGCGGTCCGAACGCGTTTTACGCGAACGACGCGTTAAAGTAGCATAAGCTACCTAAACGGGTCGTAATGGGTCGTAAGCACTTAGGCTAGGTTTCATTTAGTATGTAGGCTTTGTTAAACCATACTACATGAGTTCCCATACTCATTTGGTTTACGAGCCCTCATTCTATCCAATCCTCCGATCTAGGTCTGGTTTATTAACATAGTTACCTATATTAGGTGTCGTTTGATATCCGTGATCTCTATCATTGTTTGGTTGTTACTCAAGGACTACTAAGCAATCTCAAGTGAGTACATAGACCCCTCTTTTACTGTTTTCAAACTGTTTTGGGGTGAAACACATGTGCCTACTTGTTACTTTCATGCTTTCCTGTTTTCACATCATATACCTGCTATGTTCGTTAGTACATCATTTCATTACATTTCATGCTATGTATGTCGATTGTGTGCATACTTAGTACATTGTTTTACTTTACATTTCTGCTATGTATGTTAACTGATAGCATGCTAGCACATTGATTTACAAGACTTTTCTGCTTTGTATGTTAACTTAGCATACTTAGTACATTGTTTTCATATGACATGTATACAATTGCTATAACATTTGGTTTGCACAAACGAGACTTATATACGTTCATTAACAGTAGCTACGTCGCTCGGTAGTAAGCACTGGTACCATAGGACTTGACAAATCCCATTCCTGACATCTCGGGTTTGTTTGGATGTAAGGAATGACTGAATCCGAAAACATTTCTTTTGATTACCTTGACTAAAAGGGTTATCCGACTGTCTCAAGGCTTGAATGTATGCGCTAACTTACCACATAAATGTTTGTATCAATGTAACATGCATTACTTTGCAAAACATAACTTTTTGATATATTCAAAATACTTTGTTTTGTACATTTCTACATTTGGATTATGTGACAATACTTTACTTACAATACATAACATTTGTTACACATTACTTGACTACTTTTGGACTATAAACATTTGACATGGCTTATACAAGGACTTTTTGACAATTGGTTTAAACATGGACTTTATACATTGGTGGTTTATTTAAGTGATTTAAGTAACGAGGCGTGTGTAATATGATACAAGCATGGTGGATACGTCGCTGGTACTTCCTATATATAAGTGTTTGTATGGTATTACATATCGTAGCGTTATTTGAATCATTTCAATTTGAGACATATAACATTTTATACAAATAACATATCTTTCACAAGACATTGCTTTACAAAGAACTTATTTTATACAACTCATTTTACTTGGTTATACATTTAACCACACATTATTCTTTTATTTATACATATCATTCGATCTTATCGCTTTTTAAACGATTTACAAAACAAAACAAAACAATTTACAAGGTTCATGACTGACTTTTGATAAACAACTTTTTCTAAACTTATAAGTCATGAATCCTATTTTCACAAACCTATGTATCTCACAGGCATTTTTATGCTGACGTACCTATTTTCACATGTGTTTTCAGGGGCTTTTGCGTAGGACGATGATCGTGACACTAGGGTGGACCTGTGCCTTAGAGACTTAAAATGAAGATAGACTTAGTTTAAGTATGTTATAAACTCTTTGATTCCTGTTTAAAACAATGTAACTCTTATGTTGATAAATAAAATACAACTTTGTATGCCATGGTTATGAAACAATTAATTATGTTACAACACTCCCCGACGTTTTCCGCCACGTTTTGTATGTTATACGTGGTCGGGGTGTGACACAAGGATCTGCATAAAAATGCCTAGTTCAGGTAACTGGAAACGGGGCGTGTTCACTTTCTGTTACTGGCAATCTGAACACGGGGCCGTGCCCTGTCACCACGGCCCGTGTCCAGATGCCTAGTAACATAAATTTTTGTTTTTAACACACCTTTTACGCATTCAATCAACCTAAAAACTTATTTTTGGGACACATTGAGGACAATGTGTAATTTAAGTGGGGGGGGGGGGGGAATGCTAAAACCTTGAATTTTGCAAGTCCTAATTACAAGCATTACACAAAACTCTATTGGAACCGCTAAACACCCCATTTTTTTTCAAAAACTTTTCAATTTTTTTACTTGTCTTGGTTTAAATTGGGAATAACAAGTTCTAAAAAAAATGTTATATTTTTACAAATTTACAACCAATAGCGTCGTGATAAAAAGAACCAACATAAGGAAATTATGAAACGGCTTGACAAATCTAGTTAAAATTTGATTATATATACTTGATCACATGAAAAACCCATTCCCACAAAAAGTGAGTTTTGAGCCTTTATTGAGCATACAAATACACATCTTTTAAACTAAATGCTCATCTTTCGTTTCTTGTGTGAATAGTTGCTTGGTTTCCTACAACTCTAGAACTTGCCATGACAATACATTCTCGGTCCTTATCAACCTAAACCCAAGTAAGTAAATGATGGAGGCATTAGGACTAACCATTTTTCTTTCAACACCATTAGTTTTTTTTTTACCACCTACCCAAAATCCCCCTAGTTAACCCCTTTGAGCCTAAACCTTTTCATTTCTAAACCTACAAAACAAACACCATTTACCACTAAAACCCTTTTTCATTTTAAACCCTTTATTTTAGTAAAAAGCTCGGTCTTCATGTGACATTCATTATCAAAAAAAAAAATGATGAAGTCTAGCAATAAACAAACAAGTTCCTCAAAAGAAACTTTGTTTGAAAAATGCTTCGTTTGAATAAAAAGTCACAAAAACAAAATGTTTTACGAAAACCGACGCTTTTTACGCCTTTCGCCCTTTTCTACTAACCACTAACGCAAAACCACCTGCCTTTAACCCAAGCCTAACCCTTCCCCAAGTCCTCTTGATATTTACAAAGGTTTATAGTTAAAAAGGATGAGGATTGATTGCTTGGCAAGCATATGGTAGAAGTAAGTTCCATGCCGGTCTTGAGTGTTTCACAAAAATACATCTTCGGCCGAGTGTTGAGTGACCTCTCGTGAGGTATATGAACTTGTATATAAATGGAATTTTAAAGAGGCATGTTATGCCCAAATAAGTAATTTCTCTTATGTAATGTTCTAAATAAATCATAACGAATAGGATTGTAAATAACATAAAAATAAAACCTAATAAAGATCTTGGAATCCCGACACTCAAGACAAGTCCAAAACTTCTCTTCTACCCATTCCATTTGCGTGTGTAAGCCACATTAAAAAGAGTTTTGCTTGAGGACAAGCAAAGATTCAAGTGTGGGGGTATGTGATGTGTGTAAAATGAAACATATAAATTACATCAAATGAGGCATAAAACTAACCCTTTTTTAGTACTAATGTTGGAAAAAGTGTGCTTTTGTCTTCCTTTTGTATTTTCAGGATTAAATGAGCGTAAATGAACAAAAGAAGCAAAAATGCAGCTGAATCTAACATAAATACAAG
Organism: Helianthus tuberosus; assembly: GCA_030545235.1. Taxonomy (NCBI): domain Eukaryota; kingdom Viridiplantae; phylum Streptophyta; class Magnoliopsida; order Asterales; family Asteraceae; genus Helianthus; species Helianthus tuberosus. Next base: position 104,397,800 of record CM060448.1, read on the forward strand.
AAAAGGAATAAACATGGCATGCCCGACCCCTCGACAGCATCTCCCCAAGCAAAAACAAGAGATCAGAAGGCTGAACACGCCCCGTGCCCAGTGGACACGGGGGCGTGCTCAAGTGTCTGCAAAAAAGACAAAGTTGTAGAAGCTTCTATTTCCCAACACGGGGGAGTGCCCAGCTCCACACGGCCGTGGTCAACGCTAAGATTCGCAGAATCCAAGCAAATCTTGATAGTACAGATACGCTTCTGCACACGGGGGCGTGGTCAACTAATGCAGACAAACTACATTTAATGAAGAAAGAGAAAGTGGGTGGACACGAGGCCGTGTCCGGGCTTCTGTGCAGGCTATAAATAGAGGTGTTTGTTTCATTTCAAAGGCATCCCTTGACAAACCACCTCTCTCCCACTTCACCCACACTCCACCACCATCACAACACCCTCATCCACCACCACCACCATCATCCATCATAGAGTGTGTGTAGTAGTCTCGGGATCCAAGATTGATAGTAAGAGTTCTTGACAATCAAAGGCCATGTTTGCCTAAGTCTCTTACATCACTTGGTGAAGACAAGCATGTAGTGTAATACTTTTGTTTTTTAATCTTTTCGCACTTTTTATTTGGTTATGTATTAATGACTTTAATAATTCGTTTCTTATGTTGAAGGTGAAACTTACTTATCATTTGTCCGTGATGCCTTGGCGTTATTTTATTGTCTATCTAAAATAAAGGATTTACACCATTCATATCTCTACGGTCTATATAGAGATATGTTGGCTACCTGGTCGGGGGTTAAGGGAATGGTTTGGTAAGGTTCTTGCCTTGTTCAATGTATATATCCTGCAAGGACCTAGGTCAAGCTTACTAGGACCTCCTTCAATACCCACTGGTATTGGATGGTGGGGGTGCAAATGGCTTGATTCCCTCATATGTAAACTACTATTAATACAATAACCCGGCTACTTGGGATTGTATCCCTGCTGACTCAAACCACTTAGCCGAGGGTAACGTCACCTTCAAAAGAGGGGCCTACCACATTACGCATTAATAACTTAATTAATTATATTTCAATAATCCAACCCTTTAGGATTGTATCCTTGCTGACTCAAACTACTGGGTTGAGGGTAACGTCACCTTCAAAAGAGGGGCCTACTAGTATAACTAAGATAATCTCTTAAAAATGTAAAAGTGCGGAAAACATCAAAGGTTACACTAAAGGCGAGTCGGATCTAAGTGATTCATTTTGTCTATCTATTTTTATTTTCAGCATTTTTAGTTTTCATTTTCATGTTTAAAACGTTTTTTCTAAATATTTGATTTGATTAGACGTTGAGGATAAACCAGTACTAAAAAGCTCATGTGTCCTTGGACGACCTCGGTATCTTACCAACGTTATACTACGCTCACGATGGGTGCACTTGCCCATATGTGTGTTTAGTGTTAGTAAAATATCGTGTTTTATAAATTTAAAACTTGACTAAAGTGTTAAAAAGGGCTAAAAATATACATAAAAACATATAACGCTACACACGCATCAATGTTTGTGAGGTTTTAACCTATGATTTAACATTTCTCAGCCTTGTTTTTAAGCCCAACTAACCATTCAATTGATTATGAGCATTAGGACATAGGTTTGAGATGAGTTAGACTCAAGTTTACTAAGATTAACTAAGTTTAGATGAAAACAGAAACGAACAATCCACTTTGGAGCCTTTTTGGTGACATTCCAGAGCTTGGTTTTCCATGAAAAACCTCTGGAAATGTTCCTAAGGTTGTTCCAAGCAAGTGGGAAAAAGAATGGATGAAAACCGTTAAGAAATGAGAGAGTTATGCATACTTTTGTGAAGGTTGACGTTTCTGCTCGAATATGTGATTAGCAGCTGATTAGAGGAGGATTTGAGAGTGTTTTAGATGATTTGTAAAGTGTAAATGGCTTGGAGAACACTTGGTATTTATAGGGAAGGTTTAGGTTAGTTTGTAGCTGAGTATTAAATGTTAAAACATGTTTTAAAACTAAAAAAAACACAAGTCCAGCTAAAAAAAACGAGTCTGATCCAATTCTGCGTGCTGGGCTAGCTTGGCGGGCCGCGAAGACTGGACTGGGCCTGGTCACGGGCGCCTGGACTCGATTAGGCGAGAGTTTAAGGGATTAAAGGTCCGGGTTTTGTTCGATGTCAAGACCCAGCTCAGCTGGTTTGTGCGCGTGTGTGTGAGGATGTTGACCCGGGTTCGATTCCCATGGTCAGCGGTTTTTGGAGGGTTTATTTTCTTTTTTTTTTTTGTTTTAAATCCATTATACTTTCAGCAATTACACAAACAGTCCCTGGACTTTAACTTAGTAATTTTGCACAAATGGTCCCCATGGTTTAACTAACTAACTAAGTTATATAATCTTTTAATCAATTAGTTTATCTAAGTAAATGATTAGGTAATTTAACTTGGTTAATTAACTAGGTTAACTTGTATTTTCTAACTTTAAAATCTAACGGGACTTAACTAGATTATCAATTAATTTAATTAACTAACTAATGGATAAATAACCATATTTATAACGAATTAAATTAAAGAAGCAAGATTTCTTCAACGGTTAACCATTTCGCGAAACTTCCAAGTTTCAAGAATTAGAATTCGACTTCCATTATTTTACGAGTTTCAACTAAGTTTAACGAGCATCGAGTTTCATTGTGTAATAACGAACCATGAGTCTTGATTAATATATCGTTCAAACGTGAATTTTGAATATCAGCCACACATAAGTCTAATATGAATACACCAAAATAGCTTCGTTTTCATTATGATCAATAGTCTCGAATTACAAATGAAATGAAAGTAGATTACAAAGAGAGTACAAGTGTCTAAATATGGAAAGTACAACACGACTGATACGTGCACAACTACCCCACGTAACCATGCACCACTATTTGTTTATTTTCCATTATTTCCAACTATTTATGTTATGCATGTAGCAATTAGATTAAGTCATGCATTAGTTAGTTTTTTTATACCCATTTGTTAGAGTTAGTGGGTTAGTAGTAGTTTTTACTTTGCAGTTATTTTCTTTCATTGTGTAGCCTATAAAAGGCCATTTATATTATGAATGAATCAAGAGAAAACTGATGCAAAATTAGAGTCTTGTTCTTTATCTATTTCTTGGAGTTTAACCCACTCTACGGGTATATCTATCGGGAGATTAGCCATCTCGAATCGGCTTCTATCAATTGGTGCTTTCATTCTCGATCATCATGCCTCCTCGTACAAGCTTCGAAGAAGGCGTCACGACCTTAGTTGACATGGTCGACCGGCTAGTGACCCAACAAGAAGCTATTGCCGCCCAACAAGCCTCACATACCATGTCAATGTTTGACACCATGTGGAGTTTTCTCGCGGTACAACAACAACAGCTCTTGTTTTTTTGCTCCCGACTCGGCCTAGAACCTCCACCTCCACTGCCCGCTCGACCGCCACCCACGACAACCCTCACCAACACCAACCCGAAAAACTCATATCCACCGCTGTCGCCACTGCCACAACACCAAAACCCCACACCACCATCGCGTGCGTCATTAACACCATCACAAAAACCGTTACCCAATCCCATTCCACCGCAAAAAAAGTGGGTGGCACATGTTATGTTCCCGACACTACATGCCTCACAAACCACACAAAGTCACCCTTGCTTGCTTGTTGATGACTTGATCTCCTCCTACAACAACCACCACCATGACAGCAAACTTGGTTCCTTCAATGCCTTCGCATGTCCTTTAAAGATGATTTCAAATGCTTCTGTTGGACGAAGAGAGTGGCGACCACCTTGGAGATACGTTGAGACCGGCCCTAACTCGGTTGTACGCCTAGAATGGCGACCACCGTGATACTTATTACCGTCCTTGAGGACAAGGACGTTTTCGAGCGGTGGGCATTGATACGTGCACAACTACCCCACGTAACCATGCACCACTATTTGTTTATTTTCCATTATTTCCAACTATTTATGTTATGCATGTAGCAATTAGATTAAGTCATGCATTAGTTAGTTTTTTATACCCATTTGTTAGAGTTAGTGGGTTAGTGGTAGTTTTTACTTTGCAGTTATTTTCTTTCATTGTGTAGCCTATAAAAGGCCATTTATATTATGAATGAATCAAGAGAAAACTGATGCAAAATTAGAGTCTTGTTCTTTATCTATTTCTTGGAGTTTAACCCACTCTACGGGTATATCTATCGGGAGATTAGCCATCTCGAATCGGCTTCTATCAACGACTTGCTAAAATAAGAAAGTGCGAAAATGTGGAGCGTTACATAAATGATCCGGAGAAATCTATATTTCAAGGTTTGATTATCATTGCTTGTTGATGTCTATGGAAGGCTAGGAATGAATCGAGATTCAGGAACAAAAGGCTCAGAATCGACAAGGTTTTAAGCGAGGGGAAGTCGTTGGGTTACTTGTGGGCTAGGAATTGAACTAAGTTCAAGAACTTGTCTTGGGAAAATTGGTGTAAATTTGTAATTATGTAGTTTTGGTGACTCTCAATTTTCGAGTTGGTTGTTTTCTAATGAAGTTAACATTTAAAAAAAAAAATATCTAAGAGTATAATTTAACCGTAAAAAAAAAGGAGAGAAGCAAGCAATGACGTCATCTTAGTCGCCGGCCTTCAGCTGTTTTAAACGTCTGCTGCCGCAATTATGAAAATTGAAAATAGAAGAAAATCTAGTGACATGACTACGATAGATGTCAAGTTGTCAACTTGGAAACTGTTTAAATTTACGTATAATTTGATATTTATGTTTTTAATTTCCTGTAATAAGCAGATAATAACATATTTTTTCATCATTTTTTTTATTTCTATAATCATATTTTTTTAATTATATTATTTCTTAACCATTTAATTTTCATATATTTTTTTATTTCCAAGATCATATTTATTGAATTATATCGTTTCTTAACCATTTAATTTTCATATTTTTTTTATTTCTATAATCATATAATTTTTCATTTAATCGTTTCTTAAACATTTAATTTTCATATTTTTTTATTTCTATAATCATATTTTTTTAATTATATCGTTTCTTAACCATTTAATTGTTTGTTTCATTCTTAAAAAGTATATATATTTTTTTAAAAAGCTCGTAAGTATAATTTCTAAACTATATATCGAGTAAGGTTTAGAAGAAAACCTATGAAGTTTTAAGAACTAAATGACCCAATCTACTAGCCGGTTGGTTATTTTTTTTATCTTAAAATTTAAAAAGTAAAGCAAAAGAATATAATAGTAATATATTAAAATGTTCTCTCTCTGATTAAAAAACTAATTACTTTCTCTCTCTTGTTTTCTTTCTCCAACTGAATAATTAATTAATTTTCTTCATTAGCCTTAATATGTTGTTTCATACTGTAAATATACGTATATACATAATTATATAATTAAAACATTTATATAAATATGTGTATCTTATTAGCATGTAACATATGTGTGGATTCCTAATATACATATGTGTATATGTACATTAGGGTGTCACTTAAAAAATGTTCCCAGAATTTAAAAAAACATCAACTTACACATATACATATGTGTAGATTCCTAATATAGATATGTGTACATTCCAAATGTACACATATGTATATTTTGATTTCTGGTTTTTATCTTTTCTAAATATAATCAGAGTAAACTGTTAAAATGATCACTTTTGTCATTTTAGTCCAAAACTCAAACATTTTGAATATAGGTCCCTATAGTTTTAATTTTGTTGTAATTTTCATACAAAATTAAAATATGGTCATATTTTTCAGTTAACATTCATCTTTTTTGTTCCTGTTTCCTCCATTTTAATGAAGGGCAAAATGGTCTTTTAATGTTCTATTATGAAAAAATAAAAAAATCTTACCATTTTGCCCTTCATTAAAAAGAAGGGAAATAACAAAAAAGATAGATGTTAACTGAAAAATCTGACCAGATTTTGCTTTTAGATGAAAATGACAACTAAATTGAAACCACAGGTACCCAAATTTAAAAGAATTGAGTTTTAGATTAAAGTGTCAAAAGTGACCAAACCTCAGTGACCATTTTGGCAGTTTACTTATATAACCATGATCATAATGGTATATGATGTGGTCATGACCCCCATGGTCATCATAACCCTTCACATCAGTGTCGTGTTATCCACTTCTGATCTATCATCCAAAATCACGGTGTGGTTAATGATCAAACCACTATTCTCTTATTTTAGTTTATTTTTATATAAAGGAAATATTGAAAAAGGAAAGGAGATCATGGTTGCCATGGTTTATGGTTTAATCCATAGGAACCATGATGGATGAAATAAGGGGATGGTGTAGCAATTCATTAATGGTCATATATGACTTTGCCTTTGCTAATGGACAATGAAAACATCCTCTCAACCAACTAACCAGTTAGTAAGGATGATTTGTAGGTTTGGTATTGGTTTTAGAAATATTTGGCTACAAAAGCATTTGTGTTTGTAATATACAAAAGAGGGATTTTTTTAACGACACTTGAAACATCGACCTCATCGGGAGATACATCTTACCACATATCTAGATACCGCTAACCCAAAAGCCCTTTTACGAAGGAGGGAATTGAACAGTGAAATTATGAAACCGTTCCAACTTTTATCCAAATCAAACTGATTGCAATTGTTAGTCGTTCGACTAAGAATTCATGTCTTTTGTTACATTCATGTCACATGTCTTTTGTTAGAAGATCTAAATGATAAGTGATTCGGTATCTTCCCTATTATTAACTTGTTTTACATGTTTTTCGTTAATCGTTTGTAAAGTTACTTATTCTCGGTTAATGATTCAAAGCCTAAATAGTGACAACTTTAGTATTAGAATTTTGCATAGTTACTTGAGTTCGAAATAAGCGTGTTTAAGAATTTTGCATAGTTGAAATTTTGCATAGCAACTTTATGTAGTTTCTTCTCAGTTAATGTAGCAACAAGGTGTTTATAAATTTCAAAACTTTGACCCTTGTAGTTTGATATATATTATAGTACAACTGTAATGTCTTAAATGACGTAGCGCCCAACTGCATTTAAAATAAAGTCTAAATTCAAATCAAATAACTTTTTTTTTCCTCTTCCCTTTTTAGTAATTTATAGAACCTATCAAATATCCCTTTTGCTTCTTCGCTAACATGAAAAAAAAAATCCCTTACCATACATCATGTTCATTAGCTATTTCTCAACATCGGTTAGGCCTCTATTGTATGTCTTCTCTCATTTAGGTTACTTTAGCGTCACATCATCACACCCATTAAATTATACGGTGTGTTCATATGGAAATTTGGCGTGAAAATTGCTACGTACGCTTCATACCATTCTCACACAGTTTCCACTTATAGAGGTGTGGTTTCACCTTACACATCCATGCTTCACATCCGTGAAATGTTTATATGTTGATTAAGAAAAAAAAAAAAAATTTGTTAACAGACATCCAAATTCCACGTCCGTGGAGATCTCCACACTATGGCCATGGGTAGGGAGGCATGGTGTTACATTGTGGCTACCTTACCCACGCTCACATCACTCCTCACACTGGTATACCCCTTATTGTCACTCATTCATTCACTCACTCAACTTATGGTCTCACTCCTCTCACTCAACCTTTTATTTTTAATACAATTAATATATATAGATAAAAGATCAGATACAAAGTAGGGATGAGCATATGGTACCGGATACCGATACCGATACCATCCCGATACCGTACCGTACCGATACCATACCGCTTGTATTCGGTATCGGTATCAGTATTACGTTTTACCATTTTTCGGGATCGGGATTTTGCGGGATCGGTACCGGTATTTTTCGGTAATACCGAATTAATACCGATTGTGAGGTTAGCTTATTTAAAAGGGAATATACCATTTACATTACGTTGTTTGTAGAGGAAGGGATTAATTTGGCAAGTTGGGTTAAAAAGTGTATCTAAGAACGACGAACGGATGAGGTTATTAGTTCCCAAATTACAACACAAATTTCATCAAAATCTTTGAAGGAGTTTCTCCAGATTGCAGATCGTTGTTCAAAAGACTCTACAAAAGACCGGCCCACAATGGCAGATGTTGTGGTTGCTCTTCAGCAATCAATGGCATTACAAGAACAACATGACAATTCTGCTCGGGCTACAGGTTCAATGGGGTTCACCCATAAAATGCAGCATCTACTTTTTGGGTCTAGACCTAACCCTGGTATAGCCAAACTCCTTTATAAGTGATGTGTGATATATTTTGTTGTGTTTAATTGCATATGTCTTTCATAATTTGAGTCATATAAATTTACTTTTATAGCACTAGTACCTCAATGGTATACGGTGGTCAATTTAACTATTTAGTAAAGAAGGTGGCATAGAGTAAGGGCGGGCGGGGCGCCCATCACTCACCACCCACTCATCACTTACAACATTCAATCAAGTTTCGCCACGTCATCGAGCTTTATTCCATCATTGCTAACAAATTCTAAAAAACCTTTCAATAATCAATAATCACACATTGTTTTGTCATTTTGGTTGATTAAATTGGATAACTATCTGTTTTGCAGTGGCTCTAACACTAGCTAGCCCACTATGCGTGCCACCAAGTCCTCATAAATTCTCAAAGACTCCAAAACTTGAAAGGACTAGGCTGGTTCATTTGACCATGAACGAGGTGGAAAGAGCCACCCAAAATTTTTCAGCATCACTAAAGCTTGGTGAAGGTGGTTTTGGAACCGTGTACAAAGCTCAACTACCAGACGGCCAACTTGTTGCAATAAAACGAGCGATAATAAGTGACTTGATGATTGACATAGGGCCATAGTGTTGATGATTTTGGTGGCAATTTATCATTTTAAGAATTCGGTATTTTTCGGTATCATACCGAAAAACCGGTACCGATACCGGTACCATACCGATACCATACCGCTTGTATTCGGGATCGGGATCAATTTTTGAGGAAAATCGGGATCGGTATTGTCGGGATCGGTATCGGTTCGGTATCGGTTCGATACCGTGCTCATCCCTAGTAACCACGGTAGGGTTTGGTTGACCAACTTGGAACGGGTAACTTAACATACCGAGCAAAACTAAGGTGAGTTCACTTCTCTTGAGCATGCGTCCCGATGGGTGGGACAGTTAAATGGGTATTCCTAACAGGAATAAGTCTTTTGGGTAAAAACTAGAATGTTGGATAATACACTCATTTCCTATCACTTTAAGTCCCATCTTCTACCGAATAGTTACCTGAGAGGTAACGGGGTATTAGTTGATAGCGCTATTAGGCTTGGCAACCTCACACCGTACCTGAGAGGATGGGTGTGAACTAATGACCTTAATCATGACCAATGCTTAGATAGGGGGCATTGGGGACGGGCAAAACAATCTGGAGCCATCTTGTACGGTACTCGGGTTATTATCAACATTACTTTCGGAATTGTTATTAAACTGGAATAAACACTTGGTAACCAAACGTTTTCATAAAATTGTGAACTCACCAGCGTTGTCTGATACACTTGTTTGCATGCTCGCAGGTTATAGATATGTGGAACGTGGAACTTGCTGTCTGGGAAGCTGGAGTGGTCATGGGTCGAGACACATGGAAACACGAGACGAGTCTAATAACTATCATACGTTTGTTTTACGAAATACATAACTAATGATTTATGCATCCACTGAAAATGTAGAGTTATACTTTATGTAATGTACCGCTTTATCTTAATGAATGAAAATTTTATTTAAAATCTTGTATGAGTTTAATGTGATTGGTGGCTAGATCCTTGTACGTCACACGCCTCGCGGGGGTTTCCTCTTGGGGTATTTTTGGGGGTGTGACACATTTTCACTTAATTCTCTCATGCACAATGAGCGTGTTGGAATATAAAATTAACAAAACTAAGGTGGTGTTTGTTTTTTTTTAAAAGCTCTCCTTGTCCTCTTATGTCTGCGTCGCGCAAACTATGCACAGACGTTTGGGTCTGCAGACTGTTTGTTTTCGCGAAGACCTTTCATTAGAAAAACCTCTGCGCCTCCTCTTTTTGGTGCAGATGTGAGATGTCCTCTTTTTGGGTCTGCAAACTTTCTTCTTACCCTAAAATCAAAACACCTTCTCCTCCACAAAAAACCTAACACCTCTCCACCCCTTCTCCTCCACCCCATCTTCTCAACCGCCGCCACCCACCCTCCCACTGGCGGCACCCTCCTATAGTCCGCCGCAACATCTCTAGAAACCCTAACCTAACCCTAATTTTGCTCCTACAACAAAATTAATATTCCTAACATATCCAACTGTTATGATCAATACTAACAACAGAAAAGTACAACTGTTTGATTACAAAACGCATCCATTCAATTAAGAAAACCTTCGTGGAATAATAGTCGAAGATACGAATAACGAATTAACTACAAACAGTTACCTCCTTCAATGTTGACGGTAACCTTCGTGGAATAATAGTCGAAGATACGAATAACGAATTAACTACAAACAGTTACCTCCTTCAATGTTGACGGTTTGTCGGTGAATGTAAAAAGGGGAGTATGGGACGAGTTGTAAAATTTATTGGGTTTTTCTTTTGGTGAGCCCAATAAAGTGCCCTAAAGTGTCACAATTAGCTTGTTAGATTTCAGTAAATGCATTCATGAGTTAAAAACTAGTCACATGTGATAATTTATTGTTAGTTGTTCTATGAATAAATCTCAGTTTATTCAACCGCCCATTATGTTGGTTTATCATGATGTTTATAGTGATAAAATGGTATTAGAATTTGTATGATGATCAGCAGTTTGCAGAAGTTAAAAAAACAAACAGTCTATTTCTTGCAGACTGCAGATGTTTGATCTACCTTTTCTGCTACAGATGTCTCCAGACATGGTCCGCAAACTACATACATTTTACCTCTGACAAAACAAACAACCCTAAGACATTTTATAATGCACAAGTTAACGTGATGAGATAAGAATAGCCCATTTTTCTCAAAATGGGTTCAAGCAAGGAATGTTAGGGGGAAGGTGAGCCTATAACCTTATGAAGCGTAGGATAGGATCTTATCCTTTATTATAAAGGATGAAGATATCATTTTTTTTTTGTAGATAACAATTTTTTTACACATAATTACTATTGAATACCATTAGATGGGGTAAAGCTAGTGTATTAGATGGGGTAGCATAGCCTACCTCTTAACCCAGTCTTCGTACCGTTTACGTAGTGTAAGAAAAACAGATAAAATTAAGTTTTATACAAAGAATACCTCAGATGTCCTGAATTTTTAAACTAGCACCGCCATTGCTATTCGATCATGTGTTAGAGACGGTCTAATTGACACCAATAAATAATAGTAAAATCTAAAACAATACTTAATATATGATATTGATGATGGAGTGTTTAACATTACTTGACGTCATTTTATACATCACCTAAATCATAAAATAGGGAATCAAAGATGGTATTAATGGGCACTACTATACACACCCCCCTATTACTAACTACACCCCCCCTCCTCTCACATAACTTACAGGTGGGGCCTGCGTGGGACCGACAGTTTCCTCTCACAAGGGGGGGGTGGTTAGTAATAAGGGGTGTGTATAGAATGTGCCTATGTTAATCCCATCCTCGAATTTTCCACATAAAAAAATACGAAATATGCCTCGTCATCATAACTTGCACCACTTGCATAAACCCTTGTACACTTAATTTTCCACCTAGTTTTAATCCACGTTTTACTTTAGTACTCTATGCATTTCTATATATACCACAGACGTCATTGCCAACCTGTCGCTATATTAATTCTTATAATTCCCTATTCAACCAAACGTACAAGCCTCAATCCATAACGTCCAACATCATCATCTAACAATTATGTCAAAGAAAATCAACATTTACCAAATTAATTACAAAAAAAAAAAAATCTAACCAAACTTTTTTTTTTTGAAAGGAAAAATCTAACCAAACTTAACTCTAACAAACTCAAACTGAAACCCAAAATAATAATCAAAGCCACAAGGCACCGGCTTTTTTAAGCGCCGGTATCAATTCACCGGAAATATGCGTCGCCATCACCTGATCCAACCCTCCGAACATCCGTCCGCCGATAAAAACCGCCGGAAACTGCACACGCCGCTTATTTTCACCGTCGTGTTCCGCTCCGATCGTCTCAAGCTCCTTCGCAACATCGTTCTCTTCGTCTTCTTCAAACTCAAAGACGCTGGGATTTACACCGTGACCGTTCAACAACCGCTTCACTACGTGACTCATACAGCATCCACGCCGCGCCAACACGATCACGGCGTTTTCTGACACGGCGTCTCTCACCGCGCCTTTTTCCGATCCGTGAAACTGCGTCGCCGGTTTCTGATCGCCGGCGTGACGGCCGGGTAACGGCAGCGGCCATGCTTTGTAAGGAATTGCTTGTTGCATTATGTATTGTTTCGGGAGAGAGAGGGAGAGAGAGAGAGAGAGAGTATGTGTGTGTGTTTGTTAGGGGTTGGGGTAGGGGGGATTTATATAGGGGATGGGGGATTGTGATTTGGGTGAGGTGAAAGGGTTAGTCGTCAACGGCAGTTACGCGTCACGTAAGTTTTGTGATGATGTAAGGGTGACGTGTTTTATTATTATTATTGGGCACTACTATACACAACCCCTATTGCTAACTACACCCCCTCCTCTCACATAACTTACAGGTGGGGCCTGCGTGGGACTGACAGTTTCCTCTCACAAGGGGGTGTGGTTAGTAATAGGGGGGGTGTGTATAGAATGAGCCTTATTATTATTATTATTATTATTATTATTATTATTATTATTATATTGATTTGTAATGTTGTTGGGCATCCCACGTTTTACGTACCCCACTCATGACATGATCACCGTCCTCTCAATAAACCCAATACGCGGCCTCTTGTCTTGTGTGTTCCACGCCCTTGCTTTGCTTGCTACTTCTTTTTTATATTTATTTTTTGCTTCATTATTATATTATGCTAAGTTAGAACCTCGTGTATTACACGGGTTTAATAAATTTAATTTTATATACTAAATAAAAAAATAATATATTTTAAAAACTTCATTTATTACATGTGTTGAGTAAATATAATTTTATATATTATATAATAAAAGAATATAACTTTAAGAACCTCATGTATTTTACGAGTTGAATTAATGTAATTTTATATACCAAACAATAAAAAAATTATATTTAAAAAAAACCCTTTGTATTCACGGGTGGAAGAAATGTAATTTTATATACTACATAATAAAAAAGTTATGTCTAAAAAATCTCTGTATTGTACGAGTTGAATAAATCTAATTTTATATAGCAAATAATAAAAAAATGTTATATCATTAAAAACCCTGTATATTACACGGGTTTATCTATTGTTAAAAAAATCTTTCTAAATCAAAATGGATTTTTTTTATTATTTTTTAAATTAAGTTAATACTATTTTAAATTTTTGGTTTGATAAATAAATCGTTTAATATATTTTTTATAGTTAACAATAATAACATTAACAATAAATAATATGCATGTTTATCTACTGTCAAGTGATACAATGCTTTTTGGTTTAGATAAGACTTTACGATTATCTACTGTCAAATATTATCGTAATAATATTTTATATTAATAGGTTTTGTTCATAATTCATGCAATGACATATATTTCAATTTTATATTAATTTTAATATAACTTTGGATAAATTAATATGATGTGTATAAAAAAGTATAGAGAATATGTATAAAGATTGAGGTAGAATTGTGTAAAAAAATGTAGAGAATGTGGGGTATTTATAGGTTAAATTTATAAAATATGAGATTTTTTTTTAAATTGTTACCGTTCAAGAGTAACATTTTCAATTAATCAACCTCGATCATGCCAAAGCAGCTCGTTACCATGCTGAAGCCGGAACCATAGCGCCCCTCCGTAATTGCCGCGGTGTGGTGTGGTGGCGCCATTAGGCGCTATCGACGCTGAGGTGGCTTGGGTGGCGCCTCCACACCCTCCGGCCTAAGAGATACGTGTTGACCGGTCTTAAAAATAAGTTTTCTTCTTCGTTTTAAATCATGTGGTATTCCATTGGGGTCTTTTATAGCATGTACATGGATAAAGTTTAATAAAAACTTATGATACAAATTTGAATTAAACGACACACTAACCCTTTAATATTTTCATTGGGTTGCTATATATGTGTTGTAGATATACGGATTTTAGTTTAAATTGTGTGGAAAAGATTGAATTTTCTATTCGAATTTTAATTAGTTTTGTTTATCTGATGCTTTTTTTATTAAACATACATCTTAGTTTCTTTCAAACAATAATACGTGAGATATAAGATTTAAAACAAAACCATAATGCAAAATATTGTTTAAATTTAATTTTATAATTATCTTTTAATTGATATTAATTATCTACAAAAAATAGATGGCTTCAATGAATGACATGTGTCCTCCCATTGGTTTCTTTTATTATAATAAGATTGGTTATGACTAGTAGTTATATAATACATGTTTTAGAAACTGCTTCATATGTGGCTTAGATATAATATCCATGGATTCGAGCTTCATTAACTCCTATAAGTTAAGCTTATTTAAACTTAAGCTGATTCTTTTGACTCGACTATGTTGGCTCGTATAAATATTTTACTTGAAGCTAATCGGTTCATATAAAAGAATTAAAGTTAATTTGGATTAAGTAGTTTATTCCTTGATTCGTATAAATTAGCTTATTTGCTTGCATATTGGTAGTTTTTAATCAAGGTAGAATCCTTGAAATGTAAGATCACCCGTAGTCGATGAAATTTGGGGCGTTTTTTTTTTATATAAAAGCACGACCAAGCACGCCCACCCAACGGCCACATTTTTGAACCAAATATTGATTTTGGCGTTTTTTTTCAACACCCTGATTCAATTCTTTTGGCCAATCACCTGTTTTCATGCTCCATTTATCCAATAACATTTTTTATCGTTTTTTATTTAATTCTATTACACCACAATGCCCACATCTCCACTACACCCATCTTAGAAAACATGCCATAATGCCCCATTGCTGACTGGGCTGCCAAATGGCGCAAAACGCCAATGGATAGGGGCATTATCATTACACATGGTCTAATGGGCTTAAGGACATTAAAAAACCCAAAGCAGCCCCCTATGATATAAAATAATAATCGTTATATTTGTTATAAATATGTTTATTATTAATGTGGTTATCAACATCCAAAATAGATTAGCCTTGTTCCACAAGTTTTCCTCTACTATATATAGTCTCTTGTATCTCTTGTAATATACACTTCAATCAATAAGATCAATCTCTTTCTCCATATTGTTCTTTATATTTATTTTTCTATTAGGCTAGTTTCACAACACGTTATCAGCACAAGAGTGCTCGAATTATCATTGGTTTAATCGTTGATTAAAGTCACGGTTATCTATCCTATGTCATCAATGCTGTTTTGTTGATGAAAGTTTTAGTGGCCTGAGGTGTTTCCAACAAAGATTGGATTTCGTAGATATGGCGATTGAAAAGTGATATAAAGACTATTTGCTTTGGTTCTTTCAAGGTAAGTTCTTTTTTCCATCATACATGTTTCTATGCATAATGTCACACATGATTTTTGCGGAAGCGTATACGTGTGACTTGATCAGTTTTCATTGCATTCGATTATAATAAACAACTATATGACTAAAATGATGTTCATCCATTCATAAGTTTAAAACATTACAAACATAAGTTGTTTAAATTTAGGTTACAATCCATCAAAAGATAAGTAGTTCCATAAAAGGACTTCTTTGACAAAAGACTAGTTTCACAAGACTTTGCTTCATATATCCCATTAAGGATAAGATATACAAATCAACCCTTCAAAAGTGGATGACATCTAAACTTGAAATTTACAGCTTGAAAACAACACCAGCGCCAAAGATCCATCTAGTATCTTGAAATACATGTAAGTTTGAAAACAATCAACAAAAGTTGAGCGAGTTCATGCGTTTTGTATGAGTTCCAAATAAACTTGTAAACATTTGAGAGATTCTTTTGATAACAGGTATGTAAAACGTCTATGAACAGATCATTAATGTTTTGCAAGGACATTAATATGTGTGGTGACGTAGGATGTCACGACCCCCGACCCCACCCTGGATGGAGTCGAGATCCGCGAGCAGCCAAGTGGTACCGGTGGTTATTTTGAAAGCATTGCAGCGAAAATTTTATCAGGACCATGAGTTAGGAAGAATATCAGAGTTTAGAAAACACCGGATTTTATTTATTAAATAGATGGGATAAACCCATGTTTTGAAAGGTAGCTTTAATATAGGATAAATCCGAATACATAAAACAACTTTTCTTAATTTAATTTAATTGATAAAATGAGCCACTTCTATAAGCCTTGTTGGTGCCGCATCCAACTCTTATTCCGATCTACTGTAATTACCTGAAACGCATTTTTAAAACATTTGGTCAGCAGGAAATACTGGTGAGTTCATTCATTTTATACAAAAAGACACATTGTTATAATTTACAGTATTAAGGGTGATTACATTGTTTCTATCTACCAATTACCCCAAATCGGTATTTGTCACTCGACTTGTTTCTGTGACTATGGTCAGATCACCCATTGGCTAACCCGTTGTCCAATGGTGACGGGAAATAAGTAATGTATACAAAACCCCACATACCGGCAGTAATTGAAGACTACAAAGACTTAATCCCTGTAATTATAACCTTGAAAACTTTTAGGGTTTTGTAAAGCAATTTGATAAAAAGAGAATGACTCACCTTATAAGCATGCAGTATTGATTTAACAAGCTTCTTGATTCTACTCCTTCTGATAATTAAGCATATACTTTATTATTTTGAACCTTCTGATGATTAAACAGCTTGTTTGATTGTAAGTGTATGGTGTAGAGTTTCGGGTAGTTAAACATTTAGTTTAACTGAGTGGAATACGTATTAGTGTAAAACCACATCAAACCTAACGATGGTCACGAGATCCATACCTTAACGAAATTCACAAAGTATAATCTTGTTTAGACAACACTTTGGCATTCGTTTAACGAACTCACAAAGTACAACACTTTGGCATCCGTTAAACGAACTCACAAAGTACAACACTTTGGCATCCGTTTAACGAACTCACAAAGTACAGTACTTTGGCATCCGTTAGTTGGTTCCTGAATCGATCGGACAAAATATCGCATCAGTGATTATTGGTTAGAACACCAACGTATAGAGAGAAGAAGAAAAGAAATGAGCAAAGGAAATGAATTCCTAGGCTTCCTATTTATAGGTAAGAAGTATGAAATTTCTAGGAAGTTTCCTATAGCTTTTCTAGGAAGTTACCTATACATTTTCTAGGAAGCTTCCTACCCACATATATATCCTCTTGCACCTTCCTCATATATATCTATTTCATATATATTTATTTTCATGTATATCTATTTATGTGCTTAATTAATCTTACTTAGCTTAATTAATCTCGCTTAACTTAATTAATCTCGTTTTGCTTAATTAATCTCGCTTAGCTTAATTAATCTTGCTTAACTGATTAATTAATCATACTTAACTTAATTAATCATACTTAACTGATTAATTAATCTTACTTAACTTTAATTAATCTTACTTAACTGATTAATTAATCTTACTTAGTTGATTAAGTTTAACTTATCTATTAAGGTTTCTTAACCGCTAAGTTTTATTTAACTAGTAAGATTACTTAATTGCTAATTATTCTACTTTAGCATCTCCCTGGTTACGAGTTCTATTTTTTTTGATAAAATGGAACTCGTATTAGTGTATTAACCCAATTCAACTTTAACGATAATCACGAAATCAAAACCCTCACGATGAATGACAAAGTATAGCCGTATATCGGCAGCACTTAAACATCCATCGGATTCACGACAAATGACAAAGTATAGCCCAATTTAATCAAAACAACTATTATAATTTCACAGTACTGAGAGCGATTACAATGTTTATATCTACACAATTACTCATTCAGTACTATCCGCACCAGACTTGTGGGTCATATTACTCATTGGCTAACTCGTTGTCCAATGGTAACGTCTTTCACATTTTGTATACAAAACCCCAACATACCGGCAGTAATTGTAGAATACATAGACTCAATCACTGTTAATTATATCTTAAAACATTTGAGGTTTTGTAAAAACAGTTTACAAAAAGTAAGATGTACTCACATTGTAGATTTAAGTAAAACTAAAGCTTCTTGGGAATCTCCTAGTTATTATCTATTAAAATTAAACAATGAACATGTGTTAGTAAAATAACCCAAATCACATTAATTGTACAACTCGAGACAGAACTCCAATGACTGAATCAGGCAGAGCCTTGACATGCATTACAGAGTCCTACATCAATCGGGTGTAACACGAGACAGAATTCCAAGGACTGAGTCGGGCAGAGCCGACATGCGTTACGGAATCTGTGACAACTCGTATTTTCCGAACCTATCTTTGTACTTTGAAGTAACGTACGTGTACGATATGTGATTTTATGAAAGTGAATGATTATGTGAATGTTTGTTAATACGTACTTTGTGTAATGTATGTATGTATATAAACGACCCAAACACACAACACTCACCCGATCGCACAAGCCCATTCGGGCCACAACTTGTATGCGGATCAAGGGCAGCCCAAGTAAGGGTCGGCCCACTCCTCTTATTCGCTCACGCACACCATTAGGGAGTTGTTTTCTCATTTGTTGCTAATCACATAACACACGTAAAACCCTAGTGCTCTCCTCTCTTTCTCTAAGCCGACGGCAAGCATCCCCTTTATCTCGAAGATCATTCCTTGAATCGGATCACCCTTTTTCTCAATCAGTTAGTGTTCATGATTTATGTTTAGTTACACGATTTTTATGATTGCATGATGTGATTAAATGGTTAGAGTTGTATGAATGATGAACAAGGATGTTAGGTGTTGATTCGATTTGCATGATTATGATCTGGAACCGAATGTTTGTTAAATTGGCTGTTATGTTATATGTTTCGGATTGTTAATCATGTGATGATGTTCTAGTCAATCGAATAAGTATGATGATGTTAATCGGCTAGCATGTTATGTTCTCGGATTGTTTGCATAATGATTAGGATTGAAGGTTTGTAATCGGCTGAGGTATATTACGATTAGAATGAATTCTTGTGTTGTCATAATCAGATATATGTTGGTGAATCGAGATCCATGTTAATATGTTTATGTGTTGATAGGTTGTTGTTCATAATTATGATGCTAGGGTTCATATGAATGGAATGAGTAAAAATCCTTGTTTGATCGATTAGGGGATTGATTAGAATTGGTGATTGTGTTAATTGATAAATGATAAATTTGGAAATAATTGAATGTTGTAACTGATATGCATGAAAAGTGGAATTTAAAATCATTCGCACAAGGATCTCTTGGTCGCACAAGAGGTCTATTCGTACAAGACTCCTGGTCGCACAAGGAGTCCAGTCGCACAAGACGATCCAATCGCACAAGGCACCCACAGTCGCACAAGGCTTATTGGATCGCACAAGTGATAGTGTTTGTTAACTGTTGGGCCTTAAAGCCCAAACCTAGTCGCACAACCCAATCGGATCGCACAAGACTTGTGTGTCTATTTGGACCGATACATGTTAGGACTGTTACGCTAATTGTTGGGTTGGGTGTATATGTTGGGCCGGGTGTATTACAGAATCGCATAAGATATGTTATAAGGGCCGTGTTCATGTTTATAGTATTGTTGGGTTCTTGATAATGGGCTGGGTAGTATTGGGCTCCAACGGATGACTCGCAGAAGGCCACTAAGCTTGTGCGAGCCCAATCTTGAATATGTTATAACTGTTGAACGTAATGTTGCATGTTGCCATGATCCGTATGTGTTTCTTATATGCTATCTATGTGATACTTGTATGCACTACTTGAAACCAAAACCTGACTTGTATGGTAACCATGTTAGGACGTGGTTGACCACTAGCTGCTAGACTTGACCTTTCTGTGTATCTGCCGAGCAAACCAAGGTGAGTTCACACTAGCCAAGGCATGGGATTCCCAGGGGTTGGGAATGGGATTGGATAACTACTCGCACAACAATTACATTGAAACTAATTACTACTGTCCTCGGATTGAAGGGCACGTACGTAAAACCTACGTACAGTTATACTTACTACTGTCCTCGGATTTAAGGGCACGTACGTAAAGCCTACGTACACGATCTTAAGACCATCAACTCTATCAAAGGAAGTCCCTCAATTATCGACTTAATCGCCGAGGCCTAGGGCGAGCGGGTCATTAGTTAATAGCGCTATTAGGTTTAACAAACCTCACACCGTGCCAGTCAGACGGGCGTGTACTAATGGACTATGGGCAAAGGGTCAATGCTGATAGACATTGACTTAGGGCACCTCTTACATTTTCGTAGCAGTCGATACGCTTGGTCTTGTAACACATGGGAAGCCCCCACTAATCATCGCACATATGCCTGGACTGGCCGCGATAAGGATTAGTACGATACATGGTTTACAAAACGAACATACGATTTACGAAAGGAATACTTTAACCAAACAACCAACTGTGAACTCGCTCAACTTTGTTGTTGATTCGTTGCTACATGCCTTGCAGGTCATTAGGTACTCATGGAGCTTGCACAGGGAGGAACGGTCGTTGTGGGACATGGCAGTGTGTGCCATGCTTTAAACATTACTTTATTTCGTATTTAATACTTGCTATGGGTTTTACAAATTATGCTTCCGCTAAACACTTAACTATGCTTTGGTTTTTTGAACACCTTTCATATTATTTGGTTAAATTATGTTTGCTTATATGCTTGTTCAATATGATTGGTGGCTTGATCCTGGTCAGTCACGCTCCCAAGCGGTGATACTCCGCGTGTGGATTTTGGGGGTGTGACAGATTGGTATCAGAGCCATTGGTTATAGAGAACTTGGTTTTAATAAGGGAAAACGTTTTTGTTAAAACCAGACAATAACCAGTACAGTGCTCTACGATCCACAACGACGCTTCACTCCACGTGCAAGACTCGACATTCTAGGTGATATGGTTTATGTTATATTACCTACATGATAGATTACGTAGAACTTTGCTCATGATATGCTTAGTTAGTATAGCTACTGTTGCTTGAACACGTATGTGCTTACTCTCTCATGTCATCGCACTTTCGCAAACCCTTCTCACTCATATTTCTCTTGATATGAAGATCATGTCTGGACGCATTAACATGACACAAGCCCAGTTGACGGCTCTGATTAACGAACAGGTTGCTGCGGCACTTGCAGCCGCACAAGCAGGAGGTATACCCTGCAGTTTAAAACTCATTCTAGGATCTTTAGGTCCTACTCTCGTGAACCTACCCTTGTGTTAAACTTTGTCCTTTCTTATACCCACAACAGGTCAGCATGCTCAGCCACCTGTGTGTACCTTCAAAACTTTTATGGACTGCCGACCCACTACTTTTAGCGGCACTGAAGGAGCAGTAGGTCTCCTCCACTGGTTTGAGAAACTAGAATCTGTGTTCGAAATGTGTGAATGCCCTGAGGCACGCAGGGTGAAATATGCTACCGGCACTCTCGAGGGTTTAGCCCTCACATGGTGGAACGCTCAGGTCCAAATGCTGGGGTTGGTTGCTGCTAACGCCACCCCATGGAACAATTTTAAAGAGATGATCAAGGAGGAATACTGCAGTCGTGATGACATTCATAAGTTGGAAGTCGAGTTCTTCAACCTCAAGATGACGGGGTCAGAAATTGAGGCGTATACGAAGAGATCGAATGAGCTCGCATTACTGTGTCCTACCATGGTGGACCCTCCAATTAAGCGTATTGAACTTTTTCTCAAGGGCTTAGTGCCAGAAATCCAAAGTCACGTGACTTCAGCAAACCTCGCCACCATCCAGCAGGTTGTTCAGTTGGCTCACCGTGTCACTGATCAGGCGGTGGAGCAGAACAGGTTACCGAAACGTATTAGTGCTACAGCTACCTCTGAAACTCCTAGTGACAACAAACGTAAATGGGATGGAGCTTCAAGCAAAGGTTCAACTTCTGTTCAGTCCCAGTCACAGCAGAGAAGAACTGAAGATTTTAAGAGCCCTGGTTAGCAATCTTCTGGTAGCCAAGGGCAAAGTGGCTATCGAGGGAACCTTCCAAAGTGCAACAGGTGCAATAAACATCACAGCGGCCAGTGCAACAAGAATCGTTGCCAGAGGTGTCTCAAAATGGGTCATGAAGCTAAGGATTGTAGGAGCTTACGACCTGTGAATCAGAACCAGCGACAACAACCACCAGCTCCACAAGATCAACAACAGCAACAACGAGACAACAAAGGGTGTTTTCAGTGTGGAGCTGAAGGCCATTTCAAGAGAGATTGTCCCCAGCTGAACATGAACCCCAACAACAACAACAACAATCATAACAATCAGGGGAATGGGAACAATGGGGGTAACAATGGCAACGGTGCAAGGGGTCGTGTATTCGTTATTGGCCAGGGAGAAGCGAGGAATGATCCCAATGTTGTGACGGGTAAGTTCCTTCTCGACGACTTTTACGTTACTGTCTTATTTGATTCGGGTGCTGATACTAGTTATGTGTCCCTAAAAGTTAGTCAACTGCTTAAGCGTACCCCAACACCTTTGAACCCCAAGCACGCTGTAGAGTTAGCTAATGGTAAAAGTATAGAGGTCACACACGTAGTCAAAGGTTGTAATCTTGTTCTTGCCGATCGCACTTTCTCGATCGACCTCCTTCCTATCACTCTGGGTAGTTTCGACGTTGTCATTGGGATGGACTGGTTATCTCAACACCAAGCAGAGATCCTTTGCAACGAAAAGATTTTCCGTATTCCTCGCCCAGATGATGAACCTCTCATGATTCGTGGCGACAAGAGTGGTGCTGTTGTGAGCATCATCTCTTTCTTTAAGGCTCAGAAGTGCTTAAGGAAGGGTCACACTGCTATTCTGGCTCTAGTTACTGACACCTCGAAGAAAGAGAAGAAGATAGAAGATTTTCCTATTGTACGCGACTATCCTGAGGTATTCCCTGAGGAATTGCCTGGCCTTCCGCCTCATAGGCAAGTCGAGTTTCAAATCGAGCTAGCTCCTGGAGCAGCGCCCATAGCTCGTGCACCATATCGCTTAGCTCCATCAGAGTTGAAAGAGTTATCTACGCAACTACAAGAACTCTTGGATAAGGGTTTTATTCGTCCTAGCTCTTCGCCCTGGGGAGCTCCAGTGCTATTTGTGAAGAAGAAAGACGGTACGTTCAGAATGTGCATCGACTACCGTGAACTGAACAAGGTGACTGTGAAGAATCGCTATCCTCTTCCACGCATTGACGACTTGTTCGACCAGCTGCAAGGGTCGAGCTACTATTCGAAGATTGATTTGAGATCAGGATATCATCAGCTGAGAGTTAGAGAAGAGGACGTCTCCAAAACAGCCTTTAGAACTCGATATGGACATTATGAGTTTTTGGTCATGCCTTTTGGACTGACAAATGCACCTGCGGTTTTCATGGACCTCATGAATCGAGTGTGCAAGCCTTATCTAGACAAGTTCGTCATAGTTTTCATCGACGACATTCTCATCTATTCGAAGAGTCAAGAGGAACACAAGCAGCATCTACGACTCATTTTGGAACTCCTTCGAATGGAACAGCTGTACGCCAAGTTTTCAAAATGCGACTTCTGGCTTCGTGAAGTCCATTTCTTAGGCCATGTGGTGAACAAGGATGGGGTTCACGTTGATCCATCCAAGGTAGATTCGATCAAGAGCTGGCCTGCACCTCGTACACCAACGGAAATTCGCCAATTTTTGGGATTGGCAGGTTACTACAAGAGGTTCATTAAGGATTTTTCCAAGATTGCACAGCCCCTCACCTCACTGACACAGAAAGGCGTTGTTTATCGATGGGGGAACGCACAGGAATTAGCATTTCAACACTTAAAGGATAGACTTTGCAGTGCACCCATCCTTTCATTGCCAGAGGGCACAGACGACTTCGTGGTTTACTGCGACGCATCCATTCAGGGTCTTGGTTGTGTATTGATGCAGTGGGATAAAGTTATAGCCTACGCCTCACGTCAACTCAAAGTTCATGAAAAGAACTACACTACACATGATCTAGAGCTGGGAGCGGTTGTTTTTGCACTTAAGATATGGAGACACTACCTGTATGGTACCAAATGTGCTATCTACACTGATCACAGAAGCCTCGAGCATATCTTCAAACAGAAGGAACTGAATATGCGACAACGACGATGGGTCGAATTGCTGAATGACTACGAAGGCTCGATCAGGTACCACCCAGGCAAAGCCAATGTTGTGGCTGACGCCCTTAGTCGAAAGGACACTGCGCCCAAGCGCGTACGAGCTTTACAACTCTCTATACAGTCTAGTCTTCCTTCTCAGATACGAAATGCTCAGGTAGAAGCATTGAAACCAGAAAACGTCAGGGCTGAAGCCCTACGTGGCTCAAGGCAACGATTGGAACAAAAGGAAGACGGTGCTTACTACGTAACAGGACGCATCTGGGTCCCGCTCTATGGTAACCTACGAGAGCTTGTAATGGATGAGGCACACAAGTCTCGCTACTCGGTACATCCGGGTTCGGATAAGATGTACCACGATATCAAAACTACGTACTGGTGGCCTAGCATGAAAGCTCACATAGCAACATACGTTAGTAAGTGCTTGACTTGTGCGAGAGTCAAGTCGGAATATCAGAAACCTTCAGGCCTACTCCAACAACCAGAGATACCACAATGGAAATGGGAGCAAATTTCCATGGATTTTGTTACTGGCCTGCCTAGATCTCAACGTGGTAACGATACTATTTGGGTGATCGTGGATCGACTCACAAAGTCTGCTCACTTCTTGGCTATCAAGGAAACGGATAAATTCTCCACGCTAGCAGACGTATACCTTAAGGAAGTTGTCTCAAGGCACGGAGTGCCCACTTCTATTATCTCTGATCGTGACGCACGTTTTACCTCAGAACTGTGGCAAGCAATGCACAAGTCTTTTGGCTCACGGTTAGATATGAGCACAACTTATCACCCACAAACGGATGGGCAGTCTGAACGCACCATCCAGACCCTCGAAGACATGCTTAGGGCATGTGTTATTGACTTTGGCAACGGCTGGGAAAAGCATCTGCCACTTGTGGAATTTTCGTACAATAATAGCTACCACACTAGCATTAAAGCTGCTCCGTTCGAGGCATTGTACGGGCGTAAATGTCGGTCACCTCTTTGTTGGGCAGAGGTGGGAGATAGTCAGATCACTGGTCCAGAACTGGTGGTAGACACAACAGAGCGAATTGATCAAATACGACAACGAATGGCGGCGGCTCGTGACCGTCAGAAAATCTACGCCGATCAGGGCAGGAAACCCCTCGAGCTCCAGGTTGGGGAGCGGGTGCTACTCAAAGTTTCACCCTGGAAGGGTGTGGTTCGTTTTGGTAAACGAGGAAAACTTAACCCACGATACGTTGGACCATTTGAAGTCATCGAGAAAATAGGCAAGGTGGCCTACAAGCTAAACTTACCAGCAGAACTCAGTGCAGTTCACTACGTTTTCCACGTCTCGAATCTGAAGAAGTGCCTGTCAGATGAGACTCACATAGTTCCCTTGAAGGAGCTTACTATCGACGAGCAGTTACGATTCGTCGAGGAACCAGTTGAAATTACAGACCGGGATGTTAAGGTCCTCAACCACACTAGAATACCTCTCGTTCGAGTTCGTTGGAACTCACGTCGCGGCCCAGAGTTCACCTGGGAACGCGAAGATCAGATGAAACAAAAGTATCCCCAACTTTTCGCAAATGGTACAACCACTACTGAGGCTGAAGCTACGGAATTTCGGGACGAAATTCCAGATCAACGTGGGGAGGATGTGACACCCCAGGAAAACCAGGAAAACCATGCAACTTAACTAGCTTCCTCAGTGAGTGCGTGCTAAATTTCGGGAAGAAATTTCTTTCAACTTGGGGATAATATGACAACTCGTATTTTCCGAACCTATCTTTGTACTTTGAAGTAACGTACGTGTACGATATGTGATTTTATGAAAGTGAATGATTATGTGAATGTTTGTGAATACGTACTTTGTGTAATGTATGTATGTATATAAACGACCCAAACGCACAACACTCACCCGATCGCACAAGCCCATTCGGGCCATAACTTGTATGCGGATCAAGGGCAGCCCAAGTAAGGGTCGGCCCACTCCTCTTATTCGCTCACGCACACCATTAGGGAGTTGTTTTCTCATTTGTTGCTAATCACACAACACACGTAAAACCCTAGTGCTCTCCTCTCTCTCTCTAAGCCGACGGCAAACATCCCCTTTCTCTCGAAGATCATTCCTTGAATCGGATCACCCTTTTTCTCAATCGGTTAGTGTTCATGATTTATGTTTAGTTACACGATTGTTATGATTGCATGATGTGATTAAATGGTTAGAGTTGTATGAATGATGAACAAGGATGTTAGGTGTTGATTCGATTTGCATGATTATGATCTAGAACCGAATGTTTGTTAAATTGGCTGTTATGTTATATGTTTCGGATTGTTAATCATGTGATGATGTTCTAGTCAATCGAATAAGTATGATGATGTTAATCGGCTAGCATGTTATGTTCTCGGATTGTTTGCATAATGATTAGGATTGAAGGTTTGTAATCGGCTGAGGTATATTACGATTAGAATGAATTCTTATGTTGTCATAATCGGATATATGTTGGTGAATCGAGATCCATGTTAATATGTTTATGTGTTGATAGGTTGTTGTTCATAATTATGATGCTAGGGTTCATATGAATGGAATGAGTAAAAATCCTTGTTTGATCGATTAGGGGATTGATTAGAATTGGTGATTGTGTTAATTGATAAATGATAAATTTGGAAATAATTGAATGTTGTAACTGATATGCATAAAAAGTGGAATTTAAAATCATTCGCACAAGGATCTCTTGGTCGCACAAGAGGTCTATTTGTACAAGACTCCTGGTCGCACAAGGAGTCCAGTCGCACAAGACGATCCAATCGCACAAGGCACCCACAGTCGCACAAGGCTTATTGGATCGCACAAGTGATAGTGTTTGTTAACTGTTGGGCCTTAAAGCCCAAACCTAGTCGCACAACCCAATCGGATCGCACAAGACTTGTGTGTCTATTTGGGCCGATACATGTTAGGACTGTTACGCTAATTGTTGGGTTGGGTGTATATGTTGGGCCGGGTGTATTACAGAATCGCACAAGATATGTTATAAGGGCCGTGTTCATGTTTATAGTATTGTTGGGTTCTTGATAATGGGCCGGGTAGTATTGGGCTCCAACGGATGACTCGCACAAGGCCACTAAGCTTGTGCGAGCCCAATCTTGAATAAGTTATAACTGTTGAACGTAATGTTGCATGTTTCCATGATCCGTATGTGTTTCTTATATGCTATCTATGTGATACTTGTATGCACTACTTGAAACCAAAACCTGACTTGTATGGTAACCATGTTAGGACGTGGTTGACCACTAGCTGCTAGACTTGACCTTTCTGTGTATCTGCCGAGCAAACCAAGGTGAGTTCACACTAGCCAAGGCATGGGATTCCCAGGGGTTGGGAATGGGATTGGATAACTACTCGCACAACAATTACATTGAAACTAATTACTACTGTCCTCGGATTGAAGGGCACGTACGTAAAACCTACGTACAGTTATACTTACTACAGTCCTCGGATTTAAGGGCACGTACGTAAAGCCTACGTACACGATCTAAAGACCATCAACTCTATCAAAGGAAGTCCCTCAATTATCGACTTAATCGTCGAGGCCTAGGGCGAGCGGGTCATTAGTTAATAGCGCTATTAGGTTTAACAAACCTCACACCGTGCCAGTCGGACGGGCGTGTACTAATGGACTATGGGCAAAGGGTCAACGCTGATAGACATTGACTTAGGGCACCTCTTACATTTTCGTAGCAGTCGATACGCGTGGTCTTGTAACACATGGGAAGCCCCCACTAATCATCGCACATATGCCTGGACTGACCGCGATAAGGATTAATACGATACATGGTTTACAAAACGAACATACGATTTACGAAACGAATACTTTAACCAAACAACCAACTGTGAACTCGCTCAACTTTGTTGTTGATTCGTTGCTACATGCCTTGCAGGTCATTAGGTACTCATGGAGCTTGCACAGGGAGGAACGGTCGTTGTGGGACATGGCAGTGTGTGCCATGCTTTAAACATTACTTTATTTCGTATTTAATACTTGCTATGGGTTTTACAAATTATGCTTCCGCTAAACACTTAACTATGCTTTGGTTTTTTGAACACCTTTCATATTATTTGGTTAAATTATGTTTGCTTATATGCTTGTTCAATATGATTGGTGGCTTGATCCTGGTCAGTCACGCTCCCAAGCGGTGATACTCCGCGTGTGGATTTTGGGGGTGTGACAGAATCCTAAATCGATCGTGTAGGGTAATAGCAGGGTTATAGTACTTACAACGAGGCAGAGCTTTGCTTTATAGTGGGTATTATGCTCGGGGATAATTTCTACTGTATAGAAATTTGAGGGAGAAAACAAAAATGAACGGTTTGAATAAATGAGCTCGTTGATCTATTTATAGGGCTGGTCGACCACTTCGTCGCGCCTCGCGACCCAGTAGGCCTTGGCCGTCGCGGGCCGCGAGAGCCCACGTGTCGCTTATAGGGTTGCCGAGTCAGGGGGTAGCCTTGCTGTGTCATCGGACACGTGGCATCATTGTGTGCCGGCCAAGTAAAGGTTGTCGCGCCCCGCGAAGGATTACCCTTCGTCTGTCGCGGGCCGCGAGCAACACAAAAATCTTGTTTTTCTTGATTTTTCTAAGTATAAGGGTAATTCGGGCCCGTTTCTCATATACAGTGTCTATACGGAACATTTTAGGGTTATGTTAAGGGATCTAGGTGGATTGTTATATCCTCCCCACCTTGTTTTAGATCTCGTCCTCGAGGTCTACTGGAACAGGTGTGGGTATTTCCTTTGCATTTCTGACTCGAGTTCCCAAGTGTATTCTGGTCTCTCTTGGAATCCCATTTCACTTTGATCAGAACTAGTCTCTTGTGTTTGAGGTTCTTGATCTTTCTATCTTCAATCTGAACGGGTTTCTTGATAAACTTAAGTTTCTCATTTACCTCTATGTCCTTAAGAGGTATTACTAATGATTCGTCTACTAAACACTTTTTGAGATTACATACATGAAACACATCATGTATTCCTGCCAATTCCTTTGGGAGTTGTAGCTGATAGGCTACAGGTCCTATTCTCCTATTAATCTCAAATGGTCCAACATACCTGGGGCTTAGCTTTCCTCTTTTAATGAATCTGACTACTCCTTTCCATGGAGAAATTTTAATAATACTTTATCTCCTATTTGAAATTCTAAAGGTTTTCATCTATTATCTGCATAACTCTTTTGACGATCTTGTCACACCCCGACCACGTAGAACATACAAAACGTGGCGGAAATGTCGAGGAGTGTTGTAACAGAATTAATGTTTCAAATCCATGGCAATTGAAGTTTCGTTTTATTAATCAAAAGTGTTACAATGTCTTAATAAACAAAGAAGTACAACATAATTAACTAGTCTTGTCTCGTTTTAAGTCACTAAGGCACAGGTCCGCCTAAGTATGTCTTGATAAGTCCTATGCTTCATCTCCTGAAAACACATGTGAAAATAGGTACGTCAGCATAAAAATGCCGGTGAGATACATAGGTTTTGTGAAAATAGAATTCATGACTTATGTTGGAGAAAATGTTTAGTCATGAACCTTGTAATTTGCTTTGTCTTGTAAATCATTTGAAAAACAATAAGTTCAGATGATATGTATAAATAAGTGAAATAATGTATGGTTAAATGAATAACCATTTAAGATGAGTTTGTATAAGATAGGTTGTTTGTAAAACAATGTCTTGTGAAAAGTATGTTATTTGTATAAAATGTTCTATGTATCAAACTGAAATGATTCAAATAACGCTACGACATGTAATACCATACAAACACTTATATATAGGAAGTACCAGCGGCGTATCCACCATGTTTGTATCATATTACACACGCATCGTTACTTAATCACTTAATCAAACCAAACCACCAATATAGAATGTCTATGTTTAACAATTGAAGAAATGTTTATGTATGGTAAGTAATGTAAAGTTAAACGAATAACCTTATAGTAGCATATAAAAAGTATACTTTGGATTTGTAAGTAGCATATTAAACTATGTTTTTGGTTTAGTAAGTAACATATCAAAATATGCTTTGAATGATTAATAAAATAAATATGTTGGTTTTGAACAATACCACACATGAGAGTATATCAAACTATACTTTAATAGTGTGATTTAAGAATTCATTCAGACCTGGTGCATCAAAATACACCTTTGAGACTATAAGGATACCACAAAGGCAATCCCTATTTGGATGGAGCAACAAATTGGTTTCAGACATTCCATGCCAACAGGAATGGGGTGTCAAATCCTATAGCGCTATATCATACTAACAATCGGTCTGGTGAACAAAATAAGTACAATTCAACCATTTATTTTATGTTTTTAGAGAAATCAGTGTTTAAAACCATAGATAGTCATTTAGTTTGTCAAAAGATAAGTAATAACTTGTATGATCAAATGTCAAAATGTAAGTATGTGATGAAATCAGTTGTACTAAGTAATGCACACAATGGGCACACGTAGCATGAAATGTAATGTAAAATGATGTACCAAGTATGCTAAGTTAACATACGAAGCAGAAAAGTCATGTAAATCAATGTACTAATAGTGTACTAATGAACATAACCAGTATATGATGTGAAAACAGGAAAGCATGAAAGTAACAAGTAGGCACATGTGTTTCACCCCAAAACAGTTTGGAAAACAGTAAAAGAGGGGTCTATGTACTCACCTGAGATTGCTCAGAAGTCCTAAGATAACCACCAAGCAACGCTAGAGATCACGGAAATCAAACGGCACCTAATATAGGTAACTATGTTAATAAACCGGACCTAAATCGGAAGATCGGATAGAATGCGGGTTCGTAAACCAAACGAGTATAGAGACTCGTGTCATATGGTTTAACAAAGCCTACATACTAATTGAAACCTAACATAATTGTTTACGACCCATTACGACCCGTTTAGGTAGCTTATGCTACTTTAACGCGTCGTTCGCGTGAAACGCGTTCGGACCGCCTAACTAGTCCTATGACAAGTGTTATATGCCTAAACATGTTACATAATCAGTTATGTGACAAAAGTTTAGGTTACATATGCTTAATTACCAATTATACATGAAAAGGGTATTCTGGTAATTTACCTAAGGCATATAAACTACCTATCATACAACTACTTAAACGATGTGACCATAGGGTATAACCTCGGAAGGTTATTCCCTACCTACTATGGTCACCTAATGTATTTGGTCGGATCCTAATGATCGACCAAATGGGTCGAGTTCGAAGGTATAGGCGATTTATCAGATCGCCTACCCTACGACTCTAGACAACGTGGTAATCAGTGGGCATAGTCCCAAGGGACTATGACCAACGTGATTACACTCACGTTGCGAAGTTCAAACGAACTTCGCATTGACCATAAGCTGGTCAACGCTGAAAGTCAAACAAAGTTTGACTTTCTGACTCTAAAAGCAATAAAATAAGGAAAAGAACGAAAGAATACTTACCCAGGGTCCCCGAATGCTAATCCCGATCCAAGAACTCAGGTATGAAACAATGGTTTCAACTTAGAGCTCTCAAATCAGAATTCTTGTAAGTTTTAAAGCAATGGGGGGTGGGGTATTTATAGTATTCGGGTAACCGTTAAGATCATTTCATGGAATAACGTGATTCGATCACATCCGTACACTTGTTGGAAGGTTACGGAAGCTAAAATATGATCTTATCAGCTGACTAAGCGAATTAGAACATGTGGTGGAGGATGGAACAGCTGCAAACAGGCTGTGAAATACACTGCATCTGGTCTGCAGACCCCTAGCGCACCGCTACGTTAAAAGTGTAGCGCACCGCTAGGCCCTAGTTTGGCAGAATTACACTTTTGGTCCCTGTATTGCAATCAGCCCATTTTCGACACGTTTAAGGCCCGTTAACCCCATTTCAAAGCTATAAAATGAAGTTAAAGTATAGGGAACTTAAAACATGTTCAAAAATATCTCGGATGTCGGTTCGTTTGGCCATACGAACGCGATGTTCGCTTAATTACGACGGAATGCGCATAAGCGCGAAAAACGAACCAAAAGACGCGACGAATGGATTTTTCTTATGGCGAACACTAAAATAAAATATTTTAGTGCTTACATAAATTTGTGGATGTCCGGAAGTATTCAGAACGTAAGTTATGCGCGAAAATGCAAACTTGTGCACTTTTTGACACTTTTAGTCCCTGAATGACCCAAAAGTTTATTTTAGCACACCGAACACCTCAAAGCCTATTTTTAAGCTATATAAAGGATATTTATAGTATGTTTAACTTATGGCCATGTTCCGGAATGTCTGTTACAGCTCAAATTGGCATACTTTCGCAGTTTGTCAACTTTAGTCCCTGTAAGCGATTTAACTTGATTTTGCCATACCAAAGCCTTCAAAACTTATTTCTAAGTTATGTAAAGGTTATTTAAGGTATGTTAAGTCTATTTCACTATTCCAGAGTGTTTGTTGCATTAAACTGGTTATATTTACGCACCAGTGCGTGTATAACCTTCCAGAAAGTGATTTAGAGCTTGAAATTGAACTAGAGTTGATATGTGCAAATGATACACATATATTTAACAAATACCAAGTATGAAATACAATATTTCATTGGTTTGGCATTTGTCTGATGGTTGAAGTGACACAGGTGTTACAGATCTCGTGTTACTTTTAGTCTTTCCTTGACTTGAATTATCTTGTCCGTTGTTTCTTGCACTATCTCTGGTCCAGATAATTGCTTTTCTCCAATTTCTGCCCAACAGACTGGAGTTCTGCACTTTCGTCCATAAAGTGCTTCAAATGGTGCAACATTAATGCTAGTATAATAGCTGTTATTGTAGGAAAATTCTATTAATGGTAAATGGTTGTCCTAATTTCCTCCGAAATCAATTACACTGGCTCTAAGAATATCTTCTATCATCTGAATTGTCCTTTCGCTTTGTCCGTTCGTCTGTGGATGATAAGCTATGCTTAGATTTAACTTGGTTCCCATCGCTTTTTGGAAACTTGTCCAAAAATGAGAAGTAAAACGGTTATCTCTATCGGATACGATAGATAAAGGAATTCCATGCAATGAAACTATTTTATTTACATATAGCTTAGCTAACTGTTCCATACTGAAAGTTTCCTTCATTGGTAAAAAATGAGCAGATTTGGTTGATCTGTCTATAAACACCCAGATTGTATCATTTCCTTTTCTTGTCTTGGGTAATTTGGTAACAAAGTCCATTGTTATCAATTCCCATTTCCATATTGGCATTTCTAACTGTTGCAATAATCCTGAGGGTTTCTGATGTTCAGCTTTAACTGTGAACAAGTTAGACATTTTGCAACATAGTTTGCTATATCCCTTTTCATTCCTATCCACCAGAAATTCTTTCTTAGATCTTGATACATCTTATCACTTTCGGGATGGATCGTATACTTAGACTTATGAGCTTCTTCTAAAATTCTGTGGTGTAGGTTTCCTTGTTTAGGTATCCACATCCTTTTCTTATGGAACTTCCAAATTCCATCGGTTCCTTGTTCTAATTCCTTGATCATTCCTTTTAATTTTTCAGCATCGTCCTTGATTGCTA
Source organism: Helianthus tuberosus (assembly GCA_030545235.1). Lineage (NCBI taxonomy): Eukaryota > Viridiplantae > Streptophyta > Magnoliopsida > Asterales > Asteraceae > Helianthus > Helianthus tuberosus. The sequence goes on from CM060448.1 coordinate 104,431,615, forward strand.
AATCCTATACTTCTCTAATTTGGTCATTTAAATCTACTTGTAGATTTAATCTGAGAGAACGTACTCGTTTAGGCTTTTCATGATACTTTTGACTTAAAGCATCAGCTACTACATTAGCTTTTCCAGGATGATACTGGATATCACAATCATAATCGCTAAGAACTTCCATCCAGCGTCTCTGTCTCATATTTAATTCTTTTTGCCCAAAAATATACCTTAAACTCTTATGATCGGTGAAGACCACAAATTTATTTCCATATAAATAGTGTCTCCAAATCTTAAGGGCAAAAACTATGGCTCCTAGTTCTAGATCATGGGTTGTGTAATTCTCTTCATGTTTCTTAAGTTGTCTAGAGGCATAAGCTATAACCTTTTGACGTTGCATCAACACACATCCATATCCTAACTTAGACGCATGACAATAGACTATAAAGTCTTCAGTTCCTTCTGGTAATGCGAGTATGGGTGCGTTGGTTAACCTTTGCTTAAGAATCCTAAAAGCTTCTTCCTGTTTTGGTCCCTATTCAAACTTAACTGATTTGCAAGTCAGTTTGGTTAATAGAATGACTATTCTAGAGAAATCTCGGATAAACCGTCTATAATATCCTGCCAGTCCAAGAAAACTGCGTACTTCTGTTGGCGATTCAGGGACTTTCCACTTAGTAATCGCCTCGATTTTTGTGGGATCCACATGAATTTCTTCATGATTAACTAGATGTCCAAGGAATTGCACTTCTTGTAACCAAAATTCACATTTTGAGAATTTAGCATAAAACTTTTATTTTCTCAATAATGTCAGAAGTGTATGTAGATGCGCTGCATGTTCCTCTTTACTCTTAGAGTAAATTAGAATATCATCTATAAAGACAATTATGAATTTATCCAGGTATGGTTTACATATCATGTTCATCATGTCCATAAATGCGGCTGGGGCATTGGTTAAACCAAATGGCATGACGGTAAATTCATAATGACCGTACCTAGTTCTGAAAGCAGTTTTAGGAATATCCTCTTCCTGTACTTTCAGTTGATGATATCCTGAGCGTAAATCGATCTTAGAAAACAATCGAGCTCCTAGAAGTTGATCGAACAGATCATCGATTCTCGGTAGTGGGTACCGATTCTTAATCGTGACTTTGTTCAAATCTCGGTAATCAATGCACATACGCATCGATCCATCTTTCTTCTTAACGAATAACACTGGTGCTCCCCACGGTGATGAACTTGGTCATATAAAACCTTTGTCAAGAAGTTCGTCCAATTGTTTCTTCATTTCCTGCATCTCCGTTGGTGCTAATCGATATGGCGCTTTGGCAATCGGTGTCGTTCCTGGTATTAGGTGAATTCTAAATTCAACCTCGCTATCAGGCGGTAATCCAGGTAATTCTTCTAGAAAAACATCTGAGAATTTAGATATTATAGGAATATCTTTTAATTCTTTTCCTTTAGTATTAATGATTACAGAAATCATATATACTATTCCTCCCTTCCTTTCATAACTTGCAGCTTTCATCACAGAGATGAACTTTGTCGATCTGGTTGGCTTATCTCCCTTAATTGTGATCTTTTTACCATTTAATGTACTTACTTGTACTGACTTTTGATCACATAAAATACTAGCACGATTGGCTACCAGCCAATCCATTCCTAATACAACATCGAATCCAGCCAGATTCATTGGGTAAAGGTTAGCAAAGAATTGATGGTTCAGGATTTCTATTCTTGCTCCCTGCAATATTTCACTTATCTTAATGGATTCTCCGTTTGCTGTCTCTACCAGACAATCTTGTTGAAGTTTGGCTAATGGTTGGTCAAGAAGTTTGTAGAAAGAAGTATTGATAAAACTTTGGTTTTCACTAGAGTCAAACAATACTTTGGCAAATATGTTATTAACTAAAAACGTACAGGCAATCACATCTGGAATCATCTTGGCTTCCTCAGCTGTCAGAACAAATGCTCTGGCATTCTTCTTAGGCGCTTCAGTTGTCTTAGTCTTGTTAGTTGTGGCTAGAGCTAGTTTCGGACTGTTCGGTTTGATGTGCCCAGTCTCTCCACAATTGAATCATATCTTATTACGAGGTTTCTTCCTACAGTCTTCTTCCTTGTGTCCAGATATTTTGCAAAAGTTGCAGTATATAGAGCATCTTCCAAAATGCTTTCTTTTGCAATACCTACAGTAGGGTGCAGAAGAACATGTTCCTTTTCCTCGGTAGGAATTACTAGAACGAAATTCCTATGTAAGCTTTTGAGCTAAGTTCTTTCTCTGGTTTTCCTCTTATGTACGTACCAGTTCGTCAGTCAGGGTATTGGCTAATTCTACTGCTTCTTCTATGGTTTGTGGTCTAGCTGCCTTGACTACGTGTCTAATCTCACTAATTAATCCCCAAATATAACGTGAGATTAATACTGGTTCAGGTGAGGCTAAGGTTGGCACGATCCTAGCATATTCGAAGAATATGGTAGTGTAACCTTTGCAGTCTATTCCAGTCATTCTAAGATTTAGGAACTTATTGGCAATTTGTTCCTTCTCATTAGGAGGACAAAATTTTCTTTCAACCATTTTCTTAAAGTTGATCCATTCCATATTATAAACTCTGTCACTTCCCCTAGATTGGAGAATAGTATTCCACCATTCTAAGGCTACATTTTTGAAAAGATTAGAAGCAAACATAATCTTATCTTCATCTACACATTTACTTATTTTTATTACTGCTTCTGTCTTTTCTATCAAACGTAAGGCTGCAATGGCTCCTTCATTGCCTGAGAATTCTATTGGTTTGTAGGCCAAGAATTCTTTATAAGAACAACCGTAAGAGACGGTTCTTCTTCTTTTAGGAATTGGAGCTTGGACGATAGGTTTGTTATCGTTCACACTGTGACTTGGTTCAGTGTGTTGGCGTTTACTTCCATTTGCAGATTTATTATTTTCTGCTTTTTTAACGGTCTTGATAATATAAGGCAGAGCATCTATAATTCCTTGTGCTACTATATGTTGGATGGCACTGTTATCTATTTGGTTTTCGTTATTCTCATTATTCTGATTTTCCTGATTTACTTCGTTGTCCATCTGAATATTTAGCAAGTATTAATTATTACAGAATGAATTTAATACAATTACTTTACACAATCACTCAAACAATTTGGTCAAAAATGTCGATCATTGCGACTTTTACTCTTTTCTATATATATGTGATGTGTGCTAAACAGACTACTAAAATTAACTACTTTAGAATCTCTAAGGCAGACACTAAAAAGCTTTAAATCTAGACTCGACCTAAACCACACAATCGACAAGTGTACCGATCACTGTAGTATGACCTAAGGAAGTCCGGATATCGAACCACGAGACTCTACTAATCAAGCTAACTAAACTCTAACAGACTCTGACAGACACGACTCAAACTGTTTAATTGTTTTTTTTTGGGGGGGGGGGGGGGGTTACTGAAATTCTAAGGAAATCTATCAAACTAATTATTAACTAGAACTAAGCAAATACGAACTAATGTGAAGACTGTTCTTAGATGATGGTGAAGACTACCTAGACTAGAATCCTGGATTGATTTTAAGAATTTACCAATGAAGTTAACTGCATGATTTAAGGAACCGGGATCTTGTGATACTAAACCTATTAAGACACCAACTAAGCCCCTCAACCCTTATCGAGGTGAAACTTATGGCACTACCTAGGCCGTTAATCCTACCGGTTATTAGACTTCCTTCCAGTTATCTAATTATTGTGTAAGTACCCTAATATTGACCTACTCTTTTCCAGTTATAGATCTAGGGTAGTTTTAGTTTCTTAATTTGACTTGATAGATTAATAAACCGACGGGGCAACTAAGGCACGACTTTTTCCAAAGACAGTCTAAAGCAATTCGCCGGGTACGACCTACCAATAGCCCTGCACCTTCCAGCTATTAGGACTAGTAGAATACCGAAATCTAGAAAATTATTTACTATCACTTCTAAGGTTTATTGGCCAATTCACCCTAAAGGTCAAAGACACAAGGTCAAAGATCTAGCATGAACCTATTCCATAGCAGACAACCACCTAGATTCGCACGAAGCAATCGATAATAATTAACCAAATTAAAGTACGCATACACACCAAATAAGTAAACCAAACCTCTTAAAAAACAAAATTAATCCATAAACACTTGCAATTAACTAAAAAGGTTCAAACTTTATTCAAATCCATTCATCGTAGTCTAGGCAGTTTAAGCGTTTAGCCAAGCATGTTCATCAATGAAAGTAAAACAAAGTTGTTCAAACAAGAATTCATGGTTACAAGTTTTGAAATAGAGAAATCAAACAAACAAGAAACTAAAGAACCCGTGCTAGTCTTCAATCTTCAAACCGAACTCGAACCAATGATTCCCGTGATCCAAACTCTTCAAACGCAACAATTCAATCTCCAAATTAAGCTTTTGAACTTTACAAATTCGTAACCCTTTTGACTGCAGCTTTGTTTCGTATATATACCCGAACATGATATCAAAACCTAACTGAAAATCAACTTTTCTGCGTATTTGAGGGCTAGGTGCTACGCGACTGGTATAGACCCCAGGCGTCGCGTATGGCGGCGCCCCCATATCTGTTGTTTTGTTTTTTTTCTTGTTTATTCAGCTATCCAACTCGCATTCGAATCCCGTTTTTCCTTCAAACTGCTCTTTTTGACTCGTTTTTCATCACTTTAAGCAACGGGACCTGAAATCATAGCTTAACGTTAGCTGTATCAAAATTCTAACCTAAACTAGACTCAAAATACCTAAAAACTGACCAAAGTATACATTATAAAAATATGTACTTTGCAGTACATCAAACATCCCCACACTTAGCATTTTTTCGTCCTCGAAAAGATATATGCAAACGGAATCAGAGATAAGCAAATAATCGGGTTAAAAACTATGTATATTTATTAAAGTCGAAAACTTATGTTAGCCACGATTGCAAATATATTTGTCCCTTTAAACCCGAACCCGGTTCCAAGCCCTTATCATGCAAGTTTAGTTCAAATGCGGTCAGTCTACCTAGGGTCTCACACTAGAAGCCACAATCAATCTAATCCTGCCTCAAGCTTATGGAACAAAACGAACGATCACTGGACCAATTCCTAACCGTTTTATATCAAAATCAAGAGAATTTAAAATCAAATATACTTTTTTCATTTTTTTTTCTCTTTTTTTTCGAGCCAAGACGTTACCATACCTAACCTAGAGGTATTCCAGCTGTAAAGTCGCTATCCCCAACTCGGATTACATAGGCGTCGGTAATTTTTCTTTGCAATTTTGATTTCACACATGCTAGAGGCATTCCGGTTGTAGAGTCGTTATCCCCAACCGAGACTACATAGGCCTGTGCTACTTTCATTTAGTTTCTAGTACAATTTTTTTTTCTTTTTTCTATATTTTTTTTCATGATTAAAAATTCTAACGATTTTGACTTATAACGGTATTCCTTATACTATTATCGGCAGTTTCAATTTCTCATTTTTCCTAGATGAGCACCCACTAGTAAACCGACAATTAAGGTATATTAGATCAAAGGAACCTAGAACCAGACCGGGCCTATTTACATATCCCAAACTAGACATAAGCACGGCTATTTTTAATCTCTTATTATTATTATTATAACCCGAATAAAAACCCAACTATCCTATCATTTTCCGTCTTTATTTGCAAACTTCTTTATTCGAAAGACATTTCCATTTTTCCATTTTTTTTTGTTTTTTCAATTTTTTAATTTTTTTAATTTTTTTAACTAAAAAGGTTCACTACGACTCTAATGTCCCATCCCCACACTCAAGATTTGCATTGTCCCTAATGCAAGAGTAGAACAAGACTCAAACGAACAAAACTAGAAACTACCTACGAAATAAAAACAAAAGAAAATAAAAATACAAAACTCTACAATGAAAAAGACTTAGCTCGAAAAATATGAGACTGTTAACGTGCCAGTCAATTCCATAAGCGCCCTCCAATACCGAACGTGCTCAGCAAACAATACCAAAACTCTCTCTCACATGAACGGAAAGTGACTCCAATCATCACCCTAAATCAAACATACCATATGAAACAAACTACTACCAAACATCCATAGTACCAACATCCGAAGTTCAAAAGGAAAATAAAAACATATTGTCTTACTAATACAACCCAATCGAACTACTAAAGCAGCATAAAATAAATTAGTCATAAAAGGATATATGCCGCTTCAATCCATCTCCATCACTCGTCGTCTTCCTCCTTATCCATCTGCTGCACACCTGAACCTCCTGACTGCTGCCATCCATACTGGCCACCATAACCATAACCACTCTGTCCACCCCACTGATCATACACCGGATACTGTGCATAGACATACGGAGCCTACTGCTCACCACCATAAACTGGCGGTGGAAGTAATCCAGAAAAATGTGGAGGCACATCTAGATGCATACCTGACATCATATACCTAAGCATGTCATCCTGGCGGTGGTGGCTCTGCATTGTCCACTGATGATCAACTCCCATTCTTTCCTCTAGCTGATCAAAACGCTCCTGGTTAAGGTCATAAACAACTTTATGAGTGAATGGATCGGGTCGTGGCTGTCGGGGTTGGCGAAGTGGGTGCTGCTGAGCTGGGATCTCATGTCTCTGCCGAGGTCTCTGCTGACGTGGCGGAAAAGCACCTTGTAAGACATTAGCCGCCTCAGTACCTGCTGGCGGCTGAACCTGTACACCCTGTCTGACCTCCCATTCCGGCGGATCCGAATATGACAAAATACCCGCTAACTTTAGATCCCCAACACTTCAGTCAGTCATTGGAACATTCCCTCTCATCTGCTCCAACTTATATTTTGTGAAATCACCCAAATTAGTCGCTAACCTAGTGATGTATGGCCCAAGATCCATCGCTGCCCGGTTTCCCCCTCTGCACGGCCGATTACAAGACCATGCGAAGAAACTTGCCAAATTCCAATTCCTCTTTTCAACCATACACATTAAGGCAAAGATATCCAACCAGTTAGCCTTGTTCTCACCCAACCTTCTCGCCACAATCGTAGTCGCCAACACCTTCAGAATATACCTATGGACCGGATCACGAACCGTAGAGATAAGGTTCGTGCCGAAGAATGGTGCAGTCAAAATCGTCTCCCAGAATCTAGCCAACTCCTCCCTGCCCAAGCAATTATCTCGCACATGATTGTACACACCTCTCAACCCATTAACAAAGTCACATGTCCGCACCTCCCGCTCAGTGTAGAAACCCAAAGCTACTCCAAACTCAGCAATACTCATCTAAATTTCTGCCCAATGAAAACGAAACCGCATTCTTCTCATCAAATGTACCCTCTTTGTGATGGAAAGTACAATGAAAATCAAGCGTCAGCTCTGTATGCTGTGGCCAACGGCAATCCATTGCCGCTCTCAGTCTCGGCCTAAGCAAGTTCACTACACGGTCACGGACCCCCATGCCTTGCAACCATTCCTAATCAATTGTGCGATGTTCCAAGAGATTAGTTTTCACAAATTTCACTAGCTTTTCCCTTTCTTCACTGTCTTCTTCAAAATCCAAGACTGAGTGATCGACTATCCTTTCAACTCGAGCATAAACTCTCTGATCTCGTCCTCGATATTTGATCTTCCTTTTCTTTGGGTTACTGGAGGAGCCCTCACCTGACATGTTCCTGCAAAACACGAAAGATTTAAGCGATACGAATCAAATAAAAACTATTTTTTTATTTTTAATTTTTTTTGTTTATTTTTAATTTGGAAATTTGGAAACAGCCGTATAGAATTACGTTAGCGACTAAAACCGAAAATAAAGTTGAAGAAAAAACATGGGTTACCCTTTACTTGCCCGAATGGAGATTGAGTACGGGCAAGATGTTGTGAACTTGTACATGCATATTAGTAAACCCGACACTTAACTCTAAGTACCAACTAACTAGACTCGATGACTCCAATGACTCAAGACTCATTGTACAATATCTCCTCCCAGCACATTAATTGTCCTCAATTAAGCATAAGTGCCAAAATATCCCAACATTTAGGCTAAACAAGTGAGAGTTTGAAACTTTGAAACCACAAGGTGACGTTTTATGCAACAAAACTCGTTTAGAAAACTAATTAGATTTGCAAAAATCAGTTCAAAAACCTATTTTTTTTAACAAAAACCTCTTAGTATTAGCCAAACAAACCTCACCGCAATCAAACTAGTGGTCCCATTGTCCAAAGATTACCCACAAAGCTCAAACATCCGCAAATAAACCAACCCGAACCATCCGCAAGCCCCATTATGTATAATCATCCCAAACAAACCCAACCGCAGCATACTAACACTATCAACACATCAAAAGTCACAACTTTAACAAACCACCCAAACCCTAGACCCAAAAAATGACTGACCCGACACTTACAAATGGAAAATGAAGTTACCTACTAACGAGAAATCACAGAAAACATACCTTGGAGTCGGATTTAGCAAGAAAAATATGGTCTTGAACTTGTGGTGCTCGAACTTGTCGAAAATGCGAAGGGTTATCACGATTTCGGATGAAATTGATGGTGGGAATTGTAGGAAAAGTGATTGTGGTGATGTAGGAAGAAGAACGGTGTGATTTGGTGGAAAAATGAGTGAGTTATGGTGAAAATGGTGTTATTTGCGGCTATGGTTCGTAGTTAGGAGAAGGAAGAGTGATATGCAACAACTAAAGGCCAAAAATTGATTTTGAATCATTTGAGGGAGCCACGCGTTACGCCTAGGGTTAAAGGGGGGGGGGGGGGGCGTCGCGTACGGCGGCGCCTCCAAATCAATTAAAAATTGGCCTGAGGCCTAGGTGTAGCGCGACGGGCCTAGACGCTACGTCTAGGTCCGCTTTTCACAGAATGTTTCGAAAATTTGGTCTCTCCATGCCTTAGAAAATTTTTTCAACACTTTCCCAGCCATCCAAAACTCCCAAATTTTTTTCTAAGTATCAAATAAACATACCTGGGACCTCTTTTCTCATGCTTTCTCCGTTCCATAGCGGTAATGAAACCTGCGAAATTCTCAATGACACAAAACAAAGACCGACAATCTACCAAAATACTGTTAGAAAGTAAAAAAAACTCAAATGACGACTCTTATACAAACGATACAAAATGTACACTTGGGTTTTCATCCAAAACACTTAGTGGCGGCTTTTGGTGGAATTTCGAGAGGAGTTTCCTCCATCTCATTCTTTTCTATCGCTCCTCCAATATATTGCTTCAAACGGTGGCCATTTACCTTCCAACTCCGGCCATCAGACTCATCCATAATCTCAACTGCTCTGTATGGAAATACGTAATGATCCATATACGGTCCCGACCACTTTGACTTCAACTTCCCCGCAAACAACTTCAATCTCTAATTGTAGAGAAGCACTCTATCACCCTTGCTAAATTCTTTTATCTTCTTTAACTTACGATCATGCAGATCTTTCGTTTTCTCCTTAATGCCCAAATATCGAGCATAAGCCGCATCCCTAAGCTCCTCAAGCTAATGGATTTGAAAGAAACATTTTCTAGCGGCTTCGGTCATATCAAGGTTAACGGTTTTTAACGCCCAAAGTGCTCGGTGTTCTAGCTCTACGGGAAGATGACAAGCTTTTCCATAGACGATCATAAATGGTGTGGTTCCTAAAGGCGTTTTGTAGGCGGTTCGAAATGCCCACAATGCATCGTCAAGCTTGTCGGACCAATCCTTTCTATTCTTTCTGACGGTTCTCTCTAAAATACGTTTGATACAGCGATTCGCGTTCTCCACTTGACCACTCGTCTGTGGATGGTATGCGGTAGACAAACGATGAGTGACTCCGTAGTGTGCAAGCAACTTTTCCATCAATGCGTTGCAAAAGTGAGTACCACGGTCACTGATTAAAGCCTTAGGTGTACCGAAACGGGAAAAGAGTTTCTTGAGGAAACTCAATACTACTCGGGCTTCATTCATAGGAAGAGCTTGAGCGTCAACCCATTTAGAAACGTAATCAATTTCCATAAGTATATAACGATTCCCTTTTGAGACGGGAAAGGGTCCCATGAAGTCAATGCCCCAAACATCAAAAACCTCCAACACTTGGATTGGGTTTTGAGGCATCTCATCTTTGGCTGAAATGTTACCGGTTCGTTGACAAGCATCACATGTTTTCACGAACTCAACGACATCATGAAGTACATTAGGCCAATAAAATCCACAATCGAACACCTTTTGTGCGGTGGCATATGCACCATGGTGGCCTCCCGTTAGACCTTCGTGCACATGTTTAAGGATATTCAACCCCTCTTCTCTCGACACACATCGCCTTAGAATCCTATCTCCCCCTATTCTAAAAGGAAACAGATCATCCCACACATATTTCCTCGACTCACTAAGGAACTTCCTTCTCTGTTGTGTAATCATTCCCTTTACAATATTACCACTCGAAAGATAATTCGCTAAATCACAAAACCATGGCAATCCCTCCTTCTCGGCTTCTACAAACTCAACTGACTCACGAGGAAATGTGTCTCCTATCTCCTCCTCACGAATCTCCTCTCTCCTAGGGTCTTCCAAACGTGAAAGATGATCAGCTGCTACGTTTTTGGCCCCTCTCTTATCTTTAATTTCTATGTCGAACTCGAAAAGCAATAGAATCCACCGAATAAGTCGGGGTTTAGCGTCTTTCTTTTAGAAAAGAAAACGCAACGCGAAGTGGTCGGTGAAAACTTTGGTCTTGGAGAGTACGAGGTACGAGCGGAATTTGTCGAACGCGAAAACTACAACTAAGAGTTCTTTCTCCGTGGTGTAGTTCTCTTGAGCATCATTTAACGTTTTGCTAGCGTAGTAAATGGGGTGGAAGTGCTTGTCCTTTCTTTGTCCTAATACCGCATCAACGGCATAGTCACTCGCATCACACATGAGCTCAAATGACAAGCTCCAATCGCGCGAGATAAGAATAGGTGCACTCACAAGCTGTTCCTTCAAAAAATTGAAGGCCTTAAGACACTCCTCGTCAAAGATGAATGGAACATCCTTCTCTAGAAGACGGGTCATGGGGCGAGTTATTTTAGAGAAATCCCTAATGAAGCGTCTATAGAAGCCCGCATGACCGAGAAAACTTCGAATCGACTTTACGCTAGTGGGTGGAGGTAACCTGCTAATGGTATCTATCTTCGCACGATCCACCTCTATACCATACCTCGAGATCTTATGACCTAAAAGAATACCTTCCATCACCATGAAGTGACACTTTTCCCAATTCAACATCAGCTTCGTCTCAACACACCTCTTCAACATCCTCTCAAGACTTCTCAAACACTCATCGAACGAGTTACCATAGACCGAAAAATCATCCATGAAAACCTCCATGGAACTCTCAATCATATCCTGGAATATGGCAACCATGCACCGCTGCAAGGTAGCTGGAGCGTTACACAGCCCAAATGGCATGCGTCAGTACGCATATGTGCCATAGGGGCATGTGAAGGTGGTCTTATCCTGATCCTCCGGTGCGATGGGGATCTGGAAGTACCCAGAAAAACCGTCGAGAAAACAATAAAATATTTGACCCGTGAGTTGCTCCAACATCTGATCGATAAAGGGCAATGGGAAGTGGTCCTTTCGGGTGGCATCATTCAACTTCCGGTAGTTGATGCACACTCGCCAACCCGTGACCGTATGAGAAGGGATAAGCTCATTCTTGGAATTCATGACAACGGTCATCCCTCCCTTCTTAGGGACAACCTGAGTGGGACTAACCCATGGCGAATCTGAGATGGGATATATCATCCTGGCATCTTGGAGTTTCAGAACCTCCTTCTTCACTACCTCTTGTATGTTGGGGTTGAGGGGCCTTTGGGGTTGCGCCACCTGTTTGAAATCGTCCTCCATGAGAATCTGGTGAGTGCAATAAGAAGGGCTTATGCCCTTAATGTCGGATAACCTCCATGCAATGGCCTCTTTGTTGGCCTTCAACACTTCCAACAACTTCGACTTCTCCCCATCCTCCAACTTCGATGAGATGATAACGGGTAGCTCGGAACCCTCCCCTAAAAAGGCATATTCTAAATGAGATGGAAGGACCTTAAGCTCTAAGGGTGGGGGTTGGGTGGTGTCATCACTAACGGCTAGCGCTTCGGGAATCAAAGGAATTCCCTCATCTTCTACTTCATCCAACCTCAACGACTCCTCTTCAACTATCTCTCCTCCTAGTAAGTCGACTCCACTAATGTACTCTAGACAATGGTCAACACATGAGATGAATGAGTTCAAGAAATAGACGGAATGGCAAGGACCATTATAGTCATTGGAACCACTCGAGTGGTTCATGGAACGATCTATCTCAAAGGTGACTCTCTCCTCACCGACTCTAAGTGTGATCTTACCATCGAAGACATCTATGAGGGCTTTAGCGGTACGCAAAAAAGGACGACCAAGTATGATAGAAACTCTCTCATCAGCTTCCATATCAAGAATGACGAAATCAGCGGGAAAAACAAACTTGTCGACCTTAACAAGCAAATTCTCGACAATACACCTCGGGTATTTCACGGATCGATCGGCTAAAGATAATGTCATACGGGTAGGTGAAAGTTTGCCTAAGTCTAGCTTCTCGTAGAGAGAAAAGGGCATCAAATTGATGTTGGCACCTAGGTCGGCTAAGGCTCGAGTATTAGTGTTACTACCGAATAGACATGGAATAGTGAAAATGCCAGGATCGAGGAGCTTCTCCGGAAGCTTATTTAGAACGACTGCGGAGCACCCTCCATTCAATGGAACATTCAACAATTCCCCCAACTTCTCCTTGTTTCTAAGAAGGTCCTTTAAGAACTTCGCATACTTGGGCATATATTGGAGTGCCTCAATGAAAGGAAGATTAATCTTCAATTGCTTGAAGATATCTAGGAATTGCCCGTATTCCTTTGAATACTTTTGGTTCCTAAGACGTGTAGGAAACGGGACTCGCGAATGATCTACAAGTGGAGAAGGTCTAATGTCTATGGGTGGTTTCTCTACTTTCTTCTCTCCTTGAGGCTCACCGGGCTGTGCGGTACTTGCTGGGACTAGCCGTGGTTGCACTTTGTCGGGAGCCTCCATCTCGATTTCTTCATCTACAATCTCCCCATCTTCCTCTAACTCTCTCCTCAACTCTCGGGTTCCCTACGGTTTTGCCACTACGGGTGGTAATGGCTTTGGCATGGGCGTTAGGGTTAGGTTGGGTGTTACCCGCAAACTGACCGGGTAACCTCTCCTCAAGCTTCCTAGACATGTCACCTACGACCCTTTGAAGGTCTTGGAAAGAGGCTAGGTGGTTCTTAAGCATAAGGTCGTGTTCGTAAGGATCTTTTGGGTGGTTTGGTCCTTAATGGCTAACTGGCTCATCATGGCCTCTATCCTCTCAAGACTACCCCCTTGATCACTATTTGAACCCTGAACTGGTTGAACCTGACTACTTGACCCCCCATCCCTGACCTGCCCATTGAACCCCTTATTAAACTGGCCATTTAAACCCCCACCAAAGAATGAACCCTGTCCCCTATTTGGATTTTGAGCTAATTGGAAACTAGGGGGGTTACGAGTGGAACGAAAGTTATTACTATTATTGAAATTAGTATTATTACGCCAACCCCAATTATAATTACTACCAAATCCACTAGGTTGACCTCTACCTTGATCCCTTCCCACGAAATCGACCTGCTCCTCACCAACTAACAATGGACACGCATTCGTATCATGACCCCCTCGAAAAAACTCACACTTATCAACTTTTTCCTTAATCTCATTGAGTTCTCTAGTGACGTTTTCCAACTCGGCGGCTATACTAGGGTCCATAGTGATATGGCTCACCCCATGAGTGGGTGCACTAGTAGTGGTATTTGAATTGCCACTTGGATACCGTCGATCAGATTGCGACTGAGATTGAGATTGAGCAAATGCCTTGAAACGCTCTAAACACTCGGCAATAGTAAGAATGCCCATCATATGACCTCCCGCATTAGTGTCAAAATGATCATGAGTCTCTTGGGTGAGATCGTTATAAAATTTCTCGTAAAGGGCCCAATCAGAAAGACCATGCTGGGAGCATCGAGCGACAAGGTTTTGAAATCGTTCCCAAGCAAGGTAATAGGGCTCGTCGGGCTCCATGCGGAATGAGTGAATTTGATCGCGAAGATGTGAGGCTTTAGCGAGCGGAAAATATTTGTTCAGAAAGGCTTGACGGAGACCCGCCCAAGTGGTAAAAGTACCGGTTGGCTGAGAGTCCAACCAAGTAGCCGCACGGCCGGCTAGTGAAAAGGGGAAGATTTGTAAATAGGTAGCATCGTTTGGGGCTCTGTGAAGGCTAAAAGTGGCGAGCATACGAGAGAAACGGTTTATGTGGGCGGGGGTGTCCTCGTCATTGCGGCCGTGGAACTGGATGTTATTGGTGATGGCTTGCATGGCATACGATGGAATCTGCCATGAGTTTTCGTTTACTATGGGTGGAACGGTGATGGGTGAAGCAAGACCGGTGAAGCCTTGGGTGGCTTGTTGATGGACGGTCTGTCTTGGATTGGCCATCTGTTCTAAGTTTATGTTATCTGGGGCGCTAGAGGTGCTAGAAGTGGGACTATCGGGTGGGGAAACTTTAGGTGAATGGTGTAGTGAGGGAAATAGAGTGGTATCAAAGTGTGGTAAATGAGAAGAGGATGAAGTACTAACCTGTGGGCCTTGGCCCAATCGAGATGATGACTCTGTGACTGGTGGCTTCGGCGGCGATCCGTGCGAGCGCAGATGTGGCATCCACTACAAGCAAAAACCTATATATGAGAAAAACAGAAACTAGTCACTAAGACTCAAAATAAAAATAAAAATAAAAGACTCAAAACAAAACAAAACAAAACACGTAGCACGTATATGTCAATAAAGTCTATCAAAGCTAATAAACGCAATTGCCAAGTGTCTCCGGCAACGGCGCAAAAAACTTGATGTGTGCTAAACAGACGACTAAAATTAACTACTTTAGACTCTCTAAGCTAGACACTAAAAAGCTTTAAATCTAGACTCGACCTAAACCACACAATAGACAAGTGTACCGATCACTGTAGTATGACCTAAGGAAGTCCGGATATCGAACCACGAGACTCTACTAATCACGCTAACTAAACTCTAACAGACTCTGACAGACACGACTCAAACTGTTTAATTGTTTTTTTCTTTGGGGGGGGGGGGGGGTTACTGAAATTCTATGGAAATCTATCAAACTAATTATTAACTAGAACTAAGCGAATACGAACTAATGTGAAGATTGTTCTTAGATGATGGTGAAGACTACCTAGACTAGAATCCTGGATTGATTTTAAGAATTTACCAATGAAGTTAACTGCATGATTTATGGAACCAGGATCTTGTGATACTAAACCTATTAAGACACCAACTAAGCCCCTCAACCCTTCTCGAGGTGAAACTTATGGCACTACCTAGGCCGTTAATCCTACCGGTTATTAGACTTCCTTCCAGTTATCTAATTATTGTGTAAGTACCCTAATATTGACCTACACTTTTCCAATTATAGATCTAGAGTAGTTTTAGTTTC
Organism: Helianthus tuberosus; assembly: GCA_030545235.1. Classification (NCBI taxonomy): domain Eukaryota; kingdom Viridiplantae; phylum Streptophyta; class Magnoliopsida; order Asterales; family Asteraceae; genus Helianthus; species Helianthus tuberosus. The sequence continues at coordinate 104,447,171 of CM060448.1, forward strand.
TTAATTTGACTTGATAGACTAATAATCCGACGGGGCAACTAAAGCACAACTTTTTCCAAAGACTGTCTAAAGCAATTCGCCTGGTAAGACCTACCAATAGCCCTACACCTTCCAGCTATTAGGACTAGTAGAATACTGAAATCTAGCAAATTATTAACTATCACTTCTAAGGTTTATTGGCCAATTCACCCTAAAGGTCAAAGACACAAGGTCAAAGATCTAGTATGAACCTATTCCATAACAGACAACCACCTAGATTCACACGAAGCAATCGATAATAATTAACCAAATTAAAGTACGCATACATACCAAATAAGTAAACCAAACCTCTTAAAAAACACAATTAATCCATAAACACATGCAATTAACTAAAAAGGTTCAAACTTTATTCAAATCCATTCATCGTAGTCTAGGCAGTTTAAGCGTTTAGACAAGCATGTTCATCAATGAAAGTAAAACAAAGTTGTTCAAACAAGAATTCATGGTTACAAGTTTTGAAAGAGAGAAATCAACAAACAAGGAACTAAAGAACCCGTGCAAGCCTTCAATCTTCAAACCGAATTCGAACCAATGATTCCCGTGATCCAAACTCTTCAAACGCAGCACTTCAAACTCCAAATTAAGCTTTTGGACTTTACAAATTCGTAACCCTTTTGACGGCAGCTTTGTTTCGTATATATACCCGAACATGATATCAAAACCTAACTGAAAATCAACTTTTCTGTGTATTTGAGGGATAGGTGCTACGCGACGGGTATAGACCCCAGGCGTCGCGTATGGTGGCGCCCCCATATCTGCTGTATTATTTTTTTCTTGTTTATTCAGCTATCCAACTCGCATTCGAATCCCGTTTTTCCTTCAAACTGCTCGTTTTGACTCGTTTTTCATCACTTTAAGAAACGGGACCTGAAATCATAGCTTAACGTCAGCAGTATCGAAATTCTAACTTAAACTAGACTCAAAATACCTAAAAACTGACCAAAATATACACTATAAACATATGTACTTTGCAGTACATCAATATGCGTCAATTACAAACTACAACTGGAAATCAAATATACTAATAGTTATGTATCCGTATCTATTTTAGTCTATCTATTGATTTTTTTTTTCAAAATACAAAATTACACATATATTTAGGTATTTTCTATGTGTCGTTTATCCAATACTGCATGTCTCGCTCATCATATTTCCAAACTAGTTTTTCCCCTATCTATCGAATCCTATTCCCCTCATTCACTAAATCTTCTCCATACCGATGGAGTTCCTGCACCCGTTTTTGACTCAATGGTGGGTCTAATGGTTCAGGATGAGGTATGGGTTCCTCGTAAGGGTCTGCGCTATTCATTTCAAAAAATGTTCTATCATTATCCTACCACATATCACGTTCTAAAGGCATTGGTTCATTGTGAGTATATAGGGTAGAGTATGACCTATTTTCGTCAAACCACGGATCATATTGTAAAGGTTGTGGAGTTGGGATTCTAGGTAACTCGTTGGGGTCAAATGCAGGTATTGGGAATTGGTTTGCTTGGTTGGGTTCTAGCATTTGTTGGTCTGGGAATAAAGGTAACAGTGGCGGTTCGGCTATTTGATTTAGGTTAGCATCTACTGCTGTAGTGGCTAACATATGGAAATCGACTAGCTGTCTATCTAGTTCTTCTTCCCAAGGTGGCCTATTGACTGTTTCCTGAGTTTGTGCATTTGCCTCCCTATTAGCTCTGACTATAGCTCTCTGCTGTTGTAACTTCTTCATTCTCTTTCTTCTCTCATGTGCTCCTCTATTAAACCAACCTCTCTTTTTAGAAGTAAAGGGTTCCTCAGACTGTGCCTTAAATATAAATATCCTTTCCTGAGTATCGGCTGAGTATCCTGAGGGATCAGGTTGAGATGATGTTCCCTCATCTTTTGGTGAACTATCTAAATGACGATAAGCATCCGAAATTCCTTGCTCACTCATATTGTAAACTAACAAATAGTCAAATAACACAAAATAATATTTACACATAAATTATTTCCTAACACAGAAATTAAAATTTAAGTGTCAGCAGAACACTTCTTTGGCTTAAACCAGTGGCTGTAGCTCTGATACCACTCTCTTTCGCAACCCCTGACCCCAATCCTGGGTGCGGGCGCCGCGAACATCCATATGGGTGGTATCGGTGTTTATTAATTTGGCAGCGGAATACATCAGGACCGTAGCTAGGAAATATTTTGATCAGAGTAAAACACCAAGCTTTTATAATAATAACTCTTTGGGATAAAAACCCAAGTTCATTTAACGATACATTTGTAGGGGTAAACCCTAATTATTGAAAACAAAAACTCCTTTTTATTTAGGTAACTTTTATAGCCACTTTTCCAAGCCTTCAGTGCTCTCCAGCTGGCTTCTATTGGCTTTCACATTTTGTTACCTGAAACGCGTTTTAAAAATATTTTATCAGCAAGAAATACTGGCGAGTGCATCCTAGTTTAATCAAAACAGCTTTTATAATTTCATAGTACTAAGAGCGATTACAATGTTTATATCTACACAATTTCTCATTCAGTACTATCCACACCAGACTTGTGGGTCATATTACTCATTGGCTAACTCGTTGTCCATTGGTAACGTCTTTCACGTTTTGTATACAAAACCCCAACATACTGGTAGTAATTTTAGAATACATAGACTTAATCACTGTTAGTTATATCATAAAACATTTGAGGTGTTGTAAAAACAGTTTACAAAAAGTAAGATGTACTCACATTGTAGATTTAAGTAAAACTAAAGCTTCCTGGGAATCTCCTGGTTATTATCTATTAAAATTAAACAATGAACCCTTGTTAGTAAAATAACCCAAATCACATTAACCGTACAACTCGAGACAGAACTCCAATGACTGAGCCAGGCAGAGCCTTGTCATGCATTACGGAGTCCTAGATCAATCGGGTGTAACATGAGACAGAATTCCAACGACTGAGTCGGGCAGAGCCGATATGTGTTACGAAATCCTAAATCAATCGTGTAGGGTAATAGCAGGGTTATAGTACACACAACGAGGCAGAGCTTCGCTTTATAGTGGGTATTATGCCCCGGGATAGTTTCTACTATATAGAAATTTGAGAGAGAAAACAAAAATGATCGGTTTGAACAAATGAGCTCGTTGATCTATTTATAGGGCTGGTCGACCACTTTGTCGTGCCCCGCGACCAAGTAGGCCTTGGCCGTCACGGGCCGTGAGAGCCCACATGTCGCTTTTAGGGTTCCGAGTCAGGGGGTAGCTTTGCCGTGTCATCGGACACGTGGCATCATTGTGTGCCGGCCAAGTAAAGGTTGTCACACCCCGTGAAGGATTACCCTTCATCTGTCGCTGGCCGCGAGCGACACAAAAATCTTGTTTTTCTTGATTTTTCTAAGTATAAGGGTAATTCGGGTCCGTTTCTCGTATACGGGGTATAAACGGAACGTTTTAGGGTTATGTTAAGGGATCTAGGATGGTTGTTATAATAAGTACATATAAAAGATGTCTAACAAACTTAATAAAATTTGAATACAACTTAAGTTTCAACAAACATTAACTAAGAACACACGATCACCTGCCTAAACAACTTTTATCAAAGCTCCATCAAGAGTTTGTTACGCAGCAACATGTCCTTTGCTACATGTTATATCCTGGTTAAATATGCTACTGGAGATAATGTCACAGCTGTTGATCCAACAATCTCCCTATACAACAGATGATACCAAAACCCTTCTTTATTACTGATTTTTATTTCTCATCAACATCGCCTTGATTTGTCCTTTGAATTATAGTTCAAAGTCTAGGGAGAACATGTTTCTTCATCATCCTTTTCAAGTTGAAGGTCCAACAATCCTGGAGATCGTATGCATTCAAATTATATGCACTATCCATTTTAATCTCTTTTACACTACCATCTGATCTGATCAAAGTCAATACTTGGGTTTTTGAGCATGACTTCCATTTTACTATTTTTGGATCAGTTGGTTTTTGGGGAAAAGAATGATTGAAGATGAGTTTGGTGATTGTGGTCTGCTAACTAAATTTGCAATGGATTCAGATAAAGTAGATGATGAGAGAAGGTTTATCAGAGTATGGATCTTTTGAGACAGAGCAGCAGTTGTAGGATAGACTGAGTTTTGAAGAACATTTGGATCTTCAGCTCTAAGTTCTTCCAACTTTTTGTAGGTCTCAACTATCTTTAGTTTAGACCATCTGGCAATGGATCTAGCTGAACCATAACCAGCAGCCATAAGCTCTGCTCTCATTCTTTTAAACTTCAATGCCTCATCTGAATCCACTGTTTTAACTTTCTTCCAATTAGGTGGAATTGGCTTTACCAGAGGATCATTGCACATTTTTGTGATTCCATCGATTTATTCTCTAAGAGCATCTGCTGACCAGTCTTTGAATTGATATTTGGTTGCATTATATTGTTTGTACTTCATAATGTGTCCAACATAATCATCCCTTAGTTGCATCTGAAGCTCATGAATTACTGGCCTCTCAGACATGGATTTACTCATGGCAGATGTTTGACAAACTTCTGCTGAAATAACTGGTGTCTCAGCAGTTGTTTGGTTAACATCTGCTGATACTTTTGTTGTATCAGCATCTATTAGGTGAATTGGTGATGATGCAGTTGAAGCTATTTTCTCCTTTTTGTGGTGATTTTTCTGGAGAAGATTTGGATTTAATTTTTTTTGGTAAATGAGCACATTTTGGTGGTGAAGGTGAATGTGTGGGAAGTCGTTCAGATGTTGGATGTGCTTGCATTGTTGTTGGTGTGGTGAAAATGAGCATGGCAGATGTTTGACAAACTTCTGCTGAAAGAACTGGTGTCTCAGCAGCTGTTTGGCTAACATCTGCTGATACTTTTGTTATATCAGCATCTATTGGTAGAATGGGTGATGATGGTGTTGAAGTAATTTTCTCCTTCTTTTGTGGTGTTTTTTTTGGAGAAGGTTTGGATTTAGGTTCAACAGAAGATAGAATTTCTGTAGGATTAGCAGTGCTTTCCTTTATATCTTGTTTCTTCTGCTTTTCCAAAGCTATCTCTTCACCTTTCTGGTTTAGGATTTCATCAATCCCTTTTTCCTTTCCAGCTTCTGAAGGTTTTGCAGGAGATTTTTGTTCAGCTGACTCTGGCAGTTGTTGCAACTTTGGTTTTGGTTTAGCTTTTGAATCTGGTGGTAACTTTCTCAGTTAATCTTTCTCCCCCTTTTTGGCATCATCATCATCATCATCATCATCATCATCATCATCATCATCATCATCATCATCATCATCTTTCTCAAAGATTGATGTAGGGGTGGAGCTAGTAAGTTTGAACATATGTTCCTTAATGTTCATAACGTCTGCTTGTGTGTCTTTATACCTAGCATTAACCATATTTCTGATAAATTCCAAACTGAAATTGTGGTTACTTTTAGCCAAATTCCTCTGAGCTTTAAGGATGGGATGCATAGAATTCCAAAGCTCATTGGTAATTCCTTGTGTGTAGGTTGACTTTTAAAAAGCTCTATCTTCTGCTTCGTTAATTCTTTCATTTCAGCAACATCTGTTTCAATGGTAGACACTCTAACCGTCAAATCCTTATAACTTAATTCATCACCTACTTTAATAGGATCATCTGAATTCCCACCTGTAGTGGTTGTATTGGTTTTGTTAATAGGAGAAGACTTCATATCATCAGAAACAAATGCCCCATTTTCTTGGTTCTGGGGACTTCCCACTGAAGCAGAGATTACAGTTGTAACCTCATCTATGGTTTCCTTCAAGGGAGTCTTAATGAGGTAACCATTGTCCAACTGATCACCAATGGGTTTAACAGTTGTAGTGGCTGCTCCACTTGAACTACCACCAAGAGTTTCGTAAAACTCAATGGGTATAACTGTTTGTAGGATAGCAGATTGAATTGGTTCAGACACAGTTATTTGTTGGGATCTACTCTCAGTAATGTGTGGATGAGAGGAACTGTTTTTATTCTGAATTTCAATTACTTCAAACAGAGTTAATATTGTTGATGGAACTTGAGAAGAGGGTTGTGGTGTAGAAAGCGAGATTTCCCTGGGAGAGGGGCTTTTAAACATATTTTCATATGAAAGGTATACTTCATGTTGTGGTGTCCCTGTGCTTACAACATGATCCTTTTGTGAGGATACATGAGGAGTTTGGATAGGTTGAGATCTTTCCAACAACTATGAGGAAGTAGCAACAGTGGTTTCAAATGACATTTGTGTTGTCACTGGGTTAACCTCTGGATCTCATCTTCTAGAGGAACCTTTTTATTTTGTTTGGTTTTGGTGGGCTTTTTGGATGTGGCAGGTTTCTTTTTGCATTTTACTGGTGTGAGTTTCACAACATCGGTTGTGGTGTCATGATCACCAGGAGTAGTTGGCTCAACAACAGAGGTTTGAGCAACAGATGTGGACGCATCTAAAACATGCTCATCCCCCTTTGTTTCTGTTTTTGAAACTTTTGACTCTTTATCTATAAGTCTGGTAAAATTTTTACTTGTAAGACTTTTTATTTGAAAAGCTAGACCTTGTTCAAAATCTGTGTGTGACACTTGTTTTCATAGGTAGTAGCTTAGAAGTCTTGGCTACAACAGATTAGCATTATTATGAGCACCTTTATTCAATTTTTTCACATTTTTCAAATTAGTCAACAAATAAGAAAACAGTGCTTGTGATAAATTGTAATCAAATTTTGTTAAAGGAGCATAACCCAAATACTGAATGTTTAAAGGTATCTCATTAAATGCGGTGGTCTTGGCTAAGAGACAAGTTAAAAGAGTATGAAACAAAAATTTCATTGACGGAGGGAAGTTTGGTTTGTACATAGTAACTTCCTTTAATTGTGCATCATACCCTCTTTCAACAAACTCTTTATGAAGTTCAGGTTTTTCAAAGTTGGTCTTACTTCCCAAGTTGTCCAATGCAAATGTAGTGGAAATTGTAGATGGAGAAATTCGTACCACACTTTTCCCGACCTTAGATGTGATGGCAACTGGATTATTATCTTCAGACTCTATTTCAGCATTAAACCAAAATTGTTGGAGTGTTTTCGTATGAATCAGAGCATCAACAGTAAGGATTGATTTGTATTTTGATGACGTTAAAAGGTCAATTATTGAGTGAAAGCTGTTATTTTTGCAGGTTTTATCGAAGATGGGGAGGTAGTTGTGAGGGTTTTTGATGTTCAGAGACATGATCGGAGAAGAAGGTGATTTGGGGATGAAATAGGGTTTAAATTGGAGGGTTTTTAATATGTTGGAAACTGCTTTTGAGAATTTGAATTCAAGACGGTAGTGGTAGAAGCTCAATTTAGGGATGAAACAACGTTTATAAGAATGAGAAAAAGTGAATGCTGACTTGGCAGTAGTTACAAATATCTGGTGGCTAACATCTGTCCACGTCAGAACCTCTCTTGTGATAATGGATGACAGTTGTTTGGAAACCTCTATTGGCCGACTATAGAGGTTGGGAACAGTGTAAGTCAAACAGTCGTTAGATAAATAGAAGTTATGAGAACAAATGATAACTTTCAGTAGTGTTTTTATTTTTAGCTAACATATGTCCACGTCAAAACCTCTCTTGTGATAATGGATGACAGTCAGCAGTGTAGTAAATCAACAGTCATTAGGATAAACAGAAGTTATGACAACAGACGGTACCTTTCAGTAATGGATGTATTTTTAGGCAAGCAGAGGTTTCAAAAACAGTTATTTTCAATAGTGGTAACTCAACAGTTGTAACACCCTGAAAAATATAAAACTTTATATTAGAATTATAAAGTATAAATAAATGCGAATTTACCAACTAGGAATTTTAACCTAGTTAGTTACAAGTTAGAAATAACCTATATTAGGGTTAAAATCAATTAAACTAAATGTTGATCAAAATGGAGGGACCTAAATTGTAAAAATTAAAACTTTATTTTAATTAAATTAATAAAACACACCAAACACCCCACAAGGAGGTGTCTGGTCGATCAGAACATCAGGGGGCGACACCCCACTTCCAAAAACCCAAGAATTCTACTAAAACTCTCAAATTGGAGGTGCAAATCTGGTCCAAACGAAAATCCGAGCTTAGAATCGTGATCCTCATCGCAAGAGGATTACAAGGTATGTAAAATTTAGTGAAAACTCTTAATTTGAAATTTCTCATGAAATTGGGAAAATATGAAATTAGGGTTGCATGTTTATGTTGTGATGATTTAAGAACAACTATAGTGTCTAGGGACAAACCCTAAACAAACACAAGCTGAAATCATGTAAAATTTTAGTGGAAACTATGATCACCATTGTAGGTGATTAATGGGTTATATGTTAATTGATGAACACTAGGATAGTGGGTGTTAATCTTGTGTAATTTGACAATTTGGAAGTGATTTCAGAAATCTAGAGGCTAACAATCATGTAAAATGTTGATTGAGGTGAAATTAGGGCTAAATGATAAGCTATAAACTTGTCATATAATCATGTGAAAAATCTGCCCTTAAGGTGTTTGTGAAAATGCCTCAAAGAAGGCTTAAATTAGAAATTTAAAGATTTAACGCATAATTATGATGTTTCGGTGTATTATGCGAAGTAAGGTTTAAATAGAGTTCTAAACATGTCTTGAATTGAACTCTATAGGAAAGGATACCGGAACGTCAAGTGGACAAGCCGGTAGTGATTTGCGGTTGAAGGGCGTACACTAAGGTATGTAACTTGACCCGTTACACTAAGTAGATTTTGATGATTATATAATGCGTAATTAAATTTTTGAATAAGAGTTGTTTAAAATTAGCGGTGAAGTCGCTATATTGAATGATTGGTCAAATTTGGTTGGAACTCGTTGGTAGTCGTCATATGGAAGGATTCCTTAGACGAGCCAACGGGTCGAATAATCAAGTAAAGCATGGTTAATGTTCCAGAATATAATGGATTGATATTTGATATAGGTTAATATATAACATGTTAGAAATACGAGAATTTAATGTATAGGTTTGTTAGAAAAGCGAAATCCGAGAGTTGGGTTTGAGTACAATGAACAAAACAAACGAATTATGGATTTCCAGGAACTACCGTAAGTTACGGTAGTACCGTAACTTACGGTAGGGGTCCGGTGTTTACGGCATATTTCCCCTGGTTTACGGTGATCCAGGAAATTCCAGAACCTACCGTAACTTACGGTGACACCGTAAGTTACGGTGGAACCAGAAAACAAAACAGTATTTTGTTATTCAAATTTTGATGTTGGATCTTGTATTTATGTACTATATAACAATGTCAGAACTAATGTTTTAAAGGTTTTGACCATAGGTAACAAGGTGGATCTTACGGATGGCGGTCAAGCAAATGATGAAGAACCGAACACGATTTTTGAAGCTTCCGCAATGTTTTAAATATACTTAGACTTTGTTCATGGGTTGTAAACAATTTCTTAAACAATTTTGAATGTTCCAACTTAGTCATTAGTTGGCTAAGGTTTATGCTACTTATGAAACTTATGTTAATTTAATATCTTTTGGTATAAAAATGTATAAAATTAATGATTAAATCAAGTAAAAATTTAAGGGTGTTATAAGTTGGTATCAGAGCTCAAGATTGTCAATAAGTGTTCGGTTCAAGCTTGATCGATCGTCCGGTAAGAATTAAATTATTTTGTTAATAAATTATGTATTATGTAAAGAATGAGAAACGAATAAATATGCATTAAAAGAGCGTGTAAGCTCACTCAAATACAAGAAATGCATGAAACAAGAACGATTAAATCAAGTTATGAACTTGATCGAATCAAAACAAGAACGATTAAATCAAGTTATGAACTTGATCGAATCAAAACAAGAACGATTAAATCAAGTTATGAACTTGATCGAATCAAAACAAGAACGATTAAATCAAGTTATGAACTTAATCGAATCAAAACAAGAACGATTAAATCAAGTTATGAACTTGATTGAATCAAAACAAGTAAAACATGTGTTATAAATGGAATGTTTAACAACCTATGTAAACATTTCAGAAATAGAGATGGCAGATGGAGGTAATGATGATGCGGTGCCGAGAGTCACCGAACAAATGAGGGAAGTGATTGCCGAAGAGGTTGGAAAGGCGATCGAAAATACTTTGTCGGGCTTTATTGATAAAATTCAAAACACAGTTTTATCAATAGTAGAAGAGAGAATCAATAAATTGGAAGATGATTCAAATTTAGCAAAGGAAAAGCATGGTGGACGAAAGCCTTGTTCATACAAGGAATTCATGGCCTGTAAACCACCAATATATAATGGGGAGGTTGACCCAATAGTGTGCCAACGATGGCTAAGTGATATCGAAGGGGTATTCGAGAGGACCCATTGTGACGAAGATGACTACGTAGCCTATGGTACGGGTCAACTAAGGAGTCAAGCGAAAGATTGGTGGGATAACAAAAAGAGAGAGATCGGTATTGAAGCTGCTAAGGTCATGACTTGGGAAGAATTCAAGACGCCATTTCTTAAGCATCATAGCCCCAAGGCGGTTATGAATAAAATCAAGGAGGAGTTCATGCAACTTAGGCACAGGAGTGAGACCATAGACAAGATTACGGCAACGTTTATGGATAAGATGAAGTTTTGCGATGATCTAGTGACGAATGAAGAACAAAAGATATACTACTACCATAACATGTTGAGTGCTGAGTATAGGGAATTTATCACCCCTTCCAAATACGAGACCCTTACCGAGATCATAAATGCTGCTCGGGAAAGAGAGATCGAACTGAAAAAGAGCATTGAAAGGGGTGAACGGAAAGCACAAGATATAAACCCAAGCCCTACTAAGAAGGCACGAACAAACGAAACCGCAAAGAAATTTGATACGAAAGGCGGGTCGCCAAGTTGCAGCATCTGCGGAAAGGGTCATAAAGGCGAATGCCGTTACAAGGATAAGCCTTGTCCCATATGCAAAAAAACGGGACATATGGCTATATCGTGCCCGGAGAAAGTGACGGTTTGTTACAATTGTTATCGAACGGGTCACAAAAAGTCAGAATGCCCGGAACTGGTTGGAAAGAAGGATGGGCAGGACCCGAAAGATGAAGCCCCAAAAGCAAAGGCAAGATCTTTTCAACTAACCGCCGCCGAAGCAAAGGTTGAACCTGACGTGGTCTCAGGTATATTTGCTGTAAATTCGATTCCTGCACGCGTGTTATTTGATACGGGTGCGAATAAATCCTTTGTTTCATATGGATTTATTCGACATCCTTCATTTGTTCTAACAAAATTACCTGTGCCCTTAGAAGTAGAGATAGGTAATAACAAGAGCTTTATGGTTTGTGATGTATGTAAAAACTGTAAACTGAGCATTGATGACGAAGAATATTTGATAAACCTAATCCCGATGTCAATGGGAGAATTTCAAGTAGTCGTTGGGATGGATTGGCTATCTCAACACCATGCAAAGGTTGTGTGTTTTCGTAAAGAGATAAAACTAACATCTCCGAGCGGGAAACACGTCACCATTTATGGCGAAAAAGGAGGCAACCCCATAGTATGCTCAATGTTGAAAGCTCACAAGCTTATGAAGCGAGGATGCAAGGCATTCATGATATACGCTAACGAGCCCGAAAAAGAATCACGAAAGATTGGAGATGTACCGGTAGTACGAGATTATGAAGATGTGTTTCCGGAAGATTTACCGGGGATACCGCCTGAACGGGAAATAGAGTTCGGGATCGAATTGATTCCGGGCGCGAAACCCGTAGTAAAATCCCCGTACCGACTTGCACCGTCGGAACTACAAGAGTTGATGTCCCAAATCCAAGACCTGCTTGACAAGGGATTCATAAGGCTGAGTGTGTCTCCTTGGGGTGCACCGGTGTTGTTCGTGAGAAAGAAAGACGGGAGCATGCGCATGTGTATCGATTACCGGGAGTTAAACAAACTCACGGTAAAGAACCGATACCCGCTCCCGAGGATAGATGATTTATTCGACCAACTACAAGGTGCGAATTGGTTTTCAAAAATTGACCTTAGATCGGGGTATCACCAACTAAAGGTCAAAGAAGAAGATGTGCCGAAGACGGCTTTCTGCACGAGATACGGACATTACGAATTCCTCGTGATGTCATTTGGGCTAACAAACGCACCCGCGGCTTTCATGGACCTCATGAACCGGGTTTGCAAGCCAATGTTGGATAAGTCGGTCATCGTGTTTATCGATGATATCTTGGTGTATTCGAAAAGTGAAGCTGAACACGCACACCACTTACAAGAAGTGTTAGAGACACTTTGACGAGAGAAGTTATATGCAAAATTCTCTAAATGTGCCTTTTGGTTACGAGAGGTACAATTTCTTGGCCATGTCATAAGTGCCGACGGAGTTTTGGTGGATCCGTCAAAGATAGAGGCTGTGTCAAAATGGAATCCCCCGAAGAACCCTTCAGAAATTAGAAGCTTTTTGGGGCTTGCGGGATACTATAGGAGATTCATTCAAGATTTCTCCAAGATTGCGTCACCGCTAACAAAGCTAACCCAAAAGAAAGAAAAGTTTATTTGGGGTGTCGATCAAGAAAAAGCGTTTCAAACGCTAAAAGAAAAGTTAACTCAAGCTCCGGTACTGACATTGCCGAACGGAGTCGAAGACATGGTGGTTTATTCTGATGCTTCACTATCGGGGCTCGGTTGTGTGTTGATGCAACGGGGCAAGGTAATAGCCTATGCCTCGAGACAATTGAAAATACACGAGAAGAAATATCCCACGCACGATCTCGAGTTGGCTGCGGTGGTATTTGCATTAAAAATATGGAGGCACTACTTATATGGGGTAAAGTGCACCATATTCACCGACCACAAGAGCTTGAAATACTTCTTCGATCAGAAGGAGTTAAATATGCGACAAAGGCGATGGCTAGAAACGGTGAAAGATTTCGACTGTGAAATACATTACCACCCCGGAAAGGCAAATGTGGTAGCGGATGCTCTGAGCAGAAAAGCGGACTACGTCCCAATACGAGTGAGGTCGATGCAACTTGTGGTGACCTCGGGTATACTTGAACGTATTCGAGAGGCGCAGTTAGAAGCAGTAAAAGAAGAGAATTGGAAGAAAGAAAGAATAATCGGTCAATTGAAAGATTTGTCGGATGGGAATCACGGGTTGAAGACTTGATCCGGAAGGATATGGGTCCCACATACTTGTGGAGTGAAGGCGCTTCTACTTAATGAAGCTCATAAATCCCGTTATTCAATTCATCCGGGTGCGACCAAGATGTACAATGATTTGAAACAAAATTATTGGTGGCCCGGAATGAAGAGGGATGTGGCGAAGTATGTGGAAAAATGCTTGACATGTTTACAAGTCAAGGCGGAGCACCAGAAACCATATGGCAAACTCCAACCGTTAGAAATTCCGGTTTGGAAATGGGAACATATTACAATGGACCTATTAACCAAGTTGCCTAAGACGAGTCGTGGTTTCGATGCCATTTGGGTAGTGGTAGATAGATTGACGAAAAGTGCTCACTTCATTCCGATTCGTGAGACTTATACGTCAGAAAAGATGTCAGAAGTTTACACTAATGAAATAATAGCACGTCATGGGGTGCCGGTATCCATCGTGTCTGATAGGGATACCCGGTTTACTTCAAATTTCTGGCGAGATTTCCAAGAGCAAATGGGAACCAAATTGTTCATTAGCACTGCGTACCATCCTCAAACGGATGGACAGAGTGAAAAAACGATACAAACATTGGGGGATATGCTACGGGCATGTATAATCGACTTTGGAGGAAGTTGGGATGTTCACCTACCGTTAGTCGAGTTTTCGTATAATAACAGCTACCAATCTAGTATTAAGATGGCACCGTACGAAATGCTTTATGGTAGGAAGTGTCGAACCCCGGTATGTTGGGGTGAAGTGGGTCCACGTGAACTCGCTCATCAAGATATAGTACGATCCACGAATGAAAAGATCGATATAGTTCGGGCACACTTGAAAGCAGCTCAAGACAGGCAAAAGGCGTATGCTGATAAAAGGAATAGGCCAATCGAATTCCAGGTTGGTGACATGGTCATGCTAAAAGTTTCCCCATGGAAGGGCGTTATTAGATTCAGAAAAAGGGGGAAGCTAAGCCCGAGGTTTATTGGGCCATTTAAAATTATCAGAAGAGTTGGCAAGGTAGCTTACCGCCTTGAGCTACCGGAGGAACTAAGTGGGATCCATGGCACGTTCCACGTGTCACAATTAAGAAAGTGCCTAGCAGATGAAACGGCCTATATCCATTACGATGATATCGAAGTGGATAATAGTCTGAATTATGCGGTGAGACCGGTGGAGATTTTAGACCGAAAGGTCAAACTTTTACGAAATAAACAAATTGACCAAGTCAAAGTCAAATGGGAGCATAGGAAAGGTTCGGACACTACGTGGGAGTCCGAAGAGGAGATGCGACGTCTTCACCCTACATTATTTGGTACGTACTTCGGTTTCGGGGACGAAACCCTTTTAAGGGGGGTGGACTTGTAACACCCCGAAAAATATAAAACTTTATATTAGAATTATAAAGTATAAATAAATGAGAATTTACCAACTAGGAATTTTAACCTAGTTAGTTACAAGTTAGAAATAACCTATATTAGGGTTAAAATCAACTAAACTAAATGTTGATCAAAATGGAGGGACCTAAGTTGTAAAAATTAAAACTTTATTTTAATTAAATTAATAAAACACACCAAACACCCCACAAGGAGGTGTCTGGTCGATCAGAACATCAGGGGGCGACACCCCACTTCCAAAAACCCAAGAATTCTACTAAAACTCTCAAATTGGAGGTGCAAATCTGGTCCAAACGAAAATCCGAGCTTAGAATCGTGATCCTCATCGCAAGAGGATTACAAGGTATGTAAAATTTAGTGAAAACTCTTAATTTGAAATTTCTCATGAAATTGGGAAAATATGAAATTAGGGTTGCATGTTTATGTTGTGATGATTTAAGAACAACTATAGTGTCTAGGGACAAACCCTAAACAAACACAAGCTGAAATCATGTAAAATTTTAGTGGAAACTATGATCACCATTGTAGGTGATTAATGGGTTATATGTTAATTGATGAACACTAGGATAGTGGGTGTTAATCTTGTGTAATTTGACAATTTGGAAGTGATTTCAGAAATCTAGAGGCTAACAATCATGTAAAATGTTGATTGAGGTGAAATTAGGGCTAAATGATAAGCTATAAACTTGTCATATAATCATGTGAAAAATCTGCCCTTAAGGTGTTTGTGAAAATGCCTCAAAGAAGGCTTAAATTAGAAATTTAAAGATTTAACGCATAATTATGATGTTTCGGTGTATTATGCGAAGTAAGGTTTAAATAGAGTTCTAAACATGTCTTGAATTGAACTCTATAGGAAAGGATACCGGAACGTCAAGTGGACAAGCCGGTAGTGATTTGCGGTTGAAGGGCGTACACTAAGGTATGTAACTTGACCCGTTACGCTAAGTAGATTTTGATGATTATATAATGCGTAATTGAATTTTTGAATAAGAGTTGTTTAAAATTAGCGGTGAAGTCGCTATATTGAATGATTGGTCAAATTTGGTTGGAACTCGTTGGTAGTCGTCATATGGAAGGATTCCTTAGACGAGCCAACGGGTCGAATAATCAAGTAAAGCATGGTTAATGTTCCAGAATATAATGGATTGATCTTTGATATAGGTTAATATATAACATGTTAGAAATACGAGAATTTAATGTTTAGGTTTGTTAGAAAAGCGAAATCCGAGAGTTGGGTTTGAGTACAATGAACAAAACAAACGAATTATGGATTTCCAGGAACTACCGTAAGTTACGGTACCGTAACTTACGGTAGGGGTCATGTGTTTACTGCAGATTTCCCCTGGTTTACGGTGATCCAGGAAATTCCAGAACCTACCGTAACTTACGGTGACACCGTAAGTTACGATGGAACCAGAAAACAAAACAGTATTTTGTTATTCAAATTTTGATGTTGGATCTTGTATTTATGTACTATATAACAATGTCAGAACTAATGTTTTAAAGGTTTTAACCATAGATAACAAGGTGGATCTTACGGATGGCGGTCAAGCAAATGATGAAGAACCGAACACGATTTTTGAAGCTTCCGCAATGTTTTAAATATACTTAGACTTTGTTCATGGGTTGTAAACAATTTCTTAAACAATTTTGAATGTTCCAACTTAGTCATTAGTTGGCTAAGGTTTATGCTACTTATGAAACTTATGTTAATTTAATATCTTTTGGTATAAAAATGTATAAAATTAATGATTAAATCAAGTAAAAATTTAAGGGTGTTATAACAGTCGTTAGTCTAACATCTGCTATTAGCCTAACCACTGTTACTATGAAAACCTCTGTTGAGCATTTTAAGATTGAATATCATCTGTTGTTCGTTAACATCTATTGGCCCATAGCAGACCTTTGCATCTTCTGACAGTTCTTCATCAGCAGATGCTCTCTTTTGTCAGACTTTAGCTACAACAGACCTTTTTACAACAGCAAATATTGACTCTTTGTAACTTGGTACCGCAAATTCTTCCAAAAAACTGTATTTGATGATCAAATATTCTAGTTTATTTTGTATTTACAACCATCTGTTCAGCCTTAAACCAACCTTTAATCCTTTTAAACCTCTGTTGACTTAACAAACATTTGTTCAGACACAATTCTACATCAACATAATCTAAATCAAACCCAGTGACAATTACACATCAACATCAATATCGATCTGCAATCCTTAGATGTTATTCAAAATTATATAATAATACTTATGCTTACTAAAATAACTAAAATGAAGATGCGACAACAAAGATTAATAATATTAAAATTTATTCAGCAGTGGTAAATCAACGGTCATTAGGATAAACAGTTGTTTCATAAGAATGAGACGAATGATAACAGCAACATGCTTATACAAAGGTCTGCAATTACAATGTTCACCTACTGTGCAACATCTAATCTAATGGACTAACAAACTCCCAACATCTGCTATTAACCTAACCACCGTTACTATAAAAACCTTTATTGGCTCAACATATTTTGAATATCATCTGTAGTTCTTAAACATCTGGTCTCCCATAGCAGACCTTTGCTTCTTCAATCTTTCCTCATCAACATATGTTCTCTTTTACCAGACTTTAACTACAACAGACCTTTTACAACTCCAAATATTGACTCTTTGTAATTTGGAGGAGCAAATTCTTCAAAAAAACTGTTATTAATGATCAAATTTTATACCTTGTTTTATCTTTGCGCTCATTTGTTCACCCTTAAACCAACCTTTAATCCTATTAAACCTCTATTGACTTACCAAACATTTGTTCACACACAATTAAACATCAACATAATCTAAATCAAACTCAAACACTAAATAAGTAGAAGTAAAATGCAACAACAAAGATTCATAAGATTAAAATTTATTCATTTATTCATGACATTAAAAGATCAATAATTACATAACATACTGAACAACGAAACTTTAAATCTAATAATAACAGCAAGAATTAAGAAATTTTAGCTTCAACTCTGTGACAACCCTCATAATTACATGTATCCGTACGATTTATTAATGTCAATTAAAGTGCTTGATGACTGTGTTGAATTACTTAACTGCTTTCTGATTACTGCGTCATACTTACATGTGCTTGTTAACATACTAGTCTTGTGCAGAAAATTGACTAAATAGTCCTGTATGCTTTCCTAAGTGTTGGGAATTAAAAGTGTTACAAAAAGATACATAAAAGACACTAAACGGAACAACTTAGCACTTTAACATACCGGTATCTAACCGAACAACCGGACATTACCCGGAACACCAAAATTTTGCCAAAGACATTGTTTTATTATTTTTGAACTAGTTATGGTTCCCGAACAGCCTAATACACTACATAATGTGCCATACACATAATACACTAGATATTACACATAACCTCCTAAATATTTACCTACTTACCATCAAGTTACACTTACCCCCCCTGATGATTTACGGCCCACATGAGGACCCCACCAAGATTTTATGTCAATATTTTATTGAGATTAGTTGCTTGAGTATATTGCCAAAATATAGATGAGATCTTTATAAGCATGGTTCCTTAGATCACCAAATCATCCCATATCATTTTCATATCTTACAAGATCACCCCACCATCCCTCACATCTCTCTCTCCCTCTCGGCTCACTTATAACCGTGTTGGGATTAAACCCTACCAAAGGAACAGATAATGTAAAGCCAAAACCAGGTCACAACAGTGGATTCATAATAAGCAGCAGTTTACACTTTGTTCTCCCCTTGGATGTGATTTATAACAACTGATGGTCTCTATCTGCTGCTCATATTCAACTGCTGCTACCCTTTCAGCTGCTGATGAAAACCCTGAAGTATCTAACACTGCTGGTCCTATCTACTGATGACAAAGCACTGCCCAGTCAAGGATTGATCAACCTTGAGGAAAGCACTGATTTGAAGGGAGAGCAGCTGTTTAGTAAATTGTTTGTTTTATGTATAGTCAGTGGTTAGGATAGCAGTGTTTGTATAAGAACAGTAGATACAGGTTGTTAGGCTGGTAGACGTCGCTTTCATGGTGACGTCAGCTGAGATACCTCAGTGGTTTGGTTTTCCTATAAATGTAACAGTACCCTGTACTGTTACATTTGATTGACTGAGCGAGTTCTTCTCCTCATGTCTAATCCTTTCATCTTGTGTGCAACCTACCTTGGGGCATCAGGCTGAGGGGGAGTATAGTTTGTAAGCATGACTGTAATCTTTTGCTTTGATTTGTAATCTTTTGACTCTATGAAGCAATTGTTTATCAAACTATTTTCTTCTTTGATTGTGTTTACAAAGTTTGTTTTCATTTCCGCTGCACCTAACATGTTTTCATATTCATTGATCATTCATTTTCATACAAACAAACACTATCATGAGAGCCTCCGATCCCAACAATTGGTATCAGAGCCTGGACAGTCAAATTCGATCTAACAATCAATTTGACATAACAGTTCGGCTCAAAATTCATTGATACTAAGGTTGGTTGTATTTTGTTGAAAACAGAGTATCGATTAAATCATGTTCAAAATGGTTATTCAAAAACTCTGTAAATCAACCAAGATGTCATATAACACACAAATTTCACACAAACAGGTGATATCATGCTAAAGTCACCCATAGCTTTCAGATCTGTGAACATATCTGTCAAATTATGGGATTGTTTTATATTTTTCAATATTGATTTCAACTATTGTTTTGATATTTGTGATGTTTTCATTAAATACTAAAGTACAAACCTCAGATTAACAAAACCTATGTTCATAAAAGCATTGTTGTTTTGTTAACACTAAAAGAGGGAAATTAAAACTTTAGTTATTTAGATCTTATGTGTTGAAAACAGGTTGAGTTCCTAAAAAGAACAAAATTAACTATGTTCAAATACATTAAGAAAACAGGGGTCAACTTAGTCCGCATCATATGTTATGTGAGATTGGATGAAAAACTTGTGAAAACATGACCAAGTCTCTCAAAACATTACTGCATAACGATTTTGGACTAATATTCAAAAAAAAAAAAAAAAAAACTCAGAAGTGTGTTTATCTCAAAACTTTTGAAGTCAAAAGAAAAGAGTATAAACATAAAACACTTATGAGTCAAAGTTTAGGGTAATAATGGTCATTAAGCAACTATGTGCATTCATCTGTTCAGGAAAAGGTTTTGATTCCAGTATATGAACTCCAAAGAGGACTAGACAAATGTTTTAAAAATATATCCATGTGTCCTCATGTTTGCAATCAACTGACAAAGAAAATGGTACCAAACAGTGGTCAAAATGTTGTCAAAAAGTCTACCACTGTTGTCAAACCACTGACCATTTTTCATAAAACTTGAGAATGATATGATTATGTTTTCTATTGAAAACATACCAGATCCTTTTTGATACTGTTCTCAGAAAATCCTTTAATCTTTTTTCCTTCAAAGGATTTTCTCAAATTACCAGGATATATTATTCATTTTTTTAAATAATAATATATTTGAAACTCTTGCTAGTTTTTGTTGGCAATAGTTTCAGCTCCTGTCAGGATGTAATACCTTATTTTTGGTGGTATTTGTGTCCTCATAAATGGGTCAAAAGGAAATGGTACATATACCATGATCATGTCATACTCAGGTTTGTTCCTAAACTTTTATCAAAGGTTGATTGCAAACTGTGCTTGAATTACTAGGGTACTCATGTTTTAATTGAATATTAAACGAAAATGAGTTGCCTTAAAAAGTTTTCATCATCTGGGGTACTAAACCACTGTCTTTCAAATTGACATGTGGCAAAACCTTGAATGAAAATCTTCAAAACTGTTGCTGAAACACCTGTCCTTCAGAGTTGTACTATTTACCCTAACCACTGTTTTGTTCAAATGTCTGGTCTCTAAACACTGTCCACTGGTGAAAGTTAACCACTGATCCCTCATTTTTCTTGAAAAGCACTGATGTTCAAAATCAGTGTCTTATCCACTGATATGCTATCCACTGATAGTAAAAATCATTCACTGCCCATATTTTTACCGTTGTAACCTCTGATGCTTAATACGTCAGTGGCTCTTAAAACAACTGTTTTACATACTTCATCCGTCTCATCAGTATTTGACACGTGGTCAATTTTTAGCCCTCAGATCTTAATAACCGCTGCCACATCAGCGATCATTTTTTTAAATAAAACCCTGCCCTAAACCCCAAACAGGGTTTTACACTGTCGAATTGAATTCCAAAAATTCTCTGCTCATAGCAGTTTCCAACCCTTTTTCTCAAAAATCTCCAAAATCTTCCTTCGTTATTCTCCGCAACAATGACAAAATCAAAATCAAAACCTAAATCACCATCACCTTCCAAAGAGGTCGCTCAAACGGCCGAAGAACCCATCGAAATACCATTCAAACAATCTCACAATTATTTGGGTTTACTCACAAAACCCAAAGACAACCACACCTTCGGCTCCATCATTGATGCAATAACTGGATCAAAGTACAAAACTTTGTTGACAGTAAATGCTCCCATATATCTACAAACCCAGAGAGAGTTTTGGAAAAAGGCGACACTTGAAAAACAAGACGATAAAGTCATTGCCATTAACTCCTCGATACAGGGAAAAGAGATCAAAATCACACCACAATCGATATCAGAAGTCTTCATACTCGATGATCAGAACGGTAAAACCTCTTTTGACAAAAACGAGTTAAAAGCTGATTTTCTGAAAAAGGGTTATGCAGAAGAATCAAAGGTAGATACCCTACAAAAGGGTTATTTTCCATCTGCACCCAGGTTTTTATTTCACACACTCTTGATGTGTGCCTCAAATAAAACAACATCTTTTAACGAAATACCATTGAAAATTCAAAGCCTGGGTTACGCTATTTTGAATAGTAAGGACTACAACTACTCCCAGGAGATTTTCAATGACATGGTGAAAAACGTTGAAAGTAAAGCATTTTTACTTTTTCCAAGATTTTTGAGTTACTATTTTGAACAAAAATTTGAAAAGGAAAGTTTAAATTTGCTAAAACAAGGTGTTCATTGTCAAATAAAGAGCTTAACAAAAGAAACATTTTCAAGGATGATGGCACCAATAAAAACAAAAGCAGGGGTACCTGAGCAGATTTTAGTGGTTACAACTGCTCCTCAGGTATCATCTGCTGAGCCCACTGCTCCAGGTGATCATAGCAGCACAACCACTGCTTTGAAACCCACACCTGACATAACCAAAAAGACCAAAAAGAAAACATCCAGAAAACCCACCAAACCCAAAACAAAGGCAACTCTGGAAGATAAGATCCCAGAGGAAATGCCTGTGACAACACAAAAGTCACCACAAACCACTGCTGCTACTTCCTCACAGCAGTTGGAAGAAAGATCTCAACCCATGCCTAAAACTCCTCCTGCATCCTCACAAAAGGATCAGGTTGTAAGCATAGGGACACCACAATATGAAGCTCTGAATCCACTCGGATCCATCTTCCTCAGTCCTGATCCCAAGGACATGTCGCTTTCAACCCCCATACCCTCACCAATAATAATGCCACAATCCATGCTACCTTTGTTGCATGCAGCTGCTATAGCTCAGACACCAAACCAGTTCCTCTCTATCACCTGTCACTGAGAGTATACCCCCACAGGTGACTGGGTCTGATGCTACTACTTCTGCTATCCCAGCAACAATTGAGGAGGTTACACCCCCTGAGTTACAAGTAACTCTGGGTGGTAGTTCAAGTGGAGCAGCAACTACAACTGGTGGATCAACAGATCCTCAGTTGGACAGTTGTTTCATAAGTAAGACTCCCTTGAAGGCAATTTCTTCCATGGCAACTTCGGTAACCACCAGTGAGTTGGATCTAACCACTGGTACCATCAAAGGTTTATCGAGTGCTGAAGAAAGAAGTGGGGTACCAAGAAAAAGGGGCATAAATGGGTGACTTTTGGGATTCAGTTCCTAAGTCAAACATTGATATAACCACTACTAGTGGGGATTCAGATGATCCTACTAAAGTAGGTGATGATTCAAAATATCAAGAATTGACGGGCAGAGTTGACAAACTTGAAGAATCAGTTGCTGAAATAAAAGAGATGGTGCAAGAGATTTTAAAAGCTCAGAAAGCACAAGCCACTGCTGTTCCTGCTCAAGCACCTGCACAACATGCATTTGCTGAAAATGAGCTTTGGAATATTTTTCAACCCATGCTTGAAGCACAGCAACTTATGGCTGACAAAAAGCATGCTATTCAAGTACAATTGCTGACCAACATGGTTGAATCAAGGTTCAAGGACACTCAAGCAAATATCAAGGCCATAAAGGCAAGCATTCAAAGTGTCTCTGGCAAAGCTCCTGCTTCCATATCATTCCTTGATAACCCCCCTTCAGATAATGCCAAAAAGGGGGAGAATATCAAGCTGTTGAGAAAACTGAATACGAAGGGAATAGAGCATGGCCTCCATATTGAGCCTGAAAAAGCAAAAGAAAAGCAGGTCTCAAAACCTGTTAGCCAAACAGCTGATACAGCAGCAGTTACAAAAACTGCTGTCAGTAGCCAAACAGCTGCCATGTCATCAACATCTTCAACACACACCACTCTACCACACACCACCACAACTACTGCTCCACCATCATCATCTACAATCACACCATCACCACTGCCTCCTGTACTAAAACAGAAGACAACAGATGTTACAACATCTGTTGTAATGACAACAGTGATTGAAACACAAGTTGTCTCAACCACTGTCAGTCAATCACTGCCACAAACCACTGCTATTCAATCTACCACCACTGATCCACCCAAAACATTATCTGCTCCTTCTTCATTAAAAAGGAGAAGGAATCTCATATCAGATGATGATTCACCACCTTCATCACCACCTCTTTCATCCCCTGCTCAAAGGCAGAAGACATCTGCTGACATATTAGCAGTTGTAATGACAACAGATGTTGAGACACCAGTTGTTTCAACAGCTGTTAGTCAGTCATCTTCCACTGTTCCCACCAGTCTTGCATCACAACCTCCTAAGCTTTACAAACGAAAAAGAGAAACAACTCAGGACACTGATGAAAAGTATGATCCTGTTGCTGCTAAAAATCCACTGGAATTAGAAGCTGTGAAAAATGAGATGAAACAATTTTACACTGAAGATGATCCTTCTAAAAGGAAATTTCCTTCTCTCACAGGTTTCATAATTCCAGAAGACATGGATGAATACCTTGAAATGAAAGTAAGACAAGCAAGGATAAGAGCCAAACTTGAATGCAAGAATCAAGGCAATGAAGCTATTTTGAAAAGAAGAGAATTCCTGCTCAACAAGGTTAACCAAATAAAAGAATATGCAAGTGATTTGAACAAGGAAATGTCAAGCATATCTCCTGAAGCAGATCAACGAAATGAATTGAGGAAGGAATATCTTGCATACATAATGAAAGAGAAGTTCTATCCTGCTGAAGAAACAGATTTCAAAGATTGGCCAATAATTGCATTAAAGCATGAGGCAAAAAGAATTGAAAAGGTTAACAATGATCCAAGAAAGAAGAAGACAGCTCCAAATTGGAATAAATACAAGAAGCTCATAGCTGATCTTATTTCTGAATACAAGAGAAAGAAGCAGGAGTTGGTAGATGCAAGAGTGGATTCTGCAAGTGCCATAGCAAAATGGACCAAGCAGCAAACAGACGAAGCTTATGAAAGACTTAGGAAAAGGAGGGATACTTCTAAAAAGTCTGACTACAAAAAGCTGAAGGAACAGGTCAAGACCTTTGAAACACAGATCAGCACAGCAGAAGCCTTTGTTACAAGGTTGAGAAAAGATAGGAAGGAAATGCTGACTGTTGAAAAAGAAAGGCTTAAAGAAGATGATCTGATTGAAGAAGCTACCAAAAGGTTGGCTTCAGATAAAGAAAACTTAGCAAAACTACAAAACCTTGCAAAAAGCGTCAAAGTAGTAAGCAAACCATCATCAGCAGATATCACAGACAGTGAGCTTGATCAACAACAGAAACAAGAGCTGCTTGACAAAGAAGTTGCAGAAGACATAGCTGCAGTAAACAAAGTCATAGAAGAAGCTTTTAAAAGAATGTCTGAAGTTCAAGATACTACTTTACAGTTTTTCTCAAGGCCAAATACATCCAGCTCATCAGGAAATAAATCTCTCCCAAGAAACCCATTTGGTTTAAAAATACTAAAGTGGATGTCTGATCAAAAGACCCATGTATTGACCTTGGTCAGAACCAATGGAGAAGTGAGGCATATATCAAGGAATCAAGCACTAGGCCTGGGTGTTGAAGATCAACTAGATCTCCTTGAGCTTACACTGTGCAGGGATGAAGATGACCAGAGTGCAAAGGATTTTGAAGCTGAATTCAAAGAACAAGCTAAGGCACTCTTGATGAGCAATAAAGGTCCTGAATAATGAGAGGTTTTGGCATTATCTGTTCCAGGGGGAGATTGTTGGGATTGAACCCTACCAAAGGAACAGATAATGTAAAGCCAAAACCAGGTCACAACAGTGGATTCATAATAAGCAGCAGTTTACACTTTGTTCTCCCCTTGGATGTGATTTATAACAACTGATGGTCTCTATCTGCTGCTCATATTCAACTGCTGCTGCCCTTTCAACTGCTGATGAAAACCCTGAAGTATCTAACACTGCTGGTCCTATCTACTGATGACAAAGCACTGCCCAGTCAAGGATTGATCAACCTTGAGGAAAGCACTGATTTGAAGGGAGAGCAGCTGTTTAGTAAATTGTTTGTTTTATGTATAGTCAGTGGTTAGGATAGCAGTGTTTGTATAAGAACAGTAGATACAGGTTGTTAGGCTGTTAAACGTCGCTTTCATGGTGACGTCAGCTGAGATACCTCAGTGGTTTGGTTTGCCTATAAATGTAACAGTACCCTGTACTGTTACATTTGATTGACTGAGCGAGTTCTTCTCCTCATGTCTAATCCTTTCATCTTGTGTGCAACCTACCTTGGGGCATCAGGCTGAGGGGGAGTATAGTTTGTAAGCATGACTGTAATCTTTTGCTTTGATTTGTAATCTTTTGACTCTATGAAGCAATTGTTTATCAAACTATTTTCTTCTTTGATTGTGTTTACAAAGTTTGTTTTCATTTCCGCTGCACCTAACATGTTTTCATATTCATTGATCATTCATTTTCATACAAACAAACACTATCATGAGAGCCTCCGATCCCAACAAACCGCCACCACCACCACCTTATCACCACCATGTTCATCCAATTTCAAGCTCCATTCATGTGTTAGAAGATGCTTTGTGAAGCTTGAAGCTTGTGGATCACCAAGGAGCTCACTTACTTGCCTTTACACACCATCTTAATCATCTTTTTCTCTCGAGTGCTTCCCTAGCCTTTGATTTAGTTGTAAGTTCTTGATTTACTCTTGGTTACTTCTATTTTTATGGATATAAGATGTAGTATGATCAAATACAAGAAACACTAAAAGAACACAAACATAAATCATGAACTTAAAGCTTTACATAAAGATGAAATATGATGAAATGATGCTAGTATTATATTGTTTTGTTTATGTTGATGATGGTATTTGACATGATAAATCTGATATTAATAAACGATAACCTGCTGCAAGTTATGTTAAATGTCGTTGTTGATCACTAAACTTGTTAACGGAACAAATAGAACTTGCGTTAGAGCGCTATAAGCTGAATATAGGAAGCTGTCAAACTGTTATAGCCGCCTTCAGTCGGCTGTAACCGGGTCATAACTTAACGAAAAATTGATTTTCTTGAGTCTATAACGTGTTATTTCGAAATATGGTTCTAATGGCACTGGAATCATAATTTTTGGACTTCGTTTGCTATTTTTAAAGGGTCATTTTGTACAGCAGAAAAAGCTGCAGTTTTACTGCAGAAAATGTGCCTGATGCTTTTCATTATAACTTGAAACCTGTGTAGAATTAGCTCATGAAATTTGTACTGTAGATGACCACTGATGTCGTTGTAATGCTTCAATTGGAATTTCATCAATCGGACTTACGATGAATTTTAAATGAATTATTCCGTGGACTGCAGTCAGAAAGTGATGAATCCGATTGCAGTCCGGTAAATGATTTTTTATAAAATAGTGGTAGTGAATTGGATCCCAAAATTTTTTCACAATAATATTTGGATCGTTTAAGATCTTCTGTAAAAAGTTGGGAATTTTTGGAACAGGTTAACTATTTTATTAAAATTCCCGAAAATAGCCCAGTTTTGAATGTTAAAGCTGAAACAACATAAGTAGTAATTTGCGTGTCTAAATGTCGGGTAGGTTATCTGAGAATGATCTAACATGTTATATGTCAATGAAAGTGTTATGTGCAATGTCATATGTTTGCTTATGAATGGGAATAGATGGGAAGTTTATATGGGCATGAACCGTTAAAGTGAGTCCATGTTATGTGGTAGATGCGTGTAGGAACTTCGTGCTTATTTGAAGTCACTAATAAACTAAGTGGTAATCATACTAGGACGTGATTGACCGACCTTGACTGTTAGCTATTTTTGAGAGTCAAACCGAGCAACCAAAGGTGAGTTCACACTCTTTCTAAGGCATGGGATTCCCGGTGGTTGGGAATGGGTTAAAGAACTAAAACGGAACCTGCATATCCTCCTTGGGTAGGATATGTACCGCCATCCTCCATAGGTAGGATGCCAATATTAATCCTGTGTATTCTCCTTGGGTAGAATACGTATGTTCGTCCTCCTTGGGTAGGACAACAACCTTAAACTACTAGCCAAAACTCTATCACCTAAGTCCCTCATTTTATATCGACTTAATCGCCGAGGCCGATGGCGAGCGGGTTATTAGTTAATAGCGCTATTAGGTTTGACAAACCTCACACCGTTCTGTTCGGACGGGCGTGTACTAATGGATCATGGCAAACTGTTAATGATGACAGACATTGATGTAGGGCACAACTTACTTTCGTCAGTAGTCGATATGGTAACGGTCTAGTGGTTCACATGGGGAAGCCCCCACGGGTCATGGTTTGGGAAAGAAGGAATTGGTTAATCATTATTTTCAACTATGGGGTAACCCCCACGGCAAGTAAGCCAACTAAACGAAAACCATGTTTTTGAAACAACTTAAAACGAACACCCAACTGTGAACTCACTCAACTTTGTTGTTGACTCCTTGTTACATGCCTTGCAGGTCGTTAGGTATCTATGGAGCTTGCACAGGGAGGCGTGGTCGTTGTGGGAAATGGACTGTCGAGTCCCATCTTAAACATTTAAACTTAAGAACTTATTACTTATGTTTTGGGTTTTACCTTTAATGCTTCCGCTGTTTAATTCGAACTTGGTTAACTAGCTTTTGATCACCAATTATATTGTGTGGTTGGATTTTATCCATCTTAAATACATTGTTCAACATGATTGGTGGCATGATCCTGGTCATGTCATGCCTCCAAGCGGTGATACTCCGCATGGTGGATTTTGGGGGTGTGACAGATTGGTATCAGAGCCATTGGTCATAGTGAACTTGGTTTTAAAAAAGGAAAAAGCTTTTTGATAAAAACCAGACTATAACCTGTTTAGTGCTCAACGATCCACAACGACGCTTCACTCCACGTGCAAGACTCGACACAATAGGTGGTATGATTTATGTTTATATTGTCAGTTTGATAGATCACATAGTGCATTAGTTAATGTGATAACTGCTATTTGAACCGTGTGTGCTTACTCTCTTTTGTCGTCCCACACTTACACACTTTCGCAACACTTTCCTCACTCATATTTACTTCGTTGTGAAGACCATGAACGGACGCGGAGGACGTGGTGGTATCATCCTGACTCAAGCCTAGTTGACGGCTTTGATCAATGAACGAGTTGCTGAGGCACTCGCAACAGCTCCAGCAGGAGGTATAACCTGCTATTTCGACCTATCCTAGGATGTTTAGATCCTACTCTCGCGAACCAACTCTCGTGTTTAATCTTGTCTTTTCGTTCTCGCGTGACAGGTCAGCATGCTCAACCTCCTGTATGTACGTTCAAAACGTTCATGGATTGCCGAGCTAGTACTTTCAGCGGCACAGAAGGAGCCGTAGGTCTTCTTCACTGGTTCGAGAAGATTGAGTCTGTTTTTGAGATGTGTGAATGCCCCGAAAATCGTAGGGTGAAATTTGCTACTGGAACACTTGACGGTGCTGCGTTAACCTGGTGGAAAGCACAGGTTCAACTGCTAGGGCTGACGGATGCTAATGCAACCCCATGGAACGACTTCAAATATTTGATCAAAGAAGAGTACTGTAGTCGTGACGACATCCACAAGCTAGAGGTGGAATTTTTCAATTTGAAGATGACGGGGTCTGAAATCGAGGCATACACAAAGAGATCGAACTAATTAGCTATCTTGTGTGCCACTATGGTGGATCCTCCTATCAAGCGTATCGAGCTGTACCTTAAGGGTTTAGTGCCAGAAATTCAGAGCCACGTGAACTCAGCTAATCTTGGCACCATTTAGCAAATCATTCGGTTGGCTCATCGTCTCACTGATCAGGCAGTTGAGCAGAACAAGCTGCCCAGGCGTATTAGCGCTGCTACTACTTCTGATGCTCCCAGTGACAACAAGCGCAAGTGGGATGGAAATTCGGGCAAGGGTTCTACTTCAGTTCAGTCTCAGCCCCAGCAGTGAAAGACTGATGACTACCAGAGTCCTGGTCAACAATCTTCTGGTAGTCAAGGACAGGGTGGATACCGAGGGAACCACCCCAAGTGCAACCGGTGCAACAAGCATCATAGCGGGCAGCGCCACAAGGGTCGTTGTTTGAGGTGTAACAAGTTTGGTCATGAAGCAAAAAATTGCAGGGGCGCATGACCAGCAAATCAGAATCGCCAACAACAACAACAAGCTCCACAAAACCACCACCAGCAACAACAACAGGGCAATAAAGGATGCTTTCAGTGTGGCGCTGAAGGCCACTTTAAGAGGAACTGTCCTCAGCTGAACCAGAATCAGAACAACAACAACCAAGGAAACGGGAACAACAATGGAGGCAACAACGGGGGTAACAATAATGGCAATGGCGCCCGAGGTCGTGCCTTCGTGATTGGTTAGGGTGATGCAAGGAATGATCCCAACGTTGTGATAGGTAAGTTTCTTCTGGACGACTTCTTTGTTACTGTTTTATTTGATTCGGGTGCCGATACTAGTTATGTGCCCTTAAAAGTTAGCCAAATGCTTAAGCGCACTCCAGCACTTTTGAACACCAAACACACGATAGAACTAGCAAACGGTAAAAGTCTTGAAGCCACACACATAGTTAAGGGTTGTAACCTCGTCTTAGCTGGTCAGACCTTCTCTATCGATCTTATTCCTATCGTTCTGGGTAGTTTCGACGTTGTTATTGGGATGGATTGGTTATCTCATCAGCAAGCGGAAATTCTTTGCAACGAGAAATTGTCCGCATCCCTTGTTCTGGTGAAGAACTCCTCGTGATTCGTGGTGACAAGAGTGGTGCTGTTGTGGGCATCATCTCTTTCCTTAAGGCCCAGAAGTGTTTGCGAAAGGGCCACACTGCCATTCTAGCTCTCGTTACTGACGCATCAATGGAAGAGAAGAGAATTGAAGACATTCCTATTGTACGCGATTTTCCTAAGGTATTCCCCGAGGAATTACCTGGTCTTCAACCTCATCGTCAAGTCGAGTTTCAAATCGAGCTAACTCCTGGGGCAGCACCCATAGCCCGTGCGCCTTATCGCTTAGCCCCATCGGAACTAGAGGAATTATCCACTCAATTACAAGACCTCTTGGACAAGGGTTTTATTCGCCCTAGCTCTTCGCCTTGGGGAGCTCCAGTGTTATTTGTGATGAAGAAAGACGGTACCTTCAGAATGTGTATTAACTACCGCGAACTCAACAAGGTGACCGTGAAGAATCGTTATCCTCTTCCACGCATTGATGACTTATTCGACCAGTTGCAAGGGTCGAGTTTCTACTCCAAGATTGACCTGAGGTCAGGTTACCATCGACTAAGAGTCCGAGATGAGGATATCTCTAAAACAGCATTCTGGACTCGTTATGGGCATTACGAGTTTCTGGTTATGCCTTTCGGATTGACGAATGCACCTGCGGTTTTCATGGATCTCATGAACCGAGTGTGCAAGCCTTACCTGGATAAGTTTGTCATAGTTTTCATCGACGATATCCTGATCTATTCGAAGAGTCAGGAAGAACACGAGCAACACCTGAGGCTTATTTTGGAACTTCTTCGAACAGAGCAGTTGTATGCCAAATTTTTGAAATGTGACTTCTGGCTTCGCGAAGTCCACTTTCTAGGCCACGTGGTAAACAAGGATGGGATTCATGTGGATCCATCCAAGGTCGACTCGATCAAGAACTGGCCTGCACCCCGTACACCAACGGAAATCCATCAATTCTTGGGTTTGGCCGGCTACTACAGAAGATTCATCAAGGATTTCTCTAAGATAGCGCAACCTCTCACCTCGCTAACTCAGAAGGGTGTCACCTATCGTTGGGGTGATGCACAGGAATCTGCATTTCAGCACTTGAAAGATAGACTTTGTAGCGCGCCTATCCTCTCATTGCCTGAGGGCACATATGATTTTGTGGTTTATTGCGACGCTTCCATCCAAGGACTTGGTTGCGTATTAATGCAACGTGACAAGGTCATTGCCTATGCATCGCGCCAACTTAAGGTTCACGAAAGGAACTACACTATGCACGATTTGGAATTGGGAGCAGTTGTCTTCGCACTTAAGATATGGAGATATTACCTGTACGATACCAAGTGCACCATTTACACCGATCACTGGAGTCTCGAGCATATCTTCAAGCAAAAGGAATTAAACATGCGACAACGTAGATGGGTCGAGCTCTTGAATGATTACGAATGTGCGATCAAGTACCATCCGGGCAAAGCCAATGTTGTGGCCGACGCCCTCAGTCGAAAGGATACTATACCTAAGCGTGTGCGAGCGTTACAACTTACCATCCAATCTAGTCTTCCTACCCAGATACGGGATGCTCAGGTCGAAGCATTGAAAGCAGAAAACATCAGGGCTGAGTCCTTACGAGGATCGAGGAAGCAGTTAGAACAAAAGGAAGACGGCGCCTACTATGTAACATGGTG
Source organism: Helianthus tuberosus (assembly GCA_030545235.1). Taxonomy (NCBI): domain Eukaryota; kingdom Viridiplantae; phylum Streptophyta; class Magnoliopsida; order Asterales; family Asteraceae; genus Helianthus; species Helianthus tuberosus. Next base: position 104,478,819 of record CM060448.1, read on the forward strand.
CATCTGGGTCCCACTTTACGGAAACTTACGCGAGCTTGTGATGGATGAAGTGCACAAGTCTCGTTATTCGGTACATCCTGGTTCGGATAAGATGTACCATGATCTCAAGACTACGTATTGGTGGCCTGGTATGAAAGCCAACATAGCAACCTACGTCAGTAAATGCCTGACTTGTGCTAGGGTCAAGGTCGAATACCAGAAACCATCAGGCCTACTTCAATAACCGGAGATACCAAAATGGAAATGGGAGCAAATTTCCATGGATTTCGTTACTGGCCTGCCTAGATCTCAACGCGAAAATGACACTATTTGGGTGATAGTAGATCGATTGACCAAGTCTGCACATTTTCAGGCTATCAAGGAAACGGATAACTTTTCTACTCTAGCAGACGTCTATCTAAAGGAAGTAGTATCAAGGCATGTAGTGCCAACCTCCATCATCTCTGATCCTGACTCACGTTTTACATCTGAGTTGTGGCAAGCTATGCACAAGTCCTTTGGCTCTCGATTAGACATGAGCACGGCATATCATCCACAGACGGATGGGCAATCTGAACGCACCATCCAAACCCTTGAAGACATGCTTAGGGCATGTGTAATCGACTTTGGTAATGGCTGGGAAAAACACCTCCTGTTAGTGGAGTTTTCGTATAACAACAGTTACCACACCAGTATCCAAGCCGCTCCGTTTGAGGCAACGTGACACCTGTGTCACTTCAACCATCAAACAAATACCAAACCAATGAAATATTGTATTTCATACTTGGGATTTGTATAAATATGTGTATCGTTTGCACATATCAATTCTTGTTCGATTTCGGGCTCTAAATCGCTTTCTTGAAGGTTATACGCGCACCGATGTGTAAATATAACCAGTTTAATGCAACAAATACTCTGGAACATCAACATATACTTAACATACCTTAAATAACCTTTACATAACTTAGAAATAAGTTTTGAAGGCTTTGGTATGGCAAAAACAAGTTAATTCGCTTACAGGGACTAAATTTGACAAACTACGAAAGTATGCCAATTTGAACTGTAACAGACATTTTGGAACATGACCATAAGTTAAACATACCCTAAATATCCTTTACATAGCTTAGAAATAGGCTTTGAGGGGTTCGGTGTCCAAAAATAAACTTTTGGGTCATTCAGGGACTAAAAGCGTCAAAAAGTGCATAAGTTTGCATTTTCGCGCATAACTTACGTTCTGAATACATCCGGACATCCAAAAATTTATGTAAGCACTAAAATATTTTATTTTAGCATTTGGCATGAGAAAAATCCATTCGTCACGCAATTTGGATCGTTTTTCGCACTTAAGCGCATTCCGTCGTAATTAAGCGAACATCGCAACCGTACGGCCAAACGAACCGACATCCGAGATGTTTTCAAGCATATTTCACGTTCCCTATGTCTTAACATCATTGTGGAGCTTGAAATTGGGATTGACGGGTGTTAGAAGTGCCGTTACGCAACGAAACAAGGTGCAGGGACTGAAACTGTAATTCTGCCAAAGTTAATGGCTTACGAACCGTAAGCCATCACCCTTACGGTCCGTAAGGGGTCCCCAGAATAGCAGATTAGTTTAAACAGCTGTTGCCTCTTCAGGATAATGAGGGGCGAATTTGCACTTGCCTCTTCAGGATAATGAGGGGCTAATTTTGTGTACCATAAGGTTTAAACAAGTGTACGGATGAGATCAAAGCACGTTATTCGATAAACGATCCTAACGGTTCTAACATTCCTATAAATACCCACCAACATCACTTGCAAAAAACCCACAAATCTGATCTAAAAGCTCTAAGTTGGAGACATTGCTTCATACCTGAGCTATTCGATCAAGATTTACTAGCGGGGACCCTTTGTAAGTGTTCCTTCATTCTCTTTATTCGTTTAGCGTTAAAAGTCAAAATTTGTTTGACTTTCTGCGTTGACCAGTTATGGTCAATGCGAAGTTCGTTTGAACTTCATAACGTGAGCGTAATCACGATGGTTATAGTCCCTAGTGACTATACCTACTGATTACCACGTTATCTAGGCTCAGTGACGAGTCGTAGTTTCGGCCAAAATGCGCATTTACACGTATTTTGTAACCAAACTACTCTTAGGTATCAAAACCTTTTGTTTTGATACCACACCTGTTTTCTAAACTTAGTTAAGCATGTTTTAACATGCTTAGCTCGTCACTTTTAGTTTAGTGCTTATATAGGGTCGTAAGGTAAGCGATCTAAACAATCGCTTATACTTTCGAACCCGACCCGATTGGTCGATCATTAGGATCCGACCAAACACATTAGGTGACCATAGCATATAGGGAATAACCTTCAGAGGTTATACCTTATGGTCACATCGTTTGAGTAGTTGTATGATAGGTAGTATATATGCCTTAGGTAAATTACCAAAATGCCCTTTTTACGCCAAAATTCATTTTAAGCATATGTAACATAACTTTTGGTATCTAAACTGATTTGGTAACAATATTAGACATGTTAAGGCATATTTTACTTGTCATAGGACTAGTTAGGCGTTCCGAACGCGTTTTACGCGAACGACGCGCTAAAGTAGCATAAGCTACCTAAACGGGTCGTAATGGGTTGTAAGCACTTAGGTTAGGTTTCATTTTAGTATGTAGGCTTTGTTAAACCATATTACATGAGTTCCCATACTCATTTGGTTTACAGCCTTCATTCTATCTGATCCTCCGATATAGGCCCGGTTTATTAATGTAGATACCTATATTAGGTGCCGTTTGATTCTGTGATCTTCTAGCTTGCTTGGTGGTTATCCTAGGACTTCTAAGCAATCTCAAGTGAGTACATAGACCCCTCTTTTACCGTTTTCAAACTGTTTTGGGGTGAAACACATGTGCCTACTTGTTACTTTCATGCTTTTCCATGTTTTCATATCATATGCTTACTATGTTCATTAGTAGACTATTAGTACATTGTTTTACATTACATTTCATGCTATGTATGTCCATTGTGTGCATACTTAGTACATTGTTTTACATTACATTTCATGCTATGTATGGCCGTTGTGTGCATACTTAGTACATTGTTTTACATTACATTTCATGCTATGTATGCCCATTGTGTGCATACTTAGTACATTGTTTTACATTACATTTCATGCTATGTACGCCCATTGTGTACATACTTAGTACATTGTTTTTCATGCTATGTACGCCCATTGTGTGCATACTTAGTACATTGTTTTACATTACAATTTGTTGCATATGCTCATCCAATATATGAACACATTATATTACATTATGTGAACCATTTGTATTCTATTGAACCATGTGAACCATTTGACAATAGACATTTGACTATACCTAAACATTTCTACAATTGTTAAACATTACATCTTGATGGTTTGGTTTGAGTAAGTGATTTAAGTAACGAGGCGTGTGTAATATGATACAAGCACGGTGGATACGCCGCTGGTACTTCCTATATATAAGTGTTTGTATGGTATTACATATCGTAGCGTTATTTGAATCATTTCAATTTAATACATATAACATTTTATACAAATAACATACTTTTCACAAGACATTGTTTTACAAACAACTATACAAACTCATTTTACATGGTTATTCATTTAACTATACATTATTCTCTTATTTATACATATCATCTGAACTTATTGTTTTTCAAATGATTTACAAAACAAATCAATTTACAAGGTTCATGACTAAACTTTATTAAACAACTCTTTCTAAACTTACAAGTCATGAAACCTATTTTCACAAAACCTATGTATCTCACATGCATTTTTATGCTGACGTACCTATTTTCACATGTGTTTTCAGGAGTTGATGCATAGGACTTATCGAGACATACTTAGGCTGACCTGTGCCTTAGTGACTTAAAACGAGACAAGAACTAGTTAATTTATGTTATGTACTCTTTATTTCTTGTTTAAAGACAATGTAACTCTCTTGTTTGATGAATAAAAGGAAACTTTAATTTCCATGGTTGTGAAACAATTAATTCTGTTACAACACTCCCCGACGTTTCCGCCATGTTTCGTTGTTTTACGTGGTCGGGGTGTGACAGAAAAGTTGGTATCAGAGCCAATGGTTATAGGGAATTAGGTTATTAGTAATACTTTGACCTAGTCTATAACCTTCCTAGGACCCTAACGCGAGTTTACTTGCGTTTAGTCATAAAACAATACTGTCACCTATCCTTAGGCGACGACCACAACAAGAACATAAATTTCAAAACCGCTTTGAAAACTAATCATCTGTTCTAGGATGATTGATTACTAGGTTTTGAACCCTCTGTTATAAGGTTTTTGAACCCCTTTGAATTTTCAAAACTCTCGTCAAAGTTTTGGGTCCTAAATAGTGTGAACACGTGCAAACTGGAAGAGTGAATGCCTGTACCCTGGGTTTTCTGTCTAAGGCTAGAGTGTTCGTACAATTCCACATAATCGGACCAGTCACTCTTACCTGGGAACTCTTGGGGTGAGTGTCCACTTATAGGCGAGCATGTCTTCGCGATACATTATGAGGATCTATTTGCTTTGACTCAGCCTTTGTGTTGTTTGTTTGCTTCGTGGTTCAAACAAATGACCATCACCCATGATTTTGGTCGGTAATTATAACATCCTATTCTTACCCAATGCCATTTCATTTGTTTTATCTCTTGTTTTCCCTTTTAGAATGCCTCCACGATGCGAAAATCAGGTACCTATTGAGGAGCTGGCAGCTGTCATTACACAGCAAATGACTGCTGCAATCCCGAACATCGTTGCTCAATGTAACCAAGCCCTCAACAACAATAATGCCCCCTGCAACTTCAAGACGTTCAACTCGGCTAAGCCATCAAAGTTTTCTGGGTCTCAAGGAGCGACTACACTTCTGCAATGGTTCGAGAGTCTAGAGAGCACCTTCAGGCATGTTCAATGTCCAAATGAGCGAAAGGTAGATTTCGCATCTGGCGTCTTTGAGAAACGGGCTTTGACATGGTGGAATGGTGTGATGAGAGATAGGGGTGCCGATGTGGCACTGGCTCAAACATGGGAAGAGCTTCGAGCTCTGATGATGAAGGAGTTCTGTCCTCATCATGAACTTAGGGCTTTGGAAAGGGAATTCGACGATCTTAAGCAAGACAACGGTGAACATCGAGCCTACACTGATCGATATGAGGAGCTGAGCCTGTTGTGTCCTACCATGGTTACGCCTTTGGATAAGGCGATCGAAAAATACATTGATGGTCTCCCTGACCCAGTTCAGAACATTGTTACTGGTAGTAATCCTACCACAGTTAGACAGGCCATTGAATTATCTGCTACCCTAACCGAATCTCAGATCAGAAAGGGCAAACTTTTTCGGAAAGGCGACAAGAAACAAGCAGCTAATGTTCAGGAGGAAACCAAGGAAAGCAAAACCAAACCTTCTAAGAAGCGTAAGGCTTCGCAGAATTGTGCGATTGCTGCTCAACCCAACCAAAACACCCGCAACCAACCAACAAGACCTCCTGCAAGGAAACCTTATGCCGGTACTGCACCGATATGCAACAAATGTAATGCACACCACTTAGCTCACATACGGTGTCGTTTATGTGCATCATGTGGGCGACTCGGTCACCTGGCAAATGCTTGTCGATTTACCCCAAACCAAGGTGGTCCAAACCAACCTCAAGTAAATCCTGCTCAAGCTCGTTTTCCACCAGGTCCTTGCTTCAACTGTGGCGAGATGGGCCATTTTCGAAGAAATTGCCCAAAGCTTGCTAACGCAAATCCAGCACAGGGATGAGCATCTGACCGACTAGAAGACAACACCGTTTAGAAATAATCACGTCTTATGTATTATTTTCTTTTGTTGTCAAGGTCTATGAAACAGTTGTTATCATTGTTTATAAATAAATCTTTTATTTACATTGCAATGTATTTATGTGGTTATATGTATAAACGACATATCCCCTACAATACCGACAATCAAGGAATCGTGTTCCTTGAAAAGCAAACTACCCCCCAAATTTTTTTCTATATTATGATCTCTTGCGTTTTCCACGAAATTCCTAAGTACCCGTTTCTTCCAAGGAAACGAAGTACAAGGCGCAAGTTACAACTCTGGACGAATACCCAAAAGTACCACTATAAATCCATAATAGGGTACCAAAGGGTATTTCCGTAAAATCCTAAAATTGTTTTGTACCTTAATTCGAATATTATGTTTCTTTGAAAACAAAATCGAATTTTTGGAAGATCATCCTATCTTCATAGATAGATTCTTGAAAAATGATTTAAAGTGCCAAATGAAATCCATGGATTGGATTCCTGGTGTGCTTTAAGTATCCGCGTCCAAAGATAACAAATTTAAGGCCAAATTAAACAATTATGTGATTATGTGCTTATGTGTTCCCTTTTTATGTGATCCAAATTTTTGTTATCCAAAATCCTCGTAGAATCTTCCATATCTTCGTATAAGGGATTCATAGTAGGATATCCAAAGGTACTACCTTAAATCCTTGATGGGCTTCAACGTTATAGTAAAAGATTCCTCTTGAATAGTTTAGTTAAAGAGATTGATTCGTCAATCTAGTTAAAGACATCCTTCGTTGATGTAGTTAAAGATTCCTCTTGAATAGTTTAGTTAAAGAGATTGATTCGTCAATCTAGTTAAAGACATCCTTCGTTGATGTAGTTAAATATTCCTCTTGAATAGTTTAGTTAAAGAGATTGATTCGTCAATCTAGTTAAAGACATCCTCCGTTGATGTAGTTAAAGATTCCTATTGGGTAGTTTAGTTAAAGAGATTGATTCGTCAATCTAGTTAAAGACATCCTCCGTTGATGTAGTTGAAGAGATCATTCGTTGATCTAGTTAAAGAGATTGATTCATCAATCTAGTTAAAGATATCATGTGTTGATATAGTTAAAGAGGCCCTCTGGTGGTCTAGTTCAAGAGTTTGTCCGTTGATCTAGTTAATAGATCCTTTGGTGATCTAGTTAAAGAGACTATTGTAGTCTAGTTAAATCACCACAGGATTATTCGTTTGATTTTTTTCCCTACGCATTTTGAAATGAACCGTGCGGACTGTGCAAGGAATTATGTAATTATGGAGGCCTACATAACTATGAAATTCAGTGCACAGAAACCACATAAAGTTTTATCACGTGTTAAAACCAATAGTGACAAGAGTAATGATACGAGAGAAGTCTTGGACCTCGACCAATGTCATTTATTCTTACACTCCCCAATTCTGATCTCAATCACACACCAAATTTCCTATGATGAGTCTTCATAAGAAACATTTTTCAGCCCGTAGTTCGAAACTCCATGTTTTGTTACTACAAGGACTTCACTTTGAGGGTTGACATTTTCGCTAAGAATCCTAACATGGCCCAGAGTTTTACTTAAGGGTTCAATGGATTTGTCTGAAAGCAAAACGGTCACAGCTGTCTTCACAAGTTTCCTCTAAAACTAAATTTCGGGACGAAATTTCCTAAAGTAGGGAGACTGTGACACCTGTGTCACTTCAACCATCAAACAAATACCAAACCAATGAAATATTGTATTTCATACTAGGGATTTGTATAAATATGTGTATCGTTTGCACATATCAATTCTTGTTCGATTTCGGGCTCTAAATCGCTTTCTGGAAGGTTATACGCGCACCGATGTGTAAATATAACCAGTTTAATGAAAAAAATACTCCGGAGCATCAACATATACTTAACATACCTTAAATAACCTTTACATAACTTAGAAATAAGTTTTGAAGGCTTTGGTATGGCAAAAACAAGTTAATTCGCTTATAGGGACTAAATTTGACAAACTGTGAAAGTATGCCAATTTGAACTGTAACAGACATTCCGGAACATGACCATAAGTTAAACATACCCTAAATATCCTTTACATAGCTTAGAAATAGGCTTTGAGGGGTTCGGTCTGCTAAAATAAACTTTTGGGTCATTCAGGGACTAAAAGCGTCAAAAAGTGCATAAGTTTGCATTTTAGCGCAGAACTTACGTTTTGAATACATCCGGACATCCAAAAATTTATGTAAGCACTAAAATATTTTATTTTAGTGTTTGGCATGAGAAAAATCCATTCGTCACGCAATTTGGATCGTTTTTCGCGCTTATGCGCATTCCGTCGTAATTAAGAGAACATCGCAACCGTACGGCCAAACGAACCGACATCCGAGATGTTTTCAAGCATATTTCATGTTCCCTATGTCTTAACATCATTGTGGAGCTTGAAATTGGGATTGACGGGTGTTAGAAGTGCCGTTACGCAACGAAACAAGGTGCAAGGACTGAAACTGTAATTCTGCCAAAGTTAATGGCTTACGGACCGTAAGCCATCACCCTTACGGTCCGTAAGGGGTCCCCAGAACAGCAGATCAGTTTAAACAGCTGTTGCCTCTTCAGGATAATGAGGGGCCAATTTTGTGTACCATAAGGTTTCAACAAGTGTACGGATGAGATCAAAGCACGTTATTCGATAAACGATCCTAACGGTTCTAACATTCCTATAAATACCCACCAACATCACTTGCAAAAAACCCACAAATCTGATCTAAAAGCTCTAAGTTGGAGACATTGCTTCATACCTGAGCTATTCGATCAAGATTTACTAGCGGGGACCCTTTGTAAGTGTTCCTTCATTTTCTTTATTCGTTTAGCGTTAAAAGTCAAACTTTGTTTGACTTTCTGCGTTGACCAGTTATGGTCAATGCGAAGTTTGTTTGAACTTCATAACGTGAGCGTAATCACGATGGTTATAGTCCCTAGTTTCTATACCTACTGATTACCACGTTATCTAGGCTCAGTGACGAGTCGTAGTTTCGGCCAAAATGCGCATTTACGCGTATTTTGTAACCAAACTACTCTTAGGTATCAAAACCGTTTGTTTTGATACCACACCTGTTTTCTAAACTTAGTTAAGCATGTTTTAACATGCTTAGCTCGTCACTTTTAGTTTAGTGCTTATATAGGGTCGTAAGGTAAGCGATCTTAACAATCGCTTATACTTTCGAACCCGACCCGTTTGGTCGATCATTAGGATCCGACCAAACACATTAGGTGACCATAGCATATAGGGAATAACCTTCCAAGGTTATACCTTATGGTCACATCGTTTGAGTAGTTGTATGATAGGTAGTATATATGCCTTAGGTAAATTACCAAAATGCCCTTTTTACGCCAAAATTCATTTTAAGCATATGTAACATAAGTGGACACTCACCCCAAGAGTTCCCAGGTAAGAGTGACTGGTCTGATTATGTGGATTTGTATGAACACTCTAGCCTTAGACAGAAAACTCAGGATACATGCACCCACCCTTCCAGATTGCACGTGTTCACATTAATAAGACCCAAACTTTGACGAGATTTTGAAAACTTTGAAGGTTCAAAACCTTATAATAAATCATCTAAGAAGAAATGATTAGTTTTCAAATCGGATTTGTAATTCGTGTTCTTGTTGTGGTTGTCACCTAAAGATAGGCAACGGTATTGTTTTAAGACTAAACACAAGATAACTTGTGTTAGGGTCCTAAGAAGGTTATAGTCTAGGTCAAAGCATTACTAATAACCTAATTCCCTATAATCATGAGCTCTGATACCAACTCTTCTGTCACACCCCGACCGCGTTAAAACAATAAACCGTGGTGGAAACGTCAGGGAGTGTCGTAACAGAATCATTGTTTCACAACACATGGATTGAAGTTTCGTTTTATTGAATTAAGTTTAATACATTGTCTCAAATATTAAAAGCAAAACATGAACATATTTTCCTTCCTTGTTATTAAGTCACTAAGGCCTCGTCCATCCCTAGGTGAGCATGCATCATAATCATCATCAAAAATCATCAAACAACGGTACCTGAAACATATGTGAAAATACGTCAGCATAAAAATGCCGACTAGTACATAGGTTTTGTGAGTGTGTCAGATTCATGGCTTTTAGTACATGTTGCAATACCTCGTCCAACTACGAGAGTTGATGAGTGTGTACCTTGAAAACAAAAGAGTTCGATATTGCAATATGTTTTTATCAGGTTTACTAGTTGATATATGTGTAAACCAAAACCCTTGTAGCCGTGAATCTTTACTGAAAACATTTGTCTTAGTAAACCAAGTAGTAAATCGTTGTTGAAAGTAAACATTGTATGGTTTAAATCGTTAAGAAAACCTTGTAGTGTAACTTTGTTTTGAAAACATTTGTCCAAGGGATCTAGATAACGCAACGACATGTAATGTGTTAAAAGCACTTATATATAGGAAGTACCAGCGGAGTATCTACCATGCTTTTATAACATTACACCCGCCCCATTACCTAATCACTTACCATAACTCAATCGTTCAATAGTTCAAATAGTTCTGATGGTTCAAATAGTTCAAATAGTTCACATAGTTCACATAGATCAAATAGTTCCAGTGGTTCAATAGATCAAATACTTCACATAGATCAAATAGTTCCAATGGTTCAATAGTTCAAATCGTTCACATAGTTCAGATAGTTCCAGTGGTTCAAATAGTTCAACTAGTTCAGTTAGTTCCAGTGGTTCAAATAGTTTAACTAGTTCACATAGTTCAATAGTTCCAGTGGTACATGCTTGAATTGTGAAAACTAACTTTTGGTCGTTTTATTGAATACATTCAAACCTGTGTGACTCGTCCTAATCGTTCAACTCGTATTAACAAACCACCAAAGGGTAAGTTAACAATCATCAGGTTCTGTCGTTACCCACATTACCCCCATAACCATGGTGAAACTCCGATAACGGGATTTGTCAGATCCTATGGTATCATAATATCCTATGGTACCATAACGTACTACTGGTCGGCTTAAAATAGTTAATGAATGTCATTCAATTGTCTTTCGACCAACGTCCCAACAAGTTCGTTTATATTATTGAAATCGTTGTGTTTAACATAAACCATAGCATTCATTTAGAAAACTCTAAATGTGCTTGGTCAGATCCTAACGATCGGCCAAACGGGTCGGGTTCGAAAGTCTAAGCGGTTGTTAAGACCGCTTATCTTACGACCCTATACAAGTACTAGACTAAAAGTGACGAGTTAAACATGTTAAAACATGTTTAACTAAGTTAGAAAACAGGCTTGATATCAAAACAAAGTGTTTTGATACCCGAAAATAGCTTCGCTGCAAAATACGCATAAATACGCATTTTGACCGAAACTTTGACTCGTCACTTCGACTAATCAACGTGGTAATCAGTAGGTATAGTCACAAGGGACTATAACCATCGTGATTACTCTCACGTTGCAAAGTTCAAACGAACTTTGTGTTGACCAAACCATGGTCAAAGCAAAAAGTCAAACACTGTTTGACTTTCATGCTTGAAATGCATAACCAAGCATGAAGGAGACTAACGAAGGGTCTTGGATCAAGAACAAAGAAAACTAAAGATTTGAAGCCTTCAACCAGATGGATAGCTTCAATGAGCAGATGAGAGCATAAAATGCAAATGGGCAAGGAACAAGATGGAAAAAACCCAAGCTATTTATAGGAATCATGAAGCCATAGGATCATTCCATGTGTAATGAAGCTTGATCATGACCCTACATGTAACACCCTGTGTTTTCACAAGTCAAAGTCAAAGTCAAAGTCAAGGTCAAAGTCAACGACCGATTTCGCGCAACTTGACTCGTAGGAACTTCTTGTTTTTAATAATATTACGTGGAGTAGGTGTTGTTAATTACAATAATCGACGTGTGTTAATCATTAATCAATCGACTTACGACTGTGAACTATAGGAAGTAACAATGCGATAAAGTTAACTAATCAATAGTCAAGTTATGCTAATCGAATCGACATCAAATAGCAACTCGAGCTACGTATTTGTACTTGCTCTTATACGTGTGTGTGTGCCTTATGTGTTACCTGTGCATGTTTATTTATGTTGTGTTATGTAATCAAGCGAACTCAATCGAACCCGAAATCTAACTCGAATGCAATCATACTCGAACTCGAATCACAAATCGAACCATGATAGATAGTGGAAAAGAGATTACGCTGGATACGAAGTAGTTGAGACTAAAAGTAATTTAACTAGGAAACCCTATCGAATCAAACCGCGCGCAATCATAATCGAAATATCTGAAATCGTCGCGCGAAACACTCGAAAAGTGCAACCGATCGATCAGGCTCCCAGCCAGCCGAACGGACAGCTGTCCGATCGGACAGGCTGTCCGATCGAGTTGCCAGCCGATCGGCCAGCCCTTTCCTCTTTTGTCATCCTATAAATACCCCTGTCATTGTCATTCTTTCCACTTTTGGAAACCCTTGTTCGACCAGCACGCTTAACTCGCCTTTTCTCAGATTTCTCTCGATTCCGGTAAGTTTTCGTCCTAAATCTTGTACTTTCTTGATCTATACACACTCCTACACCTTTCTATCTTTCAAATCTTAACTTCTAACCGTGAAATCATCAAGAAGCAAGTGTTCTAGGATGATGTCATCATGAGTCTTGAAGAACTTTATGTTTTGGCCTCAATCCACAAGAGCAACTTGGATCTAGCCGATTTCCACATAAACAAACAAGGATATTTCATAGATCTAAACTGAAACACGGTGAAAAGGATTGGGGAACGGATTTTCCAACTTTCTTCCAACTCCTTTCACTCGATAACTTCAAAACTTATAGAAACAGACCCTGAGCCAGTTTACAAATCACCTCGGTGGTCGAACGGCTCAAGATCTGGATTCTATCCACGTGGTTAACCGACTTCGTGTTAAGCGTTAAGCTTCGTTCCGAACAGTCCACCAACCGGATTTGGGTGATTCCTGTCCGACCCCAAGGACCAGGTAAGGACGAAAGATCTATGGTTTTACTCGCTGTCAAAATACCTCGATAAAACGACAAACAAACAAAACAACCAAGTGTTAGACGCAAGAGCTGATCAGGTCAGGATGCTGACCGATCGGACTGCTGTCCGAACGGACAGCCAACCGATCGGATTGTCAGCCGATCGACTGGCCAGCCGATCGGCTAGCACATTGTCCCACACAATCAACTTGTTTTGAAGAATGGTATTGAACGAACTGTTGTTCGATCAAACTACTGTTCGATCGGATTACTCTTCGGATCATGAGATACTATGCTTCAATACTTAATCAATTTTCAACATGTTCAATGCACTAGAAGTGCCACCCGATCGAACAGCCGTCCGATCAGGTGACACCCGGTTGTCCGATCGAACAACAGTTGTGCTATTCGATCGATCAACCATCCGATCCATTGCATCACACTTTACATTCATTAAAGTCTTTGACTTGTTGACCTGTCCGATCGAACACCTGTCCGATTCAAAGACCAAACCTTGAAATTCTGTTGAATTCCTAACGGATCGGGTTGCCGGCCGATCGAACAGCCGTCCGATCGACTGACCTGAAAGTTAAAGGTACTTCAATGTTTTCAAAATGCTACAACGAAAACTTCAAAAGTTAAGCCATCATACACAAACACATCCTTCTCAAGGGAAGGAACAATCCACTCGAGCAGTCATCCGATCGGCCTACCGACCGACCGAACAGCGGGCCGTACGGGCTGTCAGCCGAACGGTCAGCCGTCCGATCGACCAGCTGTCGGACTCTTCCACACTCGTTTCCCGTTATACGTTTCACTTATCATTATGATATCGAATCTATTCAGGCTAACCGTACTCGCTAAGCGCTCCCTTCAATCCATAAATCACTGTGAGTATACTCGATCCCTTTTTGCTTTAAGCACTTTTGGGTGTTACATACGTTACGAATATTCGAACTACAACTATCACACTACTCAAACTATTTGAACGCTAACCGTTAATGCATGTTATACGTGGCTTATGAATGCTTGTTGTTATGTTCACACATGGAATGCTGTCTACCTGCCTTAGCAACGATAGTACTATAGTTTGGACTCAGCACCCGTTCACTCGGGGGTTGTTAAGGATCTTTTACTTGCATGGATTACGGTGGTAATCATGTATTGCGAACTGCCTCGGGCAGTCAACCCGCAGTCATTGGTATCGATGGGTCTATGTCGATAACTAACGTGCTTCATTTCACTATGTGTACGTGCTGGTTATGCGTAAACGAATTCGAACTCTATATGCTATTATCAAACTTGTATGCTCACCTTTACATTTTATGTATTGACCTTATTTTAACGTATGTGACAGGTGCTTAGGAAGTTTACATGCTTAGCATGCTGTGAACTTGAGGCTAGGAAAGGTCTAGGATGCTCTCTGTGATGTGATGAAATCGAAGCTAGGAAAGGAGGTCCTAGAAACCAACAAATAAACTATTTATGTTTGAATCTGAGTTGTCGGAACAGAATATTTGCCTAGATTTTCATCTGTAATAATTTGTTTACTATTTGAGACATGGTATGGGACATGTTAACTTAAATTGAATGGTAATGATAGTTGTTATGGAAACTTCTGGACAATCTGTTTCGCTCAGTGCCATGCCCCGATGATTCCGCCATCGGTTGGGGTGTGACAGATTGGTATCAGAGCCATCACTATAGGGAATTAGGCAAGACTCGACTTAGTCCGGGTCGATGTCTTAGAGACCTAGACTATAGTTAAGAACCAACAGACCGAACTTATGTGCTGTACCTAGCTATTTCTCGCTATCACTGCACTCGAATTTTCAAAAAGGAACAAACGATTTCGTTGGGATTAGGTGCGAAAACCGCAAACTCTCGACTAAATTGCTTGGTCAGTGCCGATTTTATCAATTTATCAATGATTTCCTCATTATTTTCAATAACAAGCGAGGAGAATTATACCAAATCAGGAGCGAAATCCATATTTTGATGAATAATCTCCTCAATTTTGCTAAAACAAGGAAGAAGTTGCTAAGCTAGGGGTGAAACCCTAACCTTGACGACTTGTTCCGCTTCTATACAAAACTCTCACCAAAGTCTCGACGGACTCCAACGACCTGAAGTCACGATATGAACAACGGGATGCGTGCCAAATGCCCAAGAATCGAGGCAAAGGCACAGTCCTGAAGGTAAAGGTGTGCACAACGGGTCCTTGGGAATAGTCGAACCGCTTTGGCTAGTCGAAGTCTACTGGCCGCAGACAATCTATTTCTCAAATTTTATGTGTTTCGATTTTGAGTCCGCAACTGCTGACTCTGATGTTTCTCCGATTTTATGTGCTTATTTATGTGCTTTCATGTTTATGTGTTTAAACTTCGGGATTTACTCGATTTTTACTTCGATCGACACGCACGACTCGCACTGCATCTTGTGATTTTGTGCTTATTTTGACTCCAAACGATTGCGTAACGACACGTTCGACATGCGAAATCCGTGAACGTGCGTGACCGAACACACAAGAACGTACTATAATCAGTGATTCTAGTGACAAAAATTGAAATCGTACAAGAACCGTGAATCACCTTGCCATTTTCTCTCTCTAGCTTCTTTCTCCAGACCTAGGTTTCTGTTTTCTAACTGCCTCTAGTGACTAGATGTGTATGTGTTTTCTTGCTTCTGTGCTTACGTGCTTAGGTATTAAATGATTTTGTGCTCTACGTGTTTATGTGATTATGTGATTTCATGTTAAGTATTTCCGTAATTACACGTGTTCCTGAGCTTTAGTAAGTAGTAGACGTGTGAGGTGAGATTCGAATACAATGTGATGAGTCCTGTGACGATGTCTGTTGCAGACAATGTCGTCTGGATCCCGTCATGCACTCTATCGCCAGGAAAATAGGGACAAACGCCTTGCTTCCATCATCGCGAAAAGTGTAGCAAAGGCCGTGAGTGATGTTTATGAGAATGCCAGCAAATCATCCGAGGAATCGAGAACCGAAGCTCCTAAGACTGCCGCAAGGCCTTTCAGTTTCAAGCAATTCAAGTCATGTGGGCCAAAATAATTCACTGGCGAGGGAGGTCCCACTGCACTATTCCACTGGTTCGATTCCATTGAGGTTACTCTGCGACAGAGTGATTGCCCTGATGACCTCCGTACTCTAAACGCTACCGGCGTCTTCCAGTCCCGAGCTCTAGACTGATGGGCGGCCGAGAGGAACAAGCGAGGGAACGATGCTGCCTACGGTCTGTCGTGGGACGAGCTCAAGGAAGTTATGCTAGAGGAATTCTGCCCTCCTCACGAACGACAAAAGCTAGAAGATGAATTTTGGCACATACAGCAAAAGGATGGTGACAATGCTGGTCTCACTGCTCGTTTCAAACAGCTCAGCATTATCTGTCCTGATCAAGTCAAGACTACCGACATGACGATCAAGAAGTACATCCGGGCACTGCCCGACAGCGTTGCTGATTTCGTGCAAGCGGCTAAGACTACAACGATCGAGGAAACCTATCTGCTAGCCGCTGAGATCAACGACAAGCGGGTTAAGGCTGGTGTCTGGGATAAGACTTCGAAGCATCTGCATCAAGTTACCGCTACCACACCAACTGCTGAACCTACCTCATCGAGCAACAAGAGGAAGAACAAGAGAAAAAACAGCTCCAGCAACAAGAATTGTGCGATCACTGCTGCACCGATTCAAGCTGTACCTGCCCAACAGCGTCAAGTAGCGGCGCCTGTGGCCAATGCACCGCCTGCAAAGTGTGCATACACTGGACCATACCCGCTCTGCCCTACTTGCATCTACCACCACCCAACTGCCATTGGTTGCCGTTACTGTGCTCATTGCAACGTATACGGTCATTTCACTGCCAATTGCCGTATTCGTCAAGCTCCTGCCAACCAAGCTCTACTCACTGCCCCACAGGATCAACAAGCTCCTCCGGCACCCGCGGTCAAAGCCAGAGCCTGCTTTGCATGTGGCGACCCGAACCATTTCGCCAACGTGTGCCCAAACAGGGTTGTGAAACAAGAGCCTCAGCAACAGCAGCCACAGCAGCAACAACAACAGCAGCAGCAACAACAGGCCGCACGCGCCAGAACTTTCAAACTCAATGTGCGACAAGCCCAGGCCGAAAACAACATGGTCAATGGTACGTTCCCCGTAAATGGTATTTATGCTTCCTGTTTGTTTGATACCAGAGCCGATAATTGCTTTGTGTCGTTCGAATTTGAGAAACTCCTTAGTCGTAAACGTTCCCAACTCTCCTCGACATTCGATGTTGAAGTCGCTACCGGAAGAACCGTCACTGTCAATTCTGTTCTTCGTGATTGCACTCTTGAGCTCAACAATCACATCTTTTTGATCGACCTTATTCCGATGCAACTCGGAAGCTTTGATATCATAATAGGCATGGACTTTCTTCGAGAAAACCATGCTGAAGTTGTATGCTTCGACAAGATGATTCGATTTTCGCTCGCGAATGGTGACTTATTGTGTGTATATGGCGATACTACTTCAAAGGGACTCAAGCTTATGTCATGTATCCAAGCCAGCAAGTATCTCCGTAAGGAATACAGGGCTTTCTTGGCTAACATTGTAGCAGCGGAGAAGGAAAAGAAAGAGAAGAAGGAAGTAAAAGACGTTCCTGTGGTTCGAGAATTTCCTAATGTTTTTCCAGAGGATCTTCCCGGACTACCGCCAAGTCGTGATATCGACTTTCATATTGACCTCATTCCTGGAGCCAACCCCATCGCCAAAGCTCCTTACCGTCTCGCACCGTCAGAAATGTGCGAACTCTCAACCCAACTCCAGGAATTACTTGAGAAAGGCTTCATTCGCCCGAGCACCTCTCCCTGGGGCGCACAAGTCCTTTTCGTCAAAAAGAAGGATGGGTCGTTCAGGATGTGCATCGACTATCGGGAATTGAATAAGTTAACTATCAAGAACCGCTATCCTCTACCTCGCATCAACGATTTGTTTGATCAACTACAAGGCGCTACGTGTTTCTCCAAGATTGACCTGCGTTCAGGGTATCACCAGCTACGTATTCAAGAGGAGGATATACCCAAAACCGCGTTTCGTACTCGTTACGGCCATTACGAGTTCGTCGTCATGCCTTTTGGTTTAACCAACGCACCAGCAGTCTTCATGGATCTGATGAATCGCATGTGTAAACCATATCTCGACCGTTTCATCATCGTATTTATCGACGACGTCTTGATCTATTCCAAATCGAAGGCTGAACACGCGCAACATCTACGTTTGGTTCTCGAGCTACTCCAGGGGAACCAACTCTATGCCAAGTTCTCCAAGTGCGAATTTTGGTTAGAGGAAGTCCAGTTTCTGGGTCACATTGTTAATAGTCAAGGCATCCACGTCGACCCTGCGAAGATTGAGGCTGTCAAGAGCTGGGTTACACCTAAGAATCCATCTGAAGTCCGCTCTTTCCTCGGACTGGCGGGCTATTATCGACGATTTGTCGAAGGATTCTTGAAGATCGCTATGCTGCTTACCTCTCTTACGCATAAGGACCAGTCTTTTGTCTGGGGAACCAAACAAGAGTCTGCCTTTCGAACCCTCAAACACATGCTTTGCAATGCTCCTGTTCTCACATTGCCCGACGGAAACAATGATTTCATTGTCTACTGTGATGCTTCCAACCTTGGTCTTGGTTGTGTTCTCATGCAACGGGGCAAGGTCATAGCTTACGCATCTCGTCAGCTCAAAATCCACGAGAAGAACTATACAACCCATGATCTCGAGCTAGGCGCGGTTGTTTTTGCATTAAAGATTTGGCGACACTACCTGTATGGTACTAAGTGTACGATCTTCACCGATCATAGGAGCCTACAGCATATCTTTAATCAGAAGGAACTTAATATGCGTCAACACCGATGGGTAGAACTTCTCAACGACTACGACTGTGAGATTCGTTATCACCCAGGCAAAGCAAATGTTGTTGCCGACGCACTTAGCAGGCGGAGCTACCTGCTTAGCATTCGTAATGTTCAAGCCTAGCACAACCTCGAAACTCTCATCCGCGACGCTCAACACGCATGTTTCAATGAACGCACCTTGAAGAAAGAAAGAATCTACCACGATGGAGCCCAACTTGTGAGCAAATCGAATGGGATATTCCACTTTTTAGACCGAATTTGGATTCCCAAGCGAACCAATTTGCGGCAAATTCTGATGGACGAAGCCCACAAATCCCGGTATTCCATCCATCCCGGTGCGGACAAAATGTACCAGGATCTTCGCTATAAGTACTGGTGGCCGGGTATGAAACGGGATATCGCTCTCTACGTCGGGAAATACCTAACTTGTGCTAGAATCAAGGCCGAACACCAAAGACCCTCTGGCTTACTCGAACAACCACCAATCCCCATGTGGAAGTGGGAAAGTATAGCTATGGATTTCGTAACCAAGCTACCGCACACGTAATCAGGTCACGACAGCATTTCGGTTGTTGTTGACCGATTGACTAAATCAGACCACTTTCTACCCATACGGGAAGACTACAAGGTAGAATGATTAGCCCGAATCTACACCGACGAGATCATTTGTAATCATGGGACGCCTCGTGACATCATCTCTGATCGTGATGCTCGGTTTACTTCGCGACTGTGGGAAACGTTTCAAACGGCACTCGGTACAACGCTCAATCTAAGTACTGCTTTCCACCCACAAACCGACGGTCAGACTGAAAGAACGATTCGTACTCTTGAAGACATGCTCCGATCGTGTGTTTTAGACTTCGGTGGTAATTGGGATAAATACCTGCCATTGGTCGAATTCTCGTATAATAACAGCTACCATTCCAGCATCCAGATGGCACCTTTCGAGGCATTATACGGAAGAAGATGTTGATCGCCTATTGTGTGGCACGAGATCGGTCACTCGCAGCTAACCGGTCCGGAGCTACTACAAGAAACGACAGACAAAATTTTCCAAATTCGAGACAACCTAGTGAAAGCTCGGGATCGACAGAAAGTTTATGCCGATAAAAAGCGCAAGCCCCGTGAATTTGGCGTTGGTGACCACGTACTCCTAAAGGTATCACCTTGGAAGGGTGTGGTCCGATTCGGCAAGAAAGGGAAACTCGCGCCTCGATATGTTGGACCTTTTAAGATTCTGGAAAGGATCGGAAAAGTCACCTACAGACTCGAATTACCGGAGGAACTTAGTAACGTCCACCCGACTTTCCCCGTGTCAAACCTCCGAAAGTGCATAGCCGACCATGATTTACATGTTTCTCTGGATGATCTACAAGTGAACGAAACATTACACTTCGTGGAAAAGCCTGTCGAAATCATGGATCGCCAAACCAAGCAGCTCAGGTGCTCACGCATTCCTATTGTGAAGGTCCGATGGGAAGGCAAACGAGGCGCAGAGTTCACTTGGGAACTCGAAAGCGACATGAAGGCAAGGTACCCGCAGTTGTTTCAAGAGAAAACTTAGCAAGAGAAAGTTCCCCACGTGAATCATGGCGGTTGTAGCAGCATCCAGCTTAATTTCAGGACGAAATTCCCTAAACAAGGGGAGGCTGTAACACCCCGTGTTTTCACAAGTCAAAGTCAAAGTTAACGACCGATTTCGCGCAACTTGACTCGTAGAAACTTCTTGTTTTTAATAATATTACGTGGAGTAAGTGTTGTTAACTGCAATAATCGACGTGTGTTAATCATTAATCAATCGACTTACGACTGTGAACTATAGGAAGTAACAATGCGATAAAGTTAACTAATCAATAGTCAAGTTATCCTAATCGAATCGACATCAAATCGCAACTCGAGCTACGTATTTGTACTTGCTCTTATACGTGTGTGTGTGCCTTACGTGTTACCTGTGCATGTTTATTTATGTTGTGTTGTGTAATCAAGCGAACTCAATCGAACCCGAAATCTAACTCGAATGCAATCGAACTCGAACTCGAATCACAAATCGAACCATGATAGATAGTGGAAAAGAGATTACGCTAGATACGAAGTACTTGAGACTGAAAGTAATTTGACTAGGAAACCCTATCGAATCAAACTGCGCGCAATCATAATCGAAATATCTGAAATCATCGCGCGAAACACTCGAAAGGTGCAACCGATCGATCAGGGTCCCAGCCGATCGAACAGCCAGCCGAACGGACTGCTGTCTGATCGGACAGGCTGTCCGATCGAGTTGCCAGCCGATCGGCCAGCCCTTTCCTCTTTTGTCATCCTATAAATACCCCTGTCATTGTCATTCTTTCCACTTTTGGAAACCCTTGTTCGACCAGCACGCTCAACTCGCCTTTTCTCAGATTTCTCTCGATTCCGGTAAGTTTTCGTCCTAAATCTTGTACTTTCTTGATCTATACACACTCCTACACCTTTCTATCTTTCAAATCTTAACTTCTAACCGTGAAATCATCAAGAAGCAAGTGTTCTAGGATGATGTCATCATGAGTTCTTGAAGAACTTTATGTTTTGGCCTCAATCCACCAAGAGCAACTTGGATCTAGCCGATTTCCACATAAACAAACAAGGATATTTCATAGATCTAAACTGAAACACGGTGAAAAGGATTGGGGAACGGATTTTCCAACTTTCTTCCAAATCCTTTCACTCGATAACTTCAAAACTTATAGAAACAGACCCTGAGCCGGTTTACAAATCACCTCGGTGGTCGAACGGCTCAAGATCTGGATTCTATCCACGTGGTTAACCGACTTCGGGTTAGGCGTTAAGCTTCGTTCGGAACAGTCCACCAACCGGATTTGGGTGATTCCTGTCCGACCCCAAGGACCAGGTAAGGACGAAAGATCTATGGTTTTACTCGCTGTCAAAATACCTCGATAAAACGACAAACAAACAGAACAACCAAGTGTTAGACGCAAGAGCTGATCAGGTCAGGATGCTGACCGATCGGACTGCTGTCCGAACGGACAGCCAACCGATTGGATAGTCAGCCGATCGACTGGACAACCGATCGGCTAGCACATGGTCCCACACAATCTACTTGTTTTGAAGAATGGTATTGAACGAATTGTTGTTCGATCGAACTACTGTTCGATCGGATTACTCTTCGGATCATGAGATACTATGCTTCAATACTTAATCAATTTTCAACATGTTCAATGCACTAGAAGTGCCACCCGATCGAACAGCCGTCCGATCAGGTGACACCCGGTTGTCCGATCGAACAGCAGTTGTGCTATTCGATCGATCAACCATCCGATCCATTGCATCACACTTTACATTCATTAAAGTCTTTGACTTGTTGACCTGTCCGATTCAAAGACCAAACCTTGAAATTCTGTTGAATGCCTAACCGATCGGGTTGCCGGCCGATCGAACAGCCGTCCGATCGACCGACCTGAAAGGTAAAGGTACTTCAATGTTTTCAAAATGCTACAACGAAAACTTCAAAAGTTAAGCCATCATACACAAACACATCCTTCTCAAGGGAAGGAACAATCCACTCGAACAGTCATCCGATCGGCCTACCGACCGACCGAACAGCAGGTCGTACGGGCTGTCAGCCGAACGGTCAGCCGTCCGATCGAACTGCCGTCCGATTGACCAGCTGTCCGACTCTTCCACACTCGTTTCCCGTTATACGTTTCACTTATCATTATGATATCGAATCTATTCAGGCTAACCGTACTCGCTAAGCGCTCCCTTCAATCCATAAATCACTGTGAGTATACTCGATCCCTTTTTGCTTTAAGCACTTTTGGGTGTTACATATGTTACGAATATTCGAACTACAACTATCACACTACTCAAACTATTGGAACGCTAACCGTTAATGCATGTTATACGTGGCTTATGAATGCTTGTTGTTATATTCACACATGGAATGATGTCTACCTGCCTTAGCAACGATAGTACTATAGTTTGGACTCAGCACCCGTTCACTCGGGGGTTGTTAAGGATCTTTTACTTGCATGGATTATGGTGGTAATCATGTATTGCGAACTGCCTCGGGCAGTCAACCCGCAGTCATTGGTATCGATGGGTCTATGTCGATAACTAACGTGCTTCATTTCACTATGTGTACGTGCTGGTTATGCGTAAACGAATTCGAAATCTATATGCTATTATCAAACTTGTATGCTCACCTTTACATTTTATGTATTGACTTTATTTTAACGTATTGACAGGTGCTTAGGAAGTTTACATGCTTAGCATGCTGTGAACTTGAGGCTAGGAAAGGTCTAGGATGCTCTCTGTGCTGTGATGAAATCGAAGCTAGGAAAGGAAGTCCTAGAAACCAACAAATAAACTATTTATGTTTGAATCTGAGTTGTCGGAACAGAATATTTGCCTAGATTTTCATCTGTAATAATTTGTTTACTATTTGAGACATGGTATGGGACATGTTAACTTAAATTGAATGGTAATGATAGTTGTTATGGAAACTTCTGGACAATCTGTTTCGCTCAGTGCCATGCCCCGATGATTCCGCCATCCGTTGGGGTGTGACACTACACTTGTTAAAAAATGATTGGACACCTTGCAAAACACACAAACCAGCTCATGGTATTCAAAAACCAAGGATTAAAACCATGATTCAGCAGCTGATTGCTGAAAACTGGTAATTCTGGAAAACGGAATTGTCGCGCCACGCACCAGAAGCACCTGGGTCTGGCGCGTGGCATGAGGGAGCCTGTTTTTGCAAAAAGTTTCATGTTTTGGCAGAACAAGCCCCTGCATGCTATAAAGTTGATTTTTGACACGTTTAAGCCCCGTTAACCCATTTTAAGGCTCTACAATGATGTTAAAGCATAGGGAACATGAAATATGCTTGAAAACATCTCGGATGTCGGTTCGTTTGGTCGTACAACCACGCTATTCGGTTAATTACGACGAAAACTCGAACGGACGAGAAAACGATCCAAATTACGTGACGAATGGTATTTTGCATTCCAATAACTAAGGTAAAATATTTTAATGATTACAAAATTTTTTGGATGTCCGGATATGTTCAGAACGTAAGTTATGCGTGTAAATGCAAACTTATGCACTTTTTGACGCTTTTAGTCCCTATTGATCAAATAAGCATATTTTCGCATACCGAACCCCTCAAAGCCTACTTCTAAGCTATGTAAAGGATATTTAGGGTATGTTTAGCTTATGATCATGTTCCGTAATGTTTGTTACTATACGAATCGGTATACTTTCGTAGTTTGACGCAAATAGTCCCTGCGATCCAATAAACTTGTATTCGACACACCAAACCCTCCAAAACTTATTTCTAAGTTATGTAAAGGTTATTTAAGGTATGTTACGCCTATGTCACTGTTCCGGAGTGTTTTTCGCATTAAACTGATTACGTATACGCATCAGTTTGCGTATAACTTTCCAGAAAGCGATTTAAAGCTTGAAATCGAACAAGAATTGACATGTGCAAATGTCTCATGTATTTATACAAATCCCAAGAATGAAACACAAGATTTCATTGGTTTTGTATTTGTATGATGGTCGTAGAGGCACAGATGTCACAGTTTCTGTCACAACTACAAAAACAGGATCAGAAAATCTGCAACGTGCTAACTGATCTGAAAAACAAAAGAGAGCATGAAATCACATGGAGAAAGGCCAGAGTCTACGAAATCCTAGCAAGTGTTAACTCTAGTGTGTAATAGTTTATGCATATTTCAGTGAATTTTTATTTTTCTATGTATGTTTAGTTAATTTAATACTCTCAATATACATATTAACATATTCTAAAATGTCACTGTCAATAAAAACTATCAACATTATCAACACTTGTTTCTTCATAATCAAATTAAACTACAGTTAATAAAAATAAGCCACAAACCTAAAATGTAATAGTTCACGATGTTGCACCAATCTATACTTTCTATAAAAGAAGAAAATCTCACTGACATAAGAAAAGCTGAATTTTGATTTAATGATGTTGGAACAATCCAACTCTCTCATCAAAGAAGGTGGCACATGCAACTTTTCACGATGTTGCAACAATGATACTGCAACATCGATGTGTGAAGGGAAGCTTCATTGGAACGACGATGTTGGAACAATGATACTGGAATGATAATGTGTAAAAAGAATCAACAAATGTTCGAACATATGATATTAGAATGATAATGTGTAAACAGAATCAACAAATGTTCGAACAAAGAACTGTAATCGGAGATTAGCTGGCTGAATCGTGAGAGCTATGCATTTGAGAGAGAGATATATGCTAGCAGATATGAGTGAGAGATATAGAGTTGAAATTTGAATGTGGAGCCAGATTCATATATCTTATTTATAGGGTTCGAATATATGGTTTGAATTTTGAATTGTGAATCTGGAGCCAGAATTTTGAATCTGGCTAGAGGTTTACTTTGGTTATGAAGAGCAGAGGTTTGAATGTAAAGTGAAGACCAGAGGTTTTAATTGTGAATGAAGTGTAGATTTGAGTCTTAAATGAAGGGCAGAGGTTTGACTGAATTTTAAAGTGATTTTAGATATTAGGCCTTATGATGAAATAATGACATAAGAAAAGCATTGTTGGACAGCCTCTATGGCTGCCACATCAGCTTTTCTTAAGTCATTGAGATTTCTCCTTTTATAGAAAGTATAGATAGATAAGGATGGTTATGATTAGTAGTTATATAATACATGTTTTAGAAACTGCTTCATATGTGGCTTAGATATAATATCCATAGCCGCGAGCTTCATTAACTCCTATAAGTTAAGCTTATTTAAACTTAAGCTAATTGTTTAGATATAATATCCATGGCTTCGAGCTCGTATAAATATTTCACTTGAAGGTAATTTGTTCATATAAAGGAATTAAAGTTAATTTGTATTAAGTAGTTTATTCCATAATTCGTATAAGCTAGTTGATTTGCTTGCATATTGGTAGTTTTTAATCAAGTTCCTACCCGAGAATCCTTGAAATGTAATGGGCTTGAGACCATTAAAAAAACCAAAGCAGCCCCCTATGATATAGAATAATGAGTGGAGTTCCTCTACAAAATGTGTTTTTTTTCTAAAAAGTGTAAGAAATGATCATGGCCACTAGATTATGTAATTGATTGATGAGATTAAATAAGTTGTAAATTTGTAACAATTGTTTTAATTAAATTGATTGATTTATTAGATTAAGGTGTAAAAGTAATTTTGTGTGCCTTAAATTTAGGAACCACATGTAACTCACATGTAATTTTCCACCGTCTTTTTAAAATGTCAATAACTTTTTTATACATGATTTGTTTTTAATAAAAGTTATACCATAATAACGAACGTTTTTTATCTTTAATATGAGTACCATATTGTTATATATCTACAAAATCACGATTAAAGTAATTCAGACAATAGTGTGTTTTATATAGTGTCTGCGTGTTTTATATTGTGTATTTTGTTTACACTGAATCAGAGACACTGGTGTGTTTTATATTGTGTATTTCAGACACTATGGTGTTTTGTATTGTGCATTTCAGACACTATTGTGTTTTATGTGTGAGAGGTGTGTTTAATTCTGAAAACTGATATCACACAATGTGAAGAAATCAGAAACTGATAAAACACAACGTCAAGAAATAATAAATGTGTTTTACGTTTTGAAATATATGAGGGGTGTATTTAAATGTGTTTTACGTTTTGAAATAAATGTGTTTTACGTTTTTGAAATATATGAGGGGTGTAATAAATGTGTTTTACGTTTTGAAATATAATTACTAAGTCCCATGTCCATCCTATGTAAAGCAATCAACAGTCGTCACGAAATAAAACCTGAAACATATGTGAAAGTAAATACGTCAGCATAAAAATGTCTGTGAGTAACATAGGTTTTGTGAATTAGATTCATGGCTTTGGACCATATAAGAACAGATTATATGTTTATAAAAGTAGCCATGAATCCTTGATAAAAGTTTGGTTTCTAGAAGGCTTTGCATTGATATAAAAGTTGTAGTATACATAAAAATATACCTTGGTTTTAAGAAAGTCGGATAAGTAATATATTAAAATATATTTTAGTTTCAAAATAGTTAAACAGATAGTATATCAAATATACTTTAGTTGTTAAAATAATAGTTTTCGGTAGTATATCATAAGTATACTTTGGTTTTGTAAATAACATATCAACTATGTTTTAGGAAATAACAAAATATATGTTGGATTTGTACATAGTATATCAAATTATACTTTAGTAAATAATAGCATATCAAATTATGCTTTAGCAAACAGTATCACGTTGGTAGTATATCGAAATATACCATAAATCACGATTTAGCAATACATTCAAACCTTAGTGCATCAAACTACACTTTAGAGACTACATAATTACCACAAAAGGAAATTCTATTTGGAAAAAAATTGGTTTCTGACATTCCATACGACAGGAATGGGGTGTCTAGTCCTATAGCGCTATATTATACTACCAATCGGCTTGATCATTGTTAATGAATGTATAAATAACAGTATAAATAAACAATTAGTTCTAACAAACCTTGGAAATCAGTCGTTTAAACCATAGATAATAGTTCAATTCGTCAAAAGATAGTACTTATGCATGTGAAATCATATAGTCGAAATCATGAAAATAGTGAATATGCACATATGAATCACCCCAAAACATTTGAGAACGTAAAAGAGGGGACTAGGTACTCACCTTTTGGTGCGTTTTTTAAATGTTAACACAATCCCTTAAATTGTTTATTCGTCCTAAATTAAATAAGAACGATTTAATAATCAAAAACCCACAAAAATACATAAGTTTCTCTGATACTTAGAATTTTCACATAATTTTGAGATCTTCTCGAAAAGTTATTATTTTTTATTATAATGGTGTATATATATATATATATATATATGAGTTCATATATATTTTAAATACTTTGCGACTTGAACGATTTTATTGGTGACCCTCATCATGTTATAAGCAATATATCTACGATTTGCGCGTCGTAATATATATATACTCAAATGCAACATACTAGTAATAACGTAATACACATAATCTTGTCAAGTATTAACATGTCATCATACACATATTATAAATCACATAACATCTTGTAACACATAAAATTTACCCATGAACAAACCAATCTAGTGTACATTGAAAAACAAGTATTTTTGTGATTCGGTAACGTTTTTGGGCGCCGGAAGTCACGTATGACTAACCAAACACCAAGTAAACTTAATATAAGTTAAAATACTTATTTTTATATCAAAAATATCAGTTTACTTACTGATCTAAAGCAGTTTTATAAAAATCCTCCGAAAAGCCGATTTTTAACCGTTTTACCGCATAGTTTTGCATCAAACGTTACCCTAACCATCCCAAATCGAAACGACTTGATATTTTAACATAACCCATGTTATTTACTGAATAAAATAGTGGTTATACTCATGATAGTGCAGGTCTCACATAAAGCACATAAATCATTCAAATTTCACATATTTTACCACTTTCTAAGCTATATGTACAACATGCAAAGCTATCAATCCTATGTCAAAGTTTCATGCTATTATAATATATCAAATAAGATTATTTTTAGTGTTTATAACCTGATCTAAAACACTTTTGTCATACCATCATTTTTTATCATTTCATGAGCTTTAAATCAACATGTATTCTCATGTACAAGTGTCTAAAGCACACTATCATATCATCATCATTTTATATGAATCTTAATGCAACTTATTCATGTTTATTTGCTGATGTATTTGAACATTTATCATATCATACACAAATCATTCAACACTTGCATTTTAACTATCATTCAAGAACAAGCAACCATCCTAAACAAGTACTTATCAAGAAATCAAACTTCAAAGCTCATACACCCATATATATGTGTACGGTTATATACACACATATATATATCACCATTTTTATTTTGTCTTAAGACCCATTTCTTTTTAGATTTCAAGTTTGTGAAAAATTCCAAGATTCAAGAGAAACTTCCAACCATCAAGAACAACCAAGAATCAAGAGTATGATTTAAACATAAAATTTATACCTTCAAGATTCAAGTAAGTTTTTGGATGAGATTTTGATGATATGGAGCTTGAAATCACTTGAAAACACCTTGGAAACTCCTTTGGATCTTCACACCAACTTGAAATATGCTTGAAATGGAGATGGATCTTGAAGAAAAAAGTTGAAGAAGATGAAGATGGGATGGTGTTTACGGTTGGGAGGAGAGAGAGAAAAGGATTTGTGTGATCTTGGTAAGATATGAAGATAGATATATAAAGATATGGAGGATTTAGGGAAGATCTCATGCACATACACTTGGCCAAAACAATCTAGCAAGATCACATAAAATAAAAATCACAATCTTGGAGATATGGGTAATCTTGGTGGGGTCCTAGTGACCGTAATATATATGGGGGGGGGGGGTTAAATGTAATATTGATTGTAAGAATAGATAAAAACAGGTATTTAACTGGATACCGGGTATTTTATCTAGCGTTTAAATCCCGGTTTATGGCGTTCTAAATTATTTTTATTATTCTATAAAAATAAACTCGCAAAAATATTACTGAAATAAATTTCAGTTGCCGAGACTGGCTGCGTTGTCCGTGTTTTGCAGTATAAGCACTGTGTTGCGCAGTAACACGCGGTACGAGCTTTAAACTTGAAAAATATTGTTTTTAAGCGTTTTAATTTATTTTTCTACACGAACCTGATTAAAAATAAAATTTTAATCATAACAAAATATTTTTGGGATTTGAATATTATCCGGGCAGTCATCAACGTTCGTTTCGCAGTTTTGTCGTAATTTGTTCTAAAGTTCAAATAAACATGTTTTCGTCATACCGAATCATTCAAAACTTATTTCTAAGCTATGTAAAGGGTATTTAGGGTATGTTTGGCTTATGTCATAGTTCAGGTGTGTACGTCGCATTAAACTCATTATGTTTACGTAACGGTTTATGATTTCACTTCCAGAACAGGTTTGAGAGTTTGGAATTGAATAATGATTAAAAACGTACTAATGTCACAAATAATTAAAAAAATATTGAAATTAACACACCATATTTATTAAATACAAAGTTTTTTGGAACAGTACAAGGGTTAAAATACACAGATGTCACAAAACTCGTCGTTTCCTAGACTATCAAGTGGTAGAAGAGCTACGGTACTGATTCAATCGATCTAACAGTTGATTGAATCACCTACGCTCGTTAATTTTGGATGTGTAGTGAGTTTTGACATAAAATATCTAAAAAACATCAAATTGAAGGTCAATTCATGGATGGAATTCGAAATTGAAGACATCATTATGTTTGGATTAATTTTCACATAATCCTGTGAAGTTTCATCATGAAATTCAAAGAAATAATGATTCTGGATCGAAAATTGTGTTTGGAAGTGTTCTTGAGAAATCGGCGCAGCTTCGTACGAAGGGATGTTCCAAACTGTTATATTGGTTGGTACGAATCCACTTATGGGTTCGTACGAAGGAACACTCCTGGGTTTGTACGAAGGTGCATCCAGGTTCATACAAACATGCAAAGGAACTTAATTGTCATATTTCATAGCTTCTTACGAAGGGATATTTCTAGATTCGTACGAAGGGACACTTGGTGATTACTTGTCATTTCTTCCAGAACTTTAGTTAACATATTTGATGATACGATTACGGATTGTAGAGTTTAGTGGGGTAGTCATGATACTGGTGCAGAATGTTTATCATCCAGGGTATGTGACTATATATGGTTCGTAACGTTAAATCCACATAGATGAAAAACTGACATTCGGTGCAGAGATTGTCATATTCTCAGTATAGTCAAGTTTTTTAGAGATGACAAAAGACTGCATTGTTCAGTTTGAGGGGGAATTCGTTGATAAGACGTCAGAATTTGAAAAAAATGAGGGGGAATCAAAATTTCAATGTCATATATTGAAATTCCGGCATTTTTGAAATTCGTGACACTGCAACAGTATTCGGGTCGTTCCGACTAAAGATTTTTCCGAGAATGTGAATCTGATTGTGGATGATAGATTCTGAGATCGAGATTATCCGAGAGGGTGAATCTGATTGTGGACGAATGCTTCGGAGATCAGTATACGTTACCAGAAGATTCGTTATCCGTTGAAAATTTGCTGATTGTGGTGATTACCTTTTACATGGATCTATCATTCTTGAAGGTGCTTAACGTTGATCACGGAAAACGGGATTTCAGATTTTCAGGGATGATCATAGATTTGACATTAACCAGTGGGGTATTTGAAGTTTCTATCAATTGCCGGTTGGGTTTTTGTATAATAAACAGATCAAGCAGGCGGAAGGCGAGATCGATGGTGCTGAAATGTTATATCAAAAACCGAATACGAATGTGGTTAAGGTTGAAATAGAGAAGCTGCATTGATTAGTTTCAAGTTGATGATTGTTCGTGAAGATTGTAGTTGAGCAAATCAGAGGAGGAGGAGTGAACTGTGCAAACAAAGACCTGAAAATTCATTTCAGGGGAATTTGTTCAAACACTCTCAAAAGCAAACCCGGATCATCAATCAAGGGGGAATCAATTGAAGATTTCAAGATGCCTTATTGAAGTTGCAGAATAGTTGAAGTTGCAGAATATTCAAACACAACTCAAGGTTTTCAACGTGACAATTCGATAGTGACAGCCAAGGGGGAATCTGTTGGTGCATATTTTGTATGTCTGCCACTGTACGAATAGGCTAGATAGAGTGTGTGTTGAATATTGTATAGAATAGAGTGAAATCCGTTACGAATCAAAGGTGTTGTCATGTAACAGCCCCATCGTACGAAGGGAGTCCCTTCGTACGAACGGACTACTTAGCTGGTTCGTAACAGATGTGCAAGACCAAGCCGCTTCATACGAAGGGACCTTATGTGGCTTCGTACGAAGGCGCAATGCCTATATATATGGGCTTTGGGTCTTGTGTTGTACAAGCTTTTGGTTCCCTATGGGGAGATGCTGTCCAGCTGGTTTCACGGGTATGTAACTTTCATATATTAATAGAAACCAGATTATAAGTGACTGTTCGGTGTTGTTTCTCTACTTCTACTCATTTCTTAGCACCGAACCGGTTATCTCGGGACCAAAGCTCCGTCAAACTCGCTGTTTCCTGGACTATCAAGGGAATGCGAAGACACAAATCAACATTTAAATGCGGATCTATAGCTGCGGACCTGCTTGTGCGGATGGACTCAATCACCTATGCGCGGATCCAAACTAAACCCTAATATGGCGCATGTCTGATCCGTGCGGCTCTACTTGATTGAACCGTGAGGATTGACATGTTATGCATGATTCCTTTAAACACCATTCAACCTAGTCTTGTCTCATCTAATAGCTACGATACGTGATTGATGGAAGCAATAGACATATGCACTCACAGACTCCCCCGTGGATATTGCCTCAGTCAATCTCATAGCTAGTCTTCATCAACTCTGAGTCTTTAAGAATCTTTGACACTTCAGAACCACAGAATCCCCATTATATCTCTGATTCATCAGCTCCCCCTTTTAACAGACTCTTTCTTTAGGCTCCCCCTTTGCTTTAAGCTTTCTGGAACTTAACCTGGCTCTCTGAGAATTTAACAATTCAAAACACTTGTAAGAATTTCAATCTCAAAATCAAAAACGTTGTTCTCTCTAAACTTGATATGACAACTAAAAGTAATTGAGATTTCCAGGATTGATAACCTGGCTCTAAGCACATATATTTAACAATTAAAGTTCCAGGATTACCCAGCACTACTCCCCCTATCAAATAACTGTATATCTAACATTTAAGCATCCAACTGCCATAAACTCTCATAGATAATCAAGTTCAATTTAATGACCTTGATCTATCTGATTATCTACCAAGTCCAAATTAATGACCTTGGAGACAATTACCAGTTGTTTTTTTATTTTTCATTTAAAAACCTCAAGTTTCAAATTAATGAACTTGTTTATTTTTCTGAGACATGTTTATCATACTTAGATTTTGAAACTCAGCTTCCCAACATCGATTGTCGAAACATAAGATGAAACAAAATCTTTTTTTACTTTACAAAGTTTATGCTAAAACAAAATGAAAATCTTTTTGAGACGTTTTCTATAATGAAATATTTATAGATATGTTTTTGTTGGGTTTGTATCAGAGGATCATATTAGTTTATGACATATCACAAACACCGTTGATCTATATAAACTTTAAATTCTAAACGATTCACTTAGATTGTCAGTATACTGATCCATTTAAATTTTCGTACAAACTTCAATTGATTCAAGATACGAGATTAGTGTTTTAAGAACATAAATTATTCGTGTGTCCCATCTCAGAATATACTCCCGTATCAAGATTCTCTGGATTCAGTCTTACAGGTGAATATACCTAAATGATATATGTCTCTGGGATAGTGCGAGGCCTTGAGAGCTCAGGTTAGAACTTCCGTTCAGTCAAAGAGATGAAGGCTCGACTTGAGGTGTGTTTCACTTAGGAATCTTCTTTACAACTACACTTGATATATATTTTGATATTTTCTCAATTTCTATGCAGAGGGAAAGTTTTAAGCGCAAAAGCATTTTACGAGGTCTACGCCATTGCTGCTGTAAAATCAGAAGACCAAGTATAATACCCCAGATATCAATAAGTATAAAGACCTTATATCTCAGAATCAGGCAACCTCTCAAACGAAATTTCGGAGTACTAAGTCCATATATCCGAGAGATGTTCCCTACGAGATAAGAAAGTTATTGATTTAAGTTTATATATCGAAATTAATTTACTAAGTGTGTAAAAACCTATTGGCACATCATCAGTGATACTGTTTATCACATTTTGACTTTCCAATTCTTTAGCATGCCGTGATAGTCTTACTGATGTACTGTCATTTCCACTTTTTACACAAAACTCTTTTGAAATTTTTTTATGTGTTTGACATTTTCAAATTTTCAAATATTTTTGTATTTTTTAAATTTTTACTCCCCATAAAATCCAGAACATTTTAAATAAAATTTGACAAACCGATGTAGATAACTTCATTTCGCCATCCATTTTCTGCTTCACATTCTCTGTTTAGCATAAATCACCCCCATGATTTACAACACATAGATATTTAAACATTTTGAACCAATTTTCTCAAACTTGTTTCATCATGTTTGTTCAGCCGTGAGGGTTTCGATGTATTCCTTCAAAATTTTTCAAAATTTTTGAATTTAACAATTTAAAGACAAACATTTTTCCATTTTTATGTTTTTCTATTTTTTCTTTTGTTTTTCATTTATGTTTTATTTATTATTATTATTATTATTAACCAAAAACTTCTTGTCTTCAATCACAGGAATCTTCCTCCTGTGCCAGGCTGCTCCACTGCTCATGTTGACATTCAATTGACTTCTGGAGCACCCACACATTCAAATAATTCAATTACTTGAATAATGCAACCCAAGCCTGTTTAACCTTGGGTATTTTGACACAATACGAATCATTCAGTTTAGGAAAATCTTTTTCGTTTTTCACAAAATTTTTCAATCTTATTTTCAACCTTCTTGATCGAATCGATTTTCCTTTTCTCCTCAACAGAAGTACTTTGTTTCTTCACCACCAAAATTTGTCCTTTTAAAATGCTCCTTTTATAAAATCTTGGATCATTTTGAATGTTTTGTTTTGACAAATCAACTTTTGGTTTCCAAATTTATTTTGGCTTTGAAATATCAACCTTTGGTTTCCAAATCTGTTTTGGTTCAAATTTGGATAACTTCTGTTTCACAGCTTCAGATTGTTTTTTCTCTTTTTCAACATCAACAGGCTTCAGATTTTGTGGACATTTACGACCAACATGCCCAACTTGTTGACATTTAAAGCATTCTTTCTTCGAAACATCTTTAGCCTATTGTCGTTTTTTTCTGAGCATAGAATTCTTCATTAGTCTGTCGATTAATCGGATCTCTTTCTCTTCTTCAGAAGTTGTTCCATGAACAAAGTTCATCTTTTTTTGAAATTTTGTCTTTTTAGCCATTTTCTTTTGATTTTGTTTCTTTTGTAACCCAACCCATCCTTTGTGTTTTTCTTTTTTTAACTAGTTTTATTATAAAAAGTTTTCTTGCTCGCTTTACTGGCAAATTTATCAATTTCAGATTTTTCGATTTCTACCAGTTTAAAAACTTTGTCGATCTTTTCCGCAATCATATTTTGAATCGGAAACTCAACATCTGAGAATAATTTTTCCGATTCAACGATATAATATGCCAATCTTATTAAATCATCATTCGCATTTGTCTCAGATTTTGAATTCTTCAAATAATTTTTATGAAAACTTTCTTCATCTTCAACCTGTGATTTAGACTTATCTGTTTTGGTAGAATCTTCTTTCTGAACACTTTCAACAACCTTACTTACCACATATGAATCACCAACTTCATCAGATTTGGAATAAGTCACATCAATGTTTTCAGGTAATTGGTCAACCATGTTTATTGCTTTTGCCACCTTTTCGTCATTATAGAATGTATAATTATTCTCCAACGGTGGTGGTACCTGATGATATTCTGAACCAATTCCCTTTTTGTTGTTTTCAGAACCATTATCATCTGGTGTGATGTTGAAAATACGTTCGAGAATGTATGAAGAAGCATGATAACTTTGCAATTTATTAATTTTCTTTTCTTTTTCAGCCAATTCTCGATTAAGTTCAGCAACTTCATCAATATATTGATTTAAAACCAGTTGTTTTCCAGCAGATGATGATGCTGGTTATGAGCAATCAACCGTTACCGGATGGAGTTTGAATAAAAAATTGAGGATGGTGACAATTGCTTATAGCTATTTGTGGACTCTCTCTCCACATACAAGTCATATGCATATTCCTTTCATTTTTTTAAACGTTCATAGTTTTTTGATACGACATTATTTTTAAAACAAATTGCACCATAAATCGAGTATCTTTTTATCTTTAATTTGAGTACTCTATTGCTATAGAAAATATGAAAACTTAAAAAACCCTAAAAATTGTGTTATATTTCTACGTTGTATAAATTGTTGTGCTGAATTTTTTGTACTAGATTTTTGTGCTGATTTTTTTGTATTTGATTTTTTGTATTATACTTTTTTTGTGCTGTATTTTTATTTTTAGAAAACAAAAGGGACGAGACTTTGTATTTTAGTACCAAAATCCCCTTTCGTCCTACTTAGGATGGTAGGGGTGTAAGCAGGGAGGCCGTGCGGTGAGAGAAGTCCCCACGCGGGCACACTGCTGCCGGCCCTCCCTTTTGCTCGGTGATTGAGACAACTCGGTGAGTAGTCACCGCATTGGATTTTCGAACGTTATTGATTTAAATGGCTATATAGCCATTGAGTTAATAAAAAAAATACAATTTTCTTATTATATTTAACCACACAATTTCTCAACACTCATACCATTTCTCTCACAATCCAAAACTACTTTCAACCAAACCATTTCTTTCACAATCCTAAAATCTCACCCAATTTGTAAAACGACGGATGACATACCGTCGTTTGTTCCAATCGACATGCGATGATTCTTCCTCAAGCTATAGTAGCTTAATTTTTTCAAAAATCTCATAGAGCAAGTTGAACTTGAAGATTCGGGATAGCACCGATACACATTCGGGATCCTCCAGTTGCGCCCATTCGATGATATTGTTTTTAACAAGCTCATTGATGAAGATAAGCATTGGAGACTAAAACATGATCTCATTGAGCATCTTGGAGAACTAGATTTAACCCACCTATTGGCGAATTCCGACTACGAATAGTTAAATTAGTTTTTGTTTTAAAATGTCTTTTTTTATTTTATTTTAATTTTATTTTATTTATTTTAATTTAGTGTAATGTCCTTTTTTAATTAAATGTAATTTTATTTTGTTTAAAATATGTTATATTTATTAATGCATAATTTTGTAGAAAAAAAAAAGAAATGAACTCTCCACATGAGTAGCACCCCTTGTGTTTGAGTGGAAAATGGTGAGTGGAGAGAAGACTTGACATGAGATGAGGTGATTGGCTGAGGTGGAGAGTTTACCAATGTGAGGAGCACCCCTTCCACCCTTATAAGAAATGCAACATGTTAACTCTACAATCTTTTTAGAGTTTACCAATGTGAGGAGCACCCCTTCCACCCTTACCAATGTAAGAAATGAAGAAGATTAGAGAGAAGGAAGAAGGAAATACCTGATGATATCTTCTAATGAGGATTTAAAGGGGAGGATCTCGAATATAAATGCAGATTTCAATCTTTATCTCTAACCTATTTATAATGATTATTGTTGCAGGAGATGACTATTGCTGACATCAGCACTGTAACAGCTATATCTACTAGCAACGGCTAGTTCGCAAATCGTTAAAACATGACTATCTAATCGGATATCAACTAGTCATGTTTGGGGGAATTGTTAGGGATAGAATTTTATAGCATGTGGATCATGGATCCTCAAGTGTAGCCTGGATCATGGATCTTCGGATTAGTATGGATCGAGGATCCTCAGGAGATGATACAGGAAGGCTAAGGATCCAGGATCCTCTTTATTATTCTGAACTAACAATTGTTTCCATCATCTTTTAGATTGTTTTGCAAGTGTATTCGAAGGAGACTTGGTCCTGCCAAGATTCCAGGGGAATATGCTTGACATTTGTGCACGTGCAATAGCTCCATGACCGTTATGGTGATCGTGGGGAGGCTAGCACCAAATTCCGATAGTTTGTTACTTGGATATTTTCTAATTTTAAACGGGATAACAAGCTTTATTTAGCAACTTAGTTACATACATACACGCATCTTGAACTCTCTGCAAACACTTGGCGATTACACACACTAACACTCTAGCAACCATTGTATCAAGCTTGTTATCATCCAAAGTTGTAAACTTTATTCATTCAATATAGTTGATAGTGAAAGTTTTCACTATCCGAGGTTTTTTATGCCGGAGATCATTCATTGATCAAGGGCTTTTTCCTCGTCCAAATCCTTGTGTTCATCATTCATTTCACTCATTTTTTGTTCATACATTTGTTCAATTAACCAAGCATCAAACCTCACAAAAATCGGATTTGGTTACATTATCCTTGTGTGATTTTTTTCCAAAACAGTTTGGCGCCCACCGTGGGGCAATCGGTGCTTCATTCTTGAAAAATCTTGTTCATTTCAATCATTTCTGGTCATTACCTTCAACCACATGGCTTCTCATGGGAAGAACACTTCAAGCTCCATGCCGGCGATCACCTCTTCACAGGGCATTCCACCTTTGCCTCCTGTTCCTTCTGGATTGTCACACCCCAGCCGCGTTAAAACAAAAAACCACTACGGAAACGTTGGGGAGTGTCGTAACAGAATCATTGTTTCACAACACATCGATTTGAAGTTTCGTCTTATTGAATTAAGTTTATTACATTGTTTTGAAATCAGAAACAAATTGTTAAAAACTGTGTTTCATTGTTATTAAGACACTAAGGCCTCGTCCATTCCTATGTGAGCTTGCATCATAATCATCATCAAACATCATCAACTATGGTACCTGAAACATATGTGAAAATACGTCAGCATTAAAATGCCGGCGAGTACATAGGTTTTGTGAGAGTATCGGATTCATGGCTCGCTTACATGTTGCAA
Organism: Helianthus tuberosus; assembly: GCA_030545235.1. Classification (NCBI taxonomy): domain Eukaryota; kingdom Viridiplantae; phylum Streptophyta; class Magnoliopsida; order Asterales; family Asteraceae; genus Helianthus; species Helianthus tuberosus. The sequence goes on from CM060448.1 coordinate 104,517,163, forward strand.
TACCTCGTTTGACTACAAGAGTCGTTACTTGAAAACCTTGTATTGAAAAGAGTTTGGTATCGCAATATGAATAACTAGCTCAAAATAAGTTGGTTATAGTTTATAAAATCTCGTTGCCATGGATCTTGTTGGTGCACTGAATGTCTGCTGACTACGTCTTAATCGAGTCCTAGGTCTAGATAGGTTAGATTGGAGCTTGGAAATAGAAAAGTGGGTTATTTGATGTAATTCCGCTTGAAATGACAAACTTGTCATTTCAAGCGAAATCTCTTAGATTAAGATTCCGCTCTAAAAGTAACTAGGTGATTCCGCTCGAACAGACTTCATAGGGGTGCCGCTTGAACTTGTCGTGTTATTTCAAGCTGAATCAGGAGTCTTAAAAATAGGTGAAGGCTGTGTTCATTTGTAACAGTTGGAGCGGAATCTGGTCATGTGTTAGGTGTCGAATTGCTGTCAAAATTCAGTCAGAAACACGTGTAAAGACTTGGAAAAGCAGTAATAGAAAGAAGTTAAAAGGATACAAGCTGTGTGACTTTGTTTACTTTGATTCCGCCTTAGTAAATGAAGATGAACTACCTTTATTGACTGTTTAGGGTCACGCACACGGTCCAACAAGTGGTATCAGAGCTCAGGACGAAGAGTTCATACCATTACAGCTTGATTCTACCGGATTTTCTCATTTCTACTCTCTTCTACTCATACTTTTCTGATTTGAACATATTTCAGCGGTGAAAATGACCTGAATTTGACATATAACAAGCGAATCATTGTGATAACTAATCCCTGAGAGAATTGGACATTAAATCGAACAAAATCATATAAAAACTTGACCTTCCGCTTGAAAAGTTGTTCGAGAATGCTGATGTCACTTGATTCATCTTGAAAAGTTCAAGCAAAACCCCTTTAAAAAAGTAGATTCCGCTTGAAATACATTTCTGATTCCGCTCGAAATCAGAATAGTTCAGATTACGCTTGAAAGTAAAGTCTGATTCCGCTTGAAATCAGACTAAATCATATTCCGCTTGAAACTTTCTGATCTCGCTTGAAAGATTCTTGTGATTCCGCTTGAAGAGATTCCACTTCAAGTGATTTCGCTTGAAATTTCTGTTTTTCAAAAACTTAAAAATTTTCTAAGTGTTTGCTGATTTTTCAGGTACGTGCAAGATGGATGATCTATTCATGAATCCGTTTAGCGATATGTATGCCTTTGCTGGAAATTCTGGAGATGATACTTCGCCTAGTAACACCAATGAGAATACGCCGAATACGAAGAAAAGTTTATCGGATGCTCTGAGTGTGGAAAGTGCTTTCGGAACTTATAATAAACCCCCGAAGTTGATGGCTATCGAAGAGTACAGTCGGTGGGCCAAGAAGTTTGAAGAATGGTTGAAGGCCTTTGCTTATCCGAGCTGGAAAAGTCTAAAGAATGGATACACTGATGGAGGCAAAACTGGTGAAAGCTTGACATCAACTGAAGAAATAGAATCGTTTGTTGCTGAGCAAAAATGCATCGCGCTGCTATTTCAATCTGTCTGAGAAGATATAATATCTTTGATCGAGTACAAAAGTTCTAAAGATCTTTGGGAAAAATTGAAAGCTAAATGTTTGGGAAGTGCAGAAATAGTGAAAAACAAAAAGAAACTGCTTAGAAAAGAATTTGATTTATTTGGTAGTTTAAAGAATGATTCAGTTTGTAAAATGATTGAGAGGTTTGGACATCTAAAGTTGGAACTGGCGAGACATGAAATTTTATATTCTCAAGAAGAACTGGTCGACAAATTGTTTGATTCATTGCCAGATGAGATGGATTGGCAATACTATGCCTTGATGCTGAAAAATACAATCAAGCTGCCCGAAGTGTTGACTGTAGATTTGTTGATTGAGAGACTAGAAAGTCATGAGCTGGAGTTAAAGAAAACACACAAAATCAATCACTCATCATACCAGCAGAACTTGGATTTGTATTATCCAAAAAGCATGATGCCAAAGAATACATCTCCCAAGACAGCTTTTTCTGCTGAGAATTCCAACATTTCAAACAAAGAAAGTCAAAGCAGTGGATTTCACAGTGGTTCTTTGTCACATTCAAGTCAATCAGATGCAAAGAATCTATTTCAATGCAACATCGCTGTAGACTTAAAGAACGCTCAAAACTTCAGCGAGGAGTCGGCAAAGCAACAGATGGTTTTCTTAGCGTCTGTGCTAGAATCGTATGAAAGCCTTGTAGTAGGGAAGATAGGCAACACCAACCTGACAAAAGAAGACTACGATCAGATTGATCCTGAGGAGATGGAATTGATCGACATAAGGTGGTGTATGGCCAGTGCAGTTCGTCGGGCACAACGTTTCATGGAGATAACAGGGAGGAAGTCTATTGGTGGACCATCTACCAAGTTAGGCTTTGACAAGTCTAAAGTGACATGCTTTAAGTGTAAACAGAAAGGTCACTTTAAGCGTGAATGTCGGAATGCTTATGCTGATGAGTCTGAAAACCCGTTCAGAGAAGATTACTACAAGAAAGCAATTTATCATCAGAATATATCGGAGCCGCCGAGAATGAAGCAGCTTGAGGATAACAAAGAGAAATCTAGAGCTCTTGCGGTGATTCATGACGATGAAGGTTTTGACTGGAGCGAGTTGTTACCTGAGGAGGATGCTGTTGGATATACATTCATGGCAAAATCTGAACCTGTTCCTTGGAAAGACACCAGACCTGAAGAACAGAGGTATGCTTACAGAAAGATGATAGCTCAACAAAGATTGATCAGAATATCTGGTATCTATCTTGAAGCAAAAAGAGCAAGGAGATGGGATCCAGACAGAAAATGTTATCTTGACCCTGATGGAAATATAGCCATTGATCATAACACTCTTGATATGGAAACCATAATTAAAGAAATGAAAGAAGAAGATGATTATTGGTAAAGAAAATGGTGGGGAAACGGAGAAGAGAAAGAGAAAGAGAAAGAAAAAGAGAAGTCAAAGAAGGTTGATACTGGAATCATTGACACGACTCAAGAGTTGAATGCTGAAAAGATGGGAAAGATGGCTGACAAGGTGCTGGCTGCTAAGGCACTTGAGGTAGACTCTAAATCCGTCTCTGAGTCTAAAAGCCAGGTCAGTTCATACGCGTCAACAACTGAGTCAGGTAAGAAAGTCAATGGTGATGTTGACTGCAAAAATTGCATCAAATAATGCAAAGTTTGTAGTACAGTCACTTATCTCAACGGTAAGAAGGTTGATGATCTGACTGCTAGAGTCAGAAGTGTTGAGGATCAAATCCTTGATCGTGATAAAATGGTGAAAGCTTCAACTGACAGATTAAAAGAATTAACTAACAAAATTGAAAATGATAAAATTGACCAAGAAAAGGTTAGGAAAGAAAATGAGAGGTTAGTTCTTGAAACCCGTCAGATTACTGAAAAATTTGAGAAGCTTAAAAGCACGGTTAAAGATAATGATGATAGAAACGGTAAAACATACAAAGAAAATTGTCATTTGCAAAGTGTTTTGAGGGTTAAAGAAGAATTAATCAACAAACAATTGGATGAGATTGCTAAGTTGAAGCTTCAATTTGAAGAAGCTAAGATTGAGAATGAGCGTATCAATTTGAAATTGAACAGTTACAGTTCTGCAAGCTTTGTTTTGCAACACATTGTTCCCAAACCCATCGGGGAAAACAAAGCAGGCGAAGATGTATACTGTGATGGAACTGGGGTCGGGTTTCATCAAGTTCCGCCACCAGTTCTAGACAATTATTCGAAAAAGCAATCTGGGTTGGTTAATCTTGAAGATGAAAATGAAGTGAAACTTCCTGATTCAATTGATGTGACATTTTCTTCATCATCATCTGATGATAGTGTTCAAACTGAGATTGTTAAAGGCATGGCTGAAAGTGTTTTGGATAGTGATTCAGCTGAGGATGAAGAGTGTTTTCTGGACAATTACATTCCGAAACCAAAATCCAAAAACAACTTAGGTGATGAACCGGGTCTTGTGATGTACAAGATGGCTGGATCTGATAAGTTGTATTCGGATTCTAATTTTCCTCTGGAGAATGTAAATGTTTCAAAATTGACAAATGTGTTCAAAATGGTTGAAATTGATTTGTCTGAAGTAAAAAGTTTAAAACAAACAAAAAGGCAAATGAATTTTGAGAAAGATTAAGCTTACTACAAGAAACCTGTAGTTCCACCGCATTTTTATAACAACAATCGAAACAATTGGTCGGATGGTTATCAGGGTGGTAAGAGATATCAAAGGAGAAATGTTCAAAACAAGAAATTTGTTGAGAAGAAAGTGTTTGTGAACAGTTCAAGTTCACTTTCTGATGAAGAGAAAAAGATTTTTTCAAAATCAAATGAAGAGTTCTTTGAGAAGAGGGCCTCACAACCTCAGTCTGAAGGCACAAGTCGGGTAGTTGATACTCGTACATGCTTTAGATGCAACAAAGTTGGTCACATTGCAAGAAATTGCACCAACTTCAAGCCTAAGACTGAAGTTGTTGAGAATCAAAAGAAGAAGGTTGATGCAAAAGGCAAAGTTCCAATGGTTGTTGAGAAAATTTTGAAAAATGAGAAAACAAAAATCAAAATTAAACCTGTTAAGAATGTGGTAACTAAAAATGACAAATTTTATAAATGGATTGCTTCATCTCAACAAACATGGAAGCCAAAAGTGGTTGACAAGAAAGAAAGTTCATCTAAACCAAAGGTTTCAGAGAAAGAAAAACAATCGTCTTCTACCACACCGGTAAAGATGGATGTTCCTTTGGATTATTATGAAAAATTGGAGAAACAATCTTCTACTCCACCAGAGAAGAAGAATTTTCAAAAGAAAAATCAACCAACCGATCAACTTAAGATAGATGAGTTTTTCTTATACAAAAAGGTTGAGGTTGGATCAGAAGAAAGCTTAAAGATGAATGATAAAAATTTTCTGCCACTTTACACTACAAAATCTCACATTAAAGTCCAGTTACCTGAGTCGAAAGAGGCTTGGGTAGCATCAAAATCTCACTAAAAAAGTTTTGGACTTGCCGGAGCTTCCTAGTTGGTAATTGTGAAGCATGAATCGGCATCTTTATTGAAATGTGTTTTTAAAATCAATTTGTGATATGTGCAGGAACTTCCGAGAGCTATTTCACGATGGATTATGGATAGTGGAGCGTCTCGTCATATGACATGGAAGACTGCATTGCTGTATGATGTTAGAAATTTCAATGGAGGTTATGGAGGATTTGCAGGAAATCAAGGTGGTAGAATTGTTGGTGAAGGAACGTTATCCAATGGGATTGTTACGTTTGAAAGAGTTAACTACATGGCTGAGCTGGAAAATAATCTACTGAGCATCTCGCAGATTTGTGACAGGATGTATACCACTCACTTCACGGACAAAGAATGTTTGATCTTGAAACCAGGATTTGTTATTCCTGAAGAATGGATTATCATGCGGGCACCAAGAGTCAATGATCTGTACGTGTTGGACATGAGCGTAGCTACTACAACCATGGGTCAAGCTCATTGTTTTGTGTCTAGAGCAATAGAGAAAGAATCGAAGTTGTGGCACCGGAAGATGGGCCATATACATCTTAGAAAAATGAATCACTTGGTGCACAATGATTTGGTTATAGGTGTTCATGTCAAATGTTTTCATCTGGAAGGGGAGTGCATTAGTTGCATCAAAGGCAAGCAGAAGAAAAAGTCACACCCTAAAAAGCAAGTCAATTCAGTTTCCAGACCTTTAGAGAGACTTCATATGGATCTGTTTGGTCCAGTAAACGTCAAAAGTATTACAGGGGATCTCTACTGTCTTGTGGTTACTGATGATTATTCCAGATTTCATGGGTATCATTCTTGAAGTAGAAAGAAAGATTGAAAATTTGTACCAAAGGCGTATCAAAAAAATTCGAAGTGATAATGGTACTGAATTCAAGAACAACAAGATGGAAGAATTTTGTGATGAAAGAGGTATATTGCATGAGTTTAGTGCTCCGTACACTCCGCGGCAGAATGGAGTTGCTGAAAGAAAGAATAGGACACTAATCGAAACGGCCAGAACAATGCTTGCTGATTCAAAGCTACCGATTAATTTTTGGGCAGAAGCAGTTTCAGCCGCATGCTATACACTCAACCGGGTTCTCACTGTGAAGAAATTCAACAAGACATGCTTTGAGTTGATTAACAATCGGAAACCGAACCTTAAGTATTTAGAACCATTTGGGTCTCCCTGCACTGTTCTAGAGCCTTTTGGTAAGTTTGGTCCAAAGAGTATTGAAGGAATATTTGTGGGTTACTCAAGTCCACAAAGAAGGGTTTTGTTCCAAATTTGAAGCAGATCATCGAAGCACAACATGTTGAGTGTCAGCGGTATACTATGCCGCCTTAGAATCCCGGTGACGCATGGCGTTTTAATTATGATAAATTGTGGGATTCGTTTGACATGGAAGAAGAAAAGAAAGAAGAAGAAGATTTCTTTGATGAGTTGGATATTTTGAGAGAGTATGAAGAATCGCAAGAAAGGTTTCCAGCTGAGTATTCAAGAAGACCACGACAAACTTCAAATGATGATGAAGCATGTCCAAGCAATGCTAGTGAACATGATGATGTCCAACAAAATGAAGTTGCTCAAGATAATCAGTCGGCACAGAATGATAATCAAGAATCTGAGAACATGCCAGTATTTGATTGTGGTGATTCAGATTCTGAGGGGGAGCAAATTCAGATTTCAAGTCAAACTAACCCAGTCAGTGAACAAGGTGCAAATCAGAATGTTACTAATCTGGAAGGAGATGTAGATGTTCCACGCGAAGTGATGCCACGAACTCTTTCATATCATCCAGAGGAATTGATCATTGGAGAATTGCAAACAGGCGTCCGCACTAGAAGACAGCTTGATCAAGGGCTTACATGTTTTTATTCAAAAGTTGCTCCTTTACAAACTGACTTTTCACTAAGTTGTTTTATCTCGCAGGTTGAACCAAGGACTTATAAAGAGGCGCTTACTGAAGATTCTTGGGTCAATGCGATGCAGGAGGAACTGAGCCAATTCGAGAAGTTAGGTGTGTGGAAGTTAGTAGACTTGCCTGATGGTCAGAGGAAGATAAACACCAAGTGGGTGTTCAAGTGCAAGAGAGACGATAGAGGAGTTATGGTTCGAAACAAAGCTCGACTCGTAGTCCAGGGTTTTAGTCAGTATGAGCGGATAGATTTCACTGAAGTGTATGCTCCAGTTGCTCGTCTAGAAGCTATCTCTTCCTAGCATTTGCATCTTGGAAAAACTTCAAAGTTTATCAGTTAGATGTTAAATCGTCGTTTCACTATGGGAAGGTAAAAGAGGAGGTATATGTCGGTCAGCCACCGGGCTTCACCGATCCAATCCACAAAGACAAGGTTTATTTGTTGGATAAAGAGCTGTATGGTTTACACCAGGCCCCGAGAGCTTGGTACGAGACATTGTCTCAACACCTACTAGCCAACAGCTTCATCCGAGGAAAAGTGGATGCCACTCTCTTCAACAAAGAGGTCGACGGACATCTTCTGATAGTTCAAATTTACGTGGACGACATCATATTTGGGTCAACGAATGAAAATTTGTGCAAAGATTTTGAAAGAGTAATGAAGCAGAAATTCGAAATGTCATCGATGGGTGAGATGAAATTCTTTTTGGGACTGTAGGTTGATCAACTACCCAAAGGAATTTTCATACGTCAAACGAAGTATGTTCATGATATCTTGGAGAAATTCGGGATGTCAGGTTCTACTACAGCTTCCACCCCATTAGCGACGAATCATGGGATAAACCCTGATCTCACCGGAGAGAAGGTAGATGAAACGATGTATCGTTCCATGATCGGATCGCTGATGTATTTGACAGCTTCAAGACCCGATATTATGTACCCAACCTGCCTCGCAGCAAGATTTCAATCTAACCCGAGAGCTTCGCATATGGTGATTGTGAAGAGGATATTACGCTACCTAAAAGGAACTCCATCATTGGGGTTGTGGTATCCAAGAGAAGGCGATTTCACGCTCAAAGGGTATTCCGATTCCGATTTCGGATGCTGCAAAGTTAACGCTAAATCAACAACAGCGGGGTGCCAGTTCTTCGGACCAAGATTGGTCACCTGGCAATGCAAAAAGCAGACCTCTGTGGCTTTATCCACATGTGAAGCGGAGTGTGTATCTGCTAGCAGCCGCTGCTCACAGATCTTGTGGATCCAGCAACAGATGCGCGACTACGGTTTGCAATTTCTAAACACCTCTATCTTTGTTGATAATGAGGCAGCGATTAACACTACTAAAAATCTTGTTCATCACGTTAAAACCAAACACATTGAAATTCGTCATCACTTCATTCGCGATTGTTTCGAGAAGAAGTTGATACGAATTGAGAAAATCCACACTGACGAACAAAAAGCTGATTTACATACCAAAGCATTTGATAAAACAGGTTTTCAGTATTTTCTAAAACTGAATGGTATGAAGCTTTTATCGGTGTTGGAGACGATTATTGGCGTTGATGAAGGAGACATTGTAGATGATGTTGAGAAACAATCTGCAATGGTTTGTCAATTTTTTTACCTGTTTTGGTATTTAGGGGGAGGTATAGGGTAATATTTTCAGAAAATACAAAAACATTAAAAAATGACAAAAATACCAAAACATGAGATATTTTCAAAATCCAAAAACATTAGAAAACCAGAAAAGAGCTTGTGTAAAAAGGGAAAATGATAGTACATCGGCTTGACAGTTACAGTATGCTAAAGAAATGGAATGTTTAAATGCGTTAAACAGTCTCGCTGATGATGTGCCGATAGGTTTTTACACATTTAGTAGGTTTGTTCGGGAACACTACTTGGATATATAGGTAACCCCTGAAATCTTGTTTGAAAGATTCCTTTTTCTGATATACTAGGCCTTTATACTCAGTGATATCTGGGGTATTATTCCGGGACTTCTGCTGAATGGAAGTTCTGACCTAGTCCCTGAATAATACTTTCCGCAATGCTTGAAACATAGCATCACCCTCAGCATAAATGATAAGACAATAAAATTGCTAATTAATGCTGTTGTAAAAAAGATCCTCTAAAGGGGACATACCCAAGTCGATTCGTGATCTCTCTGCTGAACGGTAGTTCTGACCTGAGCTATCACGGTTTCGTACGTTCCTTAAATTATTTCCCTTACAGATATCATATGTGGTATACTCACCTGTAAGACTGAATATTGGGATCTGGATACGGGAGTATATTCAAGAGGTGGGACACACGTATAAGTTTAAGTCTCTAAAACACTTAATTCATATCCTGGACAGATTAAAATGTGTGTGAAAATTTAAGTGGATCAGTATATCGACAATCTAAGCGAATTGTTTAATTCTGAGTATTAAATTAAAGCTTAACGATACTTGTGACTTGTCGAATAGCTGATATGATTCCCTAACACGCTCAACCAAAAATATACTTGTAAATAGTTTACTTTTATTACATTTTAGTTCTGTATTACAAGTTTGGAAAAAGACCAAGACTGAAGACTCGACGCCGAAGACTTCGTCAACATCCAAGGGGGAGTCTGTTGGTGCACTGAATGTCTGCTGACTACGTCTTAATCGAGTCTTAGGTCTAGATAGGTTAGATTGGAGCTTGGAAATAGAAAAGTGGGTTATTTGATGTAATTCCGCTTGAAATGACAAACTTGTCATTTCAAGCGAAATCTCTTAGATTAAGATTCCGCTCCAAAAGTAATTAGGTGATTCCGCTCGAACAGACTTCATAGGGGTTCCGCTTGAACTTGTCGTGTTATTTCAAGCTGAATCAGGAGTCTTATAAATAGGTGAAGGCTGTGTTCATTTGTAACAGTTGGAGCGGAATCTGGTCATGTGTTAGGTGTCGAATTGCTGTCAAAATTCAGTCAGAAACACGTGTAAAGACTTGGAAAAGCAGTAATAGAAAGAAGTTAAAAGGATACAAGCTGTGTGACTTTGTTTACTTTGATTCCGCCGTAGTAAATGAAGATGAACTACCTTTATTGACTGTTTAGGGTCACGCACTGTCACACCCCGACCACGTAAAACATCAAAACGTGGCGGAATCGTCGGGGAGTGTTGTAACAGAATCATTGTTTCATAACACATGGAAAATTTAAATATTGTTTTATTGATTAAAAGAGTTACAATGCCTTAACAAACAAAGAAGTATAACAAAATTAACTAGTCTTCCATCTTTTATTTTCACTAAGGCCCAAGTCCGCCTAAGTGTATCTTGATCAATCCTATGCATCATTTCCTGAAACACATGTGAAAATAGGTACGTCAGCATAAAAATGCCGGCGAGTACATAGGTTTTGTGAAAATAGGATTCATGACTTATAAGTTTAGAAAAAGGTTGTTTAACAAAAATCAGTCATGAACCTTGTAAAATGTTTTGTTTTATAAATCATTTGAAAAACGATGATAAAGTAGATGATAATGTAGAAGAGTAATGCGAGGTTAAATGAATAACCAAGTAAAATGAGTTTGTATAAAATAGTTGTTTGTAAAACAATGTCTTGTGAAAAATCTGTTATTTGTATAAAATGTTCTATGTCTAAATTTAAATGATTCAAATAACGCTACGATATGCAATACCATACAAGCACTTATATATAGGAAGTACCAGCGGCGTATCCACCATGCTTGTATCATATTACACACGCCTCGTTACTTAAATCACTTTACCCAAACAAACCACTAATGTAAATTACCCATGTCTAAACCATTTGTCAAATGTCTTTGTGTAAACCATGTCAAAATGTTTATGTCAAAATGTAGTTCATGAAATGTCTATATCAATATCAAAATGTCTATGTCAAATGTCAAATATGTAGTGTGTAAACAAAATGTCATGTATGGCAAGTGAAATATATATATATATAGACATATATCCACTGAGCCATAGGTAAAAAAATGCACAAAACAATGTATTGAAGTAAAACGAGGTTTAAATCAACGTTATGTTTTGTGGAAATGCATGCTATACTGAATACAAACATTTATGCGGTATTGTGAAAATGCATACATTTAAGCCTTGTGACTGTGGTGATAAACCCTTAAACAAATGAAAGGACTATCTGTCTTATGTTTTAATTGTATTCAGTCATTCCGTCCATCCAAACAAACCTAGGATTTTAGGAACGGGAGTTGTCAATTCCTATGGTACCATTACCTACTGACGAGCGGCGTAGCTAATGTTAATGAATGTATATGGTCCCATTTAAACAAACCAAATGTCATATCAAAATGTAAGCATGTGATGAAAATATTGTACCTAGTATGCTAAGTAAACATACAAGGTAGAGATGTAAAACAATGTGTCCATATGTTACTGGAACATTTGCAACAGAGATGCAATGTAAAGCTAATGTACTAAGTATGATGAACATACATAGCATGAAAAGGTATTGTAAAACGATGTACTAAGTATGCTACAAAGGACATACATAGCAAAAACACAATGAAATCATGTACTAATGAACATAGCAAGTATATGATATGAAAACATGGAAAGCATGAAAGTAACAAGTAGGCACATGTGTTTCACCCCAAAATGTTTGAAAAACAGTAAAAGAGGGGTCTATGTACTCACTTGAGGGTGCTTAGAAGTCTTGAACAACAACCAAGAAAAGCTAGAGGGATCACAGAATCAAACGGCACCCTATATAGATAACTACATAAATAACCGGACCTAAATCGGGGGATTGGATAGTATGAGGTTTCGTAAACCAAATGAGTATTGGAACTCATATGATATGGTTTAACAAAGCCCACATACTAAAATGAAACCTAACCTAAGTGCTTACGACCCATTATGACCCGTTTAGGTAGCTTTTGCTACTTTAACGCGTCGTTCGCGTAAAACGCGTTCGGACCGCTTAACTAGCCCTATGACAAGTAAGATATGCCTTAACATGTTTAATATTGTTGCTAAATCAGTTTAGATGTCAAAAGTTATGTTACATATGCTTAAAATGAATTTTGGCGTAAAAAGGGCATTTTGGTAATTTACCTAAGGCATATATACTACTTATCATACAACTACTCAAACGATGTGACCATAAGGTATAACCTCGGAAGGTTATTCCCTATACAACTATGGTCACCTAAAGTGTTTGGTCGGGTCCTAATGATCGACCAAATGGGTCGGGTTCGAAAGCATAAGCGATTGATTAGATCGCTTACCCTTACGACCCTAAACATGCACAAATCTAAAAGTGACGAGCTAAACATGCTAGAACATGTTTAGTCAAGTTAGAAAACAGGTTTTGGTATCAAAACAAACGGTTTTGATACCCTAGAGTAGTTTGGTTACAAAATACGCAAGAACACGCATTTTGGCCGAAACTACGACTCGTCACTGAGCCTAGATAACGTGGTAATCAGTAGGTATAGTCACTAGGGACTATAACCATCGTGATTACGCTCACGTTATGAAGTTCAAACGAACTTCGCATTGACCATAAACTGGTCAATATAGAAAGTCAAACGCAGTTTGACTTTCAAGCTAAAAACGCATAAAAGAACGAAGGAACACTTACAAAGGGTCCCCGCAAGATTGATTTCCAAGTATTTCTCAGGTATGAAGTGATAACCACTCCAAATTAGAGAAAATCTCAGAATCAAGTGGGTTTGAAATGAAATGGGTTGGGGTATTTATAGGAAATGGACCACCGTTAGGATCGTTCGTCGAAAAACGTGCCTCGATCTCAACCGTCCATGTGTGCCCCTAGTTTTGGAAAACCATTAGAGCCCATAGATTCAGTCCATGGTTTGAGAAATACCATTTGCAAGTGGTTTTGGGTGTTAAACAGCTGGAAACAGGCTGTTTGCAACAATTCTGCATATCTGGGAGGGCCTAGCGCGTAAGAGGCAACAGAAGCTTACGCGGCCCGCCTGGGCAGCACAGATCAGAGACAACTTTGCATATTTGCAGTTTCAGTCCCTGTATGTGTTTAAAGCCATTTCCGACACTTCTAAGGCCCGTTAAGCCAACTTTAAGGCCCTAAAATGATACCTAAACATTGTGGACATGAAACATGCTAAAAAATATGCCGGATGTCGGTTCGTTTTGTCGTATGATCGCGATGTTCGCTTAATTACGACGGAATGCGCATAAACGCGAAAAATGATCCAAATTGCGTGACGAATGGATTTTTCTTATGCCAAACACTAAAATAAAATATTTTAGTGCTTACATAATTTTTTGGATGTCCGGATGTATTCAGAACGTAAGTTATGCGCGAAAATGCAAACTTATGCACTTTTTGACGCTTTTAGTCCTTGAATGAGCATAAAGTTTATTTTAGCACACCGAACCCCTCAAAGCCTATTTCTAAGCTATGTAAAGGATATTTAGGGTGTGTTTAACTTATGATCAAGTTCCGAAATGTCCGTTACAGTACAAATTAACATACTTTCGCAGTTTGTTGAATTTAGTCCCTGTAAGCGAATAAACTTGATTTCGGCACACCAAACCTTCCAAAACTTATTTCTAAGTTATGTAAAGGTTATTTAAGGTATGTTAAGCTTATGTCACTATTATGGAGTGTTTGTTGCATTAAACTGGTTATATTTACGCATCAGATCGCGTATAACCTTCCCGAAAGCGAGTTAAAGCCCGAAATTGAACAAGAATTGATATGTGCAAATGATACACATTTTTAACCAAATCCCAAGTATGAAATACAATATTTCATTGGTTTGGTATTTGTTCAATGGCCGTGGAGGCACAGGTGTTACACGCACACGGTCCAACAAATCTTAACCCAAAACATTTGTTTAAGTAAACCAAATTGTAAATCGTTCTCTTAATAAAACTCGTATGATTTATATAATTTAGTAAACATTGTTGAGTGACATCGTTTAGAAATCATTCGTCCAAGTGATCTAGATAACGCAACGACATGTAATGTGTTAAAAGCACTTATATATAGGAAGTACCATAGGCGTATCCGCCATGCTTTTATCACATTACACCCGCCCCGTTACCTAATCACTTACCATAACCCAATCGTTTAATAGTTCAGTTAGTTCCAATCGTTCAAATAATTCACATAGATCATATAGTTCCAATGGTTCAAACTGTTCAAATAGTTCACATAGATCAAATAGTTCCAATGGTTCAAACAGTTCAAATAGTTCACATAGATCAATAGCTCCAGTGGTTCAATAGTTCAAATTGTTCACATGGTTCAGATAGTTCCAGTGGTTCAAATAGTTCAATATAAACCATAGCATTCGTTTTAGGAAACTCGAAATTGTTTAGCACATATGAATCACCCCAAAACATTTGAAAACGGTAAAAGAGAACTATGCACTCACCTGAGAATGTAAGGTATCCTCGATTAAAGTGAACTCGGGCAATCAAGGAATCAAGTGGCACCTAGTATTGGATCACTAAGTTAATAAGTCAACACCTAAATCAGAAGATCGGGTAGAATGAGGTCTTGTAAACCAAATGAGTATTGGAACTCATGTAATATGGTTTAACAAAGCCTACATTCTAAATTGGAACCTATCCTAAGTGCTTACGACCCGTTACGACCCATTAAGGTAGCTTATGCTACTTTAACGTGTCGTTCGCGTGAACGCGCGTTCGAGACGCATAACTAGTCCTATGACAAGTATTATATGCCCTAACATGATTAAACATGTTGCATAATCAGTTTAAGTGACAAATTTTAGGTTACATATGCTTAAATACAATTTATGCATGAAAAGGGTATTTTGGTCATTTTCCTAAGGCATATAAACTACCTATCATATAACTAATTAAACTAAGTGACCATAAGGTATAACCTCTGAAGGCTATTCCCTACACAACTATGGTCACAAAATATGCTTGGTCGGATCCTAATGATCGACCAAACGGGTCGGGTTCGAAAGTCTAAGCGGTTATCAAGACCGCTTGACTTACGACCCTAAACAAGCACTAGACTAAAAGTGACGAGTTAAACATGTTAAAACATGTTTAACTAAGTTAGAAAACAAGTTTGATATCAAAACAAAGTGTTTTGATACCCGAAAATAGCTTCGTCGTAAAATGCGCATAAATGCCATTTTGACCGAAACTTTGACTCGTCACTTCGACTAATCAACATGGTAATCAGTAGGTATAGTCATAAGGGACTATAACCATCGTGATTACGCTCACGTTGCAAAGTTCGAATGAACTTTGTGTTGACCATATTGTGGTCAAAGCAGAAAGTCAAAAACTGTTTGACTTTCATGCTTAAAAAGCATAAAAAGCATGAAAGAAGCTTACAAAAGGTCCAAGCAAGGGAGATTTGAACCAAATTACTCAGGTATGAAGTGTTAAACTTCAACTTAGAGCATAATTGATTCAAATGTGTGTGGAAATGAGAATGAAGCAAGTGGGTATTTATAGGAGAACTTGAATTAACAAGATATTGACAAGTGTTTTTGCAAGAATCAAGGCTCAATCCTAAACATACACTTGTGCCCATAGATTGCAATACAAGGGGAACATCAAAACAAGCTCATTGTATCTCAAATCAGGGATTAAAAACATTAAAATAGGCTGGAAATACCAGATTCAATGTTTCTGTGTGGCAGGCTGTCGCGCCCCGCGAATCCAGTCACTCAAGTCTTCGCGGCCCACCTAGGTACTTTCACAGTTTGTCAAGTTTAGTCCCTGCAAGCTTAAAACTTGGATTTAAGGCATTTTTGACGCGTTTAAACCCCGTTAACCTCATTTCAAGGCTCCACAATGAAGTTAATGCATAGGGAACATGAAATATGCTTAAAAAAACATCTCGGATTTCGGTTCGTTTGGTCGTACGGTTGCGTTATTCGGTTAATTACGACGAAACACGAACGGAAGCGAAAAACGATCCAAATTTCACGACGAATGGCATTTTTCAATTCCAATCACTAAAATAAAATATTTTAATGATTACAAAAATTTTTTGGATGTCCGGATATGTTCAGAACGTAAGATATGCGCGGAAATGCAAACTTATGCACTTTTTAACACTTTTAGTCCCTATTGATCAAATAAGTGTATTTTCGCATAACGAACCCCTCAAAACCTATTTCTAAGCTATGTAAAGGATATTTAGGGTGTGTTTAGCTTATGATCAAGTTTCGGAATGTTCGTTTCCACACGAATCAGAATAGTTTCGCAGTTTGACACAAATAGTCCCTACGATCGAATAAACTTGTTTTCGACACACCAAACCCTCCAAAAATTATTTCTAAGTTATGTAAAGGTTATTTAAGGTATGCTAAGATTATGTCACTATTCCGGAGTGTTTTTCGCATTAACATGGTTATGTTTACGCATCGGTTCGCGTATAACTTTCTAGAAAGCGATTTAAAGCCCGAAAATTGAACAAGAATTGATATGTGCAAATGATACACGTATTTATAAAAATCCCAAGTATGAAACACAATATTTCATTGGTTTTGTATTTGTATGATGGTCGTAGAGACACAGATGTCACATGGATCCCAGAAGAATGCTGAGAATGCTGCGAAGAAACATACCCCCGTTTTCCCAAAAGCAACTACTGCTGTTTCTTCTACTCCTACTAACAATGATCTTTATTCTTTGATTTTGTAGATGAAGAATTACATGCAGCAGCATGACAAAACTAATGACAGGATCCTTCGCGAGATTGATGAAATCAAGAAATTGAAGAGATCATGTCACACCCCGATATTTCCACGTATTACCGGTGGGCCCGGTGGGGAGTATCGTGACGTAGTTGATATCCTCATAGTCAATTAATCACAGTTTAATGCACAACGAAAGTCTTGAAAGGAAAATATTAATACAAACTGAAACACAAAGTATAATTAAATATTATACAAGCGGTTATATGTGGATCCACAGGCGGATCTTAAACATAAAGAAAATATTGTTAGACAGACTTTAAGTATTAAGAGCTTGCAAGACTCTTTATCTAATACTCAGGAGCTTCCAGCCTATTTCGCGTAGTACCTGCACTTAATCTTTTTGAAAATACGTCTGTTTACACTGGTAATTACAATTAACTGACTCTTTTTGAAAATTGTTTACAAAATTGGTTTGGATGCACAAGGCATAAATTCTTTTATAACTTGGGACAATTATATAAAATAATCTTGTATACAGATTTACATGTTTGTCGTACGTTCAGGGCCCAGAGTAGAAGAGCCGGGACAAGATTAATAGACACACCACTAGTATAAGCCCACAAGAAGTTTCCTCACGAGTGAGATACCGTTTTACATACGCAACTGTCAGGTGTATGCTTACACCACGTGCTTAAGTCGTGGCCAGTTCAAATGAATAAGCCGAGGATATCCAGGACACGGTCATATTAACCCCCAAATGCTTTGTATCAAACAAAACAAATTAAAACGTGTTATCTCAATGATTTAACCACTAATCGATTAAATATTCAATACCCGACCAAGCGGTAATAATTTACCGTATCCCATGCTCGTCCGTATAAGGGAAAATAAGTTAAAAGTATTTACCTGAGCTGAAAATGTAAATTATACTCAGACGTATATTCTAATCAGCAAGTGTAGGTAGCTTTTACTGGGATCTTAATCTGGAATGAAGGTTTTAATAACCTATTAGATTCCTAACGAGTCTTATTTAAGTTGTAACTTAGACCGGTTAGTTTTAAAGCAAAGTTTACGGTACGAAACGCGAGATTAAGCGATGACCGGATTGGAATGTGATTTAGACCCAACAAGTATGAAGACTTGTATAAAAGGGGTAAACTAAATACATTTAGGATTTTGAAATAAAAATGATAAGATTTGACCCGTTTCGGCTAATTTATGCAAACTAGTTACATAAACCGTACCGAACGGGTAATCGGATGAGTCATGTACAAGTTCCATAAGTTATTATGCTTAAAATATGTTGTGATATCAGTAGGATATCTTCAATTATGCCCAAAATGAATTTAAAACCAATTTAAGCCCTGAAAGGGTATTTTGGTCATTTTAAAGTTTAATACTTAATAGCAAACTGAGGTTCTGGTCTAAAATATTCAGTAAAAAATATTTATTTTATCAAGTTACATCAATAAGATATCATACATATGTGAGGTTTATCATTTATGGCCAAACTATGCACCGTAGGGGCATTTTGGTCATTTCACATATGCTTTTAAGGTCAAATTTGGAAATCTGAGTTCAAGACTTATACTTACTATTAAATTATAAAAATTTATTTTTAAAATCAATTGGTAACAATTCTTAGGCATTAAATATGGTTTTAAACCATACTATGCGCCTAATTAGCGTAAAAGTTGGTAATTGGCGATATTCAAGATGTTTATAAAATTCTGAAGTTTTGATCAGTCCCAAATGCTTAAAATATTTTATTTAATGTATAACATCAGTAGGAAAAGGTTGGGGATGTAAATTATATGTAAAACTCATTTTATTAATGAAAAAGGCATTATCGTCAATTACCGAATTTATACAAGAACACTATGTTATGGTCAATATAAAATCTAACAAAAATTTCCAGAAATCCCTAAAAATTATATCATAACATTGGGTAGCAAGTTTGGTGCCAAAATTTGGGTTTAAATATGATTTATGCTAAAATGCCATTTAATTAACAAAAAGTTTCATTTTACACTTTCTTGCATAACTTTTGTTTGGGACCAGAAACTGATGTCAAATTCTATGGACATACTTGTATGTTAGTAATAAAGCTTTTTGTCCTCTCACATTTTCAAAAATCTCGTTTTTATAACATAAGGGCATAAATGTCAACTTTTAAGCAAATAACGGAAATTGCAATGTACTATGATTTCTAAGGGACCATGATGTATAACCTCAGAGGGTTATACTAACATGTAACATGCTCACAAAGGAACCATATGCACAAAGAAACTAAATTAAATCGGGTCAGAACTGAAAGTCAAAGAAAAAGTCTACTTTTGCGACTTTCGGTTGCAAACCGAGCCTAATACTCAGAATTGTCGGGTTGAACATGCCTAAACATGTTCTTATATTATTTACCAAGTTATTTAAGTGATAAAAATGTATTTTATAGCTTCTACATTATCAGTTATAAATTATTTTATAAAAACTGACTCGTTTGACAATTCTGTTAAGTACTTTGACCCGTCAATTGACTAAGTAAACATGATAATTAAGAGGTGCCCTTTTGAGGAATTATCACCTACTTAATTACCAACACATAGTCACTTTCAATTCGAATAATGGCTAGACCGTTAGTGATTAATCACAATGTCAAAGTGTCATTACGATATCTTTGACTTTCGTTCATTAAGCTAATAAAAACTTTACTACAGGAGCTAAGAACGGTTACAAGGGTCCTTAGCACGAAGATTAAACTTAAGAGAGCTTCCTTAATGCTTAGGATGCTCTAGAGAATGCTCCAAAGCTTGAGAAATTGAGAGGGAATGAAATTTTGAATTGTGCAAGTGAGAATGTTGCCCAAGAGCACCTATTTATAGCAAATTGGAGCATGTCCAGATCATCCCAGGTGTTATATGTTGTCTCCAGATGTTAACAAGTGTCCAAGGTGGTATTAGAATCCATCAAATAGTCCCTTGTTTCGGATTAAAGCTGAAATGGGTGAAGAAGCATGCAGGACCTGCACCTTTGCACACATTCTGTCAATTTTAAGCCGTCGCGTCACGCGACAGCAGAGGTGTGTTGGTGTCGCGCAGCGCGACCCCTAGGGGGACCAGCAATCTAAGTTTCAAACTTGTCTAGAATGGCCCCTGAACCTTTTAAAACGTAATAAGTTCTATTTCAATCAATTTTAACCTATATAATTTATATTTGGATGATCTTTAGGATATAACTAAACATCGCTAGGTCCTGTTTCGTTATACGATAACCGAAAACACTAGTTTTGCCTTGTTGACGCTTTTAACCCTTTATTCACGAAAGTTAACGCATTTAATATCAAACGATGTCGAAACCTCATGAATTTTTCGTCACTCATTCAAGAGAGTATAATCAATCGTTACAAAGCCCTGGATTCATTAAAAGGCCACTCAGAGGTAGTAATTTAACATGTTGACACGTTTAACCCCCGGGTCCTGTAAACTTTCATTTTCTTTCACAAACGGCTTCATACGTTTCACAATTCATTCGTTTAAGAGAATAAACATCATGTAGGGTTATTAAAAGGCATAATTTTCATATGTTGACATTTTGGATCCTTTCACACATATCTTTTCCTTGTTTGACAACTTTAGTCCCTCGAAATCAATTCATTACACGTTTAGAGTTCATGACACGTGTCTTTATTATATTGGACATGATTTTGCGAGGTGTTACATCCTCACCCCCTTAAAAGAAATCTTGACCTTGAGATTTACTGAAATAGACGAGGGTATTTCTGTTTCATCATGGATTCAACATCCCATGTGTATTCTGGGCCTCTATGGGCATCCCATTTTACCTTCACAATTGGCACATTCTTTCTTCTAAGCTTCTTAACCTGTCGATATTCTATCATCAAAGGTTTTTAGACAAACTTCAAGTTCTCGTCAATCTGCAAGACTTTATGTGACATTGCTAGCAATTCATCGGCTAGACATTTCTTTAGATTGCAGATGTGGAATACATTGTGTATTCCACTAAGCTCTTCAGGTAGATTCAGCTTGTAAGCTATAGTGCCGACGCATTCGATGATCTTAAATGGTCCTATGTACCTTGGGCTCAGCGAGCCCTTCTTGCCAAAGCGCATCACCTCTTTCCAGGGCGACACCTTGAGTAGCACTTTGTCACCAACCTCGAATTTCAGAGTTTTACGCCTCATATCTGCGTAACTTTTCTGCCTATCCCTGGAAACTTTGAGACGATCACGGATCTGACCAATCTTGTCTATCGTCTCTAGGACTATATCAGGTCCTGATAGTTGGGTTTCTCCAACTTCCACCCAACAAACTGGCGTTCTGCACTTCCTCCCATACAAGGCCTCGAAAGGCGTGGCTTGGATGCTCGAATGATAATTGTTGTTGTATGAAAATTCAATCAAAGGAAGTTGGTCATCCCAACTTCCACCCAAATCAATAACACAAGTCCTGAGCATGTCCTCAAGCGTTTGAATCATACACTCGCTTTGCCCATCCGTCTGAGGATGATAAGCAGTACTGAATTTTAAACGAGTGCCTAGAGATTGCTGAAAGCTTTTCCAAAAATGAGATGTGTATCTAGTATCCCTATCAGACATAATAGAACTGGCACTCCGTGGAGAGATACAATCTTATCCACATCCAGCTGGGCTAATTTATCGGAGCTATGCGTTTCTTTAATGGGCAAAAAGTGAGCTGACTTGGTCAGCCTGTCTACTATAACCCATATTGTATCATTTCCATGCTTCGTCCTTGGTAACTAAGTGATAAAATCCATAGTTACCATCATGGCCAGGAGTGCTAACGTGTTTTCAGATGTTAACAAAGATTTGAATCTTAAAAAGGTTTTACCATCATGGCCCTGTCTGAAATGACATATGGGCTAGGTTATACCTTTAAGATTTTCTTCTAATATTTAATGGTAGATCAATAAAAATTGAATTAATATTTTGATTTACGATATATGTATATGTTTGTGATTAATGCCAAATGTAATTTCAAAAAGGAAATTTCTCATAAATAAAATCCTACAAATTACAATAATGCCCTAAACAGGTCTTTAAAGAAATAACACTGTCCAAGCAGGGACTAAAATAAGAAAGACAAGTCCATGCAGGGACCAAATACATAAATAAGATGTCCACACAGGGACATAATTGAAATAATATAACAATACAATAATTAAGGATTTCTAATAATCCTTCTTCTTCTTCTTCCCCTTAATGAGGTTTACCAATCCCTTTAGAAGACCGCGGCGACTTCTACGCTCTTCGTCTACCCTTTGTTCCATCTCGTGCAACCTTTGGAGGATTTCTTGCTGCTGCGGTGGTTGAATTTGTGGTGGCTGCGGTTGCTGCTGCTGCTAAGGTTGAGGAGGCAGTGGGTATTGATACCCATATGCAGGGTACCCCGTTGGATACGTAGGTGGAAAGGGACCAGGGTAGAGAGCATTGAAGTTTGGTGCTTCAATGTATGGGTCAACGATAGGTGCATTGTTTTAGTTATATCCCGAATAAGCTTGCTGCTCAAACGGGTTGTACCCAGCTTCACCTGGGTATGATGGAATTGGGTTTTCATAACCCATGGGCGGTGCTGGTGCGACTGGTGTAGAGTCGACTTCAGAAACTGCATTTGAAGGCCCACCCATTTGTAGGTCTTCCTGGATAGGGGGTAGTTGTTGTTGCTGGAGTGTTGGGGGGGGTACTGAAATGGAAACCCCCAACGCACGGACATCTGTGCACTTCTTCTCCGCCTCAATGGTTCTGGGGGCGGTGGCTGCTCTGGCGCTGGTGGTGGCGGTGACGTGACCGCCTCAAAATGTGGGTCCTCTGAAGGGAGCTGCTGGTGTGGTGGTGAGTCGCGGTGAGGAGGAGTACACTCCCACTTATATGAAGCCCATCTTTCGGGCCAGGTATCAGAGCCTCTGTAAGGCGAACCATGAAAAGATGATCCGATAGAAATCTCGATGGGATACGTCGGCGTCCCAGATGGCGGCATCTCAGGATCTGGATCCTCGTCCACATCCATGTTTTGGTACTCGGGAAAATGGCCAGCTGGTCCCAAAGGGTTTGGACCCTCTGGTTCTTCGACTTGGTTCATCGGGTTGAACCGGCTCTGGAAATAAGGAGTTGGGTTCTGGAAAGAACTGTGAGAACCCGAACGCTGCAAAGGAATAAAAGAATGATGAGAATCGTGAGGCTCTTCATCTTGATGTGGCTCGAACGAACGGTGGTAGAACGGTGAGGAACTAAGTGAGACTGAGCCTCTCGCAGGCTCCAAGTAGGTTCTCCAGTCTTCGTGTGGACTGGAACTGAGTGTTGCTGATGGTGTGCGCCGGTGAGATGGTCCAGCCTCGTGATCGTTCCTTCCCCGCATTGGGGATTTTCCTCATCTGCTCCTTCCCCTAACTCTTGGCGGCATGTTGACTGAAGTCCTGTCAAAACAAAAACAAATAAAGCAAAACAATTAAGATTAGGATTAGTCCTAAGTTGTTTGCCTAGACTCGGAAGTCAAGGAATGTGCAACTGTGTCATTGAGATTAAACACAAAAGGCTAGTGTTTAATTCACTCAATGTTGCCTCTGATACCAACCTGTCACACACCGATATTTCCACGTATTACCGGTGGGCCCGGTGGGGAGTATCGTGACGTAGTTGATATCATCACAGTCAATTAATCAAAGTTTAATGCACAAGCGGAAGTCTTGAAAGTAAAATATTAATACAAACCGAAACACAAAGTATAATTAAATATTATACAAACGGTTGTTATGGATCCACAGGCGGATCTTAAAACATAAAGAAAATATTGTTCGATAGACTTTAAGTATTAAGAGCTTGCAACACTCTTTATCTAATACTCAGGAGCTTCCAGCCCATTTCGCAGAGTACCTGCACTTAATCTTTTTGAAAAATACGCCAGTTTACACTGGTAAATACAATTAACCGACTCGTTTTGAAAAGTGTTTACAAAATTGGATTGGATGCACAAGGCATAAATTCTTTTATAACTTGGGACAATTATATAAAATAATCTTGTATACAGTTTTACATGTTTGTCGTATGTTCAGGGCCCGGAATAGAAGAGCCGGGACAAGATTAATAGACACACCACTAGTATAAGCCCATAAGAAATTTCCTCACGAGTGAGATACCGTTTTACATACGCAACTGTTAGGTGTATGCCTACACCCCGTGCTTAAGTCGTGGCTATTTCAAATGAATGAGCCGATGATACCCATGACACGGTCATATTAACGCCCAAATGCTTTGTATCAAACAAAAAAGATTAAAACGGGTTATCCCAATCATTTAACCACTAATCGATTAAATATTCAATACCCGACCAAGCGGTAATAATTTACCGTATCCCAAGCCCGTATAAGGGAAAATAAGTTAAAAGTATTTACCTGAGCTAAAAATGTAAATTATACTCAGCTGTATATTCTAATCAGCAAGTGTAGGTACCTTTTACTGGGCTCCTAATCTGGAACTAAGGTTTTAATAACCTATTAGATTCCTAACGGGTCTTATTTAAGTTGTAACTTAGACCGGTTAGTTTTAAAGAAAAGTTTACGGTACGAAATGCGAGATTAAGCGATGACCGGATTGGAATGTTATTTAGACCCAACAAGTATGGAGACTTGTATAAAATGGGTAAACTAAATACATTCTGGATTTTGAAATAAAAATGATAAGGTTTGACCCGTTTCGGCTAATTTATGCAAACTAGTTACATAAACCGTACCGAACACGTATAAGCATAACGGGTAACCGGATGAGTCATGTACAAGTTCCATAAGTTATTATGCTTAAAATATGTTGTGATATCAGTAGGATATCTTCAATTATACCCAAAATGAATTTAAAACCAATTTAAGCCCCGAAAGGGTATTTTGGTCATTTTAAACTTTATAAAAGAGATTTAATAGCAAACTGAGGTTCTGGTCTAAAGTATTCAGTAAAAATATTTATTTTATCAAGTTACATTAGTAAGATATCATACATATGTGAGGTTTATCATTTATGGCCAAACTATGCACCGTATGGGAATTTTGGTCATTTCACATATGCTTTTAAGGTCAAATTTGGAAATCAGAGTTCAATACTTATACTTACTGTTAAATTATAAAAAATTATTTTTAAAATCAATAGGTAACAAGTCTTAGGCGTTAAATATGGTTTTAAACCATACTATGCGCCTAATTAGCGTAAAAGTCGGTAATTGGCGATATTCAAGATGTTTATAAAATTTTGAAGTTTTGATCAGTCTCAAATGCTTAAAATATTTTATTTAATATAAAACATCAGTAGGAAAAGGTTTGGCATGTAAATGATATGTGAAACTCATTTTATTAATGAAAAGGGCATTATCGTCAATTACCGAATTTATACAAGAACTCTATGTTATGGTCAGTATAAAATCTAACAAAAATTTCCAAAAATCCCTAAAAATTATATCATAACAGTGGGTAGAAATTTTGGTGCCAAAATTTGGGTTTAAATATGATTCATGCTAAAATGCCATTTAATTAACAAAAAGTTCCATTTTACGCTATCTTGCATAACTTTTGTTTGGGACCAGAAACTGATGTCAAATTTTATGGACATCATTATATATTAGTAATAAAGCTTTTTATCCTGTCACATTTTCAAAAATCTCGTTTTTATAACATAAGGGCATAAATGTCAACTTTTAAGCAAATAACGGAAATTGCAATGTACTATGATTTCTAAGGGACCATGATGTATAACCTCAGAGGGTTATACTAACATGTAACATGGTCAAAAAGGAACCCTAAGGCACAAAGAAACTAAACTAAATCGGGTCAAAACTGAAAGTCAAAGCAAAATTCTACTTTTGCGACTTTCGGTTGCGAACCGAGCCTAATACTCAGAATTGTCGGATTGAACATGCCTAAACATGTTCTTATATTATTTACCAAGTTATTTAAGGGATAAAAATGTATTTTATAGCTTCTACATTATCAGTTATAAATTATTTTATAAAAACTGACTCGTTTGACTTTTCTGTTAAGTACTTTGACTCGACATTTGACTAAGTAAACGCGATAATTAAGAGGTGCCCTTTTGAGGGATTATTACCTACTTAATTACCAACACATAGCCACCTTCAATTCGAATAATGGCTGGACCATTAGTGATTAATCACAAAGTCAAAGTGTCATTATGATATCTTTGACTTTCGGTCATTAAGCTAATAAAAACTTAACTACAGGAGCTAAGAACGCTTACAAGGGTCCTTAGCACGAAGATTAAACTTAATAGAGCTTTCTTAATGCTTAGGATGCTCCAGAGAATGCTCCAAAGCTTGAGCAATTGAGAGGGAATGAAATTTTGAATTGTGCAAGTGAGAATGCTGCCCAAGAGCACTTATTTATAGCAAATTGGAGCATGTCCAGATCATCCCATGTGTTATATGTTGTCTCCGGATATTAACAAGTGTCCAAGGTGGTATTAGAATCCATCAAACAGTCCCTTGTTTCGGATTAAAGCTGAAATGGGTGAAGAAGCATGCATGTGACACCTGTGCCTCCACGGCCATCAAACAAATACTGTATCAATGAAATATTGTATTTCATACTTGGGACATGTATAACTATGTGTATCCTTTGCACATATCAATTCTTGTTCGATTTCAAGCTTTAAATCGCTTTCTGGAAGGTTATACGCGCACCGATGCGTAAATATAACCAGTTTAATGCAACGAACACTCCGGAATAGTGAAATAGGCTTAACATACCTTAAATAACCTTTACATAACTTAGAAACAAGTTTTGAAGGCTTTGGTATGGCAAAATCGAGTTAAATCGCTTACAGGGACTAAATTCAACAAACTGCGAAAGAATGCCGATTTGAACTGTAACAGACATTCCGGAACATGACCATGAGTTAAACATACCATAAATATCCTTTACATAGCTTAGAAATAGGATTTGAGAGGTTCGGTGTGCTAAAATAAACTTTGGGACATTCAGGGACTAAAAGCGTCAAAAAGTGCACAAGTTTGCACTTTCGCGCATAACTTACGTTCTGAATACATCCGGACGTCCAAAAATTTATGTAAGCACTAAAATATTTTATTTTAGTGTTTGGCATGAGAAAAATCCATTCGTCGCGCAATTTGGATCGTTTTTCGCGCTTATGCGCATTCCGTCGTAATTAAGCGAACATCGCGATCGTACGACCAAACGAACCGACATCCGGGATATTTTTGAGCATGTTTCATGTCCACAATGTTTAGGCATCATTTTAGGGCCTTGAAAATGGCTTAACGAGCCTTAAACATCTCGGAAATGGCCTTAATACACAACGGGGACTGAATTGGAAACTTTGGAAACTGGTTGCTGATCAGAAGCACCTTAGCGTGACACCTAGCCCCCTTGGCGTCACGCGAGGCCCCTTCTGATCAGCAAAAGCCATTTTAACAGCTGTTAACAGCTGTTTAGCACTCCCAACTCAATTCCACTTGTTGTTTCCTGATGTTGGGGGGCCAATGTGATGTACATGAGGTTACCAATAAGTGTTGGGATGTGATTAAATCACGGTTTACGAGAAACGATCCTAACGGTGGTCCATTTCCTATAAATACCCATCAAGTTCACTTGCAAAACCCACACCTTTGAAATCTGAACTTGCTCTCTAAGTTGTTGTGTTTAACACTTCATACCTGAGAGTGTTCGGATTCAAACCTTCCTTTGTAAGTGTTCCTTCGTTCTTTTATTCTTTTAGCGTTAAAGTCAAACTTTGTTTGACTTTCTGCATTGACCAGTTTATGGTCAATATGAAGTTCATTTGAACTTCATAACGTGAGCGTAATCACGATGGTTATAGTCCCTAGTGACTATACCTACTGATTACCACGTTATCTAGGCTCAGTGACGAGCCGTAGTTTCGGCCAAAATGCGCATTCTTGCGTGTTTTGTGACCAAACTACTCTTAGGTATCAAAACCGTTTGTTTTGATACCAAACCTGTTTTCTAAACTTAGTTAAGCATGTTTTAACATGCTTAGCTCGTCACTTTTAGTTTAGTGCTTATATAGGGTCGTAAGGTAAGCGATCTAAACAATCGCTTATACTTTCGAACCCGACCCGTTTGGTCGATCATTAGGATCCGATCAAACACATTAGGTGACCATAGTATATAGGGAATAACCTTCCGAGGTTATACTTATGGTCGCTTCGTTTAAGTAGTTGTATGATAGGTAGTTTATATGCCTTAGGTAAATTACTAAAATGCCCTTTTTACGCCAAAATTCATTTTAAGCATATGTAACATAACTTTTGGTATCTAAACTGATTTGGTAACACTATTAGACATGTTAAGGCATATTTTACTTATCATAGGACTAATTAGGCTTTCCGAACGTGTTTCACGCGAACGACGCGTTAAAGTACATAAGCTACCTAAACGGGTCGTAATGGGTCGTAAGCACTTAGGTTAGGTTTCATTTTGTATGTAGGCTTTGTTAAACCATACTACATGAGTTCCCATACTCATTTGGTTTACGAGCCCTCATTCTATCCGATCTTCCGAATTAGGTCCGGTATATTAATGTAGTTACCTATATTAGGTGTCGTTTGATATCCGTGATCTCTAGCATTGTTTGGTTGTTACTCAAGGACTACTAAGCAATCTCAAGTGTGTACATAGACCCCTCTTTTACTGTTTTCCAAACATTTTGGGGTGGAACACATGTGCCTACTTGTTACTTTCATGCTTTCCTGTTTTCACATCATATACTTGCTATGTTCATTAGTACATTTATAGTACATGATTTCATTGTGTTTTATGCTACGTATGCCCATTGTGTGCACTTACTATATTGTTTTACATTACATTACATTACATTACATTTTATGCTATATATGCCCATTGTGTGCGTACTTAGTACATTGTTTTACATTACATTTTATGCTATGTATGCCCATTGTGTGCGTACTTAGTACATTGTTTTACATTACATTTTATGCTATGTATGCCCATTGTGTGCGTACTTAGTACATTATTTTACATTACATTTTATGCTATGTATGCCCATTGTGTGCGTACTTAGTACATTGTTTTACATTACATTCCATGCTATGTATGTCCATTGTATGCATACTTAGTACATTTATTATTCATCACATGCTTACATTTTGGTATGACATTTGGTTTGTTTAAATGGGACAATGTACATTCATTAACACCGATCATGCCGCTCGGTAGTAGGTAGTAGTACCATAGGACTTGACAACTCCCATTCCTGAAATCTCGGGTTTGTTTGGATTGGAAGGAATGACCGAATCCGATTACATTTCTAGGTGGACCTTAGACTTTGTGCTAGGGTTTATTCTACAGTCACAAGGCTTGGATGTATGAATTTTCACAATACCGCATAAATGTTTATATCGGTATAGCATGCATTTATTACACAAAACATAACTTTGATTTAAACCATGTTTTACTTCAATACCTTGTTTTTGTGCATTTTACATATGGTTTAGTTGATATATTTCACTTACCATACATAAACATTTTGACATTTACATATACAATTCATGATTTACATTAGACATAAACATTAGACATAGACATTAGACATGGTTTTCACATCAACATTTTGACATTTGATTATACATAAACATTTTACTTTGGTGGTTTGGTTTGAGTAAGTGATTTAAGTAACGAGGCGTGTGTAATATGATACAAGCATGGTGGATACGCCGCTGGTACTTCCTATATATAAGTGTTTGTATGGTATTACATATCGTAGCGTTATTTGAATCATTTCAATTTAAGACATATAACATTTTATACAAATAACATACTTTTCACAAGACATTGTTTTACAAAACAACTTATCTTATACAAACTCATTTTACTTGGTTATTCATTTAACCATACATTATTCTCTTATTTATACATATCATCTGATCTTATTGCTTTTCAAATGATTTACAAGACAAAGCAAATTACAAGGTTCATGACTAAACATTTTCTTAAACATAAGTCATGAATTCTATTTTCACAAAAACCTATGTATCTCACAGGCATTTTTATGCTGACGTACCTATTTTCACATGTGTTTCATGATATGATGCATAGGATTTATCAAGATACACTTAGGCGGACTTGGGCCTTAGTGACAATAAGAGATGCAAGACTAGTTATTTATGTTATATTTCTTTGATTATCAAGACATTTAAACTCTTTTATTCAATAAAACAATATTTCAATTTCCATGTGTTATGAAACAATGATTCTGTTACAACACTCCCCGACGTTTCCGCCACGTTTTGTTGTTTTACGTGGTCGGGGTGTGACAGAAAAGTTGGTATCAGAGCTCATGGTTATAGGGAATTAGGTTATTAGTAATACTTTGACCTAGTCTATAACCTTCCTAGGACCCTAACGCAGGTTTACTTGCGTTTAGTCATAAAACAATACCGTCACCTATCCTTAGGCGACGACCTCAACAAGAACACAAATTTCAAAACCGCTTTGAAAACTAATCATCTGTTCTAGGATGATTGATTACTAGGTTTTGAACCCTCTGTTATAAGGTTTTGAACCCCTTTGAGTTTTCAAATCTCGTCAAAGTTTGGGTCTTATAATGTGAACACGTGCAAACTGGAAGAGTGAATGCCTGTACCCTGAGTTTTCTGTCGAAGGCTAGAGTGTTCGTACAAATCCGCAGTATCGGACCAGTCACTCTTACCTAGGAACTCTTGGGGTGAGTGTTCACTTATAGGCGAGCATGTCTTCAGTGATACATTAATATGATCCGTTTACTTTGATTTGTCACCGTCTCATTTGTTTGCCTTAGGTAACAAACAAATGATCACAAATTCTTATGCATTGCCATTCTGCATTGTTTATTCGATGACGTTTCACTTGTTTCTTCCTATATCTTTCATTTTCTTCTAGAATGTCTCTTCCTCCCAGCAACGGTCAAATGTCCGAGCAAACAGCCAAATTTGCCCAACAAATAGGCGAAGTGATTCTGAAGACTGTGGAATTAGGCATTGCCATGTCTTGTCTCAACAATGAAGCCACTCAAGAGTCATCGAAGGAAGCAGAAGTCAAGCCAGCACCACCAGCCAAGAAACCAACCGAGGAATCAAAGACCATGGATGAACGATCCCCTAAGAAGTCAAAGAAGCGAAAGGCTTCTCAGAACTTCGCCATGGTCGCTCACAATGGTCAAGCCGTCCCCAACCAACCAACTCAACCCCCTGCTAGGAAGCCATACAAAGGAACTGTTCCTCTGTGCAAACGATGCAACCGTCATCATTCAAACCTCATACCCTGCTCCAAATGTACCTACTGTGGACGGCGGGGACATTTGGTTAACATATGCCACTTTGCTATCCAAAACAAAGCTGTTATAAACCTTGCTACTGCTCAACCTCCTGCTAGGAAACCTTATGCCGGTACTGCACCAATATGCGACAAATGTAATGGGCATCACCAAGCTCACTTACAATGTCGTCTGTGTGTATCATGTGGGCGAATTGGTCACCTGGCAAGTGCTTGTCGATGTAACCCGAACCAAGGTGGTCCAAATCAACCACAAGCCAATCCTGCTCAAGCTTGCTTTCAGCCTGGATCGTGCTACAACTGTGGCAAGATGGGTCATTTCGTGAATAAATGCCCGAAGCTTGCTAAGGCAAATCCAACCCACGGATGAGCAGTTGGCTGATTAGAAGATGTTGTCTTATGCTTTTGTTTCTTCTATTTCTTGTAATGTGAAACAATCTGCTTTGATTATAAATAAATTGTTGTTCACAATTCTGATATACAAGTGTAGTTACATGAGTAAATGGAAATTCTCTATGATACCTGTATTAAGGAACTATGTTCCTTACAAACTACTCTTGTGATTCTCTCTTTCAAATGATCGCTCATGATTCGCTCGAAAATTTTAAGTACTCGTTTCACTCTAAGAAACGAAGTACAGGAAATAAAGCGAAATTATGAGTAATCATGCTTTTTGCACATCTGTGCCTTTGAATCCTTGGTTAGATAACTAAGGGTATTTTCAAATCTCATACCCATTACGTTCTGATTTCTTCAACATGCATAATATAAGTTTTCAAAACAACCTACATGATTTCAAAACATTCTATATATAGTTCGAAAACCTTTTTAATATAGTGTATTTACTTAACATAACAAATGCACAAAGCTTTGTCTATGTTTTCAAAAACAACCCTCATGATTTCAAAATAATTCATATAGTTTGAAAACAATTTTAAGTAATATATCAAGTGCACAATTTCAAAAGCATCATTCATGTTTTCAAAAACCTTATACATCATTTCAAAATTCATCTCGCATGATTTTAAAACATTTTTATAAATATACCCACCTAATACACCTACTTTATGATTTCAAAAGTATTATATATAAGGTTTCAAAAACATTGAACACATTTTTTTGAACCCCACACATAGTTTTCAAAAACATTTTTCTCAATACATTGACTTAACTTCCAAATTCTGCTTCATATGTCGCCTTGACATATCTAGCATCTCAACTTCATAAGCATTTTTTTACTTCATGTTTTGACATAAACACATCCAGTGCAAGGTTTCAAAACATGTTCAACTTCTAAAATCTATATGGGATCTTTTTATCTTCACATTTAGACCCTTGTGGATGATTATCATTCAAATCAGAGTCCTTAATTGGATTCCGTATGTACCTAAATTCGAACATTTTGGTTCCTTATAATCGAAATCGAATTTTTCTTTTAAAAATCTTTCTATCTTTATAGTTAGATTCTTGATAATGTTTAAAGTACCAAATGAAATCCACGAGATGGATTCCTAGTGTGCTTTAAATACATATGCTCTGTTAGCAAAACAAATTAACCAATTAAAGATCTAGATAAACAATCTTTGTGGTTATATGACTATGTGTTTATGCATCTTGTGTTTTCTTTTATGCATTCTGTATTTTTGGTATACTCTGGATATTCGTTATCCAAATCCTCGTAGAATCTTTCATATCTTCATATGAGGGATTCGTAGTAGGATATTCAAAAAGGTACTACCTTAAATCCTTAATGGGCTTCTATGTAATAGTTAAGACCCTTGGATTATATAGTACTATTCCATGATTCATAAGAGACCCTTTTAGTGGTCTAGTAAAAAAGATTGATTCAAAAATCTGGTTAAGAATGACATGTGATGATATAAGCTGAAAAGACTCCTTGGTTGTCTATTAAAATCATTTATTGATTTAATAAAAGGGACCCTATGGTGGTCTAGTCACACTCATCACAGGTTTGTTCATTTGGTTTTCCCCTACACATTTTAAAATAGACTGTGTGAACTATGCAAGGAATTGCCTAATTATGGACGCGTACATAATTATGAAATTTAGTGCACAGAAACCCAGTAAGATTTATTATGTGTAAGAACCGATAGTGACAACAATAACAAAATGAGAACGATGTAATGGAGGTACGGTGGATGCACCAATGACGCTTCATATACTTGTATATAAGTATCCCTCTTACATTGCAAGCATGATGCTATTAAAGTTACTAGAAGTTCAAGAACTCTAACCAGTGTTGTTCAATCTTTTCAAATTCATGTTTCAAGACCTCACAAGTTTCCTCTAAATAAAATTTCGGGACGAAATTTCCTAAAGTAGGGGAGACTGTGACACCTGTGCCTCCACGGCCATCAAACAAATACTGTATCAATGAAATATTGTATTTCATACTTGGGACATGTATAAATATGTGTATCCTTTGCACATATCAATTCTTGTTCGATTTCAAGCTTTAAATCGCTTTCTGGACGGTTATACGCGCACCGATGCGTAAATATAACTAGTTTAATGCAACGAACACTCCGTAATAGTTAAATAGGCTTAACATACCTTAAATAACCTTTACATAACTTAGAAATAAGTTTTGAAGGCTTTGGTATGGCAAAATCGAGTTAAATCGCTTACAGGGACTAAATTTGACAAACTGCGAAAGTATGCCGATTTGAACTGTAACAGACATTCCGGAACATGACCATGAGTTAAACATACCATAAATATCCTTTACATAACTTAGAAATAGGCTTTGAGAGGTTTGGTGTGCTAAAATAAACTTTGGGACATTCAGGAACTAAAAGCGTCAAAAAGTGCACAAGTTTGCACTTTCGCGCATAACTTACGTTCTGAATACATCCGGACATCCAAAAATTTATGTAAGCACTAAAATATTTTATTTTAGTGTTTGGCATGAGAAAAATCCATTCGTCGCGCAATTTGGATCATTTTTCGCGCTTATGCGCATTCAGTCGTAATTAAGCGAACATCGCGATCGTACGACCAAACGAACCGACATCCGGGATATTTTTGAGCATGTTTCATGTCCACAATGTTTAGGCATCATTTTAGGGCCTTGAAAATGGCTTAACGAGCCTTAAACATGTCGGAAATGGCCTTAATACACAACGGGGACTGAATTGGAAACTTTGGAAACTGGTTGCTAATCAGAAGGACCTTAGCGTGACACCTAGCCCCCTTGGCGTCATGCGAGGCCCCTTCTGATCAGCAAAAGCCATTTTAATAGCTGTTAACAGCTGTTTAGCACTCCCAACTCAATTCTACTTGTTGTTTCCTGATGTTGGGGGGCCAATGTGATGTACATGAGGTTACCAACAAGTGTAGGGATGTGATTAAATCACGGTTTACGAGAAACGATCCTAACGGTGGTCCATTTCCTATAGATACCCATCAAGTTCACTTGCAAAACCCACACCTTTGAAATCTGAACTTGCTCTCTAAGTTGTTGTGTTTAACACTTCATACCTGAGAGTGTTCTGATTCAAACCTTCCATTCTTGGACCCTTTGTAAGTGTTCCTTCGTTCTTTTATTCTTTTAGCGTTAAAGTCAAACTTTGTTTGACTTTCTGCATTGACCAGTTTATGGTCAATGCGAAGTTCGTTTGAACTTCATAACGTGAGCATAATCACGATGGTTATAGTCTCTAGTGACTATACCTACTGATTACCACGTTATCTAGGCTCAGTTTTGTAACCAAACTACTCTTAGGTATCAAAACCGTTTGTTTTGATACCAAACCTATTTTCTAAACTTAGTTAAGCATGTTTTAACATGCTTAGCTCGTCACTTTTAGTTTAGTGCTTATATAAGGTCGTCAGGTAAGCGATCTAAACAATCGCTTATACTTTCGAACCCGACCCGTTTGGTCGATCATTAGGATCCGACCAAACACATTAGGTGACCATAGTATATAGGGAATAACCTTCCGAGGTTATACCTTATGGTCGCTTCGTTTAAGTAGTTGTATGATAGGTAGTTTATATGCCTTAGGTAAATTACTAAAATGCCCTTTTTACGCCAAAATTCATTTTAAGCATATGTAACATAACTTTTGGTATCTAAACTGATTTGGTAAAAATATTAGACATGTTAAGGAATATTTTACTTATCATAGGACTAGTTAGGCTTTCCGAACGCGTTTCACGCGAACAACGCGTTAAAGTAGCATAAGCTACCTAAACGGGTCGTAATGGGTCGTAAGCACTTAGGTTAGGTTTCATTTAGTATGTAGGCTTTGTTAAACCATACTACATGAGTTCCCATACTCATTTGGTTTACGAGCCCTCATTCTATCCGATCTTCCGATTTAGGTCCGGTATATTAATGTAGTTACCTATACTAGGTGTCGTTTGATATCCGTGATCTCTAGCATTGTTTGGTTGTTACTCAAGGACTACTAAGCAATCTCAAGTGAGTACATAGACCCCTCTTTTACTGTTTTCCAAACATTTTCGGGTGGAACACATGTGCCTACTTGTTACTTTCATGCTTTCCTGTTTTCACATCATATACTTGCTATGTTCATTAGTACATTTATAGTACATGATTTCATTGTGTTTTATGCTATGTATGCCCATTGTGTGCATACTTAGTACATTGTTTTACATTACATTTTATGCTATGTATGCCCATTGTGTGCGTACTTAGTACATTGTTTTACAT
Organism: Helianthus tuberosus; assembly: GCA_030545235.1. Taxonomy (NCBI): domain Eukaryota; kingdom Viridiplantae; phylum Streptophyta; class Magnoliopsida; order Asterales; family Asteraceae; genus Helianthus; species Helianthus tuberosus. The sequence goes on from CM060448.1 coordinate 104,552,816, forward strand.
TACATTTTATGCTATATATGCCCATTGTGTGCGTACTTAGTACATTGTTTTACATTACATTTTATGCTATGTATGCCCATTGTGTGCGTACTTAGTACATTATTTTACATTACATTTTATGCTATGTATGCCCATTGTGTGCGTACTTAGTACATTATTTTACATTACATTCCATGCTATGTATGTCCATTGTGTGCATACTTAGTACATTTATTATTCATCACATGCTTACATTTTGGTATGACATTTGGTTTGTTTAAATGGGACAATGTACATTCATTAACACCTGTTAATGCCGCTCGGTAGTAGGTAGTGGTACCATAGGACTTGACAACTCCCATTCCTGAAATCTCGGGTTTATTTGGATTGGAAGGAATGACCGAATCCGATTACATTTCTAGGTGGACCTTAGACTTTGTTCTAGGGTTTATTCTATAGTCAGAAGGCTTGGATGTATGAATTTTCACAATACCGCATAAATGTTTATATCGGTATAGCATGCATTTATTACACAAAACATAACTTTGATTTAAACCATGTTTTACTTCAATACCTTGTTTTTGTGCATTTTACATATGGTTTAGTTGATATATTTCACTTACCATACATAAACATTTTGACATTTACATACACAATTCATGATTTACATTAGACATAAACATTAGACATAGACATTAGACATGGTTTTCACATCAACATTTTGACATTTGATTATACATAAACATTTTACTTTGGTGGTTCGGTTTGAGTAAGTGATTTAAGTAACGAGGCGTGTGTAATATGATACAAGCATGGTGGATACACCGTTGGTACTATCTATATATAAGTGTTTGTATGGTATTACATATCGTAGCGTTATTTGAATCATTTCAATTTAAGACATATAATATTTTATACAAATAACATACTTTTCACAAGACATTGTTTTACAAAACAACTTATCTTATACAAACTCATTTTACTTAGTTATTCATTTAACCATACATTATTCTCTTATTTATACATATCATCTGATCTTATTGTTTTTCAAATGATTTACAAGAAAAAGCAAATTACAAGGTTCATGACTAAACATTTTCTTAAACATAAGTCATGAATTCTATTTTCACAAAAACCTATGTATCTCACAGGCATTTTTATGCTGACGTACCTATTTTCACATGTGTTTCAGGATATGATGCATAGGATTTATCAAGATACACTTAGGCGGACTTGGGCCTTAGTGACAATAAAAGATGCAAGACTAGTTATTTATGTTATATTTCTTTGATTGTCAAGACATTTAAACTCTTTTATTCAATAAAACAATATTTCTATTTCCATGTGTTATGAAACAATGATTCTGTTACAACACTCCCCGACGTTTCCGCCACGTTTTGTTGTTTTACGTGGTCGGGGTGTGACAATGCAGGACCTGCACCTGTGCATGCATTATGTCAATTTTAAGCCGTCGCGTCGCGCGACGGCAGAGGTGTGTTGGTGTCGTGCAGCGCGACCCCTAGGGGGACCAGCAATCTAAGTTTCAAACTTGTCCAGAATGGCCCCTGAACCTTTTAAAATGTTATAAGTTCTATTTCAAGCACTTTTAACCTATATAATTTATATTTGGATGATCTTTAGGATATAACTAAACATTGCTAGGTCCGATTTCGTTAAACGATAACCGAAAACACTAGTTTTACCTTGTTGTCGCTTTTAACCCTTTATTCACGAAAGTTAACGCATTTAATATCAAACGATATCGAAACCTCGTGAATTTTTCGTCACTCATTCAAGAGCGTATAATTAATCATTACAAAGCCCTGGGTTCGTTAAAAGGTCACTCAGAGGTAGTAATTTAACATGTTGACACGTTTAACCCCTGTGTCCTTTAAACTTTCACTTTCTTTCACAAACGGCTTCATACGTTTCACAATTCATTCGTTTAAGAGAATAAACATCATGTAGGGTTATTAAAAGGCATAATTTTGTATGTTGACATTTTGGATCCTTTCACACATATCTTTTCCTTGTTTGACAACTTTAGTCCCTCGAAATCAATTCATTACACGTTTAGAGTTCATGACACGTGTCTTTATTATATTGGAAATGATTTTGCGAGGTGTTACTGATCAATGGAGGATCACTCTCTATTGGTGCCTAGATCACTGGATTTTGGTACTCCAGCAACAACTGCCCAGCATTCCACGGCATCAGGTGTCTAGTACCATGGAGGATCATCAAGTATGCACTATGGATCATCGGCAATGACACAGGCTCCTAGATCCTACTTTCAACTTTCAGGATCCTCTCTTCAGCCTCAAGGATCCTCCTCAGCATCAAGGATCCTTCCCTAGTTCAGAAGGATACATGGGGAAGCAGTCAGTTCAAGGATCCTACTCTCAGTACCAGGATCCTCATCTCAGGTTCAAGGATCCTCATCACAAATTCACGGATCCATGGAGTATCCTCCAAGACCTTCAGCTATGATGCATACTGGATCCAATATCTTTCAGGATCAATGATCCTTAAGGAGTTAACAACCCAAAACTTCAGAGATTCATGTGGGAGACTTCATCCCTATGCAGACTATTGCTTCATCTGGTCCCACGATCATACCGGAATCACATCAATTTGGATTCACATCAGGAATCCGAGCCTCGAACCAGTCAGGAGGTAACACTTTAAATACATCTTATAATACTAACCATGGCTTTATGTAGGAACCAGGAATCAACCAAGCTATGGCAAGGGAGTTGAAAAAACTCAAGGATATGTTATCCAGTGTCCCAGGAGTGGTTAAGCCCATTCCTGAGATTCCTGATGGGAGTCACAAGGTGTCTCGCTTTGCATCACCTATATGTGATGCAGAGATACCAAAGAGATTCCAGACACCAAATATGAAGCTCTATGATGGCACAACTGATCCGGAAAAGCATGTAGCTCAATACAGGGAGAGAATGGAGATCAACCCCATTCTAGAAAGGTTAAAGGAAGCATGTCTTTGCAAGGGTTTCAGATCCACATTGACAGGATCAGCTCTTAAATGGCTGCTATGTCTTCCTCCTTACTCTATTACTTCATTTGCTAATCTAGTTAACTTGTTCAATAGCCAATTTTCATGTAGTAGGAGATTTGAACGATTAACTAGTGATTTATATAGGGTAACTCAAGGTCATAATGAGTCACTAAGGGATTATATAACTAAATTTAGTAGAGAATCCTTAGAAATTCCCAACTTAGACATTGCAACGACTGTGGAAGCTTTTAAAATGGGTTTGCTTAAGGATTCACAATTCTATGATGATCTTGTCATGACACCTTGCATGAACCTTGATGAAGTAAGAAATAGGGCCCTTAGGTTAATCCATTTAGAGGATGACAAAAGGATCCAGGAGAGACTGTCAGGATCCTCAAAGCAGGAAAAGCAAAGATCCTATTTCAGGAACAACAAATCAAAGTCATACAATAAGTTTGACAATCAGAATGTGCACGCTGTGGAAGAAGAGGAAGATGATGAAGATTATCCTCCTATTTTTGAGTATTTTTTTGCTGTTGATAATAATGAACTAATCCTTGCTATGTAGAACTTAGGTGATAACGCAAGATGGCCGAGAAAGAGTGACAAGCAAGCTGCTACAAAAGACAAATCTAAGTGGTGTGCTTATCATGAAGACTTTGTTCATCTCACAGATGAATGCATAGCACTAAGGAAAGAGATCGGTTACCTATTAAGAAAAGGATACTTGAAGGAGCTATTCGGAAGAAAGAAATCAAGGTTCCAGGATCCTGAGAAAATTCCTGAAAAGGCTCCTGCTCCACCAGCCGATGCACAGATTATTCATTTCATTTCTGGTGGATCTGACATATGTGGCACTTTATTTTCAGCAGCTAAGAGGCATGCAAAGGAGACAAAAATGGAGAATGGGGATAGTCCTATTCGAACTTCCATCCTTACACAGGAGAAAATCATATCCTTTGATGAGGATGACCGTATGGATATCCAGGATCCTCATCACGATGGTCTTGTTATTACATTATTCATTTCTAACCATTTTGTTCGCATGATTCTCATTGATGGGGGAAGCTCAGTAAATATCATCTAATTAGATGTCCTCAAGAGGATAAACATTCCTGAATCCGATATTGTTCCAAGATCATCTGTCCTTGGGGGATTCAGTGGAGAGACCAAGAATACATTGGGGGACATCAAACTTCCTATTTATATAGAGGGAGTTAATTCTGTTCAAAAATTTTGTGTTATTGATTGCTTATCTTGTTGTAATGTTATCCTTGGTAGGCCATGGATACATGATCTGAAATCAGTCCCCTCAACATATCATCAATGTGTGAAGCTCCCTACTCCATGGGGTGTGGAAAAAATTGAAATTGATCAGCAAGAAGCCAAGAATTGCTACACATCATCAATGAAGCCAGCCTCGAGACCTAGGGAAGCATAGCAATTAAAGCATCCTCCAAGAGATGTCCTGGAGGCAAGAGAGCAGGATGTCAAGGATATTCTGCTGAACCCGGAGGATCCTGAATCCAAGATTTTTATAGGATCCGGGATCCTTGACAGTATTAAACAGGATCTAATATCCTTCTTGAGAAGAAGAAAAGCTACCTTTGCTTAGAAGCATGAAGACATGACAGGTATCTCTAAAGATGTTAGTACTCATAAACTTGGCAATGACAGGTCCTTCAAGCCAATACATCAGAAAAGGAGGAAGTTTGCACCTGAAAGAAATACCATTATCCAAGAGGAGGTAGATAAACTGCTCAAACAGGTATGATTAGAGAGGTAAAGTATCCAAGATGGTTATCCAATGTGGTTGTTGTTCAAAAGAAGAATGGAAAGTGGAGGGTATGTGTCGACTTTACTGATTTAAATATGGCATGTCCCAAGGATCCTTTCCCTTTACCCCACGTTGACTCCATGGTGGATACTACAGCGGGTCATGAGTTGTTAACTTTTATGGATGCTTCATTTGGATTCCAACAAATTCAGATGGAACCATCTGATCAAGAGGATACAGCCTTTATGACCCCTACTGGTATCTATTGTTATATTGCTATGCCCTTTGGACTAAGAAATGCATGTGCTACATACCAAAGGCTAGTAAATATGATGTTTAAAGAACAAATTGGACACACAATGGAAGCCTATATTGATGACATGGTGGTTAAGTCCAAGAGAGCTGAGGATCACCTTAGAGATTTGGAGGAAGCATTTGACATCCTTGATAAATACAACATGAAATTGAATCCTTCCAAATGCCAGGTGTAAAAGCTGGCAAATTCTTAGGTTACATGGTGAAAAAAAGAGGGATAGAGGCAAGTCCAGAACAAATTAAGGCCATTGTTGTAACAACCTGCACTTTCTTGCGTTGTTACTACTCTCTACACTCGTTACGCATAGCACCAGAGATTCGGATCATAATGTAACTATATCGCATACATCGCTATTTCGCAGTATATTCGCATATTTCGCATATTTTATCGCTATAACGCATCACATCGCATACACTAACACTCACGATATCATTGAGTGAGGACCTATTCTACCCTCCTCGATAGCCGTGACGTGTCACGACGCAAACATTAATGCTAATGATGGCTTTTCGTGTGAGTACTACCCCATCGGTCATCGTGACGATGATGACAATACGAGTGAGTGGTACCCCGTCAGTCATTGTGGCACAACGCATCGCAAACTCGAAAGCGCACCTGCAATCACGCGCAACTCGATTATCGCACCATACATTTGAAAGTGTGGATACGTATATACGACCTTTTGTGATTAATTATAATATATATATATATATATATATATATGAAAATGTGTAACCGAACTATCGCATGGCTTAACGAACAGAACGAAACATCGAAACGCAATTCGCCAGAGACCACCGATCGAGTGACTGATCGATCGGATGGCCAACTGATCGGATTGCCACCCGATCAGATTGCCACCCGATCGGACAGCCACCCGATCGGACTGCCACCCGATCGGACTACCACCCGATCGGACTGCCACCCGATCGGACAGCCACCCGATCAGATTGCCACCCGATCCATAGCACTCCATCTCCCTCACTCCACTTTACCTATAAATAGGGCTTGTCACATCACTTGAACAGTGATGTGACAGCTCCCACTCGACCAGCACGCTTTGGGGCTATTTCCTCTCGATTTCTCGCGATTCTTGTAAGTTTCTACCTCAAATCTTGTACTTCTATGATCTGCACGCACTCCTTCATCATTTTCTCTTTTAAATCTCAACTTTTAACCGTGAAATCAATGGATTTGAGGAGTTCTAGGATGATGTCATCATGGAGTTCTTATGAACTCCAAATGTTGGCTTCATTCCACCAAGAACCACTCAGATCTGAAGGATTTCCACAAGAATCAACAACATTTTCACACAGATCCACACATAATCATGGATAAAAGGATTGAAAGATGGTTTTCCAACTTTCTTTCAACTCTTTTACACTCAATGCACTCAAAACCGATGGAATCAGAGCTCGTTCTGATCTTCTACTCGTTCTAAGTGAAGTGTTGGTTCCAGATCTGATTCTGTCTAAAGAGGCAACCGATTTCGGGTTAAGCATGAACAACCGTTACGGACAGTTAACTGATCGGACCAGGGTGATTCCTGTTCAATCGGATGACTTAATTCATGATGGAGTTTCTATTGTTTAGCACGTTATCACATCGTCTCGATCAAAACCACAAACTTTCAAAACCATCAAGTGTCAAGACGATCAAGGCATTTGGAACGAAAAGCCGTTCGATCGGATTACCACCCGATCGGATTGCCACCCGATCGGATTGCCGCTCGATCGGACAGCCGTCCGATCGGCTTGGACTTGGTTTCACACTTAAACTATTTAATTCAACCTTTCAAGTTCTGAACGTCGAACGGATTGTCGTCTGATCGGATTGCCATCCGATCGAGCGACCACCCGACCATGTGATGTTTGGAACTTCAACACTTAAACAATTTTCAACATGTTCAATTTCTAACGGATTACCACCCGATCGGATTGCCACCCGATCGAGTGACAATCCTACTTGTCCCCCACTTGGTATCCTACTGATCAGATCGCCGCCCGATCGAACCGCCGTTCGATCGAACGACCTGAAGGGTAGAGATACCTCCCTGTTTTCAAAATGCTACAACGAAAACTTCAAAGGACAAGTCATCATACACAAACACATCATTCTCAACGAGTGTCAATCCGACCGAGTGGCCATCCGACCGGGTTACCACCCGAACGGATTGACATCCGATCGAGTGACCATCCGATCGGATTACCACCCGATCGGATTACCACCCGACACTTGGTTCAAATGCCACCGCTTAACGCACTGTTCAACGCTTACGCTATCAATTTGTACTCAGGCTAATATCAGACGCACTTTCATTCCATCCAATCAAGCTGTGTTTACTTGCTGAACACGCACTGTGAGTATACTTGAACCCTTTTTGCTTATGCACTTTTGGGTGTAACATACGTTGCTATCGAATCAAATCATATCAAATGCTTAAACTATTTATCACTTGCGAATGACTTACTTGCATAGTTATACGTGATGCTAGTTACATATGTGCTAGGACTTATACTCGGGACGTCCCACCATGACTAGTATAGTACTATTGCGCCCGACGGGGTCTAGTTTTGTTGGTGCATCCGTCTGTCGTCTACGTCCTATATCGAGTCTTAGTCTCGTTACGGATCTGAAAGATGATGATGTCAACATCTTGGATGATGACATCATACTAGTGATGTCATCATGACATCATCTCACATAAGACAAAAAGTTTAGAATATAGAAGTTTGAATTCGGTCATGAACATAGGGTCCGTTTATTTGTCAAATGTGATAGGTCCGCTTATTTGGTATGTATGAGGTCCGCTTTTATGTACCATACTAGGTCCGCTTTTGTGTCATGTCTTTATAAGCGAACCTAGTCACCTATATATAGTCTCATAAGCGGATCTCAGTTAGAGTTCTAGGTGATTGTCTTCCGGTGAGCCACGAAGTGCTGCCGAAGTGTCGACAGGTTGTAAACGTCTTCTAGATCAATAATATCGACAGTTTATAGTGAATACTTGTTGAATTGTACTCGGTTTGTCTGTTTCCGCAGTTCAAACTGAGATAAACTCTTCTACGCGACTCGTTTAGGTCCGAATTCGATCCTACAATTGGTATCAGAGCCAGTGAAGAAGAGTTCTATACGATTTCAGCCGAAAATTTCTGTTTTTCTACACTTTCTTCAAAATTTCAAATTTTTTTTTACGGTAAAATCAGCTCAAATTCACACACAGCACTCGGAATCTAGTATTAATAAACCCTTGAAAGTTTCATAACTAAAATCGACCTAAAACCTTGGATTTTTTGAGGTTCGCTCATACGGACTCGTGATATTGATGATGTCATCAGCTGGTTCGCTTTTTAGGTCCGCTTATTAGGACATGTTTATCGACAGATCCGCTTTTGAGATCCGCTTTTATGGTTTGTGTGTTGTAACATAGTCTGGTTCGCTCTTGTGGTTCACTTTTATAGACGACAATCAAGTCCGCTCATCCGGACAATACCTGGTCCGCTTATCCGGACATCATCTGATCCGCTCATCTGGTCCGCTCATCTGATCCGCTCATCTGGTCCGCTTATTTGAACAATTTCTGATAGTTCCACTTCAAAGGGTCCGCTTATTGTGACTTTGTAGATACTTGTGTGGTTCGTTTGTCAGTCATCGAACAGAATAATCATGTGAATTTTTGTCAGTCAATTGAAAATAACAATCTGCATATGTATAGTTCCAATGAAGTTGCACATTGTCAGCTTGTTTGAATCTACAGGTCATGTGAGGATGTCAGGTCATTGATGTTTGGGATAAGAGATCATGTGTTTGTGCCAGTTTGCATTAAAGCATTCACATTTTGTCGGCCACTTGATGAATTCACGAGATCTCAATTAAGTTTACATGTGAAGTATCAGAAAAATTTATTGGATTAGTCAATACATGTCATCGGCCCAATCAAAGTTTTTTTGATAAGTTTTTGGCTTAGTGGATTTGTGTCAGCCATAAAGCGGCCCAATCAGTGTCAATATTGTTGTTTGTCTTTACTAATTTGAGGTCAAATTGAATTAAAAATACATCAGACTTTACATGTGAAAAGTAATAGTTGTTGGTAATTGTCAGGGTAATCACGTGAATTGCAGAATTCTTTTATTGAATTAAACAGTTCTTGGTCCAATCATATATTTGAAGCTGTCAGTCAATTGATTTTATTTGAAGTCATTCGAAAGGGTCAAGATTCTGTCTTTGTGAACCAGGTCATTGGAAAAAGGTCGCTTGAATTCGATTCGGGTCCTAGAAGTCCACACTGTTGGTCAACGTTCAGTCCGCACAGAAAATCATCAGTTCGAGTACTAGTTTGTTTCAGTTAATTGATAAGCGTTTAAACTGATTATATTGTGTTTGTGTCGACAGGTAATTGTCAGGAATTTTTACAAAGTGATAAAGCTCATTTGAAAAAAATGGACGAGGAATTCTACAACGCGTTCGCTACTCCTGTTACTCCAATCACTGTTGCACAGAACACAATGCTCGAAAATGAAACTGGAACGATGCAAAAACCGCCCAAACTAATGAACATCGAAGAATATAAGGGTTGGGAAGGTCGTTTCGAGAATTGGGTACAAGCTAACTACTTGGATGCGTGGGAATGTGTTGAGACAAAATACATTCGACCAATGAATGATGATGAAGAAGTGGTTCCGATTAAAGATCTAAGCGCCGATGCTAGAAAGAAATACAAAGATGAGAAAATGATGCTGAGTCTTCTACAACAAGCTGTGAAAGAAGACATCTTGGTGTTATTACAACATAATGGAACTTCCTATTCGATTTGGAAAGCGTTAAGATCAAAGTTTGTTGGTAGTCAAGAAATGATAAAGAACAAGAAGTCACTTCTGAAGAAAGAGTTCGATTTGTTTCGTGGTTTGAAGAATGAAAGCACAAAGAAGATTATTGAAAGATATTGCAATCTGCTAGCAAACATGAAGAGATTGAGCATCGAGAAAGACAATGAAGAGTTGATCGAAAAGCTTGCTGATTCATTGCCACACGAGACTTGGGGAACATATCTCATGATGCTTAGAAACAAGAAAGGTTTTAGCAGTTTGACACTCAGCAAGTTCATTGAGAAGCTGGAAGCTCAAGAAATGGAGCAACGAAAGATTATTCGAATGAAAGACTTTGATGGTGAACAGGATATTGGGTTGTATTACAAAGCAGGGGTGAATGAGAAGTCTACAAATTTATCTCCAAAAATAGAAACTGCTTACAATGCCAAGAATTCTTCTGGAAGTTCATCATCAGGATCAAACAGCAAAACGAGTTTCTCATCATTTCCATCTTTTGATCCGAACGTTTCAACAACGAGAATTGACAAAAAGCTTCAATGCAACATTGTGTTGAACATTGAAAATGATCAAGAATATTCTGAAGAGTTAGCAAAAAGCCATATGTCTTTATTGGGAACTATTCTTGAATCTTATGGTAGTTTTGTTGCAGGTCGAATCGGGAATCCAATGCTGACAAAGGAAGATTACGACCAGATAGATGCTGAAGAGATGGAACTGATGGATATAAAATGGTGCTTGGCCAGCGTGTTGAGGAGAGCTGAGAAATTCAAGCAAATCACTGGAAGAGATGATCTTCGTGAGGCTGGTACTTCTACTTTAGGTTTTGACAAATTTAAAGTCACTTGTTTTCGTTGCAGGGAGAAAGGTCACTTCAAGAGGGAGTGCAAAAACCGCGAAGCAAGTGGAGCTCAAAATCCATTCAACAACAACAATGATTACTATCGAAAGGCCATCTACCATCAAGTTGCTCAACAACCATCTCAACAACATCAACATCAAGCACAAACTGCACATGGAATGCACATTATTGAAGACTCTGGAAAGAGAGCGTGTGCGGTGAATCAAGATTCTTTAAAGAGAGTTAATGGTAGTGCCTTGATAATAGATCAAGATGACGAAAAGTTACCTGAAGGATTTAGTTGGGAAAATTTCACATGGGATAATTATATTCCAGATCAAACTCAGGCTCATACAGCTTTTGTAGCTCGAGTTGAAGAAGATAGTGATGATGATCGTGAGTATTGGGCGAGAAAATTCAAAGCTGATATGAAACTGATTGCTGAAAGTGACAGTGAAGATGAAAAGGTTAAAAAGAAGAAGAAAAAAATCAAGACTCCAGTGAGCAGTGATGACGAAGAAATTCCAGTGATCAAAAGGAAAGTAAAGGTTGAAGTTGCAAAATTCAAAGTTGATGAAGAAGTTGATGCAAAGAAGATTCCAGTGAAGTGTGAAAACTGTGAAGCTGTGAAAAAGCAGAACAGTACACTGATCTATAACTTGAATAGTTTGAAGGAATCTTATGATGTACTGAACAAAGCAATGAACCAATATAATCAGACAAGTGAAGAACAAGCTACAGCAATGAAAACACTTCAAGGAGCTTTTATGACGAAGCAAAAAGTGGTGAACAACTACATTGAGAAGTGTGCTGTGCTAGAACAAAAATTGGAATTGCAAAGAATTGAAACTGAAAGAGTTAATCGTTTATTGAAAAGTTACTCATGTACTTCTTATGTCATTGACAGGATTTATCCAACTGTTGAAGGCATGAAGGCATTTGAAGAGGATGAAGTAACTGAAGAAAAGAATGCTGAAAAAGTAGCTAAAGAAAAGACTCCAGAAAAGAAGAACAAGAAGAAGAGTGACTCAAAGAAAAAGACTGACAAGAAGGATTCTGGTAAGAAACAAGATGTCGGTTACAAAAAATGTCCACCCCCGTTAGAAAATGGATATTTGCCCAGAAATCCAAATCAAGAAAGAGTTGAAAAAGCAACAAATTTAAAGTGGGAGTCGGAGTCGTCAGTCAATTTGCCAGAAAATATTGATGTCGTGTTTACATCATCTGACACTGATCATGAGTCCGAGTTAATAAAGAAAGTCGTTGATCAGGTGTTGGATAAAGATGAAACTGAGGAGTCAAAGTTGGAGTCAAACTCAAAGTCAGAGTCAGAGTCAGAGTCAAAGTCTGGTTCTGAAAGTTCGAGTTCGACAGTCAATAGTCTAAAATCTTCAGTTAAAAGAGTTTATAATAAAGAATTCCTGTTATCAAAATCTAATTTGAATGATGAAACGTTTAAAGTTGCATATACTTTGAATGATTCTGACAAATTATATTCTGATGAGGAATTTCCAATAAGAGGTGTCAAAACTGAATTGATCAAAAAGGTTTTCAAACTAACAGAAATTAATATTTCTGAAATAAAAGATTTAAATCTTAATGGTAAACCTAAACTTTACACCTCAAGAGTACAACAAAGATTAAACAAGAAAAAAGGTTACAGTTCTGGTTCTGGTTTTCACAAGAAACCAAACCCTAACCGTAATTTCAAAAAGAAAGGTCTTGGATTTATTCCAACAGAAAAACAGAAAAATGAAAAATACGTTCGTGATTTTAAATCAAAGATGACATTTGTTTCAGGTACATCAGCAGAAGAAGAAGAAAAGAAAGAATTTTGGAGACAATCGAACAAAGAATTCCTTGCAAAGAAGCAAGAAGAGATGAAAGAAACGAGAACCTGTTTCCAATGCAACACTGTTGGACATATTGCCAGAGATTGTTATAAGGCAATACAATCAAAACAGGGAGTTTCTCGTAAACTTAAAGAGAAAGTGATTGAGTTTGAACCACCAATTGACAGAACCAAATTATTCAAAAACTCAAAATTTGAATTTGGTGAATGTTCAAACAAGTTTTACAACAAAAGAGCTAAATCTGACAATCAGAAATGGGTTGTTAAAAAATCTGTTGATAGTTCTAGCGATGATTCTGATAGGTCAAAATCAGAGGAGCTATCTTCTGGCGATGAATCTGATTCCACAAAATCAGATGAGCCACAGGTTGAGTTAAAATTAAAAACTTCAGTTCCTCCAATGGATGATGTTCATTTTCCACCATTGAAGGCTGAAAATTTTAAAAAAAAAATTGGTAAGGTTGAAATTTCAAACCAATTTTATGATGACAAGAAGGAATTTGATGTCGAAAAGGCTTTTAACCCCACTGTGAAACACATTTTTGGTAAAATGATTGATCGAAAAGTCAAAGGGGTTAAAGAGTTCTATGAGAAGAAGACGAAGAAAGATAAAGTTGAACCATCCCTGGTTTGTGACTGGGATGGTTCATACTATGAACAGTAAGTCTGTGGACTTGCCGGAGATCCCAAGTTGGTAATCGTGGATCAGGAATCGGCATCATTCTTTGTATTTGATTGTGTTTTTTTTTTGTACAAGTGGTAAATCAGGGACATTAATTTGTACTTGATTTTCTACAAGTGGTTGAAGACAAAATGATGAACCACATCCCCAACTTTACAAGTGGTAAAAACAAACTTATTTTCCGGAAAAATCATTTTGATTAAAACAAACTTAAGTGTTTTGAAATCTTAATGAGAAAATGGTTTGTTGTGAGGGGGAGTTCTGATTGTTTATGCCAAGTGAATGGCGAATTGAGGTGATTCGATATTGGTTGTCATTTTATTGTATAGTTTATTTTCAAATTTCCTAAAATGTGTTTGCATTTTAGGGGGAGTAAAATTTTTCAGAAAATCCAAAAACATTTGAAAATTTGAAAAGTCAAAAACATGATAAAATGAAAAAGAGTTTTGTTGTATAAAAGAAGAAATGATAGTACATCAGTGGACTATCACAACATGCTAAAGAAATGGAAAGTTAAAATGTGATAAACGGTCTCACTGATGATGTGCCAGTAGGTTTTTGCACATTTAGTAGATTGTGACGAGATATAAACTTAATTTCAAACTTGCTTATATCGTGGGGAAACATCTCTCGGATATATGGGTAACCCCCGAAATCTCGTTTGAAAGGTCTCATAATCTGATATACTAGGTCTTTATACTCAATGATGTCTGGGGTATTATTCCAGGACTTCTGCTGAACGGTAGTTCTGACCTAGTCCTCGAATAATACTTTCTGCAAATGCTTGAAACATAGCATATACCCTCAGTATGCTGATGAAACAATAAAATTGATAGTCGCTGCTGTTGTAGTTCTGACCTGAGCTCTCATGATTCTTCATAATTTATTAACCCCTACAGATATCATTTGTGTCATAATTACCTGTAAGACTGATTATTGGGATCTGGATACTGGAGTATATTCTGAGGTGGGACACGCGATTAAGTTTAAGTGCTTAAGACATTAATATCGTATCTCGAAGCTGTTGAACTTTGTGTGAAAAATTAAGTGGATCAGTATACTGACAATCTAGGTGAATCGTTTAGAACTTAAAATGAATAAAGCTTAACGGTGTTGGTGATTTGTCTCATAAACTGATATGATCCTCTTGCACAAACTCACAAAAATAGTGTCAGTAAATATTTCTTTACTGCATTTCATTCTATTCAAAAATCCAAAAAGATTTTTAGTGTGTTTTAGCATAAATTTTGAAAAATTCAAAAAGATTTTCGACAACTGGTGTTGAGAAGCTGATTTTCAAAATTCCGAGTGCTAGACATGATGATCAGATGGTTTGAGAGAGTGTGTTGTTTTGAAAATGAATATGATATTTCTGCAAGTGGTTCATCAGAGATTATAAATGTGAATCATTTTAAAATTTGCTCTACTAGTGGTCATCAGAAAATTTATTTTTGGGTAGAGAATGTGCAGGTTATTTGAATGACAGAGAGTCAGGTTCCGATACCTGAGGTTTCTGTGAGTCTTTCAAGCCAGGCTAAGATCCCAGCAGATTGAGAGGGGGAGTCTGAAGTCAAAGCTGAAGAAGCAGTTAGAGTCAGTGATGATTCTGGAACTACATTTGAGAAATAGAAGAATGAAAGAGAAGATAGAGATTGAGGATACTCATAGCGTCAGACACTTCAAAGAGTTCGAGAGGACTGATAAAGACTGAAGATGCGAAGACTCGACACTGAAGACTCCGTCAACATCCGAGGGGGAGTTTGTTGGTGCATCCGTCTGTCGTCTACGTCTTATATCGAGTCTCAGTCTCGTTACGGATCTGAAAGATGATGATGTCAACATCTTGGATGATGACATCATACTAGTGATGTCATCATGACATCATCTCACATAAGACAAAAAGTTTAGAATATAGAAGTTTGAATTCGGTCAATAGCATAGGGTCCGTTTATTTGTCAAATGTGATAGGTCCGCTTATTTGGTATGTATGAGGTCCGCTTTTATGTACCATACTAGGTCCGCTTTTGTGTCATGTCTTTATAAGCGAACCTAGTCACCTATATATAGTCTCATAAGCGGATCTCAGTTAGAGTTCTAGGTGATTGTCTTCCGGTGAGCCACGAAGTGCTGCCGAAGTGTCGACAGGTTGTAAACGTCTTCTAGATCAATAATATCGACAGTTTATAGTGAATACTTGTTGAATTGTACTCGGTTTGTCTGTTTCCGCCGTTCAAACTGAGATAAACTCTTCTACGCGACTCGTTTAGGTCCGAATTCGATCCTACAAGTTTGCCATCGCGTATTCGAGCATCGAGGGCTTAGCTGGTAGTATCGGTTTTGTGAGTATATATGTCGTGTATACCGTTTATGTATGTAGGAATTCGCAGCACTTTTAATCTATTATGCTATTACATATCAAACATGTATACTCGCCAATACTTTTGTATTGACATTATTTTAACGTATGTTGCAGGTTAGATCGCAGGCTATTTCAAACCAAGCTAGGAAGTCTAGAAACTCAACTAAAATCTAGGTTCTCGGATTTGTAATGTTCGAGAGAACATGTAATCTGTGATGACTTATGTGATTATGATTGTTTATTAGTATGGGATAATGAACGCATTAATTATTGTCGCAAAATAGTTGTTATGGATTTTCCTGAGCAATCTGATTCGCCTAGTGTCGCGCCCCGATGATTCCGACATCGGTTGGGGTGTGACAGATTGGTATCAGAGCCATAACTATAGGGAATTCGGTAAGACATTCGACCTAGTCCGGGTTGATGTCTTACCAATAACCTAGTCTATAGTCTAAGTACCAACGGGCTGACTTCGTGCGAACCCCGTGGGATTTGAACGGGCCTATTTGCTGCTCTCATTCGAACTTGCTAAAACTACATCCTTGTGCGAACATCGCGTACTACAACTTCGCACAAGCAAAGCCTTTCCTAAGGCTAAATACTATTTGCCTTTCCTAAGGCTAACACAATACACATGTTTTACGATACTCGCATTACATCAACGAGTGATCGTGTCAAGATGAGGTGTGAAAACCAGGAACTCTCGATAGGTCGCTCACTCAGCACATTATTCTAGCAGGAGAAACTTCTGTCGAGCCAGGAGTGACATCCATATCTTGACGGAAATCTCCTTTCAATCTAGTGGAACTCTCGAATTTATTTCGATGAGCACAACCACAGTCGGGAACGAAGTTGTTAAGTCAGGGGTGAGACCCATACCTGAATAACCCGTTTCACTCCCTGAATGGTTTTCGAAAAGCTCTCACCAAAGACTCGACTATACCAAATGACTCGAGCCGTGTGATGAATAGAAGGACGAATGCCATGCTGCATCCCAATGGAAGCATAGTCTACTAAGTCAACGCGCGTGCATAAACTCGTAAGGTATAGTTGGATGACTTTGTGTAGTCGACGCCTAAACACCCAGGGCATCCTATCGAATTTTCTAGCCTACAATTCGCCGGTTTTACGCTTGTTAAACTTATTTACGCTTACGTGTTTACAAATTGAATTTTTATGCTTTATCGATTTCTCGATTTACCGATTTTCGATCCCCGCTTTATGAATGCACAACTCGCACAGCCATCGCAATCTAGAACGAAAACCGAATGATCGCAACAAAACTAATGTCTAATTTCTCGCCCTCGCTTCCTTTCTTCAACGCATCCTCGCACATTCTACACCAACATGTATGTGTATAAGTATAAACTACAACTATTTATATATATACAAACGAAACACTTGTGTGAGAACTTAGGAATCTTGTGTCTCCTTTGTGGCTCCTATGTGAATACGTATTACTATACTACCTGCAACAAGTTTTAAACGCGCTCAAATTGCATCGCAAAAAAACTCAAAATCATTATGATCGAATCTCACTCCAAGTCTCTCTCTATCTCTGTCTAGATGCCTTTCAACAAATCCGCTTCGAGAATGTCAGCCAGGAGACGAGCCAATCGAAGGGACGAAAAGAGGATTGCTTCACTTGTGGTCAGGGAAGTGGCCAAAGTCATTCCTCAGATTTTCACTCAAGTGTACTCTCTTAGCAACTCTCGAACTTCGGAAGACGTTAAGAGAGCAGCGTCGCAATCTACTTTCCTATACAAACACTTCAAAGCCTGTAACCCGATGGTCTTCACGGGTGAAGGAGGTGTCTCTCAGCTACTCCAGTGGTTCGATTCTGTCGAGGTGACCCTTCGTCAGAGCGGGTGCCCCGAGCATTTTCAAACCACTTGCGCTACCGGAGTATTTCAATCGCGTGCACTCGACTGGTGGACTGTCGAACGCAACAAACGTGGGATTCACGCAGCCTATGCTCTCTCCTGGAATGAGTTGAAAGAGCTCATGAAGGAAGAGTATTGCCCTCCCCACGAAGTCCAGAAGTTGGAAAACAAATTTTGTGAGATAAAACAAGTCGAAGGTGACAATACTGGCTACACCACAAGCTTCAAACAGCTTAGCACAATCTGCCCAAGTCAACTCAACACTTTAGAAAAAGCCATAACGAAGTACATTCGCGGCTTGCCTGAATGTGTGGGCGATTTTGTCGAAGCTGCAAGGCCTACTACCATCGAAGAGACCTACCGCTTATCCACAGAAATCAACGACAAAAGAGTCTTGGACGGGTTCTTTTCCAAGAATCCTGTCAAACAAGCTCATCAAGCAATCGTCATCGATTTTTTTGACGATCCTACCGACGATTCTTCTGACGATTCTGCTGACGATTCTTTCGATATTCTGCAAGTGAGTCCTTAGACGAATCCTCCAAAGAAGACATCTCATCACAAGACATCAACAAACCCAGCCGCAAACGAAAGATCTCAAGCTCGAACTCATCAACAACCGAACTGCTACAACCAGAACCTCTTCAATCAGTTCCACTACTTCCAAAACGTGCCTACACTAGAACTCATCCTCAGTGTTACACGTGCACCTATCATCATCCAGTTGAAGCTGATTATCGCTATTGCAACAATTGCGACTGTTACAGTCACTTCACTCGCAACTGCCGCACCAAACCGCGAACTTGAGTACAACAACAACAGCTCCAGCAAAAGTCTTCAACACCAAGCATCTAGCAAGCATAGGATAATGTTGTAATGATACGATTTTCGATGTTAATTTCTAAGTATTGAACCTACTCTATTACTCGACGTTGCCACTATGTGTAATGTTAACTCTCGATTTCGTTTTCGCTTTCGCTTTCACTCTCTAGTCGTCGCACTTAGACTAGCTTCACACACGAACTATATGCTATATCACGATATAATGTGTTTTAACGTCACTACACTCTCAGAATAAGGTACGATAAACGTGCAAGGAATGACTAATTAAGGGTGCACACGGGATTATTTGGGTCAGTGCACGGAGATCTTAGTAAATTCTAATGGTGCCATAACGTTAAAAGCATGGTCAAGCGTGGTGGATACGCCGCTAGTACTTCCTATATATAAGCGTCTTAACCATGTCGACCAAGTGTGACATCTATTCGCGAGGCACAAGTAGTAGGGGTAAAGCAGGGTGTGCTTTATTGTACTACCGATGTTTCGTGTAGAAAGTGCCATGTGCAGTTGAACGTTATTTAGACCTATACTATTATGGTTATTTTCGACACGCTAAACTAATCCGCAAGGCGTAACATCCAAATCGCATCTCCGTGAGACTTTTTCATAAGTCTTCAAATGCAATGCAATTGCCTCATCGATAGACCATGGTGAGTCTACCCCGTAGGGCGATCGCATCAACGCAAGACTGGTCGTAAGTCTGTCGCAATTAATCGCATCTCGCACACTAACGCTCACGATGCCGTTGAGTGAGGACCTATTCTACCCTCCTCGATAGTCGTGATGCGTCGCAACGCAACGCATATTCGAAGCAAAACTCGATTAATCGCGTCGCTTTGATACTCGCATCGGTTATCGCTTCTAACGCTTATCGCTACTTGTGTTATGTGAGCACGCATGACGTCGATTCAGGAAACGGATCTAGTATGGTCAAAACATGGTGGATACGCCGCTGGTACTTCCTATATATAAGTGTTTTAGCCATACTAGCAAACTTTTGTGGAAAGATGCCATGTGGGGCTTCCTTTTGGTTAATTTGTGGAACTATGAAGTCTAACCAAATCACACTACTCGCTTATCGCAATCGCGCGTCGCTTCTCGCTGATCGCGCATCGCGTATCGCTTACTCGCTTGTCGCTTATCGTGTACCGCTTATTGCTCATCGCACATCGCCTGATACTCATCG
Source organism: Helianthus tuberosus (assembly GCA_030545235.1). Lineage (NCBI taxonomy): Eukaryota > Viridiplantae > Streptophyta > Magnoliopsida > Asterales > Asteraceae > Helianthus > Helianthus tuberosus. The sequence continues at coordinate 104,572,376 of CM060448.1, forward strand.
CAATTTGTGTTGTATCGATATGCATGACATCGCTTCATGGGACAAAACTAACCTGGTCAAACATGGTGTTTCGCCATGTTAGCAAACTCTCGTGGAAACATGCCATGTGGAATTTAATGTGGAATCTAATCAAATCGCATCATTCGCTTATCGCTTGTCAGTCGTAGCCTACCAAGACACGCTATTTGACGTTATGTGTCATCAAGCTACTCGCACGCGCTGTCATCGGTATGTTTGCAATCAATCTCGCCGCTAAATATCTTCGATTCTACCTTCAACTCGGTCTAACTTTCTATCGCTTGGACTGAGGAGACGAAATTCTATCTGTGTCCTATCGGCACACGTGACACCGCCTCATGAAACGGAAGTAATATGGGCGAAACATGGTTGATACGCCGCTGGTACTTCCTATATATAAGTGTTTTAACCATACTAACAAACTTTCGTGGGAAAGTGCCATGTGGGGCTCGATGTTAATTATCTTTTCGAACCGTTAAAAACTGATTTTTATAAAAATTTTATTAAAGCCGTTAGACAAGTGAAATTTCCTTACAACGTGGAGGTAACATCGAATCAGCTTAACTCCATGCCCGAGGGAAGTTTCATAAGTCTAGTTTTCCTCAAAACTTTTGCAACATCAAAACGAAACATTTCTTAAGACGTTGGTTTGACATCGAGTTCAGCTTGAACCCATGTCATAGGAGAGTTTTCTTAACTCCAGTTTTCATTTCCAAATTATTTTAAAATGTTTAAACCTAAATTTTCTTACAACGTTGGTTAACATGCGCAGCTTAACCCTACGACCTTACTAATTCTTCGGGGCTCGAGATACTTTTGAAACGCCAACTCGTGGGATACTACTCTTGTCATTACGTCGCCTTGTCGCTATCGCAATTAAACTCTCTCTTACTCGAGACGCTCACGCTTGACAATTTCCAGTCGACTAACTCATCGTATCGCTACTTATGTGGTACAACCCTCACAAAGTCTACCTGATGGATTAATTTCGGGACGAAATTTCCTAAAGCAGGGGAGACTGTAACAACCTGCACGTTCATGCGTTGTTACTACTCGCTACACTCGTTACGCCTAGCACCAGAGATTCGGATCATAATGTAACTATATCGCATACATCGCTATTTCGCAGTATATTCGCATATTTCGCATATTTTATCTCTATAACGCATCACATCGCATACACTAACACTCACGATGTCATTGAGTGAGGACCTATTCTACCCTCCTCGATAGCCGTGATGTGTCACGACGCAAACATTAATGCTAATGATGACTTTTCACGTGAGTACTACCCCATCGGTCATCATGACGATGATGACAATACGAGCGAGTGGTACCCCGTCAGTCATTGTGGCACAACGCATCGCAAACTCGAAAGCGCACCCGCAATCACGCGCAACTCGATTATCGCACCGTACATTTGAAAGTGTGGATACGTATATACGACCTTTTGTGATTAATTATAATAAATATATATATATATATATATATGAACATGTGTAATCGAACTATCGCAAGGCTTAACGAACAGAACGAAACATCGAAACGCAATTCGCCGGAGACCACCGATCGAGTGACTGATCTATCGGATGGCCAACCGATCGGATTGCCACCCGATCAGACAGCCACCCGATCGGATTGCCACCTGATCCATGGCACTCCATCTCCCTCACTCCACTTCACCTATTAATAGCACTTGTCAACAGTGATGTGACAGCTCCCACTCGACCAGCATGCTTTGGGGCTATTTCCTCTCGATTTCTCGCGATTCTTGTAAGTTTCAACCTCAAATCTTGTACTTCTATGATCTACACGCACTCCTTCATCATTTTCTCTTTTAAATCTCAACTTTTAACCGTGAAATCAATGGATTTGAGGAGTTCAGGATGATGTCATCATGGGGTTCTTATGAAATCCAAATGTTGGCTTCATTCCACCAAGAACCACTCAGATCTGAAGGATTTCCACAAGAATCAACAACATTTTCGCACAGATCCACACATAATCATGGATAAAAGGATTGAAAGATGGTTTTCCAACTTTCTTTCAACTCTTTTACACTCAATGCACTCAAAACCGATGGAATCAGAGCTTGTTCTGATCTTCTACTCGTTCTAAGTGAAGTGTTGGTTCCAGATCTGATTCTGTCTAAAGAGACAACCGATTTCGGGTTAAGCATGAACAACCGTTATGGACAGTTAACTGATCGGACTAGGATGATTCCTGTTCAATCGGATGACTTAATTCATGATGGAGTTTCTATTGTTTAGCACGTTATCACATCGTCTCGATCAAAACCTCAAACTTTCAAAACAATCAAGTGTCAAGACGATCAAGGCATTTGGAATGGAAAGCCGTCCGATCGGATTACCACCCGATCGGATTGCCACTCGATCGGACAGCCGTCCGATCGGCTTGCACTTAGTTTCACACATAAACTATTTAATTCAACTTTTCAAGTGCCATCCGATCGGATTGCCATCCGATCGGATTGCCATCCGATCGGATTGCCATCCGATCGAGCGACCACACGACCATGTGATGTTTGGAACTTCAACACTTCAACAATTTTCAACATGTTCAATTTCTAACGGATTACCACCCGACACTTGGTTCAACCGCCACCACTTAACGCTCTGTTCAACGCTTACGCTATCAATTTGTACTCAGGCTAATATCAGACGCGCTCTCAATCTGTCCAATCAAGTTGTGTTTACTTGCTGAACATGCACTGTGAGTATATTTGAACCCTTTTTGCTTTTGCACTTTTGGGTGTAACATACGTTGCTATCAAATCAAATCATATCAAATGCTTAAACTATTTATCACTTGTGAATGACTTACTTGCATAGTTATACGTGATACTAGTTACATATGTGCTAGGACTTATACTCACGACGTCCCACCATGACTAGTATAGTACTATTGCGCCCGACGGGGTCTAGTTTGCCATCGCGTATTCAAGCATCGAGGACTTAGCTGGTAGTATCAGTTTTGTGAGTATATATGCCGTGTATCCCGTTTATGTATGTAGGAATTCACAGCACTTTTAATCTATTATGCTATTACATATCAAACCTGTATACACGCCAATACTTTTGTATTGACATTATTTTAACGTATGTTACAGGTTAGATCGCAGGCTATTTCAAACTAAGCTAGGAAGTCTAGAAACTCAACTAAAATCTAGGTTGTTGGATTTGTATTGTTCAAGAGAACATGTAATCTGTGACGACGTATGTGATTATGATTGTTTATTAGTATGGGATAATGAACGCATTAATTATTGTCGCAAAATAGTTGTTATGGATCTTCCTGAGCAATCTGATTCGCCTAGTGCCGCGCCCCGATGATTCCGCCATCGGTTGGGGTGTGACAATTGTGAACATCAAGTCTCCTACCAATGCTAAGGATGTGCAAAGATTGACAGGGAGGATTGCGGCCTTGAATAGATTCATCTCAAAGTCATCAGAGAAATGCAAAGAATTCTAGGACATCCTGAGAAAGAATAAAAAGTTTGAGTGGACTGAAAAGCATGAAAATTCCCTCAAGGCCCTTAAGGATTACCTATCCTCAGCTCCAGCTTTAATGAAACCAGAGAATGGGGAGATATTATCCTTATATTTAGCAGTTTCTTCTAAGGCAGTAAGTGCAGTCCTTGTTAAGGATCATGAAGGCACTCAATATCCTGTATACTATGTAAGTAAAAGTCTACTTGATGCTGAGTCCAGGTATTCTCATTTAGAGAAACTTATTCTTGCTTTAGTCATGGCATCTACTAAATTACGTCATTATTTTGAGACTCGTCCTATTATTGTTAAGACTAACTTTCCTATCAAGAATGTTCTCAGGAAACCTGAAATGTCAGGAAGGATGGCAAAGTGGGCAGTCAAGCTTAGTGCATATGATATTAAATATGAACCAAGAACTTCCCTTAAATCTCAGGCCTTGGCTGACTTTGTGGCTGATTTTAGTAGTGATCTACAAAGGGAAGCTAAATTGGAAGTTCAATAGCTTGAAGAGACTAAGGATCCTTGGACACTCTTCACAGATGGGGCTTCAAATATCAAGCGAACTGGACTAGGCATACTACTAAAATCACCACAGGGGGACATTATACCCTACTCAATTGCTTGTGAGTTTCAAACTACTAATAATGAGGCAGAGTATGAAGCCTTAATTGCTGGTTTGCAAATTGCCAAGCACATGAGGATCAGGTATCTTGAGGTACATGTAGATTCTTTGTTAATTACTAACCACTACAACGGTTCTTATGCTGTTAAAGGTGAAAGGCTAATCAAATATCTAGAGATAGTCAAGAAATTGGCAGACTCTTTTGTGCATTTTAGTTTGACACAGGTACCCAGGGAAGAAAATGCAGAAGCTGATGCCTTAGCCAACCTTGGATCATCATTGAAGATTCCAGAGGATGTTAGGATACCAATTATACATATCTTAACTCCTGATATAGAGGATAACACAGCCATGGAGATAGTGGGGGATTCGGCAATCATACCTAGTGATGGCTCACACTTAAATTCAGGATCATGGATCCTTCCAATCCTGAGATACATACAACATGGAGAGATTCCTACTGGAGAAAATCCTAGAGCTTTCAAAGTCAAGGTATCCCAGTTTACAATACTAAATAATATCTTATATAAAAGATCTCCTGCAGGTCCGTATCTAAGGTGCATCGAGGATCCAGAAATTCAAGAAATTCTGAAGGATTTTCATGAAGGAGAATGTGGAAACCACACTAGGGGCATAGCACTATTCTCAATGATCCTTAGAACAGGATATTATTGGCCCACCATGAAGAAGGATGCTGTGGAATATTCAAAGAAATGTGATGCTTGTCAAAGACATAGCAATATCCTTCATCAGCCAGCGGAGCTCCTGCATCCTATATCCTCTTCCTGGCCATTCATGAGATGGGGAATGGATATAGTTGGCAAACTTCCCAAGGCACCAGGAGGAAAAGTGTTTATGCTTGCTATGACTGATTACTTTTCCAAATGGATAGAAGCTGAAGCCTTTGCACAAGTCAGAGAAAAGGAAGTGATATCCTTTATTAAAAGAAACATCATTACTAGATTTGGCATACCTTTTGAAATTGTTTGTGATAATGGATCCCAATTCATTGGGAGTAGAACTACTAATTTTTGTGACAGCTGGGGGATTAGGATGATCACATCAACACCAGTCCACCCACAAGCTAATGGTCAAGCTGAATCATCCAACAAGATTATCATTAACAACTTGAAGAAGAAGCTTGGATCCAAGAAAGGGAAATGGGCAGAAGAGCTACCTTATGTGTTATGGGCAGATAGAACAACTCCCAAGAATGCTACTGGTCAAACTCCATTTTCTTTGGTATTTGGAGCTGAATCTGCGATCCCTACAGAGATGGTAGTCCCTACTGCTAGAACAAGCATCCGTGATCCTGAAGGAAATGCTGAAAACTTGGTTCAAGATTTGGATACCATAGAAGAACTCAGGGATTTAGCAAGGGTAAGTGTCACACCCTGACTTTTGCGGAAACGTATAATGTGTGACTTGTTCAATATCATTGCATTCAATTATAATAAACAACTATATGATCAAAATGATGTTCATCCATTCATAAATTTTAAAATACTACAATCACCAGTCATTTAAGTTTCAACGACACAACCTCTGATTAAGTTACAAACCAATAAAAGTGTTATTCATATCCCGAAACAACACCAGCGCCCAAGATCCAACTTGTTTCCTGAAATACATGAAATTTTGAAAACATCAACAAAAGTTGAGCGAGTTCATGCGTTTTGTATGAGTACTGATAAACTTGTAAACATTTGAGTGACTCCTTTGAAAACAGGTATGAAAAGCGTCTATGAACAGATAAATTAATGTTTTGCAAGGACATTAATGTATGTGAAGACATAGGGGGTACTTAATATGAGTAGGCTTTTGTCTTTGTCGAATCTCCTCGACTATGTCAAATTCCCCTCGATTGTGTCAAATTCACCTTGACTGTGTCAAATTCCCTTGACCGTATCAAATCACCTTGATTGTGTCAAATCACCCTTGACCGTTGTCGAATCACTTCGATTGGGACACTAAAGCACTCTAAGAGTTATTGGCATTTCAATTTCAATCTATGCTCACATGATCTAATGGTTCATTTCATAGCCAAATCATACCATTTAAACATTCGTAACATGTATTCCACCCCCGAGAGTTATAAATCCGAAAACAGTAAGAGAAAAAAAAGGGGGACATGAACTCACAAGTTTGCGTTCTGCTATCTCGTATGCTCAAAGGTCCTTCTATGAGTCGTACAACTACCTACACACGTGCCATGTTTTATTAGACGTTTAGGTCGTGTAACATCTCTTTGTATTTGTTGTTATGTCTTAGCATCCTTGAGTTACGTTTTTGAAGTACTTGTATTATCCCAAAGTATATAATTGTTTTGTTAAAATAATAATATTTTAACTTAAATTATATGTATTAATCATTTGGAATATTTGTTAAAACAATATATTCTAACTTGGTATATCATGCAGTTATACGTATGTGTTCTCCCAAGGATGGGTATAATCATACTTGTGTATATTAGACTTGTGTATTTGCCAAGTATTGGTGGCGTATTCCGGTGTATATTTATACGTACGAGGATACGCATTCTTATTGTGTTTATTAAGTATTCTTATACTTAATTTTTGTATTAACTTTTCCGGAATAATATTTCTAATAAAAATATATATTCTCAAAATATGTATTTTAAGAAACTTACATAGAAAAATTATTTATAATTTTTCATTTGGCAAAAATAATTGTATTTTCGTTTGAACCTCAAAAATAATAGATTTTCAAGTTTAACTTAGAATATATATGTATATATATAGATATATATTTCACCCAAAAATAATGTATTATATGTTTATTTTAAGAAAATATATATTTTCTCCCAAAAATAATATATCTTCTAATAATTTCAAGAAAACATATATATTTTTCTTTACCCAAAAATAATATATTTTTTTCTTGTCAAAAATATGATTTATTTTATAATACTTATGAAAATCATATTTTTGTTCCCTTGGTCTCCAAAATACCGTTTACCAAAATATACTTACGAATCTAATTCCGGAATATTTATTGTAACTTATATTCCTTGTTCGGTTTGCCCAAACTTTGGGTATAAATTATATTATTTATTTCTTGGGATTTTGGTAATATTTAGTATTGTATTTCTTGGTATTTTGGTGAGTTATATTATTTCAAGCCCTAAAATAATATAACTAATACAAATAATATACAAATAATCACTCACATGGTGACATCTAAATATATATTCTCCTAAATACATATTTAGTCACTTTTATTATCAAAAACCAACCTCCAATATTTTGTAATTTTTGTAACAAAAATTATGGCAAACTTTATATGAAAAATCATGGTTAAAATATACTTGTAAATATTTGTTTAAATATTTTCCTAAGTGTTTAATTTCTAGAAAAAAATTGCCATAGTTTCCCTTTAAAAATGGAGGTTTCCATGCTTTCAAAGCATATCATTTTCTTTTATAAATTATCACAATCAACAATAATCCAAACAATACTTACCAAGTGCCATAAATCAAGCATTAATCACTACTTCATGAACTTGAAAATTTATAAAAATTTGTAGTAACTTACTAGTGTATTAAGTAAGCTTAGTTACCCTTTAAAGTGTGGTTATTTATTTAAAAATATCATTCTTGTAGAATTTAGATCTTCACAACTTGTAAAGTGATTTTCTAAAAATATTTCTTCTTTAATTTTTCTTGTTAAATATATATTTCTTCACTTGATTAACCACTAAAAATGTGATTAGTTTCTTTAAGAACCAAGTCTATGTAAATCTTGTATTTTAACTTAGTTTCTTGAGAAATCTATCTTTGAAATCATCATTCTACAAGTCTTATAACATGTTTCATACTTCATCATACATAAAAACAACTTCATCTTTCAAGTTCATGTTTACATAAAGGATGATCATTATGATTTCTTCAAGATCCATCCTTATACTTGCTAGATCATGTGTTTAATCATCATCAAGCAAGGTTATTATGATAATCAACATTAAAAACATAAGAAATCAACAATCAAGTATACTACATACCCTTAAAACAACTTGTTCTTCATGTATTTAAGCTTTATGTTCATGTTTATGCCTATGTTTTCTTGAGATTCTATAGATTAACATGATACATAACACTTTAACCATCAAAATCATGAGTAAAAAAGGATCAAAGAGTCTTACTACTAGCACTAAGGCTAGGGAAGAACAAGAAGCAAGATGATGAAGAAAATAGGTGGTTAATAGCTCCTTGTGAAGGTCCTTCCAATTCCGATGCTTCCAAGCTTCCTAACTAAGCTCCTAGCACCTTAGAACCTTCTTAGAATGGTTGAGATTGGTGGAAGTATGGTGGTAGTGTGGTGGTTGTAGACAAGGAAGGAAGGAGAGAAAGGGGTGAAGCTTGAAGATGATGAAATGGTTTAGATGTAAGTCTTATGGTTATAAGTAATGATTTTTCCAACATCAGATAATCTAGTGGATTTTATGTTTCAAAAGCTCTAGACATATCAAATAAATAAATACAATAAAATCTTGGTGTGGGTCCCATAATGGTGACCGTAAGTGGGGGGGGGGGTATAAGGTTGGGTTTCAAATGAAGTTAGGAATTCTAGTTAGGTTATAAGGAAATTAGTTAGTATTATATAGGTTTAGTGTTTGTAGGATGTATTATGATGTTCGGTGACCATAACTAGCTCGGAAATGTTAAAACAATGCTTCTAGTGTAATTTTGGTGTTTCGGGTAGTGTCCGGTTGTTCGGTTGGTTACCAGTTCGTTAAAGTGCTAAATTACTCAGTTTAGTGTGCTTTATGTAGTCTTTTATGACAGTTTCGATTCCCGACACTTAGGAAAGTATTCTGGACTATTAAACCAGAATTCTGCATTATATTTAGTTGTTAAAATGCTGAAAATTGCTGAATTTTGGTGTTTTCTGCAGAATTCTGCAGTTTTAGTGTGTTTGTGGCACTTTCCGGCACCTAAATCATCACTAGGAAGGCAGTTTTGTAATCCCTACTTTCCTACACACTATTCTAGTGTAACTCTTGGTTTTGGGCTCATTCTGTGTCTTAACATCACGTTTGTCTAAGTACTGAACTCCCGTCAGTACTTCTAGTTTGTCTGATAACTGTGCTAGCTTTGTTTCGTGCACTAATTGTACCATGCTGTGTTGCATGTAGTAATGATAAAAATTTTGCAACATGAAATGCCATTGTATGTATACGACAGTAATCAGAAAATCATTCGTCCTGTTAATATAATCGCGCATAGTCATTAAAGAACAGTTTACTATTTATTATTGTACGGAACACATGGAAAAATGCCAGTTGTCACAGTAAGATTGGCTAGCTATCAACAAAGAATAGCTGGAGCTTATAACAAGAATGTCAGGATCAGAAAGTTTCAAGTTGGTGACATGGTGTTGAGGAAAGCATTCCAAAATACCACAAATCCTGCTGATGGCAAGTTAGCACCAAAATGGGAAGGCCCTTACCTAATTGAAGCTGAGGTAGGAAAGGGGGCATATCATTTACTAACTATGGAAGGAGATCTATTACCAAGGGATTGGAATGCTGTCCATTTAAAAAAGTACTTCATGTAAGAAGGATCCAGGATCCTTAGATATCCTTATACACAGATTATGTTAAGGATCCTCAGAGGATACATGATCCTCATTCTGGTAATGATTTCATTATTATTTCTCTAATTCTTTAATTCATTTGATGAAGGAGTGGGTATTAGCATCCCTTATCCTATTTCATCAAGTTCTGAGTTTTGCAGAAAATAGGTGTATTTTTTACAAAGGATCAAGTATTCAGTCAAATCTCCAAAGTTTTTAGGTTTATCCCCAGTTTATGGGCTTGTCCCCAGTTTAAGGTATCTATCACCTACTACGAATCAGGTTCTTACACCTTCGCCAGTTGCGTACGATTATCCTAGTACAGTTTAAGGCAATGGGACCAGTACCCCCTTTAGGGGTTGACAATTTCATTGTACTGGCTGTATTTAGGATCCTAAGTATAATGGTAGACGTACCATACATTCGTTCCTAAGGTTTCTAACATTTTCACATTTGCTAAGGTTTTGGCATCTTCATGTCACTAAGTTTGGATAGTCGCCAGTTTGGGCCATACTTCAGTTTACACAAGATCCTTTGGGCTTGTCCCCAGTTTGTTGGGCTTGTCCCCAGTTTTTGGGCTTGTCCCCAGTTTGTTGGGTTTGTCCCCAGTTTATTGGGTTTGTCCCCAGATTGTTGGGCTTGTCCCAAGATACTAATACTTGCTTTGGCAGTTGGCTTAGTCCCAAGTTATATCTTATTGCAGGTTTCCAAAGCTAAACAGTTAAGGATCCAAGATCCTAACTTTCTACTAGATTTTATCCTTTGTTGGTACAGTTGTAAGTGTTAAGGATATAGAATCCTAACTTGGATTCTCTGGTATGATCCTTATTAACTTTAACTTATTCTTGGTTTGTTAATTATACCCTTATTCTTTGTCAACAGGATATATGATCCTTGATCAGATAGTGTTTTATCTTTTGACTTAAACCAATTTCAATATACATTTGATATTCTAACAGTTATAAATCCTAAGATTTTAGAATAAGAATTGACAAATAAATGTATAACATTTAAAGACTAAATCAACAAACACAAGAGATAGCTAAAAGTTAAAGTTTTATTTATTTAACAGATTAACCCTTTAAAAGGTTGTCAAAATTGCTAACCCAGGCTTCTACCAGCAATACGTGGCCCGTCCACTTGGGTTGGCAAAGGGTGTCCATACTAAAGGTTCTAAGTCATGCAGGAAATCAAAAGATGAGGGGCATCAAAGGCTTCATCCCCCATAAACAGAAGGACCCTTCCACCTTTGCTATCCCCCTATTGTCTTAAGGATCAGTGATCCTTAACCCTAAAAATATTGTTCAAAGTTATTACAGACCAATTATTCGAAATCAAAACACCATAACCATAAAACAAACTACCAAATCAGAAAAATGGGCTCCGACCACGTCTAGAATTATCCATCATCGCCCGTTTGTGCATCTCACACATTCAGTGCCTCATCCACCTTCTCTTGACCCCCTTTGCCACTGCAACCAGCCGTTGCCTCTTCAGGATCCTTGACATCACTACCTCCGGCTTCAAGAGCTAGCACCTCCTTAGGTTCACCCTCATCTCCAAGTTCAGCCAGCCACTTTGCCTAAGCCTCCAAGTCCCATTCAGACCTGTCAAAAGAAGGATCAACAGCTTCTTTGGCCATTTGGAGCTTGATCCTCAGCATAGCGATAGCAGCAGACAACTTGGCTCCATCCATGAACCTCGCCTTCTCCTTGTTGGCTGTGATCTCCGGAAGAATCAACTCCTTGTGCAAGGTGTTGCTGTCCTTCTCTAGGGAGGAGATCTTCTTGTCCTTGGCAAGGGCAATCTTCTGGAGGTCTAGGATCTTTTCATCAGCTTCAGCCAGGCGTTGGTCCAGGAGGATCTGAACTTCAGCAAATTTCTTCACAAGAAGAATTCAATGATCAAGATCCTATATCCTCAAAAGGAATACGATTTCAGGATATAATATCCTTACCTCGAAGACATAGTCATGAAGCTGACGTTCCATCAGAGGCAACCCTTCAGAGAATTCAGTGGGATTCTTCCTTTTGGTTCCCTTACCCCTGGTGCTCACACCCTTAGGCTCAGGGTTGCTTTGGCTTGTAGCCAGCTCTTTCTTAAGGGACCGTGGGGATGCAATGTCTTGAAGATCAGCCACAGTGAACCTGGAAGTAGACTTGGAAGATTTACCAGCACCTACAAGCATAGTACACAGATAAGTATTCATATTCTAATTTTATTTAATAATTGTATATGCGCATATATGGATACTTACTTGACATGGTGTAGGAAGTGGATGAAATTTCTTCTGGATCCTTTGACTTTGGTGGAAATGTTCTGATGGCAGGATCAAGCTTCCAAAAAGCTTCTACTCCCTCTTTGGTGACAGGTGATTCTTATGCGACAGGGTGATAGCTGCATAGACAAAAAGAAAGTATCCTCAACAGAAAAGAAAGATTTTTACCGTTGTCCTAATCTAATGATCCTATATCCTACCGTCTGTATTCCATTTCTTGGGAAGATGACCTCTGTTTGGAATGAAATCCCTTCTCACAAAAAAGAATTGATTCCTCTAGTTGGTGTCATTCTTGGTGGTCTTAAGGATTGGATGAGGTTGTTGGGGTTTGGATTTTAAAAGATATCGGTGAGAACGATGGCTTACTAGATTATACAGTTGGCTCAACTCAGACATGCCTATGTCTATACCTTCCTGTTCTACAATGTGCTCAAGTGTGTATAAGACATTCCACACCATCGGCATAGCTTGGATGTAGCATAAACCGGTCAGTGTGAAGAAGCCCTGTGTGAAGATGGGAAAAGGATATGTGAACCCTATCTAAAAGGGGGCTGCAGGGAAGGTGATCCAGGTGTCCGATACACAGTCGCTTTTGGTTGAAGAATCAAAGGGCTGGAAAATTGTACCATCTGGGAAACAGGGGCATAACTGATCAACTTCAGGATCAGTGAATCAACAAAGCTCCAGGGAAGGGTTTTTGGTTAGACCTTGACTCTTCAATGGGCTATTATGATCAGGATTCTTGGCGGGAGAAGAACGGGTACTCATTTTCACCATGGATATTCGAAGAACAGAGGATCAGATAACAGAAGATTAGAGAGAAGGAAGAAGGAAATACCTGATGAGATATTTTAATGAGGATTTAAAGGGGAGGAACTCGAATATAAATGCAGATTTCAATCCTTATCTCTAACCTATTTATAATGATTATTGTTGCAGGAGATGACTATTGCTGACATCAGCACTGTAACGACTATATCTACTAGCAACTGCTAGTCCGCAAATCGTTGAAAGATGACTATCTAATCGGATATCAACTAGTCATGTTTGGGGGCAATTGTTAGGGATAGAATTTTATAGCATGTGGATCACGGATCCTCAAGTGTAGCCTGGATCATGGATCTTCAGTTTAGTATGGATCGAGGATCCTCAGGAGATGATACAGGAAGGCTAAGGATCCAGGATCCTATTTATTATTCTGAACTAACAATTGTTTCCATCATCTTTTAGATTGTTTTGCAGGTGTATTCGAAGGAGACTTGGTCCTGCCGAGATTCCAGGGGAATATGCTTGACATTTGTGCACGTGCAATAGCTCCATGACCGTTATGGTGATCGTGGGGAGGCTAGCACCAAATTCGGATAGTTTGTTACTTGGATATTTTCTAATTTTAAAGGGGATAACAAGCTTTATTTTGCAATTTAGTTACACACATACACGCATCTTGAACTCCCTGCAAACACTTGGCGATTACACATACTAACACTCTAGCAACCATTGTATCAAGCTTGTTATCATCCAAAGTTGTAAACTTTATTTGTTCAATATAGTTGAGCAATGCCCGATTTGCCGGAAAGCTTGCTTAGACCAATATGGGGAGCATGCTCTGCACTGTAAAGAACTGCCAGGTTTTAAGTATAGGCACGACTGGGTGCGGGATGTCTTGGGGGACATCCTCAAACGGGCGGGGATCTCGGTGAAGAAAGAAGCCCCCGTAAACTTTTTGACAGATCCGAGGGAAGGAAGATCCACATTGCGCCCCGCGGACGTTTTAGTTTTCGGGTGGGATGCAGGTAAACACGCTTGTGTTGATCTTACCGGGGTTTCCCCCCTTGTAGGCCTTCGGGATACAGGTTTTGTCCCTGGTCAGGCGATTGCAAGGGCGGCAGCAAAGAAAATGGACAAACATGCCAAAGCCTGCGAGGATAATCAACATTTCTTTATCCCTTTTGCCTTTGATACCTTTGGCTCGCTAGCCCCAGAAGCCATCAGATTTCTTGAACGGGTCCAATGGGTTGTTCACAACAACATTTCGTCTCCTAGAGATCGGGGTTTCGTTTTTACTAGGTTATGTTTCGCTATTCAAAAGGGGGTAGCGGCGCAGCTTGTTGCCCGCTTACCGGCTATCTTGGTGTAATTTGTTTGACCTTATAAAAAAAATATAGTTGATAGTGATAGTTTTCACTATCCGAGGTTTTTTATGCCGGAGATCATTTATTGATCAAGGGCTTTTTCCTCGTACAAATCCTTGTGTTCATCATTCATTTTACTCATTTGTTGTTCATACATTTGTTCAATTAACCAAGCATCTAACCTCACAAAAATCAGATTTGGTTACATTATCCTTGTGTGATTTTTGACCAAAACATATACCGCGTACTAAAACGTATTATAGATGACAAAACGTATAACAACTGAAAACATACATAAAAGTAAGCATGAAAACATATTGACAAAACATAGACCAATCGAAAACATACATAAAAGTAAGTACGAAAATATATTATCTTTGACACATGTACATAAAAAAGCACCCGTAAAACTCAAGGGGGTACAATGATATTTTACCAATTTTTTATAAAGCTAAGGGGTGTATGTGACAACACTGAATGTTGAGAGTGAAAAAAAGTAAAAGAAATAAAAGACAAAAAAAACCTTGATTTGAATAATGCTATAGTGAAAAACAAAGGCGGACATAGCTTAGAGGTAGGGGTGGCTTTCGGTACCCTCAACTTTATCGGCGAAGTGTTAAACTTTCTTCTTCTTCGTTTTATGTATCGGGATAACCCTGAGCAAGTATTAGGATACACCTAGATCAATTTTTTTACGCTACCCCTGTTTTTTTCTGTTAGATCCGTCCACTGGTGAAAAACATTTTAAGAAATGTTATATACCATATAAAAAGTAAAAATTTTACGGGTCCTTTCATGTTTTTGGTGTTGAGCTGGTGTCTACCCGGCCATGCTCAAAGCCGGCCTTGACAAGCCAAAAACTAAGCTTTAATTTTTAGCTTGGTTGAAAATGCCGAATTAAGTTATATGGACTCGAATTATTACCGGATGGAACTCAAATTCGTGCTAAGTGACTCATTGAACAACACTAACTTGTAGTTATTGCAGTTCCATGTAATAAACTAATCACAGTTTTAACTTTGTTGTGTTAACATCATCTTTGAATATCACTTGTAAACGTATTTAAAAAATAAAAAAAAAATCTATCTGTCTTTATTTTAGTGAAGTAAAATGTGGGTTGGGGGTGTACATTACTAATATTACAAGGGCTGTTTTGAAATTTTGTAAATGATAGAAAGACATAAGGACACTTGTCAAAATGTAAATCAAGATGCAAGTCATATTCAATGACCACAAGTTTAGTTGGACCAAATCATGTTTAGGTGGGATGAACATTTATATACTCTTAAATAGAAAGGTCGGTGGACCACTCTTTTGACAATAATGCCCCTCAACAAATAAGACAAACACCAACCTTTCTCTCATCTCTTAAATACCAGTTCTTCTATACGCTTCTTTTTCCACCCATTTTCTTCCATTTTCTTCCTATTCAACACTTCAGATTCATCATCCTTCATATCCAGTTTGCAAAATCAAGTAAACAAACGATCAATTTGCAGCGTAGAAGACACGCAGATGAAGCCGATTAGGCTTCCGGAACCGCCCGGTAGTCCACCGAGAGGCGTACCGGACATCTTCGAAGGCGGTGTTTACGGTGTTGTGAAGCGTGCTGTTATCATCGGTAACGGTTTTCCGGCGTCGGAGAATCAGAGCGCCGGTTTACTTCGAGCGCTTGTAATCTATGATAATAAAATGTATAATAGTTCTAAAAAAAGTTTTAAAATGTATAATAGTTCTAAAAAAAGTTTGTTTAGTGATTAGTCATTTGTTTTCTCTTTTTGATGTCTCAAGTTCAACTATCACTAGCATCACCTTCAAGGACATTGGCGGTAGCAATGAAGTTCAGAACTAGGCCTCTCAGGAGGTCGCCAGTTCGAAACCGAGCCGAACCGGGTTTTACCGTAGTGGTCTTTTAGTGGGAGGGTTTTCCCCAGAACCGATGGCTCAACTATGCATCTAACTCTGACTATTATGGAGAAGGGGATGCATTTAATCGATTGAGGGCATCTCATAATGTTTATCCAGTGATTTAGTTGGCAATTCAAAAAATAAAATAAAATGTATAATAAAACATTATAGTTTTATAATTGTTCAAAAATATTTCATTTACTCTTAACGGGTTTTAAACATGTTCACAGTTTGGTTAATTTTCACTTCAAAACTAATATATAACTATTATAACAGTTTGTTTTAAGTTCAAAACTAAACCATAACTATTATCTCTATATAGATGAATAGTGTTTTTTTTTTCTTTAGTATAAACTTTTTCATTTGTAAATCATGTAGTTTAATTATTGTATTTTTTCTTTTATTTTAATCAAATTACTTTTCTACCCTTAAATAGTTTTTTAACGGACACGTTATTACTGTTTTAGATATAATTTTTAACTTTTTTTTCTTATTATAACGAGTGTGCCAAAGGTTTTTTTTAACGAACTCGCCGATACTCTTTTGAACATATTTTTTTAACTTTTTTTTTCTTTGTTATAACGAGTGCACCGAAACCGACCGAGTTTATATCGTTTACCTTTTTTTACCTTTGTTATTTACTTTATTGTTTTACCTTTTCTTGTTATTTGGATGTTTAGATCCGAGTTACGACGCAAATAGCCTAACACATTTAAATATCATTTTATTTAATTTTACAAATTTATTTATCGGTTGTCAAGGTATGCTATACGTTCTGACTTCTAACCGCATACTTACGCAACGCGTGGATAATTAAGATCATAGTTTGTATAAAATGGTCAAGTTATATTTCAGATAACCGAATCATGAGCCTTTAGCTTTGGGTTTCGCTTAGGGTGTAAGGGGTGCATGCCTAATAAGATTAGACAAACTTTCCCCACACCCAATCTTATTGTGCCATGTCATTTCCCCTCTTTTTCTTTCATCTTGCCCAAAAAACATAAAGGATGAATGCCTAAAATGAGATTAGACAAACTAATTAAAAAAAAAACACATGATTGGTTGATATAAGTCTGGGCCTCACCCCTTACTCTCTCCCTCTTCTTTGCCACATGCGGAAACTTCTCCCCGAAAGTTCTTTACCGATCGGCAAAGGTGGTGTGGTGGTGGACTCCCGATCGGCAAAAGAGGATTGCCGAAGGGTTTGCCTAACCCACCTCGTACACCCTTATTTAGTGCATATTTAATACGGAACTTACCTTCAATAAAAGCAAAAAATAAAAATCAACAATTATATAATATAAATGAGGCTTAATACCAAATGCCTCAATGGTACTATTTTATTTTCTTTAACACAATATGCTCGAGGGTTCTGTTGTTCAATGATTCTTTGAATGTATATAACCGAACCTGAATTGATATAATCGATTTTCTATTTACCCTTAATGGTTTCATATATAGTTTATACATGATAACACTTCAAATATTGTTTTTAATACATGATAAAACTCGAGACACGTGACATTACGTCAACATATAATATTTAATGTATCTTAACGTTTTTGGAAGTAGTCACATTCGTTGTATAAGATTTTTTAAAGGCTAGAAAAGAAGATGGAGGGATAAAAACAAATAAATATAAGTTACACAAACCAGTTAAGAGATAAATGGTTACTTAATAAATAAAACTAGGTGACTTTCCCGCGTGATGTGGCGGGAATTCGGTCGGTATCTCTTTGGTTCATTATGTAAGTGAATTCGGTCGGTATCGATTTAGTTCGTTACAGTATTTTTTTTTTTAGTTAAATATAACTTTATTATTCCAAATTAGCAAATTACAAACAAGTGGCAGGTAAACTGGCACTTGGTTGAAACTTATGATATGTCCAAAAAATTGTGTTTTACATTGAAAACCATAAAAATGAATACCGGTGCCAGTTCCGATAATAATTATATTTGTATCGATTTCGGTATCAACTTGATGCGTCATGGTACTATTTTGAAGAATAAACTCTTTTTTTAACAAAGTTTTTATGGAAGCAATATGTAAAAAATTATTAAACACAGTTGGTATTCATTTTTATAAAAAAGATATAATGAATGAGACTTATCGATCGGTATCGCTGTATTGGTTTCGTGACACCAACCGCTATAACACCGACACTTGATATAGCCTACGATACAATATAAAGACTCTATGTCGAAGTTCGAACATACCCAGTTTTTAATAAAATTTACACAGGAAAGTCAAGAAAAGCAGTCAAACACAACTAGTTATTTAGTTTTTAAAGAGAACAAACGCAAGTATAAAATCAAATTAATAAAAAAAATTAAACATACTAAATGTATATATCATATATAAAATGGTTTTATTTATAACAATAACTAATACAATAATAAAATGATAATTATAATATAGATAATAACTATATTAAAATATCTATATGTAGTTACTATTGAACACTTACTATTAATATAGATAACTAGGTTAATTGATCGCGCCTTGTGACGGTACATTATCGCGAGCATTGGATTGGTATTGGTTTGATTCACTACAGTACCGGGACACTTGCACTCGTTAAAGAAATCAACCTGTGTTTATATCGATGTTGTCGTCGAACGGTATCGATTGGTTCAGATCATCACGGAATTGGTATCGAAATTCATTTATTGTCGTAGACAAGTTGTATACATGAAAAATTATTAAAACCAGAAACCATCAAAATGAATGTGGGTATTGGTATCGATTTTGTTCGGTACGGTACGTGTCAGCTTATCAAAAGTAAAAACAATAAATATAATACCCGTACAGAATTGTATAAATGAAAAACAGATACTTTAAAATAATAAATTACTATTCATCGTCCGTTTTCATTTGGTTGGTATCACATCGGTACAATGTTCATGTTCAATAATACTTATATCACAATGTTGAAAAGAAAACATTGCTATGGATTTAAATGTTTTGAAAAAGTTAACAAATACTAGATAAAAACAAAAGAAATTGGATGAAGATTAAAATATTTTAAGAAAATACATCAAATATTGAATATAGTATTAAAAAGTAAATGAAACATATATTAAAATATTAAAAGTAAGATTACTGTTCATGATCAATTTGAATTTACGTGTATAATAATAATTGATAAACAAAATAATTGAAACTCACATTCCCAACCTTTTTTATCTAATGATTAAAATTTTAATTTAAATAAAAAACCATCTTATTTTAACATATAACATCACTAAACTTTTAATAAAATAAATGATATTAAAATTAGAATATTATCTGAATTAAAAATATGTTAGCCTGCTAGGGATAATAAAAATAAGAGTGAATACATGTACGTAATGAAAAATAGAAAATTATAAAGAGTTATTGGATTTTACCACCCTCAACTATTTGCCATTAGCCGATGCCACTCCCAATTAGCAGTTTGACCCATGGCACTCTCAACTTAACACTTTGTGTGTCTTGTCACTCTAGGGTTAACTAGACACTAACTTGCTTAGTTTTATTATCATATGTGTCTATTAATATCCAATGTGGCATAATGACATGGAAAATGGATCCTTACACACCCTTAACACCTTATATAAACCCCTAAATCGCATAGACAAACCAGACTCAATTCAATCAACGCGATCAAGCTCTAATCTCTCAATCAAAGACATTGCTCCGATTCAAGCCAAAATCCATATAAACAAAGGTGCGTCTTAGGTTAGGGTTTATTGCATTTTGATGTTGTATGCTGGTTGATTCTGATGGAAGGTATCTAAGTTATGCTTTTGGTATGGTAGATGTTTAGACTTTAGTTTTGATCAACCCCAGTATATATTAAAAGTGATTTGAAGTTGCTTCTCATAGATATTTACCATCTTGCGTATTTTGAGTTAGCAGAGTATGCAATGGAAACGAATTGTTACAAATATACGGATTTTCATATTTATGGGTTGAATGTTGATGATGGAGAATTTAAGCGTTTTTTGAATGACAAAGATGTGGACATGGCCATGAAGGCTAGAAACTGGTCTGAACCATTCATGTAAGTATTTATTCAAGAAAGTCCAATGAATTCTGAACCTAAAGCCCAGTCCGGTTCCCAGCTCATTAAACCATAAGTCCAATCTAATTCCCAGCCTATTAAACCACACGCCCAATCTAGTTCCCAACCCATTAAACCATAAGCCCAGTCTAGTTTTCAGCCCATTAAACCACAAGTCCAATCTAGTTCCCAGCTCATTAAACGACAAGCCCAGTCCAAAAAACTAGTAGCCCACTCCAAAAAAAGTAGGCCATATAAAAAAAACAGTAGCCCACTCCAAAAAAATAGTCCCTGTAAAAAAACCTGTAATTCGTAGATCTGAATCTACTAGGTCAACTACCTCAAGTAAGGTCGGCCTTGACAACAAACTGTGAGGTAGTGCGTGGTAATTCTAGTAAGACTGAGGTCGGAGAGGTCTCGAATTCATGCTCACTCTCGAAGTCGTGAATATCGATAATCTCGCATGAGTGCGACATTTGTGACACAATGTAACCGTAGTAACTAAGTGTGTGTTCAAAATGAAAAAAAATAACACATAAGGCATAGATAAACAAATTAACACGTATGCACATAAACTTTTTATAGTTTTCATACATGATTCAAATCCATGTTTATTTTAAATCATTGGCTTCGTGAATTTTGGGATTAAATCTCAAAACTCTTTGGTTGAAGTCTAGAGCTTTCCAAGAAAACGTCTAGTTCGCTAACAACCATTGGCTCTGATACCAACTTTTGTCACACCCCAAAAATGTCGCAGTGGAAATACAAACGTGGCAGTGACGGAGGTTGGTACCCATAATTGTCTTAGTGGTCGATGCAATATTTATGTTGGACATTTGGTTTGTTTTAAACATAAGTGTTAATTTCAAACATACGTCACAACCACATCATAGTTGTTTGACCATTAGGGGTCTTATTACACACGGTCTCAAAAGTAGTTTAAATGTGTCCACACATTATTTAATTACAATCGCATCACGCAACCACATGACAACACAAGCCAAAATCCCCGAAGCCGAACTCATGCACCTGAAGAACACGTAAAAATCAAGTGTCAACACAATGGAGGGTGAGTTCACATATCCAAATTTGTAACAATTTGTTTAAGGAAAAATTTTCTTATTATAGATTTTTAATGATAAAACATCCATATATGTTTAAGAAAGTTAATTTTATTTTCTTCATAAAAATCTGAGGGTGATTCATCCGGAATTGTTTATTTGAAAACTCTCTGATGAAATTTTATACCCATGGTTTCAATATTAAAATTTTGTCATTCTTTTAGTTTCTTAAGTTTGGAAGACGTTACGAGCTATATACTATTATTGAGGCAATAATCAATACTAGACAATTATAGAATAAAATTCACGCTATATGGACACGGAGCTACCGGTCACGACGGGGTTGTCAACTCGATAGATCTATCAATAATTCCACGTGTTCTATTGACGTGCGTGCGGGTGTATATATTTTTAGTATATTTTTAGCTCTTTTTACTCGCCGATTTCAAGTTTAAAATTTATAAAACATGATATTCTACTATCACTCTACACAAGTGTTAGGGCAAGTGCACCCATTGCGGACGTAGTATAGTGATGGCAAGATACCGAGGTCGTCCAAGGACACAAGATCTTTTAATACTGGCTTATCGTCAACGTCTAATAGAATCAAACTTTTAGAAAAGATTTTTAAAACTAACAAAAGATAAATTAAAAACCGAAAATAAAATAAAATTGAAAAAAGATAGACAAGAAAGAATCACTTGGATCCGACTTATCTTTCTTGTACCCTTTTGATGATTTATGCCCTTCGGGCATTTTCAGAGATTATCTTAGTTATAGTAGTAGGCCCCTCTTGTGAAGGCGACGTTACCCTCAACCTAGTGGTTTGAGTCAGCAAGGATACAATCCCACTAGGTCGGAATATTGAAAGATAATTAAGTGAGTTATTAATACAAAAAGTGGTGGGCCCCCTTCCAGGCAGCGGTCACCCTCAACCCGCTGGTCTGAGTTAGCAGGGATACAGTCCTCGTGGGGCTGGTTTAAAGTTTTAATAGTAGTTTATAGATAAAGGATTCAAGCTTTTTGCACCTCTCCTGTGGTGGGTAATGCCCGCTCTGACTCGTGAGGTGTTACTAGGCTTGAACCAGGTTCTCGCAGGATCTATACACTGAACAAGACATAAACTTTACCCAACCACCCTTCTAACCCCCTTCCAGGCAATTAACAAGCTTTATATAGACCGTAAAGACACGAATATGTGAATCAACGACATATGAAGAATGATTAGATAAATTTGCCTTCATTATAAAAAAACTAGTTGTTAAAGTCATTAATACATACCCAATTAAAAAGTTGCCAGAGATTGGAAATCATAAAGAAAATATATAAAAGATATGTCTTCACCAAGTGATGTAAGAGTTTAGCCAACCATGGCCTTTGTTTGACAAAGACTCTTACTATTTATCTTGGATCCCGAGACTACACACACTCTAAAAGATGGAAAATGGATGATGGTGTTGTAGTGGTGGTGGAGTGGTGGCAAGTGAGAGAGAAATGGTTTGCCAAGGGATGGTTTGGAGTGGAACCAAGCACATCTATTTATAGCTAAAATTAGAAGCTCCACCACGCCCCGTGCCCGCCTGGCACAACCCCGTTGCATTTCTCTCTATCTTCCTCATTAACTGATTGCTAGATCTTGTAGAAACACGGCCCCGTGTATCAATGGCACGACCCGTGGACAAAGTACTTGCTGTACTATCACAGATTCTGAAAATCTTTGAGTTGACCACGCCCCATGTTGGCTTAGCACGGCCCCATGTTGGCTGCCAGTTTTTTCCTTTGTTGTTGTCTTTTCTTCTGCACAACATCCACCTTCGGACACAGCCCCGTGTCAAGTCTTCTGATTTTGCTATTTTGTGGTTTGGATGTGAATTGGGGCTTGGCGAGTTGTGTCAATTCCTTCTTCTTTGTATTTATGTTGGTTTTTGCTGTCTTTTTGCTTCTTTTGCACATTTAAGATCTTTTGACCCTGAGAATTAAAAAGGAACAGAAAACCAAGATTTTTCCAACATTAGTACTTAAAAAAGTTGCTTTTACGCCGTATTTGATATAATTTATATGTTGTATTTTAAGCAAATCAAATACCCTCACACTTGAATCTTTGCTTGTCCTCAAGCAAAACTCTATTACGTGGCTTACACACCCAAACGGGATGGGTAGACTAGAAGGTTTTTTGGGCTCATCTTTAGAGTGTCGGGAATCCAGGTTCTAAATATATTTTGTTTTTATTTTATTTACAATTTTATTCATCATGATCTATTAAAAACACAAGTTTAGAAAAATTATTTACTTTGGGCATAACATGCCTTTATAAAATTCTATTTAGTTATATACAAATTTACACACCTCACAAGTGGTCACTTAACAGTCGGCCGATTATGTATTAAGTGAAACGCTCATGCCCGAGTTTGGAACTTACTCCTACCATAGGCTTGACAATTGATCAAATCTCCTCCTTTTGACGTTAATTCCTTATAAATATCAAGAGGGCTTTTGAAGGGTAGGTGGTGGTTCGGGTTTGGTATGTTTTATTGAAAAGGGTGAAAAGCGTAAAATATCGATTTTTCTATTGATTTGTGGCTTAGGAAAAAATACTTTGTCATTTTTTTCTGATTTTTTTTTGTTGCCAAAGTTGAAACCGAGCCGTAATCGTAATTTCATAACCGATAGGTTTACAAAAATGAAAGATGAAAAATGAAAAGGTTTATTTTTGTGGGTTTGGAAATGAAAAGGTTTTAAAGGTTCAAGGGGTTTAAATAGGGGGATGTTTTTGGGTAAAGCAAAGAAGAATAAAGGTTTTGTTTTGAAAAAAAATGGGTTGGTCCTAATGCCTCTATCATTTACTTACTTGGATTTTTGTCGGTAAGGACTTGGAATGTATTGCATTGCATTGTCAAGTTATAAATTCATGAGAACCAAACGGGCTATTCACACAAGCAACGAAAATTGAGCAATTAGTATAGATGTATATTTGTATGCTCGATAATGGCTCAAAACTCACTTTTGTGGGAAAAAGTGTTGTAGTGTAAAAATGTATATATAATAAAATTTTACAAAGAGTTGTCATGCCCGTTTTTCGTAATTTTCTAAATTGGTCCTTTTTATCACGACACAACCAGTTGTAAATTCGTAAAAAAACATAATTTTTAGAAATTATTTTATCCAACTAAACAAAGATAAGTAAAAAAAATAAAAGGAAATTTTTGAAAAAGTTTGGGGTGATTTGCGGTTCCAAGGCGAGTTTTGTGTAAGGCTTGATTCAGGACAAACGATTCAAGGTTTTTATTATCCCCCCCCACACTTAAATTACACATTGCCCTCAATGTGTCCCAAATAAGATTTATTTTGGTAAAATGTGTAAAAAGTGTGAAAATAGCACAAAAATTTGGTTACTGCCACTTACAGTACGAGCGCGTGCTATGGGGACACGGCCCATGTCCAAAGTGCCAGTAACAAATTGAAATCGAAAGACTTACAGTGGGGTGTCCACGGGGGCGTGCTGGGAGAGCACGGCCCGTGCCACCTTCTGGACACAAATTTTTTTACAGCAGTAAGTTGGGCACAGGGGCATGATGGGTGAGCACGGCCCTGTGCTGCAGCCACTGTTTTGCAGTTTATGAGTCGGGAGGCCTCTGATTTACGTGCATGGGTTCCATTTTTCTTCATCCATCTTGTGTTTCTGCTTTCTTTAACACTTTTATTTAAAATACCACCATCCAGTCATTCATTTCATTAAAAATAAAAACATTACAGGAAATTAAAAATTACAAACCTACATAAAACTAAGATAGATAGATAGGATCTTGAGAATGACTATCCGGGATCATTTTTGAACAACCCTAAAGCTACGTTCCTAGATCTACAAATGTTAGATGATGGAAGACTAGAGCTTTTGTGGAAATACTCAATCTAGAGGTCGTTGAGTATTTCTTTGATCTCCCTTGGAAGAAAGATAAGGGGTTCCTCTCCTGCCTCCTCTTTAGGGGGAGCTGTCACACCCCAACCGATGGCGGAATCATCAGGGCACGACACTGAGCGAAATAGATTGTACAGAAGAATCCATAACAACTAATGTTACCAAATATTTATAAGTCATGTCCCATACCACAACATATTCAGTAAAATAATTATTACAGACAAAGCATCTCAAAGACAAATAAAAGGTTGTTCCGACAACTCATAAAATTAAATTGTTTGTTTCTAGACTCATCCTAAGCTCGATTCCATGAAAGCAAGCAAAGCATCCTAAGCAATCAAACACCTGTCACATACGTTAAAATAGAGGTCAATACACATGGTGTAAAGGTGAGCATACAAGTTTGATAGTATAATAGATAATGAAAAACGTTTACGCATAACCAACATGTAACATGTAGCAAAGTGAAGCTAGTAGGTTATCGACAATGAAATATGCACAGACGTGACTGCGAGTTGTAGAATGCGCAACACATATCCCCATTGGGACCGTGAAGTAAAGCCCTTAACAACCCCTATCCACGACAGGTGCTGAGTCCAAACAATAGTACTATCGTTGCTAAGGTGTCAGGAAATAATCACTATGTAAGCATAACATACAAGCATTCATCGAATAACACGTAGCATGCAATAACGGTCAGCGTATAAAAGTGTTTGCGTTGTGTGTCGATTGTGATTTGAATAAGGAACGTATGTAACACCCAAAAGTGCATAAAGCAAAAAGGGTTCGAGTATACTCACAGATTGTGTTTAGTAAATAAACACTCTCTTGTATTGAAGGGAGCGCTGGAAAGTTAGACTGATTACAGAATGATAGCATAAGCGATTAAACGGCGCGTTAAACGGTGAAGAGTAGACCAAGTGACGAATGGTCATCCGATCGGATGATAATCGGAACGAATGATCATTCGAGCGGATGTCAATCCATTCGGATGGTCATCCAGTCGGATGCCCATTCGGTCGGATTGACATTCGTTTGGGATGAATGTGTTTGTGCATGATGGCTTTGAAGTTTTTGTTGTAGCATTTTGAAAACAGAGAAGTATCTCTACCTTTCAGGTCGCTCGATCGAACGGTCATCCGATCGGATAGTCGTTCGATTGGAAGGCGATCTGATCGGCGAGACATTTCCAGTGAGAACAAGTTCACAGCAGGATGGTCATTCGATCGGGTGGCAATCCGATCGAATGGCAATCCGTCAGAACTGATGATCTTTGAAAATTGATAAAAGTTTAAGTGTTGAAGACCAGGTGCAATCCGATCGGATTGTCATTCGATCAGATGGCAATCCGATCGGACGACAATCCGTCCAACAATCTGATCATTTTGAAAACTTGAATATTTTGTTAAGTTTGAAAAGTTTCTGGTTTGATCGAGACGGTATGACAACGTGTTAGACAACGGAAATTCCACCAAGCCCAAGTTATCTGATCAGATAGGAATCACCCCGTTTGGTCAGTTAACTGTTCTTGACGGTCTTTCATGTTCAACCCGCTAGTCGGTTATCTCGTTGATAAAAATCAGATCTTAGACACCACTTCGCTAGAAACGAGTAGAAAGTCTGAATGAGTTCCGATTCTATCGGTTTTGAGTGCATTGAGTGTAAAAGAGTTGAAAGAAAGTTATGAAACCATCTTTCAATCCTTCTAACCATGAAATGTTTACATCTATGCGAAAACAATGTTTAATTATGTGGAAATCCTTTAGATCTGAGTTGTTCTTGGTGGAATGAGGCCAAATCTTGAAGTTCATGAGAACCCCATGATGACATCATCCTAGAACACCTCAAATCCGCTGATTTCATGGTTAAAAGTGAAGATTCAAAGGTGAAAATGATGAAGAAGTGTGTGTAGATGATAGATGTACAATATTTGGGTTGAAAACTTACAAGAATCACGAGAAATCGAGAGAAAAGAGGGCTGGAACGTGCTGGTCGGAGGAGAGAGCTGTCACATCACTGTTGGTGATGAGACAGGGGGTATTTATAGGTTGCCAAAAGAGGAAAGGGGAGCACAAGTGTCGGATCGGATGGCCATCCGATCGGATGGCCATCCGATCGGATGGTCATCCGTACGGATGACCATTCGATCGAAGTGATCCGGCGAGTTAGGTTTCGACGTTTCGTTTTGCCTATTGAGCGTTGCGATGCGTTTAAGCGAGATTCGATTAAGCAATGCGATAGATTTAGATAATAGTCACACAAATAACATAACTAACATACAACCACATAAATAACCTTGCGTTTAGCGTTTGTGATTAGATTGCGATGCCATAGAGTTGCGATTGTGTTTCGATTAATCACCACAATCATAAAGTAAACATGCACATGTAACACATAAATAGCACACACACGTAAAACAATATACAGAACCTGTAAATCAAGGCTGTGAATGCGATTGCGATGCGATTAGTGATACAACGATTAAATAGATTTGCGATTAACATCGATTAAACCTCGATTATTATAGATACTCCACATAATACAACTAAAGCAAACAAATTAAAGGATTCGATTATAAGTCAAAATGTAAAATCAATAGTTAAACAAGGAGTGACAGATCGCAATTAGCAATCTTTTCTTCCTTTGACTTTGACTTTGACTTGTACTTTGACTTCCGAAACACGGGGTGTTACAGTCTCCCATGGTTTAGGGAATTTCGTCCCAAAATTAAGGTGCAGGCGTAACAAAAAACTGTGGATACTTCGCCTTCATGTCACTTTCGAGTTCCCAAGTGAACTCTGCGCCGCGTTTGCCTTCCCAACGAACCTTCCCAATGGGAATGCGTGAACGCCTGAGCTTCTTGGTTTCTCAGTCCATGATCTCGACAGGCTTCTCCACAAAGTGTAATGTTACGTCCACTTGTAGATCCTCAAGTGGCACTTGTAAATTCTGCTCAGGCAGGCACTTTCTAAGGTTCGATACATGGAAAGTCAGGTGGACGTTGCTAAGTTCCTCCGGTAGTTCGAGTCTGTAGGCCACCTTGCCAATCCTTTCTAGGATTTTAAAGGTTTCAACATATCGAGGTGCGAGCTTTCCTTTCTTGCCGAATCTGATCACACCCTCTCAAGGTGATACCTTTAGGAGTACGTGATCGCGAACGTCAAATTCAAGGGGCTTGCGGCGTATATCGGCATAACTTTTCTGTCGACTCTGAGCTTTCAGCAGGCTGTCTCGAATTTGGAGGATTTTGTCAATCGTCTCTTGCAACAGCTCAGGACCGGTTAGTTGCACGTCTCCGATCTCGTGCCATACGATAGGCGATCGACATTTTCTTCCGTATAATGCCTCAAATGGTGCCATTTGGATGCTAGAATGATAACTGTTATTGTACGAGAATTCGAACAAAGGTAAGTGTGCGTCCCAATTACCACCAAAATCTATGACACACGAGCAAAGCATGTCTTCAAGGGTATGAATCGTTCTTTCAGTCTGACCGTCGGTTTGGGGATGGAAAACGGTACTTAGATTGAGGGTAGTACCGAGAGCAGGTTGAAACGTTTCCTAAAGACGCGAGGTAAACCGACCATCGCGGTCAGAGATGATGTCACGAGGCGTCCCGTGACAACAGATGATTTCATTAGTGTAGATTCGGGCTAATTTTTCTACCTTAAAGTCTTCTCTTATCAGCAGAAAATGAGCAGATTTAGTCAAACGGTCAACGACAACCCAGATGCTGTCGTGACCTGATGGTGTACGCGGAAGTTTCGTTATAAAGTCCATAGCTATACTCTCCCATTTCCACATTCGGATCTCGAGTTGCACGAGTAAGCCAGAGGGTCTTTGTTGCTCGGCCTTGACTTTTGAACAAGTCAGGCACTTCGAAACATAGATTGTGATATCCTTCTTCATGCCCGACCACCAGTACTTGTAGCGAAGGTCCTGGTACATCTTATCGGCACCGGGATGAATAGAATATTGAGACTTGTGGGCTTCGTCCAGCAGAATTTGTCGTAAGTTAGTGCGCTTGGGAATCCAAATCCAAATCCGATCTAGATAATGGAATATACCATTCGATTTATTCACTAACTGCTCGCCATTATTGATGATCCTTTCCTTCCTCAAGGTGCGTTCGGTAAAACAAGCATGTTGAGCGTCATGGATAAGAGTCTCGAGATTGTGTTGGGCGTGAACATTACGAATGCTATGCAAATAGCTTCGTCTGCTGAGAGCGTCGGCAACGACATTTGCTTTGCCAGGATGATAACGAATCTCACAGTCGTAATCATTGAGAAGTTCAACCCATTGGCGTTGGCGCATATTCAGTTCCGTTTGGTTAAGGATGTGTTGTAGGCTCTTATGGTCGGTGAAGACCGTACACTTGGTACAGTAAAGGTAGCGTCGCCAAATCTTCAACGCAAAAACAACTGCGCCTAGCTCGAGGTCGTGGGTTGTATAGTTCTTCTCGTGGATCTTGAGCTGACGAGACGCGTAAGTGATAACCTTGTCCCGTTGCATGAGAACACAACGAAGACCAAGGTTTGAGGCATCACAATAAACAACGAAGTCATCGTTTCCGTCGGGTAGAGTGAGAACGGGAGTATTGCAGAGCATGAGCTAGAGGGTTTGAAAGGCACTCTCTTGTTCGGTTCCCCAAACAAAAAGCTTGTCTTTATGCGTCAAAGAAGTAAGCGGAACGACGATTTTCGAAAAGTCAGCGATGAATCGACGGTAATAGCCCGCCAATCCGAGGAACGAACGAACATCGGATGGTGATT
Source organism: Helianthus tuberosus (assembly GCA_030545235.1). Classification (NCBI taxonomy): domain Eukaryota; kingdom Viridiplantae; phylum Streptophyta; class Magnoliopsida; order Asterales; family Asteraceae; genus Helianthus; species Helianthus tuberosus. The sequence goes on from CM060448.1 coordinate 104,602,238, forward strand.
TTGGAGTAACCAACTCTTAACAGCTTCGATCTTCGTGGGGTCGACGTGTATTCCTTGACTATTGACGATGTGACAGAGGAATTGAACCTCTTTTAGCCAGAATTCACACTTGGAGAACTTGGCATAGAGTCGATTCCCTTGGAGTAACTTGAGACCCAAACGTAGATGCTGCGCGTGTTCGGATTTCAACTTTGAATAGATAAGGATATCATCGATGAACACGATGATGAAGCGGTCAAGAAATGGTTTACACGCGTGATTCATCAAGTCCATGAAAACCGCGGGTGCGTTGGTTAAACCAAAGGGCATTTCAATGAATCCATAATGGCCGTATCGGGTTCGGAAAGCGGTTTTTGGTATATCTTCCTCCTGGATTCGTAACTGGTGATAGCCTGAGCGTAAATTGATCTTCGAGAAACATGTAGCACCTTGAAATTGATCAAACAAATCATCGATTCGGGGCAGGGGATAGAGATTCTTGATAGTCAGCTTATTCAACTCCCTATAGTTGATGCACATCTGGAATGACCCGTCCTTCTTTTTGATGAAAAGAACTGGTGCGCCCCAAGGAGAGGTGCTAGGGCGAATGAAGCCTTTGTCAAGTAATTCCTGGAGTTGACTCGAGAGTTCGCGCTTTTCGGACGGAGCGAGGCGATAAGGAGATTTAGCAACAGGATTTGCTCCAGGAATGAGATCAATACGGAAGTCGATATCACGACTCGGGGGTAAACCAGGTAAATCATCAGGGAAGACGTTAGGAAAATCACGAACCACAGGCACCTTATCCATTGCCTTAACTTCCTTTTTCTCTGCTACTACAATGTGTGCCAAGAAAGCTTGGTATTCCTTGCGGAGATACTTGCTAGCCTGGACACATGACATGAGTTGGAGTTTCTTCGACACGACTTCTCCATAAACACACAATTGATCACCATTAGTGAGCGAGAAACGAATCATCTAATCGAAGCAAACGGCTTCAGCACGATTTTCGCGAAGAAAATCCATGCCTACTATGATATCGAAACTACCAAGCTGCATCGGAATAAGATCGATAGGAAAGACGTGATTGTTGAGTTCAAGCGTACATTCACGTAGAACAGAATTCACAGCAACAGTTCTTCCGGTGGCAACTTCAACGTCGAATGTTGTAGGGAGATGGGCGCGCTTATGATTAAGGAGCTTTTCAAATTCAAACGATACAAAACAGTTATTTGCTCCAGTATCAAACAAACACGAAGCATATATACCATTCACAAGGAACGTACCGTTAACCACGTTGTTATCTGCTTGAGCCTGGCAGGCGTTGATGTTGAAAGCACGTCCGCGGGCTGCTGGCTGCTGCTGCTGTTGATGTTGCTGCGGCTGCTGCTGTGGCTCTTGCTTCACCACTCTGTTGGGGCACATGTTTGCAAAGTGGTTGGGATCACCACATGCAAAGCAGACTCTTGCGTGTGCTGCGGGGGTAGGAGCTGCGTGTTGGCCCTGGGGAGCAGGAAGGAGAGCTTGTGGTGCAGGAGCTTGACCTTAAGCTAGAGCTGGAGGTAGGCGAGGACCGGTACTGCAATTAGCAGTAAAGTGGCCGTACTGGTTGCAATAAACACAAAATCTGCAAGCAATTCCCACGGGATGATGATAGGTACAAGTAGGGCAGAGCGGGTGAGGACCAGTATATGCATGCACGCTTGGCTGGCGGTGCATTGGTTACCGGTGCCGCTACTTGGCGGTTCTGAGGTTGAGGTTGGGCAGGAATAGCTTGGAGTGGAGCGGCAGCTATGACAGCGTAATTCTTGCTACTGTTGTTGTTGTTGTTGTTCTTTCTCTTGTGGCGGGGGGACTTTGAAGTTTGCGGAGCGGCGGTGGAAGCAGCGGTAACTTGGTGAAGATTCTTGGAGGCTTTATCAAAGTAACCAGCCCGAACTCGCTTGTCATTAATCTCGGCAGCGAGCAGGAAGGTTTCCTCAATAGTTGTCGTCTTCGCGGCTTGCACGAAATCAGCCACACAATCTGGTAGAGCACGTATGTATTTGTTGATGGTGATTGCAGGGGTAGTAACTTGGCCCAGACAGATTATACTCAGCTGCTTGAAGTGGGCAGTTAAACCAGCGTTGTCGCCACCCTCTTGTTTGATGTGCCAGAACTCGTCCTCCAACTTTTGAAGCTCATGGGGAGGGCAGAACTCCTTCATCATGATGTCCTTCAACTCATTCCACGTAAGCCCATAAGCTGCATCATTCCCTCGCTTGTTGTTAGTACATTTGTCTGTAGCTTCCGTCTGCATCGAGTCTTATGTATTTTATGCTGTGTGTGTATTTTTGTATATGTATAAACATGTATGTATTTGTATGTCTAGACAAATCAGGGAACGATGCATAACTGTTAAAGTGAAATCCGTCGGATGACTTATGTCAACCGAACGGGTGGCCATCCGAACAGATGACCATCCGATCGGATGACCATCCAACCGGGTGACACTTTTGCCTTCCATGATTGCCTATAAATAGCTGGTTAGGGCTAGTAGTTTAGGACCTTTTGCTGATTGCTGATGTGAAGCTCTGTCTGTCTGACTTTCATCTGGTTCTTCTGTACTTTTGTAGGTCCCCTTGATTCGTATGGATCGTCACAGAATTGTTTATCTAACCTAGAGTGCGGAATCCTCTAGATCAGATTTGTTACAGAAACGAGTAGAAACATAAATTCCAATTAAACAGGTCTTCTATTGATTATCCAAACGAAACGTTTTACAATCAACTCAAGACCTCACAACCTCACAGCCTCTCTCTGTGATCTTGCTCAAGAACCTAATTTCGAAATCTCTCACTCTCTCTCTACTTTCTCTCTCTAGAATTCTCTTACCACTCTTCTAAACTGAAACCCTAATCACAAAACATGTTTATATACCACATGTCTGTGAATTGGGCTTCCTACTAGGCTAGGCCATTTTCCAAGCCCATTACAACAATAAAGTCACTAACCAATAAGCTAAGCCTAATACAAAATATCCAAAGACTAAATAATCAAACTATTAAGCTGTTGTTACAGAATATGCACCAACAGACTCCCCCTTGACAATAGCTTCATAGTGTAACTTTGTCTTTAAACATCTTCATAGTGTAACTTTGTCTTTAAACATCTTGTGTTCTTTTGGTCTTTGGATAGTGTCAGCTACACAACTTCTGACATCAACAGACTCCCCCTTAGCTGATGCTTCCAATCTCCAAAACTTTCATTTGTTGTAGATCAGTTAGCTAGCAATCCTTGGTTAAGCAAGTAAGCTCCAACTCTTCCATGTCTCTTTCTCTTTCTGCAATGTAGTAGAAGGATCCTACCATGCATCTTCACACGTTCTGCATTTCACTTTCAATCTGCACTTGACTTGTATTCTGCACTTCATTTTGATATCTGCATCAATCTGTTTAGCAACACAAGCAAGTATCTCGAAAAACCATTAGTCTTTTTCACATTTAAAGATAAACCAATATTTTATCTTAACATGAAAAAACAACAACTTGTCAATTCAAAATGGAAGTCCTTTTAAAAAGAAATATTTTTGGTATTTTTGATATTTTAAGAAAGCAGTAAACTATTTACAAAAGAAATAAACACTCTATTTTTATGAGAATCACCGGTAAGAAGATCATATCAGCAAAATCAAACTGTTTTCACACTATTAGATAATTCTTTATTTAATTTTTCATGAAAAGCAGTCCAAGACGATTACCAGTATGTTTGTCCACTTAAAAAAATGCATGAACATTTCAAGTACCATTACCGTATGATACGTTAAGGTAATATTATTTCTGATATACTAGTGTGTCCCACTTCAGGATATACCCCCGCGATCAAGGTATGCACAAAGATTCATCATAGTAGGTGAGTATACTGAATTCATCCGTTTTGTTTTTCAACATTTAGATAATTGGTGAACAGGTCAGTACTTCCGTACAGCAGAGAGACCAAAATATCTAACGAGGGCTATGACAAATACCATTTTTTTGGTACGATTTATGCATTTTGCACATTTCGAATGACTCTCTATGAGAGCTTATTCATTTAAGGGTTTTGGCATTTTTAGCTCTTTTAAGATATCCTGGGTGTGTCTAGGTTAGCATATATCTGGATGCAGCAGAAGGACACCCCTGATATCCCCAGATGAAATAACAGTATAAAGACCCAAAACTTCAGATTTTGGCAATCTATCAACGCAGATTTAAGGTCATTAAACCATACACCACTCATGTGTTCCCCACTCATACACAGTTTATTTAGATTTATATCACCTTGGTAAGTTGATTATTTCATGCTTTTGCCTACTGGTACATCATATGATGAAGCTGCTATCACACTTAAGCAATTTAATCCAGTTTGAGTGTGACAGTCTAACTTGCTGATGTACTATCATTTCTTCTTTTTCACACAGTGATAACTCATTTTTAATTTTCTATTTTTTATGTTTTTTTTTAATTTTTCTAAATGTTTTTTGTATTTTTTATTTTTAATTTATAACTTACTCCCCCTAAACTCACGCACTATTTAAACTCTTTTTGGCTTAGGGAAATTTCTCCCCCTAAATTTTTGTTTTTTTGGAGCAAGTTTCAAAAACATAATAATCACTAAAGTTTTTCACAAACAGACTCCCACTTCAATCTGACAACAATTTTTTCACTTTTAAAGTTTTAGAATAATCATAATAATCACTAAAGTAAATAGTTTGTTACCCATGTTAACCTACTATTCACCTCAGACACTTTACAGGAACAACCACTGTCGAACACATCAACAGTCCTTCTTGGTCATCCTGCACATTCTCAACAACTTAGTTAGACTTAACAACCCAAACCTGACCGGTTTTGGGTTGACCATGTAAATCCACATATGATGCTTCTAACCAATATCCATCACACCTTGCTGGTGTCTTGGATGTTGTACTCGTTGTTGAACAAGATTTATAACTTCCACTAGGTCTTTTATCATGAGAGTTCCAATAAAATCTCGGATTTTCTGACCTCTGAAAATTATTATCTTGATACCTTCTTCTCCCATTACCAAACCATGAATTTTGGAAAAATTTTGGATTTTGTTGAACATTTGAGTTACTAAAACCCCTATGTTCGTTTCTTCTTTGAAAATTTCGATTACCAGAAATCTGGTATCGATTTTGATATCCAAAATTTCTATATTGACTTTGAAACCGATTTGATTTACCATTAAAATGACTAAATTGTGTAGAATTGCTTCTTGGTCTATCAAATCTTCTTGATGTTGAAGTCTTTGATTGAAATCTTGGTTGATTACGTTGACAATGTGGTTGCACATTATTATTTAAACCAACCCTATTCCCATCTTTAACTTCATCAACTTTTTGCTTATTTTTCTTCAAAGGACAACAACTTGCCATGTGCCCTTTGTTGTGACATCTAAAACAAGATTTTATCTTATAATTTCTCTTTTCTTAAATCTCTTTTTAAATGTTTTCTTCTTTTCGTCTTCAGTATCCTCATCGAATTTATAAGGTGTACTGCTAGACTCAACAGATTCTTTCAAAGTAACTGGACTATTTGGCAAGTCCACAGCTATCGGATCCACTACAGCTGGTGTCGTAGGCACAAAATCAATTAACTCATTTTCATCAGGCAGAAAATAGTAGTCTTGATCCTTAGAAGATGAAGCTTTACTAAACCCCACTCCCGTTCAATCATTACTCCTTTTCAGCCCTTTTTGAATTTGAGTCCTAACTAATGAAGATTTTCCAAATTTGTCTAACTTTCCTTTAAGTTCTACAATTTGGTCTTGTGCAACGGCCAATTCCCTGCACTTTTCAGAAAATTCATTAGTTTTGTCCTTCACAGTTTCACGAGCCAAATCAATGATCTATAACAGTTCATTGACTTTGCTTGTTAAACTGCTGATTTTTTGTTCATTTGATTTGAGTTCATTTAAGAAATTTGACTCTCTTTTAATCAAAAGAAAATTTGACTCTTTTAATTTTTCCAATTCAGCTAACATAATTTTGTTCTGCTCCGATAGTCTGTTAACTTTACCTTGTAGTTCAGTGCAATTATGACATGTATGACTTACAGATTCTGATTTTACCTTTACCTCTGCTGTAAGTCCATTCACATCATTCAAGCCCTTCAAAACTTCTGTCTCCTTCTTCTCAACATTCTCCTTATCTGCTTTCTTCATCTCTTCTACCACAACATTTGCATTTCCCTGATATCGCTTTTCTAATGCATCCCACATATCCTTTGAATTAGTGTACTTCGTAAATGTATGCTTGATGCCATCAGGTAAGGATATTTTTATTGCAGCTAAAGCTTTCTTCTCAGCATCAACTATAAGTTTCTCAGACTCATCCATCTTGTCATAAGAAATCACTTTAACTCTTCCTTCAATACGACGCGTAGGTGCAACATATCCATCTATCATACAATACCACATTCTGGTATCTTCACTCTTCACAACCGATTCAAACTCCTCCTTCCAGACATCATATTCTTTAACATTTATCAGCTGTGGCCACTTTTTAACTTTCTCACCAACATTGTCCACTTTAACCATCTTTAAACACGTTTTACCGTAATCGTACTGATAAAACTGTACAATATTTTTCTGAAAACTGTTTCTACCAAATTATACCGTTAGAATCGCCTCGAAAAAACGAAGCCAATGGTGCAAACGGTTTCGGCAGATGATCTACAGATCAAATTCTATTCACGAAAACGTTAATTCCTCTATGCGTATCTAATTACTCCACAAAAATAAATACTCCACCTTTTAATTCCTCTAGCTAATTTTGCTGGCAAACCAAGTTAATTTCGCTGGATGATGCTAATTATGCTAGCAAACTAAGTTAAATATGCTGATGGAGTAATTATAATTATGCTGGATTAAATTCGCTGGTAAATCAACACAATTTCGCTGGTTCGCCGGTCAGTTAATTTCGCTGGCTAATCAAGTCGCTATTACGACGACGTTAAATTCGCCGATCACCGTAATAATGTCACTGAGGACAATTATAACGGTCACCAAAGTCGCCTTTGGATTTAATTTCACCGGTTACCGAAGTTAAATTCGCTGGATCAGATAATTCCTCTGATTTGCCAGCGGAATTGTTAATAATGCTGGGAAATTATGGAAACTCAATAAGTTCGAATTTTCTGAAGATTTTCCAAATCCTTCTAACAGTTTCCAGCAAAATTGAACAACCAAATCAGCCCAAAAATTTCGAAAATATGAAGAACACGAAGAACAGTCTTCGAATCTTCAAGTCTTTCAAGCCAAAATTCCTCAACCAATCTGCCAGAACTATCCCGAAAATCTGCAAATCAGCAAACTAAAAACGCAGAAGATCAAAAACAACCAAATTGTAACACCTGTGTCATTTCAACCATCAAACAAATGCCAAACCAATGAAATATTGTATTTCATACTTTGGACTTGTAAAAATATGTGTATCGTTTGCACAAATCAACTCTTGTTCGATTTCAAGCTCTAAATCGCTTTCTGGAAGGTTATACGCGCTCTGATGCGTAAATATAACCAGTTTAATGCAACGAACACTCCGGAATAGTGAAATAGGCTTAACATACCTTAAATAACCTTTACATAACTTAGATATAAGTTTTGGAAGGTTTGGTGTGGTGAAATCAAAGTTTAATCGCTTACAGGGACTAAAGTTGACAAACTGCGAAAGTATGCCAATTTGAACTGTAACAGACCTTCCGGAACATGAACATAAGTTAAACATACCATAAATATCCTTTACATAGCTTAGAAATAGGCTTTGAGGTGTTCGGTATGCTAAAATAAACTTTTGTGTCATTCAGGGACTAAAAGTGTCAATAAGTGCACAAGTTTGCATTTTCGCGCATAACTTACGTTCTGAATACATCCGGACATCCAAAAATTTATGTGAGCATGACTATATTATATTTTAGTGTTCTCCATAAGAAAAATCCATTCGTCGCGTCATTTGGATCGTTTTTCGCGCTTGTGCGCATTCCGTCGTAATTAAGCGAACATCGCGTTCGTACGACTAAACGAACCAACATCCGACATATTTTTGAGCATGTTTCATGTCCACAATGTTTATGCATCATTTTAGGGCCTTAAAGTTGGCTTTACGGGCCTTAGAAGTGCCGGAAATGGGCTTAAACACGTGCAGGGACCAAAACTGTCAATTCTGCAAGAAGTTTGCTGATCAGACAGCTAGGCGGCCCGCCTCAGCCAAGCCTAAATCTTAGGCGGCCCGCGTCAGACTCCCAAAACAGATCAGAATGAACAGTCAGCGTGTACCAGCTGTTTTAACCACAACCACATCTTTCCCACTTGCCTAATCAGCTGATAAGGATGGTTTTTAGGCACCACAACTTTCCGACACTTGTACGGATACGATTAAGGCACGATATTCGACAAACGATCTTAACGGTTACCCGAAAACTATAAATACCCCACCCCCATTACCTCAAAAATCACTAGAATTCTGATTTGAGAAGCTCTAAGTTGAAACCATTGTTTCATACCTGAGATTCTTGGATCGGGATTAGCATTCGGGGACCCTTCGTAAGTATTCTTTCGTTCTTTTCCTTATTTTACTGCTTTTCGAGTCAGAAAGTCAAACTTTGTTTGACTTTCAGCGTTGACCAGTAATGGTCAATGCGAAGTTCGTTTGAACTTCGCAACGTGAGTGTAATCACGTTGGTCATAGTCCCTTGGGACTATGCCCACTGATTACCACGTTGTCTAGGGTCGTAGGGTAGGCGATCTAATAAATCGCCTATACCTTCGAACTCGACCCATTTGGTCGATCATTAGGATCCGACCAAACTCATTAGGTGACCATAGTAGGTAGGGAATAACCTTCCGAGGTTATACCCTATGGTCACATCGTTTAAGTAGTTGTATGATAGGTAGTTTATATGCCTTAGGTAAATTACCAGAATACCCTTTTCATGTATAATTGGTAATTAAGCATATGTAACCTAAACTTTTGTCACATAACTGATTATGTAACATGTTTAGGCATATAACACTTGTCATAGGACTAGTTAGGCGGTCCGAACGCGTTTCACGCGCACGACGCGTTAAAGTAGCATAAGCTTCCTAAACGGGTCGTAATGGGTCGAAAGCACTTAGGTTAAGTTTCATTTAGTATGTAGGCTTTGTTAAACCATATCATATGAGTTCCTACACTCATTTGGTTTACAAACCCTAATGCTACCCAATCTTCCGATTTAGGTCCGGTTAATTAACATAGTTACCTATATTAGGTGCCGTTTGATTTCCGTGATCTCTAGCTTTGTTTGGTTGTTACTCAAGGACTACTGAGCACTCTCAAGTGAGTACATAGACCCCTCTTTTACTGTTTTCCAAACTGTTTTGGGGTGGAACACATGTGCCTACTTGTTACTTTCATGCTTTCCTGTTTTCACATCATATACTTCCTATGTTCATTAGTACATTATAGTACATGATTTCATTGTGTTTATGCTAGGTGTGCCCATTGTGTGCATTACTTAGTACATCGTTTTACATTACATTTTATGCTAGGTGTGCCCATTTGTGTGCATTACTTAGTACAGTTCACATGCTATGTATGTCTGTTGTTGCATACTTAGTACAGATATTTCAGTTCACATACTATGTATGTCTGTTGTAGCATACTTAGTACATTTCATATTCATCATATGCTTACATTTTGGTAGGACAATTGGTTTAAACATAGACATCTTACATTGTTGGTTTGGTTTGTGTAAGTGATTTAAGTAACGAGGCGTGTGTAATATGATACAAGCATGGTGGATACGCCGCTGGTACTTCCTATATATAAGTGTTTGTATGGTATTACATATTGTAGCGTTATCTGAATCATTTCAAGTTGAGACATAGAACATTTTATACAAATAACATATTTTTCACAAGACATTGATTTACAAACAACTTATCTAATACAAACTCATTTTACATGGTTATTCGTTTAACCATACATTATTTATACATATCATCTGATCTTATCGATTTTCAAATGATTTACAAAACAAAGCAAATAACAAGGTTCATGACTAAACATTTTCTCAAACAAAAGTCATGAAACCTATTTTCACAAAACCTATGTATCTCACCGGCATTTTTATGCTGACGTACCTATTTTCACATGTGTTTTTCAGGAGCTGTTGCATAAGATGATCAAGATACACATAGGCAGACTTGGGCTTTAGTGACAATAAAAGATGCAAGACTAGTTAATTATGTTGTATTTCTTTGTTTGTTAAGACATTGTAACACTTTTAAATCAATAAAACGAAACTTCAATTGCCATGGATTTGAAACAATTAATTCTGTTACAACACTCCCCGACGTTTCCGCCACGTTTTGTATGTTCTACGTGGTCGGGGTGTGACAGAAAAGATGGTATCAGAGCCAATGGTTATAGGGAATTAGGTTATTAGTAATGCTTTGACCTAGTCTATAACTTTCTTAGGACCCTAACGCGAGTTTACTTGCGTTTAGTCATAAAACAATACTGTCACCTATCCTTAGGTGACGACCACAACAAGAACATAAATTTCAAAACCACTTCGAAAACTAATCATCTGTTCTAGGATGATTAATTACTAGGTTTTGAACCCTCTGTTATATGGTGTTGAACCCCTTTGAATTTTTAAAATCTCGTCAAGGTTTTGGGTTTTAAATAATGTGAACACGTGCAAACTGGAAGGGTGAATGCCTGTATTCTGGGTTTTCTGTCTAGGCAAGCACTTCGTATACATCTCATCAGACGCGAGACCAGTTGTGCTTACCTGGGAATTCTTGGGATGAATGTTCACTTATAGGCGAGCATGTCTTCACGATACATTATTTTTGATCCATTTACTTTAATTCAGTCACTGTGTGTCGTTTGTTGCTTTGTAGTAACAAACAAATGACCACTATCCTTGCTTTCATCAGATTTGTTTCATCTCATTCTTTTCGTCTAATTCTCTCACTCGTTTCCTTTCATGTTCTTCTCTTTTAGAATGCCTCCACGACGCGAAAATCCTGTATCTGTTGACGAGATGGCAGCTGTCATTACACAGCAAATGACTGCTGCAATCCCGAACGTCGTTGCTCAATGTTACCAAGCTATCAACAACAATAAGGCTCTCTGCAGTTTCAAGACGTTCAACTCAGCTAAGCCATCCAAGTTTTCTGGGTCTCAAGGAGCGACTGCACTTCTGCAATGGTTCGAGAGTCTAGAAAGCACCTTCAGGCATGTTCAATGTCCAAACGAGCGAAAGGTAGATTTTGCATCAAGTGTCTTCGAGAAACGAGCTTTGACATGGTGGAACGGTGTGGTGAGAGATAGGGGTGCCGAAGTGGCACTGGCCCAAACTTGGGAAGAACTTCGAGCACTGATGATGAAGGAATTCTGTCCTCGTCACGAGATCAGGGCATTGGAAAGGGAATTCGATGATCTTAAGCAGGACAGCGGTGAACATCGAGCATACACTGATCGATATGAGGAGCTGAGCCTGTTGTGTCCTACCATGGTTACGCCTTTGGATAAGGCGATCGAGAAATACATTGATGGTCTCCCTGACTCGGTTCAGGACATCGTTACTGGTAGTAACCCCACTACGGTTAGGCAGGCCATTGAGCTATCTGCAACGTTGACTGAATCTCAGATCAGGAAACGTAAGCTTTTCCGAAAGGGTGACAAGAAACCGCTCGAGGAATCAAAGACCATGGATGAGCAGACTGGATCCCTTGAGCGGTCAAAGAAGCAAAAGGCTTCTCAGAACTTCGCCATGGTCGCTCACAATGGTCAAGCCGCCCCCAACCAACCAGCTCAACCCCGTGCTAGGAAGCCATACAATGGAACTTTACCTTTGTGCAACCGATGTGGCATACATCATCATGCTAATGTGAAGTGCCACGAATGCCAAATTTGTGGACTTAAAGGTCATATGGCAAAAGTTTGCGTTGCAGCAGTTGCACCGAATCAAGCTGACAACAAACCTACTCGAGCTCGCTTTCCACCAGGTTCTTGCAACAAGTGTGGTGAGATGGGACATTTCCGAAGAAATTGCCCAAAGCTTGCAAATGCTAATCCAGCACAGAGATGAGCATCTGGCCGACTAGAAGACAACACCGTTTAGAAATAATCATGTCTTATGTATTATTTTCTTTTGTTGTCAAGGTCCATGAAACAGTTGTTATCATTGTTTATAAATAAATCTTTTATTTACATTGCAATGTATTTATGTGATTGTATGCATAAACAACATATCCCCTACAATACCGACAATCAAGGAACCGCATTCCTTGAAAAGCAAACTACCACCCAAATTCTTCCGTTATACAATCTCATGCGTTTTCCACAAAGATCCTAAGTACCCGTTTCTTCCAAAAGAAACGAAGTACGAGGTGCCAAGTTAATTGCAATCATTAACAAGATAATAACAAATTAAACAACTATGTGATTTTGTGCTTATGTGTTCTCTTTAATGTTTTCGTGTGATCCAAATTCTTGTTATCCAAATCCTCGTAGAATCTTCCATATCTTCGTATAAGGGATTCATAGTAGGATATCCAAAGGTACTATCTTAAATCCTTAATGGACTTCTACGTTGTAGTTAAGTCCCTTGGATTTTATTGTACTATTCTATAATTAGACCCCTTGAGTGGTCTAGTTAAACAGATTGATCCAAAAATCTGGTTAAGTATATCAAGTGATGATATAGCTGAAAGGACTCCTTGGAGGTCTAATTAAAAAGATCATGTGTTGATCTGATTAAAAGGACCCTATGGTAGTCTAGTCACACTCATCACAGGTTTGATATTTTCTTCCCCTACACATCATGAAATGCACTGTGCGGACTGTGCAAGGAATTACGTAATTATGGACGCGTACATAATTATAGAATTTAGTGCACAGAAACCACAGCAAGTTTTGTCATGTATCTAGAGCTTATTCTGTTCATTTTTGTTTCTGAAGATGTAAAATGACTCATTCGGTTCATTTTTGTTTCTGAAGATGTAAAATGACTATTCCGTTCATTTTTGTTTCTGAAGATGTAAAATGACTCATTCGGTTCATTTTTGTTTCTGAAGATGTAAAATGACTATTCTGTTCATTTTTGTTTCTGAAGATGTAAAATGACTCATTCGGTTCATTTTTGTTTCTGAAGATGTAAAATGACTATTCTGTTCATTTTTGTTTCTGAAGATGTAAAATGACTCATTCGGTTCATTTTTGTTTCTGAAGATGTAAAATGACTATTCTGTTCATTTTTGTTTCTGAAGATGTAAAATGACTCATTCGGTTCATTTTTGTTTCTGAAGATGTAAAATGACTATTCCGTTCATTTTTGTTTCTGAAGATGTAAAATGACTCATTCGGTTCATTTTTGTTTCTGAAGATGTAAAATGACTCATTCGGTTCATTTTTGTTTCTGAAGATGTAAAATGACTCATTCGGTTCATTTTTGTTTCTGAAGATGTAAAATGACTATTCCGTTCATTTTTGTTTCTGAAGATGTAAAATGACTATTCCGTTCATTTTTGTTTCTAAAGAATGCCTGTTGAAAATAACTCTGTTCATTTTTCATTTCTGAAAAATGTTAGTTAAAGAGAAATTACAGGATTATGCCTTGCTTATCTTTGATGGTTACTTCACACAAAGCCACAGATAGACTCCTACGAATTAATTTCGGGACGAAATTTCCTAAAGTAGGGGAGACTGTAACACCTGTGTCATTTCAACCATCAAACAAATTCCAAACCAATGAAATATTGTATTTCATACTTTGGACTTGTAAAAATATGTGTATCGTTTGCACAAATCAACTCTTGTTCGATTTCAAGCTCTAAATCGCTTTCTGGAAGGTTATACGCGCTCTGATGCGTAAATATAACCAGTTTAATGCAACGAACACTCCGGAATAGTGAAATAGGCTTAACATACCTTAAATAACCTTTACATAACTTAGATATAAGTTTTGGAAGGTTTGGTGTGGTGAAATCAAAGTTTAATCGCTTACAGGGACTAAAGTTGACAAACTGCGAAAGTATGCCAATTTGAACTGTAACAGACCTTCCGAAACATGACCATAAGTTAAACATACCATAAATATCCTTTACATAGCTTAGTAATAGGCTTTGAGGTGTTCGGTATGCTAAAATAAACTTTTGTGTCATTCAGGGACTAAAAGTGTCAATAAGTGCACAAGTTTGCATTTTCGCGCATAACTTACGTTCTGAATACATCCGGACATCCAAAAATTTATGTGAGCATGACTATATTATATTTTAGTGTTCGCCATAAGAAAAATCCATTCGTCGCGTCATTTGGATCGTTTTTCGCGCTTGTGCGCATTCCGTCGTAATTAAGCGAACATCGCGTTCGTACGACTAAACGAACCAACATCCGACATATTTTTGAGCATGTTTCATGTCCACAATGTTTATGCATCATTTTAGGGCCTTAAAGTTGGCTTTACGGGCCTTAGAAGTGCCGGAAATGGGCTTAAACACGTGCAGGGACCAAAACTGTCAATTCTGCAAGAAGTTTGCTGATCAGACAGCTAGGCGGCCCGCCTCAGCCAAGCCTAAATCTTAGGCGGCCCGCGTCAGACTCCCAAAACAGATCAGAATGAACAGTCAGCGTGTACCAGCTGTTTTAACCACAACCACATCTTTCCCACTTGCCTAATCAGCTGATAAGGATGGTTTTTAGGCACCACAACTTTCCGACACTTGTACGGATACGATTAAGGCACGATATTCGACAAACGATCTTAACGGTTACCCGAAAACTATAAATACCCCACCCCCATTACCTCAAAAATCACTAGAATTCTGATTTGAGAAGCTCTAAGTTGAAACCATTGTTTCATACCTGAGATTCTTGGATCGGGATTAGCATTCGGGGACCCTTCGTAAGTATTCTTTCGTTCTTTTCCTTATTTTACTGCTTTTCGAGTCAGAAAGTCAAACTTTGTTTGACTTTCAGCGTTGACCAGTAATGGTCAATGCGAAGTTCGTTTGAACTTCGCAACGTGAGTGTAATGACGTTGGTCATAGTCCCTTGGGACTATGCCCACTGATTACCACGTTGTCTAGGGTCGTAGGGTAGGCGATCTAATAAATCGCCTATACCTTCGAACTCGACCCATTTGGTCGATCATTAGGATCCGACCAAACTCATTAGGTGACCATAGTAGGTAGGGAATAACCTTCCGAGGTTATACCCTATGGTCACATCGTTTAAGTAGTTGTATGATAGGTAGTTTATATGCCTTAGGTAAATTACCAGAATACCCTTTTCATGTATAATTGGTAATTAAGCATATGTAACCTAAACTTTTGTCACATAACTGATTATGTAACATGTTTAGGCATATAACACTTGTCATAGGACTAGTTAGGCGGTCCGAACGCGTTTCACGCGCACGACGCGTTAAAGTAGCATAAGCTTCCTAAACGGGTCGTAATGGGTCGAAAGCACTTAGGTTAAGTTTCATTTAGTATGTAGGCTTTGTTAAACCATATCATATGAGTTCCTACACTCATTTGGTTTACAAACCCTAATGCTACCCAATCTTCCGATTTAGGTCCGGTTAATTAACATAGTTACCTATATTAGGTGCCGTTTGATTTCCGTGATCTCTAGCTTTGTTTGGTTGTTACTCAAGGACTACTGAGCACTCTCAAGTGAGTACATAGACCCCTCTTTTACTGTTTTCCAAACTGTTTTGGGGTGGAACACATGTGCCTACTTGTTACTTTCATGCTTTCCTGTTTTCACATCATATACTTCCTATGTTCATTAGTACATTATAGTACATGATTTCATTGTGTTTATGCTAGGTGTGCCCATTGTGTGCATTACTTAGTACATCGTTTTACATTACATTTTATGCTAGGTGTGCCCATTTGTGTGCATTACTTAGTACAGTTCACATGCTATGTATGTCTGTTGTTGCATACTTAGTACAGATATTTCAGTTCACATACTATGTATGTCTGTTGTAGCATACTTAGTACATTTTATATTCATCATATGCTTACATTTTGGTAGGACAATTGGTTTAAACATAGACATCTTACATTGTTGGTTTGGTTTGTGTAAGTGATTTAAGTAACGAGGCGTGTGTAATATGATACAAGCATGGTGGATACGCCGCTGGTACTTCCTATATATAAGTGTTTGTATGGTATTACATATTGTAGCGTTATCTGAATCATTTCAAGTTGAGACATAGAACATTTTATACAAATAACATATTTTTCACAAGACATTGATTTACAAACAACTTATCTAATACAAACTCATTTTACATGGTTATTCGTTTAACCATACATTATTTATACATATCATCTGATCTTATCGATTTTCAAATGATTTACAAAACAAAGCAAATAACAAGGTTCATGACTAAACATTTTCTCAAACAAAAGTCATGAAACCTATTTTCACAAAACCTATGTATCTCACCGGCATTTTTATGCTGACGTACCTATTTTCACATGTGTTTTTCAGGAGCTGTTGCATAAGATGATCAAGATACACATAGGCAGACTTGGGCTTTAGTGACAATAAAAGATGCAAGACTAGTTAATTATGTTGTATTTCTTTGTTTGTTAAGACATTGTAACACTTTTAAATCAATAAAACGAAACTTCAATTGCCATGGATTTGAAACAATTAATTCTGTTACAACACTCCCCGACGTTTCCGCCATGTTTTGTATGTTCTACGTGGTCGGGGTGTGACACAAATCAGATTAAACAAAATATTCGAAAATTAAATCAAGACCAAAAAAAAATTTCGAAACCCTAATTATCAGGTTTCAAATTTTCGAATTTTTTCAAATTTTCACCCAAATCTGTAGTCTGCAATTCTGAACCGAGCTTCTTCAAGAGCCTAATGCTCTGATACCAATTGTAGGTCCCCTTGATTCGTATGGATCGTCACAGAATTGTTTATCTAACATAGAGTGCAGAATCCTCAAGATCAGATTTGTTACAGAAACGAGTAGAAACTGAAATTCCAATTAAACAGGTCTTCTATTGATTATCCAAACAAAACGTTTTACAATCAACTCAAGACCTCACAACCTCACAGCCTCTCTCTGTGATCTTTCTCAAGAACCTAATTTCGAAATCTCTCACTCTCTCTCTACTTTCTCTCTCTAGAATTCTCTTACCACTTTTCTAAACTGAAACCCTAATCACAAAACATGTTTATATACCACATGTTTGTGAACTGGGCTTCCTACTGGGCTAGGCCATTTTCCAAGCCCATTACAACAATAAACTCACTAACCAATAAGCTAAGCCCAATACAAAATATCTAAAGACTAAATAATCAAACTATTAAGCTGTTGTCACAGAATATGCACCAACAACTTTCACCATCAATCAATGAAATCAGACATGTTAATCGTTGAAACTATTGTTAGTGATTCTTTAACGGTGTCGAGGGATTCCGCACCTCGACACTGATCGATTCAGCTGCGTTCTACGACCTAGAACAGATCCAGTCCGTGGCCTAACAAGTGGTATCAGAGCTACCGGAAGCCAAATCAGAGATAGCAACAACATTTCACCAGAATTTCAGCCTTCATCTACAGATTTTAGTCAAATCTCACCGGAGATTTTGGCAAATTCTTCATCTTCTCCTTCATTTTTTACATTTTCACACCTTAAAACCGGAAAAACTCAAAATTAAGCAAGATTTCACAGACAAAATTGAGTATAGTTGATATCAATTGAATCGGAATTGAACATAGAACAATCCTACAAAGTTTCATTGAAAAATTCGGACTAAAACTGCTTAAAATTGATCAAAAACTATGTCGTGTTCTTCGGATAAGCTGACATCATTCAACCGATCAGATAGCTATCCGATCGGATTGGACTAGTTTCTGTTCATTAATCTTTGCTGACGTCATAAACTCGTTCGATCGCATCACCATCCGATTGGATTAGTTTGGAGGTTTAAACTCTCTAAAGCACAAGTCATCTCAATCGAACGACCATCCGATCAGATAGCCATTCGACGCTTGAGCTATCCGGCACTTCCTATCCGACACTTGTGACCATTCGACACTTGTGCCATCCGACACTTGTGTCATCCAATACTTGTGCTATCCGACACTTGACACTTGGTTTATTTCTCATTTGTGTCATCCGATTGAATCACCACTCGATCGGATCACCATTCGACCCAAGTGCAGTATTTTGAGATTTTTGAAAGTTGTGAAAATTTTTCTAAGTGTTTGAACTTTTTCAGGTATTTTTCAAAATGGGAGACGATTTTCTGAATCTGTTCAGCGACATCTTAGCATACAACACTGGAGAGACATCGACAAACATGAACACCAACTCCAACACAAATCCGAAAAAGGCGATCGTAGATTCTCTTAGCGTCGGCAACGCCTACGGTACATACAATAAGTCACCAAAGCTGATAGCGATTGAAGATTACAACCGATGAGCAGACAGATTTGACGGTTGGTTGAAAGCTTTTTCTTACCAAAGTTGGAGGTGTTTGAAGAATGGATATGATATTGGAAGACAAGATTATGAAAACTTGGCCGATAATGAACAAGAGTTGTTTATTGCTGAACAAAAGTGTGTAGCCTTGTGTCATCAATCAGTTAGGGACGATATCATTTCATTGATTAAATACACTAATTCAAAGGATTTATGGACAAAATTAGAAAAGAAGTGTATTAGGGGAGAAGGGATTGTGAGAAACAAGAAGAGATTACTGAAAAAGGAGTTTGACTTATTTGCTTGTATGAAGAATGAAACCGTGTTACAGATGATTGAACGATTTTGCCACCTGAAGGTAGAACTCGTCAGATACGGGATCACAATTGCTGAGGATGAGATGGTAGAGAAACTGTTTGAATCTTTACCAGATGAGAAAGATTGGCAGTACTATGGTTTGGTGTTGAAAAATACCAAACCAATGGCTGAAATGACAGTTGATTGGCTGATTGAAAGATTTGAAAGTCATGAGCTAGAAATCAAGAAAATGAACAAAGTAAACAATACCCCATATCAACAGAATGTTGATCTCTACTACAGGGGAAGCATGATTCCGAAAACCACATCACCGAAAACTGCATTTTTTGCTGAAGGATCAAATACGGTCACTCAAGAAAAGAAAAGCAGCAGTTCATCACCCAGCAGTGGTTATCATAGTGGTTCTTCTTCATCTGTTCATAACAATCAGCAACAATAAAATGTTCCCTAAAACGTTTTTCAATGCAAAATTGTTGTGGACCTGAACAATGCTCAAAACTTCAATGAGGAGATAGCGAAACAACAAATGGTGTTTCTTGCTTCAATCTTAGAATCATATGAAAGTCTAGTTGCCGGAAAAATTGGAAATACAAATCTGACAAAAGAGGATTATGATTAAATTGATCCTGAAGAGATGGAATTAATCGATATACGTTGGTGTATGGCTAGTGTTATCCGCCGAGCACAACGATTCATGGAGATCACGGGAAGAAATTCCATCGGAGGGCCTTCGACAAAACTGGGTTTTGATAAGTCAAAAGTGACCTGCTTCAAGTGTAAGCAAAAGGGGCACTTCAAGCGGGAATGCAGAAACTCAGCAGCAGTTGAAACAGCTAACCCATTTAATGACAACTACTATAAGAAAGCTGTATATCATCGAAACCGTGAAGAGCCACCCAGAATGAAGCAGATCGAGGAGACCCCGAAGGAAAAGTCGAGAGCTTTAGCTGTGATTCAGGACGATGAAGGTTTCGATTGGAGTGAGTTCTTGCCAGAAGATGATGCAGTTGGTTTTGCATTCATGGCTCAAATTGAACAAACAAAAGAAGAAAGAACATACATCCGTCGAAAGATGTTGGCATTACATACGAAGGATAAGATCTATGCTGCCTAGAAAGAAGCAAAAATAGCAAATAGATGGGATCCAGATCGTGAATGCTACCTAGATCCAAAAGGCAACATGATTGTAGAACCATCACCAGTCGAAGTCGAAACTCTTATAAAATCGATAGCGGCAGATGAAGAACAGAGAGACAGAAATGCTGCAAAGAAAGCCGAAGAAGAAAAGCTGAAGTCAATGAAGGTGGATGATGGGATTATCGACACCATGAAAGAAATGACGGCTGAAAACCTGACAAAAATGGCCGACAAAGTTCTTATGGCAAAGGAACTCGAGGTAGATTCCAAATCTGCATCTGAGTCAACAAGTAAGGTCAGTGTTTCAAACAATGAATCAGGTAAGAGGATGGAGCTAACACAGAAAGTGTTTGCAGAAATTGCTGAAAAGAGTGCAAAGTCTGCAGCACACATGCGTATCTCTCAAACAAAACAATCCAAGATCTGGTTGAACAAGTCGACATGGTTGAAAAACAAGTTTTAAATCAAGATAAACTGCTTAGAGCTTCAAATGAAAGAATTAAAGAATTAAACGAAAAGATTGAAAAAGATAAAACTGATGTTGAACGTTTTAAGAAAGAAAATGAGAAGTTAATTTTTGAAAACAGACAAATTTCTGAAAATTATGAGAAGCTGAAAAGAACAATAAAAGATTCTGATGAGCGAAACGGTAAAACTTACAAAGAAAATGTTCATTTGTCTGGAGTTCTTCAGGCAAAAGAAAGACAAATCAACTAGCAGTTGGACGAGATCGCAAGTTGTAAGCTTCAATTCCAGGAAGCTAAGATTGAGAATGAAAGAATCAATCTGAAACTAAATAGTTACAACTCCGCAAGCTTTGTTCTTCAACACATTGTTCCAAAACCCATTGGAAAGAACAAAGCTGGTGAAGATGTGTACTCGGATGGAACGAGGGTGGGTTATCATCAAGTTACACCGCCTGTGCTAAATATTTTTTTTAAAGAAACAATCCGGGTTGGTTAATGAAGAAGAAACAAATGAGAAAACAAATGATGTAAAATTGCCAGAAACAATAGATGTCACATTCACTTCATCATCTGATGAAGATAGTGTTCAATCTGAAGTCGTAAAGAATGTTGTTGAAAATGTTTTAAAATCTAACAGTGATTCGACTGAAGATGAAGAATGTTTTCTGAACAACTACATTCCAAAACCAAAATCCAAGAACAACTCAAATGATGAACCTACTCTTGTCATGTACAAGATGTCTGGTTCAGATAAGTTGTACTCGGATTTTGAGTTCCCAATTGAAAACGTGAATGTTGACAAGTTGAAGCAAGTTTTCAAACTCGTTGAAATTGAGGTTTCTGAAATTGAAGGATTAAAAAGTTCCAAAAGGCTTTTGAATTTTGAAAGAGATAAATCTTACTATAAGAAACCTGCTGTACCACCACGTTTTAACAATAACAACCAAAACAGATGGTCGGGTGGTTATCAGGGTGGTAAGAACAATCAAAAGAGGAACTTTCAAAACAAAATGTTTGTCAAAAAGAAAGCGTTTGTTAAGAGCTCAAGCTCACTTTCTGAGCAAGAGTCGGAAATCTTTTCGAAAACAAATTAAGAATTTTTTGAAAAGAAGGCCTCACAGCCTCAGACTGAAGGGAAAAGTCAGGAAGTTCACACTCGCACATGCTTCAAATGCAATGAAGTTGGACACATTAGACAAAAGTGCACCAACTCAAAACCTAAGTCTGTGGTTTTTGAGAATCCAAAAAAGAAAAATGATGTCAAAGGCAAAGCACCAATGTTTGTTGAGAAGAAAATTTTGAAAAATGAAAACATCAAAGTCAAAATTGAAACCGTAAAACAGCCGGTAAAGAAAACTGATAAATTTTACAAACGGGTCGCTTCTCCACAACAAACTTGGAAGCCAAAATTTGAGGCAAAGACATCAAGTGTTCCAAAACCAAAGGTTTCTGATTCTGGAAAACAATCATCTTCAACCACACCGGTTAAGATGAATGTACCTTTGGATTTTTACGAGAAACTTGAGAAACAAACTTCTACCCCACCAGGGAAGAAGTATGTTCCAAAGAAAGACCAAACATTTGGTCAACCTCCGAAAAATGAATTCTTTTTGTATAAAGAAGTTGAGGTTGGGTTTGAAGAAAGTCTTAAAATGAATGAAAAAAATTTCCCACCATTGTACACCAAAACAACCCACATCAAGCTACCTGAGTCGAAGGAGGCTTGGGTTGCTTCAAAATCTAACTAAACATTCGTGAAATGTGCAGGAGCTCCCGAGATCTATCTCAAGGTGGATTATGGATAGTGGAGCATCCTGGCACATGACAGGGAGAAAGACCCTGCTTTACGATGTTAGAGGGTTCAACGGTGGATAAGTCGGTTTCGCAGGAAATCAAGGGAGACGTATTATTGGGGAAGGAACATTGTTAAATGGAGTCATTACATTTGAAAGAGTCAACTATATAGCAGAACTAGAAAACAACCTACTTAGCATTTATCAAATCTGTGACAAAATGTCTGATTCTGAAACCGGGGTTTGTTATCCCCGAGGAGTGGATCATCATGCGAGCACCAAGGGTTAATGATTTGTACATGTTGGATATGAGCATCGATATGACTACCATGGGTCAACCACATTGCTTCGTGTCAAGAGCTACTGAAAAGGAGTCAGAGTTGTGGCACAGAAAGATGGGCCACATACACCTACGCAAGATGAACTATCTGGTGCATAATGATTTAGTAAAAGGGGTTCACTTGAAGAGTTTTCATCTTGAGGGGGAGTGTATCAGTTGTATAAAGGGAAAGCAACGAAAGAAATCCTATCCGTGTAAAACGATGAACTCAGTCTCGAAGCCACTAGAAAGACTTCACATGGATCTCTTCGGTCCTGTGAATGTTAAGAGCATTACGGGTGATCTTTATTGCTTAGTGGTCACTGATGAAACATTTGATAGTTTGCTGAGGTTATTCAAGAAGATAGAGAATTTGTACCGAAACCGCATACGCACACTAAGAAGTGACAACGGTACAGAATTCAAAAACAACAGAATGGAGGAATTCGGTGATCGAAGAGGTATATTGCAAGAATTCAGCGCACCTTATACTCCGCAACAGAATGGAGTCGCAGAAAGAAAGAACAAAACGTAGATCGAAATGGCGAGAACGATGCTTGCTGATTCAAAGTTACCGATTAATTTTTGGGCAGAAGCGGTATCAGCCGCTTGCTATACTCTCAACAGTGTACTTACTGTGAAAAAGCACAACAAGACATGTTTCAAGTTGATCAACAATCGCAAGCCTAATCTCGAGTATTTAGAGCCGTTCGGGTCACCCTGCAATGTTCTAGATCCCGATGGTAAATTTGGTTCAAAGAGCATAGAAGGTATCTTTATGGGCTATGCCAGTCCACTCAGACGGGTCTTTATTCCAAGTATCAAGCAGATCATCGAAGCCCAACATGTTGAATGTCAAGGCTATACTATGCCTCCACAGAAGCCCGCAGACTCATGGCGATTCAACTACGATACCTTATGGGATTCATTTGAGTTAGAAGAAGAGTCAGAGATCTTTGATGATTTGGATATTTTAAGAGAATATGAAGCATCTCAGGGAAGATTTCCAGCAAGGACTTCTACACGTCAACAAC
Source organism: Helianthus tuberosus (assembly GCA_030545235.1). Lineage (NCBI taxonomy): Eukaryota > Viridiplantae > Streptophyta > Magnoliopsida > Asterales > Asteraceae > Helianthus > Helianthus tuberosus. The sequence goes on from CM060448.1 coordinate 104,625,786, forward strand.
AAACTTCCAACGATGATGAAGCTGGTCCCAGTCATGCTGGAGAGAATGATGAAGTTCAGCAAACTCCGACTACTTCGGAACATGAGCCTGCTCCTGAAAATCAGAATTCAGAATCTGATGATATTCCTACTTTTGATCGTGGTGATTCAGAATCTGAGGGAGAACATATCCAATCTTCAGATCAGATAGTTCTTGACAATGAACAAGTAGCGGATCAGAATGTTACTAATTTGGAAGGTGAGGTGGATGTTCCTGGTGAAGTTATGCTGAGGACTCTTTCATACCACCCCAAGGAGTTGATTATAGGAGAGCTGCAGTCAGGAGTCCGCACTAGAAGTTAAATTGACAAAGGGCTTACTTGCTTTTATAATAAAATTGCTCCATTATAAACTTAATTCTCACTTAGTTGCTTTATTTCGCAAATTAAACCGCGGACGTATAAAGAAGCACTGACGGAGGAGTCGTGGGTAATTGTTATGCAAGAGGATCTGAGTCAATTCGAGAAGCTTGGAGTATGGAAGCTTGTGGATCTGCCTGACGTGCACAGAAAGATAAACACAAAATGGGTGTTTAAGTGTAAAAGAGACGATCAAGGAGTTATTATCAAAAACAAAGCTCGACTCGTGGTCCAGGGTTTCAGTCAACAAGAAGGGATAGACTTCACAGAGGTTTACGCTCCAGTTGCTCGACTTTAAGCTATCAGAATTTTCCTTTCTTTCGCTTCATGGAAAGGTTTCAAAGTATACCAGTTAGATGTCAAATCGGCGTTCCTTTACGGAAAAGTGAAGGAGGAGGTCTACATCGGACAACCACCAGGCTTTACGGATCCGATTCATAAAGAAAAGGTCTACCTCTCGGAAAAAGCGCTGTATGGTTTGCATCAGGCCCCGAGAGCCTGGTACGAGACGCTTTCTCAACATTTACTTGCCAACGGTTTTATCCAAGGAAAGGTAGATGCTACCCTCTTCACGAAGGAAGTAGATGGTGATCTTCTAATCGTCTGATGACATTATTTTCAGGTCAATGAACGATGAACTCTACAAAGATTTTGAGAAAGTGATGAAGCAGAAGTTTGAGATGTCGTCAATGGGTGAGATGAAGTTCTTCCTAGGGCTATAGGTCGATCAAATTCCTGAGGGAACCTTCATACATCAGAAAAAGTACGTTTACGACGTTCTGGAGAAATTTGGGATGTCTGAGACTGCACCAATATCCACCCCATTAGCAACAAAACATGGTATAAACCCTAATCTTACCGGAGAGAAGGTCGACGAAATGCTATACCGCTCAATGATTGGTTCACTAATGTACTTGACAGCATCAAGGCTTGATATAATGTACCCAACTTGCCTCACAGACCGATATTAGTCGAGTCCTAGAGCCTCGCACACGTCTATCATCAAGAGGATTCTATGCTACCTGAGAGGAACCCCAAGCTTGGGGTTGTGGTATCCCAAAGACGGTGACTTCACGCTCGAAGGATACTTTGATTCTGACTTCGGTTGCTGCAAGCTTAATGCAAAATCAACAACTGCAGGATGCCAATTCTTCGAACCCCGACTGGTCACTTAGCAGTGTAAGAAGCAAACATCTGTTGCTCTCTCGATGTGTGAAGCAGAGTACGTGTCAGCCAGCAGTTGCTGCTCGTAGATTCTGTGGATCCAGCAACATATGCGTGATTACGGTTTACAATTGCTTACTTCACCTATTTTTGTTGATAATAAGGCTGCAATCAACATAACGAAAAATCCGGTACATCACGCTAAAACTAAACATATTGAAATTCGTCATCACTTCATCCGAGATTGCTTCGAGAAGAAGTTGATACGAATTGAGAAAATTCACACCGACGAACAAAAGGCAGACTTGCGTACCAAAGCATTTGATAAATCTCTTTTTCAATATCTTTTAAAACTGAATGGTATGAAGCTGTTGTCGGATGTGGAGGAGTTACCTGGCGTTGACGAGGAAACCACTGCCGATGATGTTGAGAAGCAGACTGCACTGGTTTGTCGTATTTTTAGTTGTTTTGGTATTTAGGGGGGGGGGGGATAGATAATATTTTCAGAAAATACAAAAACAATAAAAAATGCAAAAATCCAAAAACATGAGAAATTTTCAAAATCCAAAAACAATAGAAAACCCAAAAAAGAGTTTGTGTAAAAAGGGGAAATGATAGTACATCAGCTAGACAGTTACAGTATGCTAAAGATATGTAATGTTTAAAAACATTAAACAATCTTGCTGATGATATGCCGGTAGGTTTTTATACGTTTAGTAGATTTGTTTGGGATATAAACCTAAAAATCATTTCTTGCTTATTTCGTGGGGAACATCTCTCGGATATATAGGTAACCCCCGAAATCTTGTTTGAAAGATTTTCTATTTCTGACATACTAGGTCTATGTACGTAATGACATCTGGGGTATTATACTAGGACTTCTGATTTTGTGGAAGCAATAGCCTAGTCCTCGTATAATACTCTGCACTGCTTTAATCATTAAAGCATCCCCTTAGCATAAAAAATGATAAACATTGAAAAATGCTAATCATGTGCTGTTGAAGAAAAGATCCCTAAACGGGACACACCGAATGTCGAGCCATCATCTCTCTGTCTGAACGGAAGTTCTAACCTGAGCTCTCATGGCCTCGCACTACCCATTACAGATATCATTATAGTATGTTCACCTGTAAGACTGAATATAGAAGTCTGGATACGAGAGTATATTCTGAGGTGGGACACGCGTATAAGTTAAGTTCTTAAAACACTAAATCGTATCCTGAATAAATTGAAATTTATGTGAAAATTTAAAAAGGATCTGTATATCGGTAATCTAACTGAATTGTTTAATACTTAGTGTGTAATCAAGCTTAATGGTACTTGTAACTTGTCGGTAGCTGATATGATCCCCTAACACGCTCACCAAAAATATGTTTGTAAATAGTTAAATTGACTGCATTTCATTTATTTTTAGTCAAAAACCAAAAAGTTTTCATTATGTTCTAGTTAAAACTTTCGTTAAAATCCCAAAAAGATTTTACATTTCTGCTTTAGTTTTTCGACAAACCTAGGTGGAAAGCTGATCTTCAGACTCTCAGTCATGAAGCAGAGCAGGAAGTTTCTGAACTAGACAACTGGGTTGGGAGCTAATCTTGAAAAAAAAATTCGGTAAATTCAAAGTCAAAACAAGTTCATTAAATTGACACTTGTGAAATTTTCATGAAAATGTGTTTGAAAAGTTTGAGTAAATTGTCAATTGTTTCGTTTTGGGTCAACCAAGGTCATTAACTTGGAGTTGGTAGGCAAATTAAGTGCCTAGGGTCATTAACTTGGACCTAGACACTTAAGTGGGTTTCTAAAACTGACCAAATCTGATAAAATGCCAAAAAGTCAAAAGGTCAAAACATTAAGTCAAAGAGGTGTTTGGATCGGATGGCCATCCAACACTTGGTCATGCCTATATGAAGAGGTCAAAGTCATTCAGTCAAACTATCTCGATCGAACGACTATCCGACACTCTCAAACACTCTCATTTTTCTTGATCTTGATTCTTCACTCTTGCTTTCCAAGTTTCATAGGACTATTGGCTTGCACAATCTTCACTATGGGAAAGGTAAGATCTCTAATTTTCACTGTTAAATTCAAAGATTTTGTTTGTTTTTGATGTCGGCGATTGTTAGACTTAGAAATCCAGATCTAGGCTTGTTTAAGCAATTTTGATTCAATCCAAACATAGGGTTTTGTTCAGGGGCCTTAGATCTATAGATTCATCGAAGGAATTGGATTAAATCACCATAGATTTATAGATCTGATCATGCATAGGTGTCGGCAGTCAGTCCTTATAAAGTCAAATTAAACCCAAATGGCTGAGTTTTAGGAAAAACTGAACATAGGGTTTTGAAAATCGGAAAAAACTCTACGTGAAAGTGTGTTAAATTTTGAAAAATTCTTAGAAAAATTTTGATGTTCATAGGATATTCAAACTGTTCTTCATGTCTGATGATAGAGTGGTAGTTCGATCGGATAGCTATCCGATCGGATAGTCATCCGATCCAATGCACATTTCATGTTTGATATTTTTCTAAGTGTTTTCTTGAAATTTGTGCTTTACCTGTTAACAAGTTGGTATGGATAGAATGGCATCTCGATTGGATGGCAATCCGATTGGATAGCCATCCGATCTAAAACACACAATCATATGACTGTTTATCTCATGCCAATGATCGAGTGGCAATCTAATCGGATGACCATCCGATCCAAATCACCCAATGACATGGCTTGTTCATTATTATGCTATCTTGTAACATGGATCGAGTGACAATCCGATCGGATGACTATCCGATTGGATAACCGTCTGATCTATATCATTCACTTACTAAGTTTGACTTGTCAAAGATGCTAAACTGTTTGTCACAAGGATCGAGTGACAATTCGATCGGATGGCAATCCGATCGGATGGCCATCCGATCCAATGGAACTTGACTTGTTTATCTCTTGATCTTTATAGTGATGGTTCATCTGATCGGATGGCAATCCGATCGGATGGCCATCCGATCCATCAATACTACATAGAGAGGAATTTCCATTGTTAGAAAATTTTTGAGTTTCAATTTTTTTTTGTCACTTTACACTTCATGTCTTGAACTTTGTGTAAACTCTAAACGTTGTTTATTATTGCAGACAAGAGCATCAGATTGGCATCATTCTCACAATGTTTACTGCATTCCGGATGAAAACTATGAGAACATGACACCCTATAAAGACATTGCGAAGTTCTTAAGAGAGAGCATGGTTAACAAGGCTTTAACTGATAGAACTATAGTGTATGAATCTCATGTTAGAATGTTTTGGAAGTCGGTGAGGTATGATGAAAAGGAAAAGATGATATACTCTGCTGTATAGAAAAAGGATGAGAATGATAAGGATGTAGATATTGAAGTTAAGTTTAGTGTGGCAGATTTGAGACGAGTTTTGGAATTAGGAGATAGTGATGATGATCCGACTATAGTTCATGAATGATTATGCAAAGGATTGTGGTTCAGAATGGGTTTTGCAGGACATGTAAACAGCAAATATCTCAAGTCCATGTTTAACAGACCATACAAGTTCCTAATTCATTGTATCGTGCATGCTCTATCACACCGGAAGGGAGCTTATGACGAGTCGTCAGATTACATAATGAATATTATCACATGTCTAGTTCTGAATAGGCGATACAATATTTCTCAAGTGCTGTTTGATCATCTGGTTGACAATATCAGGGGTGAGAAGTACATAATGTACCCCAGGTTCATACAAATGATGATAGATGATCAAGTGACAGATCTTCCAAAGGATCCTGCTGATGTAATGAATCTACGAAACATGAAAAGCGATACATTGAACAGATTAAGTCAATATAAGCTAAAGAAAGATGAAACAGAGCCTAGGGCTAAGCATATGATTCGTAAGATTGCCAATCCAAGATATGTTGCGCCTGAGAATGATGCATGGAGGCATGATAATAGTAACTCAGAGGATAAGACTGATAGACTGAGTGGGATGCATGAAAAAAAGTTGAGATATTGGTTTGTGAAGGAGGGTAAGAGGAAGAGAACACCAAAGGCCTCTCCAACTGTGACTGCACCCAAAGTTTCTACACCGAAGATAGTTTTAAGGGTATAGTTGAAAGGGGGATTCATAAGAGAAGTTAGATCATTAAATGTTATATTATTCTAATGAATGTTAAATGGTTGTTTTTGCAGGGCCTCAAAGAAATCTCCACCAAGACTTGTGGATGATCCAGTGCTAGATCCATCAGAAGTTATTCAATAAGGTGTTGGTCTAATGAAGGAGTCACTGGAAGGATTCTTAAAGAAGAATGAAGAAGCTACAGCTTTAAAAGATCAAAGTTCAAGTGTTCAAACTGAAAGTGTCAAAGATAAGGAACCATAAGGTGTTGCTCACACTGATTCAAGTGATGCGGATGATGAATATTCAGAAACTGAATCAGAGATTGAAAAGATTGGTGTTGGGAAGGTTCAGCTGAAAAAGAAACCTAAAAAGAAGGTTAAGGGTTCAGATGATGAAGATGAAACTTATCTTCCTACCCCACAAGCTGAGAAAAAGAAAGGAGTTCTGAAGCGCAAAGCAGTTCAATCTGGAGTTATTCCAAGAAGTGTCAGGGCGAAGAAAGGAAGTGCTTCTATGCCAGAATTCAAAAGTGGCAAAAGTGAAAAGCATGTTATGGTTTCAAAGGGTCTTGAAGTTGTCAAAGATCAAAGTGTTGAAATTCCCGAGGTTGAAAAAGTTTAGAATATTGGAAAGAAAGCAGGTGATGATGATGAGGTTGTGATTACTGATGAAAGGATTTCTATACCTCCACCACCACCACCAGAAAATCCTGATGTTGTAGAGACTTCAAAGCCTAAGAAGACTACTCTTCCAGATCCTTTTGAAGGTTTTCCTAATACTCATGGTGAACTCAAAGATGATATTCTTCTACATAAGGACTACGATATGTTTCATGATGCAACGGTGAAAGATATAAAAAAGAAAGTAAGTCTTCTTGAGAAAGAAAAAGCCAAAGCAGAGGCTGAACATGATGAATTGAAAAAAGAAACTTGAAGAGATTACTAAAGTGAATGAAGAGATGAAGACTGTTGTAATCAAATATGCGAAGAAGATAAAGACTTTGGAAGAAGATGTGGACGACAATGCTAAACTTTTCGAGCAACTTTCTACAGAGCTTTCTGAATTGCATGTGAACTATGCAAACATGAATGAAACAAATCAAACACTGCATCAAATGTTACAAGAACTTCATGAAGCGTCTGCAAATGAAATTAAAGTGTTGAAGCTGGAGATTGAAGCGCTTAAAGCAGACAAAGTAGTGAAAGACGAACAGCTTAACATGTTATACACTGTGATGGAACATCATCTGGGTATCAACGTTCAATCCATTTACAACAACTTGGAGATCCAAAGAGTTGAAGAGCGAAGGGCTCAAAGAGAGAAAGAGTTAGCTGAGGCTGCAACTCAGAGAAAGAAAGAAGTAATCATTGAAACTCAAGAAGCTGGTGGATCTTCGAGTCAACCTGCAAATGATGATGTTGAAATGGTAGATGCTGAACTGGATCCTCAAAGTTTTGTTCTTGTTGGTGATTCTATCCTTCTCTCTTATATCTTTGATGATGTAATTCGCCTTGTGCAAGTTGAACAATGAAAACTGAAGGTGAGAGAACCTAAAGTGATGTTATTACGATATAAAGAAGAGGAGGAGAAAGAAGTAGAAGAAGAAGAGAAGATAGATGATGAAGAGTTGAAGGCTATCTTTGATGACATTAACAACTATGATCCAGCGAATGATAATGATGACAATGATGATCAAGGATCAGCAGGAATTCTAATTGTTATGCCTTCAGTCCAACAATCGTTGGATGACTTTCTGAACGATGAGATCAACGAGCAAGAGGAGGATCAACACCAGGAGTCTTCTTCTTTTGGAAAACAGCATACTGACTAGGTATTCCTCACACAACCAACTGTTATATATTTGAATGCTCCATTTGAGGGGGAGATGGAGGTACGTAGGCCTAGGCCTGAGATGTTAGAAGAACTGGGGTTAGATGATGGGAAGTTTAAGTTTGATATTGAGGATGAGATTCCCTCGTCGCTAGAAAAGGTGTATGAGTTCAAATATGCACATGAAGCTGATAATTTTCACCATGTTGAAGTTGAAGATTGTTCAGATAGTTCTGAGGAAGATACTCCGTTTCACTACTCTGGTATTGACGAGTCATTTCCAACACTTGCTGAGATGTTTAAGGAGCAGAATGAAGATGAGATTAGAGGGAAAGTTGTGGAGAAAATAAGCACAGAAGGTATTCCTAGAACAATTCCACGAGAAACATTGGCAGAAGAAAGAAAGAAATGGTTCAAAGTCATGCCCAAGGAGAGGAAGTTCAGGAGACCTCTATAGTATTTCATGCATAATGCTGATCTATCTCTGGGAGATATCTTATTATGGGATTATCTTGAGGATCTGCAAGTGTATGCCATTAGACGGGAACAAGGTGTTCAGTACTTTGAATTTTTATCAGACATTAAAACACTCCCGTGGTGGGATGTTGAGGAATTAGTTCAAACGAAGAACATCAAGCAATTTTATCATGGTTTTGATGTAAAGCAGCGTGATCAGAGATTGTGGAACTACATTAAATGGCAAGCGAAGAATCAATTTCCAGACTGGAAGCCACAAAATCCAAAGCAAGATATAAAGATTGATCCAGTCACAGGGGAGAAAGACATCACGTTGATAATCAAGCCTCCGAGGTGTTTGAAAAATATGCCGCTACGTGCAATGGAGCAGGATTTCTATGAAGAATTTCAAGGTTGGATATACAACCAAAGCACAGCGGAAGCGGTGATATCTCTGTATGACAAATCCACTAGAAAATCAAGGAGGATCAGCATATTGGATCCTATGTAGTTAGTTAACTGCTCAAAGAAAGATATTGATTGCTTATTCTATAACAAGATCGTGTATGAAAAGCCAGATAAAGTTCAAGCTCAACAGTATTAGAAGTTAGTGAAATTGTGCTATGCGAAAGACATCAATTCTGGCAGATACTGGAAGTCAATGTTCAGAGATTTTGGAGATTGATGAGTTCTTAAAGAAATATAAGCGCAGTCAAAGATTCAAAGAGATTTCTGATAAAGCTGCAAAGCTCGGAAGATGGAAGCTGATGAGACCTCCACCAATTGACCAGACACCGATTGAAAAAGAAGAAAACAAGATCCCAAGATGGGATAGGAAGCGCGATGGTGATCCTGTGTACAGAAAATACTGGAATGAAGTTGGTAGGTCTTTGAGGCGAAAGATGATTGTAGAAAGAGATGAGAAACATAAACAAAAAGCTAAGGAAAGAAGACGTAGTAGGAAGACAACTTGAAGACTATGCAGGAAGGAACTACAGCTACATCCAAGGGGGAGTTTGTTAGTACATATGTCTGTAGCTTCCGTCTGCATCGAGTCTAATGTATTTTGTGCTGTGTGTGTATTTTTGTATATGTATGAACATGTATGTATTTGTATGTCTAGACAAATCAGGGAACGGTGCATAACTATTAAAGTAAATCCGTTGGACAACTAGTGTCAACCGAAAGGATGGCCATCCGGTCGGATGACCATCCTCGGATGGCCATCCGACCGGGTGACACTCTTGCCTTCCCTGATTGCCTATAAATAGCTGGTTAGTGCTAGTTCTTTAGGACCTTTTGCTGATTGCTAATGTGAAGCTCTGTCTGTCTGACTTTCATCTGGTTCTTCTATACTTTCACCATCAATCAATGAAATCAGACATGTTAATCGTTGAAACTATTGTTATTGATTCTTTGACGGTGTCGATGGATTCCGCACCTTGACATTGATCGATTCAGCTGTGTTCTACGACCTGGAACAGATCCAGTCCATGGCCTAACACTTGTTTCTTTTGGCAGTCCACCAGTCTAGGGCCCTGGACTGGAAAACGCCTATGGAGTTAACAGTGCGAAGGTTGTAAGGACAGCCGCTTTGGCGCAGGGTGACTTCGATAGAATCGAACCATTGAAACATGGCAGTAGGTCCATCTTCTCCGGTGAATTCCTTTGCACGTATTTACCTACATATATTGCACGTATTCACCTATCATTCAAGGTTCGCGCGTTCGAGAATAGCGATTGCGAATAGCGAGTAACACACAGCGAGTAGCATAGAAAGTTACATAGCAAGCGATTTGTTAGCGTGTTGAGGTAGATGTGCAGTGCGAGTAGTGTGTGTTGATAAAAGCGAAAAGAGAGATGCGTATAAATCACCAAAAATCGAAACACATAAACATATAAATTTCACATAAAAAGCGATAAATCATAGCAAATCACAGAGTCAACGGTTGCGGCTTAGGATCAAAACACATAAAATCAGCGATTGCGAGCTTGAAATCGAAAATAGATTGTCTGCGGCTGATAGACGTTGACTACCCAAGGTGATTCGACTATTCTCAAGGATGTACTCGAAGTCCTTTTTGGCCTAATAGACTGTGCTCTATCACCGGCATATGGCGAATGGCACGCATCCTTTCAATTATTCAAGTGCTCGAGTCATTGGAATCCATCGAGACTTTGGTGAGAGTTTTGCAAAAACCAAAAAACAAAGAACGGAACGAGTCATCAAGTTTTGGGTTTCACCCCTAACTTAGCAACTACGTTCCTGTTTGTGTGATGGAATCACGAGACTGAGAGAGAGATTTTGCGTCGAAGTATGGATTTCACTCCTGATTCAACGCAATTTCTCTTGTTTATAGTAAAATGCGGGTCGAACAAGCGATCCAATTGAGAGTTTACGGTTTTCACACCTAGTCACGATCTAATCACTCATTCGTTTTTCAAAAATAGTGGAGTGCGACTGCCTTAGGAAGGGCAGTGTGATAGTATAGCATGATTGCGAGTCGATCGAATAACAGAAGTTGAGCTTGCCCGGAACTCCTAATGGGTTCGCACAAGGCGGTCTGTGGGTACTTAGACTATAGACTAGGTCGTTTCTAAGACATCGACCTGGACTAGGTCGAGTATCGCCTAATTCCCTATAGTTATGGCTCTAATACCAATCTGTCACACCCCAACTGATGGCGGAATCGTCGGGGCACGGCACTGAGCGAAACAGATTGTCCAGGAGAATCCATAACAACTAATGTTACAAAATATTTATAAGTCATGTCCCATACCAAAACATATTCAGTAAAATAATTATTACAGACAGAGCATCTCAAAGACAAATAAAAGGCTGTTCCGACAACTCATAAAACTAAATTGTTTGTTTCTAGACTCATCCTAAGCTCGATTCCATGAAAGCAAGCAAAGCATCCTAAGCATTCAAACACCTGTCACATACGTTAAAATAGAGGTAAATACATGGTGTAAAGGTGAGCATACAAGTTTGATAGTATAATAGATAGCAAAAAACGTTTACGCATAACCAGCATGTAACATGTAGCAAAGTGAAGCTAGTTGGTTATCGACAATGAAATATGCACAGACATGACTGCGAGTTATAGAATGCGCAATACATATCCCCATTGGGACACGTGAAGTAAAGCCCTTAACAACCCCTGTCCACGACGGGTGCTGAGTCCAAACTATAGTACTTTCATTGCTGAAAGTGTCAGGAAACAATCACTATGTAAACATAACATACAAGCATTCATCGAATAACACGTAGCATGCAATTACGGTCAGCGTATAAAAGTGTTTACGTTGTGTGTCGACTGTGATTTGAATAAGGAACGTACAACACCCAAAAGTGCATAAAGCAAAAAGGGTTCGAGTATACTCACAGATTGTGTTTAGTAAATAAACACTCTCTTAGATTGAAGGGAGAGCTGGAAAGTTAGCCTGATTACAGAACGATAGCATAAGCGATTGAACGACGCATTAAACGGTGAAGAGTTGACCAAGTGACGAATGGTCATCCGATCGGATGACAATCCGAACGGATGGTCATTCGATTGGATGTCAATCCGTTAGGATGGTTATCCGGTCGGATGGCCATTCGGTCGGATTGACATTCGTTTGGGATGGATGTGTTTGTGCATGATGGCTTTGAAGTTTTCATTGTAGCATTTTGAAAATAGAGAAGTATCTCTACCTTTCAGGTCGCTCGATCGAACGATCATCCAATCAGATGGTCGTTCGATCGGAAGGCGATCCGATCGGCAAGACATTTCCAGTGAGAACAAGTTCATAGCAGGATGGTCATTCGATCTGATGCCAATCTGATCGAATGGCAATCCGTCAGAACTGATGATCTTAGAAAATTGATAAAAGTTAAAGTGTTGAAGACATGGTGCAATCCGATCGGATTGTCGTTTGATCGGATGGAAATCCGATCAGACGGCAATCCGTCCAATAATTTGATCGTTTTGAAAACTTGAATATTTTGTTAAGTTTGAAAAGTTTGCGGTTTGATCGAGACAATATGACAATGTGTTAGACAACGGAAATTCCACCAAGCCCAAGTTATCTGATCAGATGGGAATCACCCCATTTGGCCAGTTAACTATTCTTGACGGTCTTTCATGTTCAACCAGCTAGTCGGTTATCTCGTTGATAGAAATCATATCTCAGACCGATACTTTTCTAGAAATGAGTAGAAAGTCTGAATGAGTTCCGATTCTATCGGTTTTGAGTGCATTGTGTGTAAAAGAGTTGAAAGAAAGTTATGAAACCATCTTTCAATCCTTCTAACCATGAAATTTTTAGATCTATGCAAAAACAGTGTTTAATCATGTGGAAATCCTTTAGATCTAAGTTGTTCTTGGTGGAATGAGGCCAATTCTTGAAGTTCATGAGAACCCCATGATGACATCATCCTAGAACACCTCAAATCCGCTGATTTCACGGTTAAAAGTGAAGATTCAAAGGTGAAAATGATGAAGAAGTGTGTGTAGATGATAGTTGTACATGATTTGGGTTGAAAACTTACAAGAATCGCGAGAAATCGAGAGAAAAGAGAGCTGGAACGTACTGGTCGGAGGAGAGAGCTGTCACATCACTGTTGGTGATGTGACAGGGGGTATTTATAGCTTGCCAAAAGAGGAAAGGGGAGCACAAATGTCGGATCGGATGGCAAACCGATTGGATGGCCATCCGATCAGATGGTTATCCGTACGGATGACCACTCGATCGAATGGTCATTCGATCGAAGTGATCCGGCGAGTTTGGTTTCGACGTTTCGTTTTGCGTATTGAGCGTTGCGATGCGTTTAAGCGAGTATCGATTAAGCGAGTATCGATTAAGCGATGTGATAGATTTAGATAATAGTCACATAAATAACATAACTAACATACAACCCCATAAATAACCTTGCATTTAGCGTTTACGATTAGATTGCGATGCGATAGAGTTGCGATTGCGTTTCGATTAATCACCACAATCATAAAGTAAACATGCACATGTAACACATAAATAGCACACACACGTAAAACAATATACAGAACCTGTAAATCAAGGCTGTGAATGCGATTGCGATGCGATTAGCGATACAGGGATAAAATAGATACGCGATTAACATCAATTAAACCTCGATTATTATAGATACTCTACATAATACAACTAAAGCAAACTAATTAAAGGATTCAATTATAAGTCAAAATGTAAAATCAATAGTTAAACAAGGAGTGACAGATCGCAATTAGCAATCTTTTCTTCCTTTGACTTTGACTTGTACTTTGACTTCCGAAAAACGGGGTGTTACGACTTCCCCTAGTTTAGGGAATTTCATCCCGAAATTAAGCCACAGGCGTAACAAACAACTGTGGATACTTCGCCTTCATGTCACTTTCGAGTTCCCAGGTGAACTCTGCGTCGCGTTTGCCTTCCCAGCAAACCTTCATAATGGGAATGCGTGAGAGCCTGAGCTTTTTGGTTTCTCGGTCCATGATCTTGACAGGCTTCTCCACAAAGTGTAATGTGACGTCCACTTGTAGATACTCAAGTGGCACTTGTAAATTCTACTCAGCCAGGCACTTTCTGAGGTTCGATACATGGAAAGTCGGGTGGACGTTGCTTAGTTCCTCTGGTAGTTCGAGTCTGTAGGCCACCTTGCCAATCCTTTCTAGGATTTTAAAGGGTTCAACATATCGAGGCGCAAGCTTTATTTTCTTGCCGAATCTAATCACACCCTTCCAAGGTGATACCTTTGGGAGTACGTGATCGCCAACGTCAAATTCAAGGGGCTTGTGGCGTCTATCGGCGTAACTTTTCTAACGACTTCGAGCTTTCAGCAGGCTGTCTAGAATTTGGAGGATTTTGTCAGTCGTCTCTTGCAACAGCTCAGGACCGGTTAGTTGCGCGTCTCTGATCTCGTGCCATACGATAGGCGATCGACATTTTCTTCTGCATAATGCCTCAAATGTTGCCATTTGGATGCTAGAATGATAACTGTTATTGTACGAGAATTTGACCAATGGTAAGTGCGCGTCCCAATTACCACCGAAATCTATGACACACGAGCGAAGCATGTCTTCAAGGGTACAAATCGTTCTTTCAGTCTGACCGTCGGTTTGGGGATTGAAAACGGTACTTAGATTGAGGGTAGTACCGAGAGCAGATTGAAACGTTTCCTAAATACGCGAGGTAAACCGACCATCGCGGTCAGAGATGACGTCACGAGGCATCCCGTGTCGACAGATGATTTCGTCAGTGTAGATTCGGGCTAATTTTTCTACCTTAAAGTCTTCTCGTATCGGTAGAAAATGAGCAGATTTAGTGAAACGGACAACGACAACCCAGATGCTGTCGTGACCTGATGGTGTACGCGGAAGTTTCGTTATAAATTCCATAGCTATACTCTCCCATTTCCACATCAGGATCTCGGGTTGCACGAGTAAGCTAGAGGGTCTTTGTTGCTCGGCCTTGACTTTTGAACAAGTTAGGCGCTTCGAAACATAGATTGCGATATCCTTCTTCATGCCCGGCCACCAGTACTTCTAGCGAAGGTCCTGGTATATCTTATCGGCACTAGGATGAGTAGAATATCGAGACTTGTGGGCTTCGTCCAACAGAATTTTCGTAAGTTAGTGCGCTTGGGAATCCAAATCCGATCTAGATAATGGAATATACCATTCGATTTATTCACAAACTACTCGCCATTATTGATGATCCTTTCCTTCTTCAAGGTGCGTTCGCTAAAACTAGCATGTTGAGCATCACGGATAAGAGTCTCGAGATTGTGCTGGGCATGAACATTATGAACACTATGCAAATAGCTTCGTCTACTGAGAGCGTCAGCAATGACATTTGCTTTGCAAGGATGATAACGAATCTCACAGTCATAATCATTGAGAAGTTCAACCAATCGGCATTGGCGCATATTCAGTTCCTTTTGGTTGAGGATGTGTTGTAGGCTCTTATGTTCGGTGAAGACCGTACACTTGGTACCGTAAAGGTAGTGTCGCCAAATCTTCAACGCAAAAACAACTGCGCCTAGCTTGAGGTCGTGGGTTGTATAGTTCTTCTCGTGGATCTTGAGCTGACGAGACGCGTAAGCGATAACCTTGTCCCGTTGCATGAGAACACAACCAAGACCAAGGTTTGAGGCATCACATTAAACAACGAAGTCATCGTTTCCGTTGGGTAGAAAGAGAACGGGAGCATTGTAGAGCATGAGCTTAAGGGTTTGAAAGGCAGTCTCTTGTTCGATTCCACAAACCAAAGGCTTGTCTTTATGCGTCCAAGAAGTAAGCGGAATGACGATTTTCGTAAGTCAGCGATGAATCGACGGTAATAGCCCGCCAATCCGAGGAATGAACAAACATCGGATGGTGATTTTGGAGTAACCCAACTCTTAACAGCTTCGATCTTCATGGGGTCAACGGGTATACCTTGACTATTGACGATGTGACCGAGGAATTGAACCTCCATTAGCCAGAATTCACACTTGGAGAACTTAGCATAGAGTCGATTCCCTTGGACTAACTCAAGAATCAAAGCGGTTTTCAGTATATCTTCCTCCTAGATTCATAACTGGTGATAGCCTGAGCATAAATCGATATTCGAGAAACATGTAGCACCTTGCAATTGATCAAACAAATCATCGATTCGGGGCAGGGGATAGTGATTCTTGATAGTCAGCTTATTCAACTCCCTATAGTCGATGCACATCCGGAACGACCCGTCCTTCTTTTTGACGAAAAGAACTGTTGCGCCCCAAGGAGAGGTGCTAGGGCGAATGAAGCCTTTGTCAAGTAATTCATGGAGTTGACTCAAGAGTTCGCGTATTTCGGACGGAGCGAGGCGATAAGGAGATTTAGCAACAGGATTTCCTCCAGGAATGAGATCAATACGGAAGTGGATATCACGAATCGGGGGTAAACCAGGTAAATCATCAGGGAAGACGTTAGGAAAATCAGGAACCACAGGCACCTTATCCATTGCCTTAACTTCCTTTTTCTCTGCTACTACAATGTGTGCCAAGAAAGCTTGGTATTCCTTGCAGAGATACTTGCTAGCCTGGACACACGACATGAGTTGGAGTATCTTCGACGCGACTTCTCCTTAAACAAACAATTGATCACCATTAGCGAGCGAGAAACGAATCATCTTGTCGAAGCAAACGACTTCAGCATGATTTTCGCGAAGAAAATCCAAGCCTACTATGATATCGAAACTACCAAGCTGCATCGGAATAAGATCGATAGGAATGACGTGATTGTTGAGTTCAAGCGTACAATCACGTAGAATAGAATTGACAGCAACGGTTCTTCCTGTGGCAACTTCAACGTCGAATGTTGTAGGGAGATGGGCGTGCTTACGATTAAGGAGCTTTTCGAATTCAAACGATACAAAACAGTTATCTGCTCCAGTATCAAACAAACACGAAGCACATATACCATTCACAAGGAACGTACCATTAACCACGTTCTTGTTTGCTTAAGCCTGGCAGGCGTTGATGTTGAAAGCACGTCCGCGGGCTGCTGGCTGCTGCTGCTGTTGATGTTGTTGCGGCTGCTGCTGTGGCTCTTGCTTCACCACTCTGTTGGGGTACATGTTTGCAAAGTGGTTGGGATCACCACATGCAAAGTAGACTCTTGGGTGTGCTGTGGGGGCAGGAGCTGCGTGTTGGCCCTGGGGAGCAGGAAGGAGAGCTTGTGGTGCAGGAGCTTGACCTTGAGCTGTAGCTGGAGCTTGGCGAGGACCGGTATGGCAATTAGCAGTAAAGTGGCCGTACAAGTTGCAGTGAACACAAAATCTGCAAGCAATTCCCACGGGATGATGATAGGTACAAGTAGGGCAGAGCGGGTGAGGACTAGTATATGCACGCTTGGCTGGCGGTGCATTGGTTACCGGTACCGCTACTTGGCGGTTCTGAGGTTGCGGTTGGGCAGGAATAGCTTGGGGCAGAGCGGCAGTTGTGACAGCGCAATTCTTGTTACTGTTGTTGTTCTTGTTGTTCTTTCTCTTGCGGCAGGAGGACTTTGAAGCTTGCGGAGCGGCGGCGGCTTCAGCGGTGGGAGCAGCGGTAACTTGGTGAAGATTCTTGGAGGCTTTATCAAAGTAACCAGCCCGAACTCGCTTGTCATTAATCTCGGCAGTGAGCAGGAAGGTTTCCTCTATAGTTGTCGTCTTCGTGGCTTGCACGAAATCAGCCACACAATCCGGTAGAGCACGGATATATTTCTTGATGGTGATTTCAGGGGTAGTAACTTGGCCCGGACAGATTATACTCAACTGCTTGAAGTGGGCAGTTAAACCAGCGTTGTCGCCACCCTCTTGTTTGATGTGCCAGAACTCGTCCTCCAAGTTTTGAAGCTTGTGGGGAGGGCAGAACTCCTTCATCATGATGTCCTTCAACTCATCCCATGTAAGCCCATAAGCTGCATCATTCCCCGCTTGTTTCTTTCGGCAGTCCACCAGTCCAGAGCCCTGGACTGGAAAACGCCTGTGGCATTAAAAGTGTGAAGGTTGTCAGGACAACTGTTTTGGCGTAGGGTGACTTCGATAGAATTGAACCATTGAAACATGGCAGTAGGTCCATTTTCTCTGTTGAATTCCTTGGGTCCGCAGGCTTTAAACTTCTTGAAGCTAAAAGATGTGCGGGGAGAATCAGACCTGGAATCGTCAGAGGACTTGCTAGCGTTTTCATTCAACTCACTGAAAATCTGCGGAATGACTTTCTCCATCTATTTTGCGACCAGAGAGGCGATACGCTTGTCCTCAAATTTTCTTCAGGCGGAGCGAGCTGTGTGTGATCCAAATGACGACATTGTCTGCAGTAGACATCGCTACAGGATTCAGACACTATATGTCGAATCTCACCTCACAACACTCTTAATACTACTAAAGCTCAGGAACACGACTAATTACATAAACACATAGTCACGTAGGCACATAATCGACATAAGCACGTAACACATAAGCACGGAAGCACGTTAGCACATAGTCCCTAGACCACACTGTATTTTGCACGTATTTACCTACATATATTGCACGTATTCACCTATCATTCAAGGTTCGCATGTTCGAGAATAGCGATTGTGAATAGTGAGAAACACACAACGAGTAACATAGCAAGCGATTTGTTCTCGTGTTGAGGTAGATGTGCAGTGCGAGTTGTGCGTGTTGATCAAAGCGAAAAGCGAATGCGTATATATCACCGAAAATCGAAACACATAAACATATAAAACCACATAAAACATATAAATTTCGCATAAAAAGCGATAAATCATAGCAAATCACAGAGTCACCGGTTGCGGCTCAGGATCAAAACACATAAAATCACCGATTGTGAGCTTGAAATTGAAAATAGATTATCTGCGGCTGATAGACGTTGACTACCCAAGGTGATTTGACTATTCTCAAGGATGTACTCGAAGTCCTTTTCGACCTAATAGACTGTGCTCTATCACCGGCATACGGCGAATGGCACGCATCCTTTTGGTTATTCAAGTACTCGAGTCATTGGAATCCATCGAGACTTTGGTGAGAGTCTTGCAAAACCCAAAAATAAAGAACGGAACGAGTCATCATATTTCGGGTTTCACCCCTAACTTAGAAACTACGTTCCTATTTGTGTGATGGAATCACGAGATTGAGAGAGAGATTTTGCATTGAAGTATGGATTTCACTCCTGATTCAACGCAAATTCTCTTGTTTATAGTAAAATGCGGGTCGAACAAGCGTTCCAATCGAGAGTTTGCGATTTTCACACCTAGTCTCGATCTAATCACTCGTTCATTTTCAAAAATAGTGCAGTGCGACTGCCTTAGGAAAGTCAGTGTGATAGTATTGCATGATTGCGAGTCGATCGAATAACAGAAGTTGAGCTTGCGGGGAACCCCTAACGGGTTAGCACAAGACGGTCTGTGGGTACTTAGACTATAGACTAGGTCGTTTCTAAGACATCGACCTGGACTAGATCGAGTCTCGCCTAATTCCCTATAGTTATGGCTCTGATACCAATCTGTCACACCCCAACCGATGGCGGAATCATCGGGGCGACACTTAGCGAAACAGATTGTCCAGGAGAATCCATAACAACTAATGTTACCAAATATTTATAAGTCATGTCCCATTCCACAACATATTCAGTAAAATAATTATTACAGATAGAGCATCTCAAAGACAAATAAAAGGCTGTTCCGACAACTCATAAAACTAAATTGTTTGTTTCTAGACTCATCCTAAGCTCGATTCCATGAAAGCAAGCAAAGCATCCTAAGCATTCAAACACCTATCACATACGTTAAAATAGAGGTCAATACACATGGTGTAAAGGTGAGCATACAAGTTTGATAGTATAATAGATAGCGAAAAACGTTTACGCATAACCATCATGTGTGACAACTGGCACAAAACCGGTAATTTCTGTACAATTTAATTAATATTTAATGACTGCAATTATGTGCTTAAATGTCAACATTGGTTGATTACATGCTATACTTGTGAATTCATGCACGTTTTATAATACAAATATTGCTTTATGCATTAATGATAGCATTGCGTCAGAAATACTAGTAAACTCACCGGTAAGACACAATGTGTCAACAATTCTGCAGAAAGCAGTCAGACAATAGAATTGGGGCCTAGGTGTAGGTCCAACGTCAAGAATACATTAAAACCCAAGAGTATATACAAGGGTTAACATATAGACTTTCCGGAAGCTAAAATACGCACTAAAAAGAACCTGAAACGCACTTTAAGTGCAGAATTTTACAGAATTCAGCTATAATCAGCTTTATAACCTCAAAATATTATGCAGAATTCATGTTTTATTATCCAGAATACCCTCCTAAATTTTGGGAATTAAAAGGTTCACAAAAGGATACTTAAAGGACACTAAACGGTGAAATTTAGCACTTTAACGAAGCGGTATTTAACCGAACAACCGGACATTACCCGGAACATCAAAATACTACTAGAAGCATTGTTTTAATGTTTACTGAACTAGTTATGGTCCCCGAACACCATAACACCCCTTATAACATAATAATACAATAAATCCCTAGACTTTACAACTTACTTGTTTAAGAAATTAGAAATTAAAAGTTATACATTACCCCCCCCCCCCTTTATATGATGGACGGTCATGGTGGCCCCCATCAAAGATCATACTTGATCTTATAAGATTGTATATGATCTTGTCAATATTTCCTTTGATTCATTAGATTTTCCTTGGATTCTATATGATTTGTAAAGATCTTGTGAAGATAGTTATAAGTAGATATGAAGGTTCATTCTCTCACCACACTTCTTTTTCTTCCCCTTGCCCCCACCTACGGCCGTGAGCCACCCCCACATCACCACCACCTTCATCTCATTCCAATCCATTCCAAGTTAGCTACAAGATGCAAGAAGGTGTTTAAGAAGGTTTAGAGCTTGTAGATCTGGAAGAACCTTCTCCATTTGCTTTTATTCAACCCATTTGTCATCTTCATCTTCAAGTGTTCTTCCCTAGCCCTTGTGCTAGTTGTAAGCTTCTTATCACTTGTTCTATTTTGTTGGTTAAAAGATGATGAACAATATTGATCTTGATGAACACAAAAGAACATGATCATGATACTTTAACATAAGCTTAAAAATATAAGAATACATGTTGAATATGTTAAATTGCTTCTTGTTGATTGATTATTAGTGTTGGTGATGTTAGACATCATATGGAGCCTACTAGATTGTAATTAAACACATGATCTAGTAAGTTAAAGTGGTGATCTTGTGAAAGACCAAGATCTCCATGCTTTCTGTCTTCATGAACTTGAATAATGAAATGGGTTTTCTTATGAAAAGATGATTTTAACAAAATACAAATCTTGTAAATAGATGATTACAAAAATAATTTCTCAAGAAACCAAGTTTATTTATGAGATTTACAAAGTCATGGTTTCTAAATAAACTAGTCATATTTTTAGTATTTAAACAAGACTAGGAATATGATTGTAACAAGAAGAATACAAAAGAAATATTTTTAGAAAAATCATCTTACAAGTTGTAAATGACTAAATCTTTTAATAAAGTGATTTACAAACAAATAACCATGTTTTTAAGGGTAACTAAACCTACTAAATAACATGGTAAGTTACTAAAAGTTTTTACAAAGCTTCAAGTTCATGATGTAGTATAATTTACTTGATTTTGAGACTCGGTAAGTGTGAATGAGTTGTTGATATTGATGATGATTTTAAAAGAAAATAAACACATGTTTTGTAAACATGGGAAACCTCCATTTTTAGGGGAAACCATGTCAAAATTTCTATAAATTTTGACACTTAGAAAAATATAAGTTTTTAAGAAACTTATTCCCTAAAATTGTATCTAAAAATATTTACCAAGGTTTCCCTAATTTTTATGTTAAGAAATGATGATTTCTTCAAGATAAAAATTGGTATTAACTATGTATATTTTGAGGAAAATATATATGAACATGAAATGAAGCTTTAGACAAGATACATAATTCGGGTGAAAAATACAAGATACTTATATTTATTTTTGAGAAAATAATATAAGTAAGATACATAGTTAAAAATATAAATTATTTTTAACACAAGAACACATATACAAAATATAGTGACTAACGTTAATAAAACACGTTTAGGTCACGACGCTAGATAAGCAAATCCGGTGATGTTTACGACCCAAGGAACGCAAAGTTGTGAGTTCATGCTCCCCCTTTTCTTTTAACTATTTTCAGTTTTATAACTTCGGGGGTGAAATACATGTTACAAATGTTACAATATTTACAAATGGTATGATTGATACGAGAAATGATACAAGAAATGATACGAGAAATCGTGTCACGAATAGGGTACCATAAGCACCATTAATCAACAATATACCTAGACCGCAGAACAAAAGGTTAGAACTAACGGGTTTTCGGGTAGCCACACTCTTGGTGAGAACGAGTACCGAGTAGTGCTTTTGTGTCTCAGTCGTGAATCGACAACTAGAAAAATGCCTGTGGTTTGGATGCTTCCTATGTCGTGTCACATGTTAATGTCCTTGCAACCCATTAACAACCTAGATACATACAGAAATACTTGATTTATACAAGATACATACCATGTTTTCATACAAAGATACTTGATACATACAGAGATACTTGATTTATACAAACGTTTAATACAAAAATTGCATGAATTTACACTAACATTATGTTGACGTTTTTCCAAAAACTCACATGTATTTAAGGTAACTAAAGTGGATGTGCGCGCGGTCATACTCTTGCTCTTGGATGTTGTTTATGTTTATCATTAAATAAAGTTGTAAATTGTTCATACAAAATGTTGTCTTGTGATGTAAACACTTAAACTATGATTTCAGTTATGTGACGTTTGGCATTTGAAGTTATTTTTACGAGCATGTAGTATGTTTACCAATCTTATGCAATGAAAACCTTTCATGATCACACCTCGTGCTTCCACCTTAGAAAGGGGTGTGACATCATGTAACATGTAGCAAAGTGAAGCTAGTAGGTTATCGATAATGAAATATGCACAGGCGTGATTGCGAGTTATAGAATGCGCAACACATATCCCCACTGGTACACGTGAAGTAAAGCCCTTAACAACCCCTGTCTACGATAGGTGCTGAGTCCAAACTATAGTACTATCGTTGCCAAGGTGTCAGGCAACAATCACTGTGTAAACGTAACATACAAGCATTCATCGAATAACACGTAGCATGTAATAATGGTCAGCGTATAAAAGTGTTTGCGTTGTGTGTCGATTATGATTTGAAAAAGGAACGTATATAACACCCAAAAGTGCATAAAGCAAAAAGGGTTCGAGTATACTCATAGATTGTGTTTAGTAAAGAAACATTCTCTTGGATTGAAGGGAGCGCTGGAAAGTTAGCCTGATTACAGAATTATTGTATAAGCGATTGAACGGCGCGTTAAACGGTGAAGAGTTGACCAAGTGACGAATGGTCATCCGGTCGGATGGCCATTCGGTCGGATTGACATTCGCTTGGGATCAGATGGTCGTTTGATCGGAAGACGATCTGATTGGCGAGACATTTCCAGTGAGAACAAGTTCACAGCAGGATGGTTATTCAATCTGATGGCAACCTGATCGAATGGCAATCCGTCAGAACTGATGATCTTTGAAAATTGATAAAAGTTTAAGTATTGAAGAACAGGTGCAATCCGATCGGTTTGTCGTTCGATCGGATGGCAATCCGATCGGACAGCAATCCGTCTAACAATCTGATCGTTTTGAAAACTTGAATATTTTGTTAAGTTTGAAAAGTTTGCGGTTTGATCGAGACGGTATGACAACATGTTAGACAACGAAAATTCCACCAAGCCCAAGTTATCTGATCAGATGGGAATCACCCCGTTTGGTCAGTTAACTGTTCTTGATGGTCTTTCATGTTTAACTCACTAGTCGGTTATCTCGTTGATAGAAATCAGATCTCAGACCTACACTTCGCTAGAAACGAGTAGAAAGTCTGAATGAGTTCTGATTCTATCGGTTTTGAGTGCATTGAGTGTAAAAGAATTGAAAGAAAGTTATGAAACCATCTTTCAATCCTTCTAACCATGAAATGTTTAGATCTATGCGAAAACAGTGTTTAATCATGTGTAAATCCTTTAGATCTGAGTTGTTCTTGGTGGAATGAGGCCAAATCTTGAAGTTCTGAGAACCCCATGATGACATCATCCTAGAACACGTCAAATCCGCTGATTTCACGGTTAAAAGAGAAGATTCAAAGGTGAAAATGATGAAGAAGTGTGTGTAGATGATAGATGTACAAGATTTGGGTTGAAAACTTACAAGAATCGTGAGAAATCGAGAGAAAAGAGGGCTGGAACATGCTGGTCGGAGGAGAGAGTTGTCACATCACTGTTGGTGATGTGACAGGGGGTATTTATAGGTTGCTAAAAGAGGAAAGGGGAGCACAAGTGTCGGATCTGATGGCAAACCGATTGGATGGCCATCCGATCAGATGGTCATCCGTACGGATGACCATTCGATAGAATGGTTATTCGATCGAAGTGATCCGGCGAGTTAGGTTTCGACGTTTCGTTTTGTGTATTGAGCGTTGCGATGCGTTTAAGCGAGTATCGATTAAGCGATAAGATAGATTTAGATAATAGTCACACAAATAACATAACTAACATACAACCACATAAATAACCTTGTGTTTAGCGTTTGTGATTAGATTGCGATGCGATAGAGTTGCGATTGAGTTTCGATTAATCACCACAATCATAAAGTAAACATGCACATGTAACACATAAATAGCACACACACGTAAAACAATATACAGAACCTGTAAATCAAGGCTGTGAATGCGATTGCGATGCGATTAGCGATACAGCGATAAAATAGATTTACGATTAACATCGATTAAACCTCGATTATTATAGATACTCCACATAATACAAATAAAGCAAACAAATTAAAGGATTCATTTATAAGTCAAAATGTAAAATCAATAGTTAAACAAGGAGTGACAGATCGCAATTAGAAATCTTTTCTTCCATTGACTTTGATTTGTACTTTGACTTCTGAAACACGGGGTGTTACAACCTCCCCTAGTTTAGGGAATTTCATCCCGAAATTAAGGCGCAGGCGTAACAAACAACTGTGGATACTTCACCTTCATGTCACTTTCGAGTTCCCAGGTGAACTCTGCGTCGCGTTTGCCTTCCCAGCGAACCTTCACAACGGGAATGCGTGAGCGCCTGAGCCTCTTGGTTTCTCGGTCCATGATCTCGACAGGCTTCTTCACAAAGTGTAATGTTACGTCCACTTGTAGATCCTCAAGTGGCACTTGTAAATTCTGCTCAGCCAGGTACTTTCTAAGGTTCGATACATGGAAAGTCGGGTGGACGTTGCTAAGTTCCTTCGGTAGTTCGAGTCTGTAGGCCACCTTGCCAATCATTTCCAGGATTTTAAAAGGGTTTAACATATCGAGGCGCGAGCTTTCCTTTCTTGCCGAATCTGATCACACCCTTCCAAGGTGATACCTTTAGTAGTACGTGATCGCCAACGTCAAATTCAAGGGGCTTGCGGCGTCTATCGGTGTAGCTTTTCTGACAACTCTGAGCTTTCAGCAGGCTGTCTCAAATTTGGAGGATTTTGCCAGTCGTCTCTTGCAACAGCTCAGGACTGGTTAGTTGCGCGTCTTCGATCTCGTGCCATACGATAGCCGATCGACATTTTCTTCCGTATAATGCCTCAAATGGTGCCATTTTGATGCTAGAATGATAACTGTTATAGTATGAGAATTCGACTAAAGGTAAGTGTGCGTCCCAATTATCACCGAAATCTATGACACACGATCGAAGCATGTCTTCAAGGGTACGAATCATTTTTCAGTCTGACCGTCGGTTCGGGGATGGAAAGCGGTACTTAGATTGAGGGTAGTACCGAGAGCAGATTGAAACGTTTCCTAAAGACGTGAGGTAAACCGACCATCGCGGTCAGATATGATGTCACGAGGCGTCCCGTGTCGACAGATGATTTCGTCAGTGTATATTCGGGCTAATTTTTCTACCTTAAAGTCTTCTCGTATCGGCAGAAAATGAGCAGATTTAGTCGAATGGTCAACGACAACCCAGATGTTGTCGTGATCTGATGGTGTACACGGAAGTTTCGTTATAAAGTCCATAGCTACACTCTCCCATTTCCACATCGGGATCTAATGTTGCACGAGTAAGCCAGAGGGTCTTTGTTGCTTGGCCTTGACTTTTAAACAAGCCAGGCACTTCAAAACATAGATTGCGATATCCTTCTTTATGCCCGACCACCAGTACTTGTAGCGAAGGTCCTGGTATATCTTATCGGCATCGGGATGAGAATATCGAGACTTGTGGGCTTCGTGCAGCAGAATTTTTCGTAAGTTAGTGCGCTTGGGAATCCAAATCCGATCTAGATAATGGAATATACCATTCGATTTATTCACTAACTACTCGCCATTATTGATGATCCTTTCCTTCTTTAAGGTGCGTTCGGTAAAACAAGCATGTTGAGCATCACGGATAAGAGTCTCGAGATTATGCTGGGCGTGAACATTACCAACGCTATGCAAACAGCTTTGTCTGCTGAGAGCATCGGCAACGACATTTTCTTTGCCAGGATGATAACGAATCTCACAGTCGTAATCATTGAGAAGTTCAACCCATCGGCATTGGCGCATATTCAGTTCCTTTTGGTTGAGGATGTGTTGTAGGCTCTTATGGTCAGTGAAGACCGTACACTTGGTACCGTAAAGGTAGTGTCACCAAATCTTCAATGCAAAAACAACTGCGCCTGGCTCGAGGTCGTGGGTTGTATAGTTCTTCTCGTGGATCTTGAGCTGACGAGACGCGTAAGCGATAACCTTGTCCCGTTACATGAGAACACAACCAAGACCAAGGTTTAAGGCATCACAATAAACAACGAAGTCATCGTTTCTGTCGGGTAGAGCGAGAACAGGAGCATTGCAGAGCATGAGCTTGAGGGGTTGAAAGGCAGTCTCTTGTTCGGTTCCCCAAACAAAAGTGTTGGTGCAGTTGTCTGTCGACTTCATCTTCGTTCGAGTCGTAGATTAGAACTGATAGATCAGGGATTGTAGGATGAGAAATTTAGGGTTTTGATTGTTATTTTAAGCTGATTCCGCTTGAATGTGTGATTCCGCTTGAAAGTGACAAACACCATTTCAAGCGAAATCAACATAAGCTATTTCGCCTGTAATGGCAAGTGTCACTTTCAAGCGAAATCTCAACTCTATAAATAGCACTCGAGCGAAATCATTTGCATTCTTCTTGTTTCCGACGACGAAGCGCTGTCGAAGTGTCTCCGTGCTGTAAATCGTTTCAAAATCATTAAACAAGACAGTTAATTGTGATTCTAGTGTTTTATAAGCTAAAAAAGAACAGAATCAATGAATTCTGCCTCTGATTCTGTCTGAGCACTCTTCTGATCGACTCATTAGATCGTTTCATGATCCTACATGTGGTATTAGAGCTCAGGAAGAAGAGTTCTTACTGTTTAGCTCGTTTTCGCTGGAAAATTCTGATTTCTACACCTTCTTTTCAAAATTAATCAAGTTTCCACGGTTAAAATGGGCTGATTTTCACATATAGTGTGTAAAACATTGAATTAACAAACCCTTGAAAGAATCAGACTTAAAATCGGCCTAGAACTTGATTAATTTTGCCAAAAGCAAATCGAATTGATGATGTCAGCAATATTTCAAGCGAAATCAGCAGATTAATTCCGCTTGAAATTGTATTTTGCTTGAAAATTTCATCTGTTTTCGCTTGAAATAGGTGATTTCGCTTCAGAGGTATAATTCCGCTTGAAAGTTTTCAAGCGAAATAACTGATTTCGCTTCAAATTAGTTATTCCGCTTGAAATCCTTATTCTGCTTGAGAGGTATTACGTTTCAAAGGGTAATTTCGCTTGAACAGGTTGTTTTTGAAGTATGACGAAAATGTTTGATGAACAAGAAAATTATTATCTTAAAAGGTTAAATGATTGGTATCGAGGGTATTTGGATGATAGTTATAGAGATGTGAGAAAGGATGGTTGGGTGAAAAGGTTTAAATACTTTGTGTGTTTGAAAAATGAAACATTGGATGATCTGGCAAACCGATATGAAGTTTTACTTGAGCGTTTAAAAGGTCATGAGATATATTTGACAGATGTTGAAAAGATAGCAAAGTTTGCAGATGCATTACCTGTTGAATGGGATGATATACTGAAAAGTATAAAACATGATTCTGGTTTTTCAAAATTACATCTAAAAGGTTTCATCAGCAAACTTAAAACTCATGAGTATGAAATTTATGAGAAAAAGAGGGAATTGATGAATAAAATAAGAGGAAAGTTTGATAAAATGAGTTTGGATGTAATTGATGAAATAGATAAAAGAGTTGGTGTATGTCTTGCAGCAAAAAATGTTTTGACATATAATAACAAGAGGGGTTGTTATATTGATGAGAATGCGAATCCTCTTGATTTCGTTAATTTTTTTTGTGTAGGCAGATTCTGGACAGAGAAAAAGAAAGTTTCAAAGAATGAAGAATCAGAAAAGCTTGGGTCTTCAAATTCTGAATTTGTGTGCTCAAAATGTGTTCGATTTGAAGCTAACAATGACAAACTTTTAAAAGATTTGGAGAGTTTGACATTGGAGATCAAAAATTTGAAGGATGAAAAGAAATCTGATGATAAACAGATTCTTGAGTTGTACTCAAAATGTGAAAAATCTGAATCAGATAATGCCAAACTCTTGAAGAATGTAGAGAGTTTGACATTGGAAAACAAAATTTTGAAAGAAAATGAAAAAGTTTTTGAGAATAAAATAAAAAGTTTTGAAAATGAAAAATTAAAAACTAAAAAAGAATTTCAAAGTAAAATAAAGATTCTTGAAGATCAGAGATCTGTTTTTAGTAAAAATAATATTGAAAAACAAAATGCAATAAATTCTCATCTTCAGACAATTATTCGACTTGAAAAAGAAGCTGAAAAAACTCGGAATAAAATCAAAGAGCTTGAAAAGAAATTGAAAGGTTTTGAGAACTCATCAGTAACAGATTATATTTGTCCAAAACCGATCAATTCTGTTCCAATAAGTGACAATGTCACAAATTTTGACAAAGTCAAAATTGAAGATTGTGATGAGAAAACTGATGATGATGAGAAAAGAAAAATATTTTTGAAATTAAATGAAATGTTTCAAGAAACTGTTTTACATTCTTCTGAGAAAGGTGAATGCTCAACGCAAAAACCTGTAAAGAAGAATGTGGAACAAAAACAAAAGGATAAAAAGCCGAAAAATTTTCAAAAATAAAATAAAAGCTCATCAGTTCAATCATCCAATCGTGATAAAAAATCACAAAAATTGGAAAATCAAAACTCAAAAAATGTTGGTAATAAGTGGTGCAGGTTTGACCACAGTGCTCAAAAGCCAAATCCAGCAAACAAGAGGAGAAATGATTATCACCAAGCCAAACAGTGCTATGATATGAAAGTTTGGACTGAAGGTGGTAATTGGTACGATAACAGAGTGTGTTACACTTGTGGTGTGAGAGGACACATTGTTGTTAACTGCCAGAACTGGAGTTATGAGACGAGAAGATGCTTTGAATGCAATATCAAAGGACACATTGCCAGAGATTGCCCAATGAGATCAAAGGGAAGATTGAGGGCTGAATCTCAGAAATTGGCAAAGAAACCAGTCAATGTCAAGCCCAAAGAACAGAAAGTTCAAGAACCCAACGTTCAAGAACAGAAAGTTCATGAACAGAAAGTGAAACTTTCGCAGGGGCAAAAAGACAGACTGAGGAAGAAGAGGAAGAAAGCAAGAGAGTATCTTGAAAGTATTTTGTCCTCGGATACAACTGGTAAAACAGATAAAAGTTCTGATAAATCATCTTGCTCGCCAAAGAATGACAAATCAAGCAAAACAAATTCTTCAGATACAAATCTGAGGACGAAAGGGATTTTGAAGAAAGAGAAAGTGGTTAATCAAGAGATTAACAAAACAAAGAAAGTAAAATATTCACTTTCTGGCGATGAATTTGTTTCTTTGGAAACAAAGGAGCCACGTTTTGGCGATGAATCTGACTCATCAAAGTCAGACAAGCCATGTTCAGGCGATGAATCTGGTGTGGTAAAGCCAGAGGAGCCATGTGTTGAGGTAAAAAGTGGTGATTCCGGTTTGACAATGAATGATGAAAATTTTCCATCATTGTTAAATGGAATTTCAAAAGCACCCAAGGACCGTCAGGCTTGGGTGAAACTCTTTAAATAAAGAAAAACCTGACTTGCCGGAGCTTCCAGGTTGGTAAGAGTGGAGCAGGAATCATCATCTTTCTTGAGAAATTCACGAAAGTGTTATTTCGATTTACAAGTGGTAAATCAAGTACATTAAGTTGTACTTGATTTCTACACATGATTGTGTTGAGAAAATCGGGAAATGTAAAATCATACAAGTGATTAAAGAAAACAAGGTAATGAATGATCCCCATGTTTGAGAAATGACTCACAAAACTAATTTTCCGGAATAACCATTTTGATTAAAACAAACTTAAGTGTTTTGAAATCACTATGGGAAAATGTTTTGTTATCAGGGGACGTTCTGATTGTTTAAGCCAAGTGAATGGA
The DNA here is from genome assembly GCA_030545235.1 of Helianthus tuberosus. Taxonomy (NCBI): domain Eukaryota; kingdom Viridiplantae; phylum Streptophyta; class Magnoliopsida; order Asterales; family Asteraceae; genus Helianthus; species Helianthus tuberosus. The sequence goes on from CM060448.1 coordinate 104,655,894, forward strand.
GAATTGAAGTAATTCTCATCATGTTGTCATTTTATCTTGTACAATTTGTTTTCAAATTTTCTCAGAATATCAAAATTGAAACATATTTTGATTTTAGGGGGAGTAAAAATTTTATAAAAATTAGAAAATTTGAAAATTCAAAAACATTGAAAAATGAAAAAATGAGTTTTGTTGTAAAAAAAAAGGAAATGATAGTAGATCAGTTGGACTGTCACAGCATGCTAAAGAAATGGAATGATAAAATATGATAAACGGTCTCACTAAGGGTGTGACGGTAGGCTCAGCTAGACTAGTAGATTTGTGATAACGATACAAACCTAAATGTAAAAGCCTAGTTCTAGTGGGAAACATGGTCAAAAGCATAGTACTTAGTTTTGTCCTTCTTGATTGTGTGCCTACTCAGTAATCGCTGATTGTCGAAAGACATAAAACTGGTTCAGTTTGTGAACTTTCACAACTTTGCTGAAAAGTCGTTGTGATTGTGCATTTCATTTTGCAAAGATTTAAACTTGTTTGATTTCTTTATTTTGTTCAAGCATTGGACATCCTCTGCGTATACGTGAGTATCGACCAGGATGTTATTGCCTAAACGTTCTGCTTTATTTTCTTTGGTGTTTTGTTTAAGCTTTGGATCACCTATGCGTATACGGAAGTATCGACCTGGTGGTTAAAGCCTAAACAACTTCAACTTATTTTTATTTTCTTATTTTGTTTAAACATTGGACTTTCTCTGTGTATACGGAAGTATCGACCTGATTGTTAATGTTTAAACATTCTGAGTTGTTTTTGCACAAATCACAGTTGATAAAAGTTTAAAGGCATTACTTGAGTCAGTGTATTGCATGATGAGGGGATATGCTGAGATCATGGGGTCCATAAGAATTTAGTGCAAAATTAATATACCTTAACGTATCGGTAAGCATTTCGAAAGTTTTTAGATTGAGTTTAAGTGGACAACAATATCGTCAATCTATGTGAATCGTTTAGAACTGAAAATGTTTAAAGCTTAACGGTGCTAGTGATTGGTCACATAAACTTATATGATCCTCTTACACAAACTCACAAAAATAGTGTTTGTAAATATTTCTTACTGCATTTCTATATTGTTCTCTTTAGAAGTTTAGCTTTATTTTGAAAAATTCAAAAAGATTTTCGACAACTGATGTTGAAGAAGCTGATTTTTAAAATTCCAAGTGCTGAACATGATGAACAGGATTGGGAGTGTGTGTACTGAATTGAAAAATTTTGAGTTAAGAAAGAAGTTGAATTTAGTTAATCAGGGTCATTAATTTGAACTTGATGTAACTATTAATAAGTAAGTTTTTCTTATTGATTTAAGTAAAAACTTATGTTTTGTTGAGAATTGTGTAGGTGTTGAGCTAATCAAAGTTAAAGCCAGGGTTTAATTTCAAAGGCGATAGCTAATTCCAGACTGAAAATCCCAGCTTGATGAAAGGGGGAGTCTGACGAGGTTAGAGCTAGAGAAAAGATTCGGGTACATGATTCAAGGAGAAATTCCTGAAGAAGAGCAATCAAGATTGAAGAGTCATCATGATGAAGACTCTCACTGAAGATTCCGTCAACATTCAAGGGGGAGTCTGTTGGTGCAGTTGTCTGTCGACTTCATCTTCGTTCGAGTCTTAGATTAGAACTGTTAGATCAGGGATTGTAGGATGAGAAATTTAGGGTTTTGATTGTTATTTTAAGTTGATTCCGCTTGAGTGTGTGATTCCGCTTGAATGTGGCAAACACCATTTCAAGCAAAATCAACATAAGCTATTTCGCTTGAAATGGCAAGTGTCACTTTCAAGCGAAATCTCAACTCTATAAATAGCACTCGAGCAAAATCATTTGCATTCTTCTTGTTTCCGACGGTGAAGCGCTATCGAAGTGTCTCCGTGCTGTAAATCATTTCAAGATCAATAAACAAGACAGTTAATTGTGATTCTAGTGTTTTACAAGCTAAACAAAGAATAGAATCAATGAATTTTGCCTCTGATTCTGTTTGAGCACTCTTCTGATCGACTCGTTAGATCGTTTCATGATCCTACAAAAAGGCTTGTCTTTATGCGTCAAAGAAGTAAGTGGAACGACGATTTTCGAAAAGTCAGCGATGAATCGACGGTAATAGCCCGCCAATCCGAGGAACGAACGAACATCGGATGGTGATTTTGGAGTAACCCAACTCTTAACAGCTTTGATCTTCGCGGGGTCGACGTGTATACCTTGACTATTGATGATGTGACCGAGGAATTGAACCTCCTTTAGCCAGAATTCACACTTGGAGAACTTGGCATAGAGTCGATTCCATTGGAGTAACTTGAGAACCAAACGTAGATGCTGCACGTGTTCGGCTTTCGACTTCGAATAGATAAGGATATCATCGATGAACACGATGATGAAGCGGTCAAGAAATGGTTTACACACGCGATTCATCAAGTCCATGAAAACCGCGGGTGCGTTGGTTAAACCAAAGGGCATTACAATGAATTCATAAAGCGGTTTTCGGTATATCTTCCTCCTGGATTCGTAACTGGTGATAGCCTGAGCATAAATCGATCTTCGAGAAACATGTAGCACCTTGCAATTGATCAAACAAATCATCAATTCAGGGCAGGGGATAGCGATTCTTGATAGTCACCTTATTCAACTCCCTATAGTTGATGCACATCCGGAACGACCCATCCTTCTTTTTGACGAAAAGAACTGGTGCGCCCCAAGGAGAGGTGCTAAGGCGAATGAAGCCTTTGTCAAGTAATTCCTGGAGTTGACTCGAGAGTTCGCGCATTTCGGACGGAGCGAGGCGATAAGGAGATTTAGCAACAGGATTTGCTCCAGGAATGAGATCAATACGGAAGTCGATATCACGACTCGAGGGTAAACCAGGTAAATCACCAGGGAAGACGTTAGGAAAATCAGGAACCGCAGGCACCTTATCCATTGCCTTAGCTTCCTTTTTCTCTGCTACTACAATGTGTGCCAAGAAAGCTTGGTATTCCTTGCGGAGATACTTGCTAGCCTGGACACACGACATGAGTTGGAGTTTCTTCGACACGACTTCTCCGTAAACACACAATTGATCACCATTAGCGAGCGAGAAATGAATCATCTTATCGAAGCAAACGACTTCAGCACGATTTTCGCGAAGAAAATCCATGCCTACTATGATATCGAAACTAACAAGCTGCGTCGGAATAAGATCGATAGGAAAGACGTGATTGTTGAGTTCAAGCGTACAATCACGTAGAACATAATTGACAACAACGGTTCTTCCAGTGGCAACTTCAACATCGAATATTGTAGGGAGATGGGCGCGCTTACGATTAAGGAGCTTTTTGAATTCAAATGATATAAAACCGTTATCTGCTCCAGTATCAAACAAACACGAAGCATATATACCATTCACAAGGAACGTACCATTAACCACGTTGTTGTCTGCTTGAGCCTGGCGGGCGTTGATGTTGAAAGCACGTCCGCGGGATGCTGGCTGCTGCTGTTGACATTGCTGTGGCTGTTGCTGTGGCTCTTGCTTCACCACTCTGTTGGGGCACATGTTTGCAAAGTGGTTGGGATCACCATATGTAAAGCAGACTCTTGCATGTGCTGCGGGGGCAGGAGCTGCATGTTGGCCCTGGGGAGTAGGAAGGAGAGCTTTTCGTGCAGGAGCTTGACCTTGAGCTGGAGCTTGGCGAGGATGGGTACGGAAATTAGCAGTAAAGTGGCCATCCATGTTGAAGTGAACACAAAATCTGCAATCAATTCCCACGGGATGATGATAGGTACAAGTAGGGCAGAGCGGGTGAGGACTAGTATATTCACACTTGGCTGGCGGTGCATTGGTTACCGGTGCCACTACTTTGCAGTTATGAGGTTGCGGTTTGGCAGGAATAGCTTGGAGCGGAGCGGCAGCTGTGACAACCCAATTCTTGCTACTGTTGTTGTTGTTGTTGTTGTTCTTTCTCTTGCGGCGGGAGGACTTTGAAGCTTGCGGAGCGGCGGCGACTTCAGCGGTGGGAGAAGCGGTAACTTGGTGAAGATTCTTGGAGGCTTTATCAAAGTAACCAGCCCGAACTCGCTTATCATTAATCTCGGCAGCGAGCAGGAAGGTTTCCTCTATAGTTGTCGTCTTCGTTGCTTGCACGAAATCAGCCACACAATCCGGTAGAGCACGGATATATTTCTTGATGGTGATTTCAGGGGTAGTAACTTGGCCCGGACAGATTATACTCAACTGCTTGAAGTGGGCAGTTAAACCAGCGTTGTCGCCACCCTCTTGTTTGTTGTGTCAGAACTCGTCCTCCAACTTTTGAAGCTCGTGGGGAGGGCAGAACTCCTTCATCATGATGTCCTTCAACTCATCCCACGTAAGCCCATAAGCTGCGTCATTCCCTCGCTTGTTTCTTTCGGCAGTCCACCAGTCTAGAGCCATGGACTGGAAAACGCCTGTGGCGTTAACAGTGCGAAGGTTGCCAGGACAGCCGCTTTGGCGCAAGGTGACTTCGATATAATCGAACCACTGAAACATGGCAGTAGGTCCATCTTCTCCGGTGAATTCCTTGGGTCCGCAGGCTTTAAGTAGCGTGGGGAGAATCAGTCCTGGACTCATCAGAGGACTTGCTAGCATTTTCATTCAACTCACTGACAATCTACGGAATGACTTTCGCCATCTGTTTTGCGACCAGAGAGGCGATACGCTTGTCCTCAAAGTTTCTTTGGGCGGAGCGAGCTGTGTGTGATCCAAATGACGACATTGTCTGTAGTAGACATCGCCACAGGATTCAGACAATATATGTCGAATCTCACCTCACAACACTCTTAATACTACTAAAGCTCAGGAACAAGACTACATAAACACATAGTCACGTAGGCACATAATCCACATAAGCACGTAACACATAAGCACAAGCACATTAGCACATAGTCCCCAGACCACACTGTATTTTGCACGTTTTTACCTATATATATTGCATGTATTCACCTATCATTCAAGGTTCGCGCGTTCGAGAATAGCGAGTAACACACAGCGAGTAGCATAGCGAGTAATATAGCAAGCGATTTGTTAGCGTGTCGAGGTAGATGTGCAGTGCGAGTTGTGCGTGTTGATAAAAGCGAAAAGCGAGATGCGTATAAATCACCCAAAATCGAAACACATAAACATATAAAACCGTATAAAACATATAAATTCCGCATAAAAAGCGATAAATCATAGGAAATCACAGAGTCAGCGGTTGCGGCTCAGGATCAAAACACATAAAATCAGTGATTGCGAGCTTGAAATCAAAAATAGATTGTCTGCGGCTGATAGACATTGACTACCCAAGGTGATTCGACTATTCTCAAGGATGTACTTGAAGTCCTTTTTTTCCTAATAGACTATGCTCTATCACCGGCATACGTTGGTGAGAGTTTTGCAAAAACCAAAAATAAAGAGCGGAACGAGTCATCAAGTTTCGGGTTTCACCACTAACTTTTTAACTACGTTCCTATTTGTGTGATGGAATCACAAGATTGAGAGAGAGATTTTGCGTCATAGTATGGATTTCACTCCTGATTCAATGCAAATTCTCTTGTTTATAGTAAAATGCAGGTCGAACAAGAGATCCAATCGAGAGTTTGTGGTTTTCACACCTAGTCTCGATCTAATCACTCGTTCGTTTTTCAAAAATAGTGCAGTGCGACTACCTTAGGAAAGGCAGTGTGATAGTATAGCATGATTGCGAGTCGATCGAATAACAGAAGTTGAGCTTGCGCGGAACCCCTAACGGGTTCGCACAAGGTGGTCTGTGGGTACTTAGACTATAGACTAGGTCGTTTCTAAGACATCGACCCGGACTAGGTCGAGTCTCGCCTAATTCCCTATTGTTATGGCTCTGATACAATTCAGTCACACCCCAACCGATGGCGGAATCATCGGGGCGCGACACTAAGCGAAACAGATTGTCTAGGAGAATCTATAACAACTAATGTTACCAAATATTTATAAGTCATGTCCCATACCACAACATATTCAGTAAACTAATTATTACAGACAGAGCATCTCAAAGACAAATAAAAGGCTGTTCCGACAACTCATAAAATTAAATTGTTTGTTTCTAGACTCATCCTAAGCTCGATTCCATGAAAGCAAGCAAAGCATCCTAAGCATTCAAACACCTGTCACATACGTTAAAATTGTGGTCAATACACATGGTGTAAAGGTGAGCATACAAGTTTGATAGTATAATAGATAGTGAAAAACGTTTACGCATAACTAGCATGTAACATGTAGCAAAGTGAAGCTAGTAGGTTATCGATAATGAAATATGCACAGACGTGACTGTGAGTTGTAGAATGCGCAACACATATCCCCACTGGGACACGTGAAGTAAAGCCCTTAACAACCCATGTCCACGACAGGTGCTGAGTCCAAACTATAGTGCTATCGTTGCTAAGGTGTCAGGCAACAATCACTGTGTAAACATAACATACAAGCATTCATCGAATAACACGTAGCATGTAATAACGGTCAGCGTATAAAAGTGTTTGCCTTGTGTGTCGATTGTTATTTGAATAAGGAACGTATGTAACACCCTAAAGTGCATAAAGCAAAAAGGGTTCGAGTATACTCACAGATTGTGTTTAGAAAAAAAACCCTCTCTTGGATTGAAGGGAGCGCTGGAAAGCTAGCCTGATTACAGAACGATATCATAAGCGATTTAACAACGCGTTAAACGGTGAAGAGTAGACCAAGTGACGAATGGTCATCCGATCGGATGACAATCCGAACGGATGGTCATTCGATCAGATGTCAATCCGTTCGGATGGTCATCCGGTCGGATGGCCATTTGGTCGGATTGACATTCGTTTGGGATGGATGTGTTTGTGCATGATGGCTTTGAAGTTTTCGTTGTAGCATTTTGAAAACAGAGAAGTATCTCTACCTTTCAGGTCGCTCGATCGAATGATCATCCGATCAGATGTTCGTTCGATCGGAAGGCGATCCAATCGGCGAGACATTTTCAATGAGAACAAGTTCACAGCAGGATGGTCATTCGATCGGATGGCAATCTGATCAAATGGCAATCCGTCAGAACTGATGATCTTTGAAAAATGATAAAAGTTTAAGTGTTGAAGACCAGGTGCAATCCGATCGGATGGCAATCCGATCAGACGGCAATCCATCCAACAATCTGATCATTTTGAAAACTTGAATACTTTGTTAAGTTTGAAAAGTTTGCGGTTTGATCGAGATGGTATGACAACGTGTTAGACAACGGAAATTCCACTAAGCCCAAGTTATCTGATCAGATGGGAATCACCCCGTTTGGTCAGTTAACTGTTCTTGACGTCTTTCATGTTCATCTTGGTAGTCGGTTATCTCATTGATAGAAATCAGATCTCAGACCGACACTTTGCTAGAAACGAGTAGAAAGTCTGAATGAGTTCCGATTCTATCGGTTTTGAGTGCATTGAGTGTAAAAGAGTTGAAAGAAAGTTATGAAACCATCTTTCAATCATTCTAACCATGAAATGTTTAGATCTATGTGAAAACAGTGTTTAATCGTGTGGAAATCCTTTAGATCTGAGTTGTTCTTGGTGGAATGAGGCCAAATCTTGAAGTTCAAGAGAACCCCATGATGACATCATCCTAGAGCACCTCAAATCCACTGATTTCACGGTTAAAAGTGAGGATTCAAAGGTGAAAATGATGAAGAAGTGTGTATAGATGATAGATGTACAAGATTTGGGTTAAAAACTTATAAGAATCGCGAGAAATCGAGAGAAAAGAGGGCTGGAACGTGCTGGTCGGAGGAGAGAGCTGTCACATCATTGTTGGTGATGTGACAGGGGGTATTTATAGGTTGCTAAAAGAGGAAAGGGGAGCACAAGTGTCAGATCGGATGGTAAACCGATCGGTTGGCCATCCGATCGGATGGTCATCCGTACGGATGAACATTCGATCGAATGGTCATTCGATCGAAGTGATCCAGCGAGTTAGGTTTCAACGTTTCGTTTTGCGTATTGAGCGTTGCGGTGCGTTTAAGCGAGTATCGATTAAGCGATGCGATAGATTTAGATAATAGTCCCACAAATAACATAACTAATATACAACCACATAAATAACCTTGGGTTTAGCGTTTGTGATGAGATTGCGATGCGATAGAGTTGTGATTGTGTTTCGACTAATCACCACAATCATAATGTAAACATGGACATGTAACACATAAATAGCACACACACATAAAACAATATACAGAACCTGTAAATCAAGGTTGCGAATGCGATTGCGATGCGATTAGCGATACATCGATAACATAGATTTGCGATTAACATCGATTAAACCTCGATTATTATAGATACTCCACATAATACAACTAAAGCAAACAAATTAAAGGATTCAATTATAAGTCAAAATGTAATATCAATAGTTAAACTAGGAGTGACAGATCACAATTAACAATCTTTTCTTCCTTTGACTTTGACTTGTACTTTGACTTCCGAAAAGCATGGTGTTACAGGAGCGGGATTTATCGGGACCTCGAAGGCAACATTGATAGGAGGAGGTTCCGGAATTTCGTCTTCCCACTCGTAGGTTGTATTACCTCATTAGCAAGGTTCCAATCTTCTTGCGGGAAGATTGGCTCCATTGGAGGCAAAGCCAAGATATTCAACCTTTGGTGTAAAAGGTTGATTTCTCTGAAACAATCTTCTAACCCCAAGGTGAGATAGTTCACATGGTCTATTAGAACCTCCTCCACTTAGGTCACCTCATCAAGACTCTCTCTCAAGGCACTCACATATCTTACAAGAGTGGCCTCGAGGGAGAGCCTTCTCCCTCTTCGGTTGGTTCTGGAGCTTGTTGATGGCGTTTCACTCTGTTGGCGTGATGTATTGAGAGAAAATGACTAACCGTTAGAAAGATATGGAATATTAGAATATTCAGCATGACCTCGTGCCAGAGTGGAATGTCAAAAACTTGACGTGTGTGTGGGTGTATATATTTTTAGCTCTTTTTACTCGCCGATTTCAAGTTTTAAATTTATAAAACACGATATTCTTCTATCACTCTACACACACGCTAGGGCAAGTGTAGCGATGGCAAGATACTGAGGTCGTCCAAGGACACAAGAGCTATTAATACCGGCTTATCGTCAACCTCTAATTGAACCAAACTTTTAGAAAAGATTTTTAAAACTAACAAAAGATAAATTAAAAATAGAAAATAAAATAAAATTAAAAACAGATAGACAAGAAAGAATCACTTGGATCCGACTTATCTTTCATTTAACCTTTTGATGATTTCCGCACTTTGGGCATTTTAAGAGATTATCTTAGTTATAGAAGTAGGCCCATCTTGTGAAGGCGACATTACCCTCAACCTAGTGGTTTGAGTCAGCAAGGATACAATCCTACTAGGTCGGAATATTGAAAGATAATTAAACAAGTTATTAATGCAAAAAGTGGTGGGCCCCCTTCCAGGCAGCGGTCACCCTCAACCCGTTGGTCTAAGTCAACAGGGATACAGTTCTCGCGGGGTTGGATTAAAGTTTTAATAGTATTTTATAGATAAGTGATTCAAGTTTTTTGCACCTCTCCCATGGTGGGTAATGCCCGCTCCGACTCATGAGGTGTTACTGGGCTTGAACCAGCTTCTCGCAGGATCTATACACTGAACGAGACATAAAGTTTACCCAACCACCCTTCTAACCCCCTTCTAGGCAATTAACGCTCTTTATATAGACCATAAAGACACGAATATGTGAATCAATGACATATGACGAATGATTAGATAAATTTGCCTTCAATATAAAAAAACTAGTTATTAAAGTCATTAATACATACCCAATTAAAAAGTTGCCAAATATTGAAAAAGCTGAAGGGAGCTCAAGAAAACACACCATAGATCCACCAGGAATGGTTTTCACTGAGCACCATCCGTCTCAACAGATGTGCCACCAATCCCCTGAAGGTGCATCACCAGGTGGTGTTATCTCTAATGGTTCAGGATCTGCACTGTTTCCTGACCTAATTCCTGAAGATTGTACAGTTACTGCTCCGGTATTTAACAGTACTGTAGCATCTAATGAGGGGGAGTCGAGCAACACCAATTATGATAGCTTGAACGTTTCAACTCAAGGTGTGACCATACCTGAAATGGCGATTCCAACAAGTGTTCAACAGAATCATCCAATAGAGAATGTCATTGGTCCTGTAAATGCAGGAATTCTAACTAGGAGCAAAACAGGGACTATCAATACATGTTTATACTCCTGCTACATTTCTCAAATAGAACATAAAACTATTGATGTAGCTTTGCAGGAACCAGGCTGGGTGGACGCTATGCATGAAGAGCTAAACCAGTTTGAGAAGCTAGGAGTATGGAAGCTTGTTGAGTTACCGAAGGGAAAACGTAAACTTGGAACTCGATAGGTGTAAAGAAACAAGCAAGATTCTACTGGAGTTATTGTTCGGAATAAAGCAAGATTGGTAGTCCAGGGATTTAAACAGATAGAGGGTCTGGATTATGATGAAGTTTATGCCCCAGTTGCCCGACTTGAAGTCATCCGGATCTTCTTAGCTTACACATCCTATATGGGGTTCACTGTTTATCAGATGGACGTCAAGACTACGTTTCTATATGGAGAGGTGAAGGAAGAAATCTATGTTGAGCAACCACCAGGTTTTGTTCATCCATGTCATCCAGAATATTCCTACAAGCTTGACAAGGCATTTTATGGATTGCACCAAGCACCAAGGGCTTGGTATGCTACTCTGACTGAGCATCTTCTGGCTCATGGTTACACTCGTGGCATAATTGATCAGATGTTGTTTATTAAAAGAGTTGGCTAGGAACTTATCTTGGTTCAAATTTTTGTTGATGATATTATCTTCGGATCAACAAGTGAGGATCTGTGCAAAGAGTTTGAGGAGTGATGAAGAAGAAGTTCGAGACGAGTGCCCTCGGGGAGATGACTATGTTCTTGGGTCTAAAAGTTTGACAGGATTCTTGAGGCATTCTTATTCATCAGGGAAAACATGTGGACGATGTGCTGGTAAAATTGAAGTTTACTGACGCGAAATCGGTCGAAACACCAATGGCAAAAAGACCTTTGCTGACTGAAGATGTAGAAGGATCCCCTGTCTATCAACGCCTTTATCGGTCTATGATCAGGTCTCTAATGTATCTGACTGCCAGCCGTCCAGACATCATGTTTGCTGTCTGCAACTGCGCGCGATATTAGGCTAATCCTAAACTTTCTCATCTTACCGCAGTTAAAAGAATTTTTTGGTATCTTAAAGGCAGACCTCGGTTTGGCTTGTGGTATCCAAGAGATTCAAATTTTGACCTATTTGCATTTTCTGATAGCAATTTTGGAGGTACTGACACTGACAGGAAATCTACATCAGCTGGATGTCAATTTTTGGGGGACGGGCTCATTTCTTGGCAATGCAAGAAACAATAAATGGTGGCGATCTCCACAGCTGAGGCAAAATACGTTGTTGTTTCTGCATCTTGCTCACATGTGGTGTGGATGCAACATCAATTGTAGGATTATGGTTTGACTTATCTCAACACTACTATATACTGTGATAATGATACTACAATTCAAATCGTCAAAAATCCTTTCTTTCACTCCTCAACCAAGCACATTGATATTAAAGTTCATTTCATAAGAGATTGCTTTGACAGAGGTCTTATTAAACTGGAGCAAATCGACACAGAGGCAAATGCTGCCGATTTGTTCACAAAACCTGTCAGCAGCTCAAAGTTTCAAGTGCTTGTGAATTTTCTAAAAATGATCCGATAGACCGACTGAGCATGTTTTGTTTTTCGTAGGTAAATTTGTTCATAAAGTTTTCTATTCTTAGGTAGTTTTTATTTATGCAAAAATTTAGGGGGTTCATAAACTTTTCTATTCTTAGATAGTTTTTATTTATGCACAAATTTAGGGGAGAAAATTTGAAAAACACAAAAACATTAGAATTTTGAAAAATACAAAAACATTGAAAAATACAAAAAGAATCATTGCATGACATGGGAAATGAAAGAGTAAAATACACGGATAGTCCCTGTGGTTTATCAAAGTAACACCTATAGTCCCTAACTTTTCAAAATTACACTCGTGCTCCCTGTGGTTTAACAAGTTATTACTCGGATAGTCCTTAGAGTGGATGGATGTTAGTTATCTCAGTTAAGTGGGTGTCTAATGACATATTTACCCTTACTAAAAGAGAAAAAGATTAAAAATATTTAAATTAAAAAGTTATAAATTGAGCCCACTTTTTTTATTTGAAGTAAAAAAAACCACCCCCACCCTACCCTTCTTCTCCATTCACCTACACCTTCTTCTCCATCCACCTGCAACCTCCACCCCCACTACCATCCCTACCCCCTACCTCGCTTCTCCGGCCAACACTCCCTTTCTTCTTTGGCCACATCGTAATGTCGTCCACTGCAAATCTTCCAAAACCAAGACTCTATAACACATATATTGTAAAGCTAGGTAAATTCGATTGGTGTAGACGATGGACTCCCGTCATAGATTTTCCATAGATTCCATAAACAGATTGAAGTTTCTAATATGAGTCATGAGCAGAATCAACGATGTCACAAACAGACGGAAGTTTTGGGGGTTTCTGCAAATGAACAGATTTGTTGAAGTTTTAAACATGAGGCACGAGCAGGACTATCATTTGATTGCCGATTCAAAATGGGTGTAGATTAATCCACTGTAAGTTTTGATTTTTTTTTACGAATGAGGTTGTTAATGGTTTAATTTTGATCACTGGTTCAGGAAAGAGATCATGTAATTTTCTTATTTTGATTTTTCTGTTGTCCCTGTTTCTTATAGTTTTATGTTGACAAATAAATTTTGTTAAAATACTCATACTTAATATTTTAAAACTTACAATTGGATCCGATGAAAATGTACAGAAGCACATATACAACCTTGAATCTATTGGAACAAAAACCTAGACCTGTGGTAAACGAGATGACGATGTCACCGGAAAGAAAGGGTGTGTTTGGCCGGAGAAGGGAGGGAAGGGTAGGTTTTAAGGAATTATGTTAATATAATATAGATGTGGTCCACTTAACTGTTTTAGTAAGGGTAATTATGTCCTTTCACACCCAATTAACTGAGATAACGAACGCCCATCCACTCTAAGGACTATCCGAGTAACAACTTGTTAAACCACAAGGAGCACGAGTGTAATTTTAAAAAGTTGAGGACTATAGGTGTTACTTTGACAAACCACAGGGACTATCCTTGCATTTTACTCGAAATGAAATGAATTTTCACATTGTGGTATAGGGCTGACTCATGTAAAACCTGTATCGAAATAGTTTGACTCTAGAATGATATGTTGGTATGCTCTATCTTTAAGGCTGGAAATATTGGTTGTTTCTGTACTGAACCTAAAATTATTCTATGACCTCAGGAAAAAACGTCACTTGGAATTAGCTCATTTCTAATTGAATGCTTGTGTGATGTCCTGATACACATAATTTTGGCCTAGTTCTGAAATCTTTTCTAAAAAAGTCGTGTATCTCCTTTGTTTTGCGAGAGCAAAGACCTGAAGGTGCTAGGTAGCGTTAGCTTCTGTTTTGCGTGAGCAAAGACCTAGGTGTACGTCTGTCGTCTTATAGATCAATTTACACCCGAAAGAGGCCCCCTACTGCCCAAAAGAACCCCAAAAACCTATATCAAATTGAGAAAACTCATTTGATCTGTACATTATATCTACATCTCTGCTTATGATCTATTCTGTTCTTTTCTCAATCTAGTCCCAGTCAAGGTTTCAGAAATCTAGGACAGACTTGTGGAAATATGTGGTAGGGAAACTGCTTGCTTGATAGAGTTTGCTAATTAAAATTCCAGGATTTGATTAGTATTTGTTTGGGTGCTCATTGTTAAAATATCAAAACATGATAAAATTAGTTACAGACAGTCACATGGAAAAGGTCTAGGGAGATGAGTTTAGGTGGACAAATATATTGGCAATCATTTGGATCACTCAGTAGTAGATCAGTGTTGATAAGTGAAGTCAAGCCCGAAACCTCGTGATTTGATCCCTGAGCAATTACGATATTTCCTAATTTTATTTTTGCAAATAATTGTTAGATATTATTTATTTTTGTTTTTATAGGTTTTAATCTCGTAAAACATGCTCGGGAGGATAAGGTTTATTTTAGATAATAAAAAAAATTAAAGTGAACTTGAAATTAAGAAAATTAAAATTAAAATCATGAAATCGAATTCAGGTTTGGTCTCGACTCGAGATCATGGTATCGGCCCAAGTTGTCTCCGGCCCGACCCATGAACATGTGATATAAAAGTTTGGTCTCGAGTCAAAACCTCATTCATACTCGAAATCTCTCCACTATTCACCGAATTCTCTCTCGTTCTACGATGTAAGTATCTGATTCCGACTTGGTTGTAATTTGATTCCAATCGACAAATAGTGGGATAATTAAGGTATTATCGATTAATCATTGTTTTTGTTTGAAGATTTGATTGAAGGTTTGAAGTTTGTTAGAAGATTTGAAGAATAATTAAGAACCCTAATTTCTTTCATAATTTGGTCTTCAACAAAATCAAAGGGTGTTTATGGATTTTAATCCATAATTATATGATGATGCTGATCAAAGACGTTTTTGTGATTCCTACTTGGGTTGCGAGTGAAGACCCTCAAAAGGACTCGAGATATGCCGATTGCGAGTCGCAATCTCGTTGGTTCCAACTCAAAATTGGACTCGAGACCTTGAGGTTTCGACTAAGAATTCCGACTCGAAACCATTTGATTCCGACTCGAAATCTTGTGATTCCGACTCGAAACCTTGGTTGTTCTTATTAAAAATTGTTATCTTTGTCCACTCCCAACCAAGTCCAATTGACTGGTCTCGACTGATCCATCCATGTTAACTAAGTTGACTTTTGACTTGGTTGATTTTCAAATTAATTAAGTTAACTGTTAACTAACTGTTGAAAAAAATCATACTTAACCTGATGTATTCTTGTAGGAACATGGAGCTAAAAGTGATCTTGGGATAATCAAGCAGGATATTTGTCACCACCACCGGAAAAGCACAAGAAGCTGTACACTTCACTGATTAAACGTCTGAACAGTTACCGGATTGTGCACGCCCTTCGAGAAAATCCAGTTGTATATGAAGATCTTGTTAAAGAGTTTTGGAAGACAACAAGGTTTGATGCATTAGGAGGAGATGGAAAGAGTTCGATTAAAGCCATTGTGTAGAAAAAGAATGTTGTTGTCACTGAACAGATAATCAGAGAAGTTCTACGGTTTGGTGATCAAGAAAAAACCCTATTGATCTTCCTTCTGAAGATATTAAAGCTATTTTTCCGTGTTTGAGCTACAAAGGGACTTATCCCTCACTGATGAAGAAGTTTGTTCATCCTTATTGGCGTTTATTGATGCACATGTTCATGATGTGCATGACAGAGAATAGAGGGGGAACGGATCAGTTGAATATCACCCAATCTTCAGTGTTTGTGTGTCTAATTACAAATCAAGCGTATAATTACTCAAAGTACGTATTTGAAGGAATGAAGAGGAATGTTACTGGGGTGCGAAAGGATAAGTTTGTCATGTATCCAAGATTCCTTCAAATGATTTTCAATGCACGTTATTCTGATTTGGAGAGAAGTGGAAATACGTTGGACCTAAAGCCAATGGGACTAGCTTGTTTTGGGGCTCTAACTCCAAAGAAGGGTACTGCAAGTAAATTTGAAGGAAGAATCGCATTGGAAAAGTTTGGCCAGTTCGCTGGGACTAAGGAACTAGTGGCTGAACCAGAAAATGCACAACTAGAGAATGCTCCTGTAAATGTTCTAGTGAATGATGTAGTTACTGACGAGCACGTGGTTCAAATTGTTGCTGATGAAGAGCCTGAGGCAGAGATTCAGAATATTGACTCTGACGATGAAGGCATTGTGATAAGTTTTGATGGAGATGATGATGAGCTTCCGCTAGAAGCTGAAGTTAGTTCTGCTGTTTCTATTGTTCAACCGGTGTTTACTGCCGAGATTTTGGTTCAATTGTTAAAGTCAGTTACCGAAAAGATTGGGAATCCTCCTCCTGATCCTTCGATACAAAGTGAGGAGCCAGCTACTGAAGACCCAAAGGACCCTGATTCTCAGTCGATAAAGCGGAGAAAAAGGGATCCTTGACCTGGAGTGTTTGTTGAACAAGTGCAAGAACAACCAATAATTGGGGAAGATGTTGATGGTTTGTATCATTTCGATTTTGAGACTGCTAAAGATACAACTAAAACTCCATTCGAGTTTGAGACTACTGCAACTGCAGCTACTACCGAAACAAATTTTGATTTTAAAACCGCTGAAACAAGAATGGATGTGGATTCAGATTCTGTAGAGACTCCTGTTACTGCTACTGTTTCCACTCCACCTGAAACCCCGGTCACCGTGTCAACACCCCTAGTTATTGCTGCCATTGGAAGTTCTTCTCATGTGATACGTGATGAATCATGCAGTTCTAGTGGGAAACGGCCTGAAGAACCCTTAAAGATGTTGTTTGTTGACGATTCAAGTGATGATGATGAGTTTATCAGTGTTCAAGAATTGAAGAAGAGGATCGTGGTTCTTGAACAAGATTCAATTCATAAAGATGCGAAGATTATTCAATTAGAAGACACGATCGTTCAAAAGAACCAACAGATAGATCAAATACAAGGCGATGTTAGCCTATTGTTTAATATTGTGTATGATACTCGTGGGAA
The DNA here is from genome assembly GCA_030545235.1 of Helianthus tuberosus. Classification (NCBI taxonomy): domain Eukaryota; kingdom Viridiplantae; phylum Streptophyta; class Magnoliopsida; order Asterales; family Asteraceae; genus Helianthus; species Helianthus tuberosus. The sequence continues at coordinate 104,672,638 of CM060448.1, forward strand.
GTTAGAAAAGAAGTTTGGTCATGAGTTTACTGATCCGACTAATACGGAGAGACAAAGGAAAGCTAAAGAGGATCGAGCTAGATCGTTTGCTAAGGATGATGCTGGCGTGCTGCAGCAATGGATCTATACTTCAATAGATCAGTTGATAAAGAAAAGGATAAAGCAAAAGCTAAAAGGTTAAAGCAGAAAAGAGAACTGGTGGTTCTGAAGAATAAAAACCTTAATCCTGTTGATCCTGATCTTCAGGTTACTCATCATCTGATAGATGTCGGGGAAACTCACTATGATAAAGTTGGAAATACGTCAGGGGTTGTGAGCTGGGGGTACGACCACGATCGAAAGATGTGGTGGATTAAGAGGAAGATTGGACCAGTGGAGTACTATCGAAGACCAGCTCAGTTTTAAACAATGACGAAGGTGGATTTAAGTATTCTTGCAAATGCCCCATATGTTGATGACAAGCCTGGTGGTAGAGAATACTTGTTTTTCGAATGGCTTAAGAGAGAGGTTGCACGAGGGTTTCTGTCTACGAAAACAGGGGAATCCATTGTGAAACCTGCTCCAGGAGTACGGGATCCTTGAACAAACAAGCGATTGAAGATTGTTTCATGGCCGCCCACTGATAAAGAGAAAACAATTCCATTGGTAAAGAAGATTCCAGATGGTATCTTGAAGACCATGCATTTCTGGGCTTACGATGAGACTTTGGGGAAGGCGTTGATTGTGTGTGATGATGATGTGAGTTTTCGATTAACTGATCAAGTGGATCTACTGAATTTGGACAGGGTGAATTTAGAGATGCTAGCTAAAAATCAGATTAGATCTACTGAAAAGTATGAAGATACTGCTAAAGAGTGGGCTGCTGCTGTTGCTTGTGTTCTACACATTAGTAAGAAAGGTTATGGTGGTTATAAAGATAAGATGGATGGCAGTGGAAGCAGTTGAAAAGTGAAGAATCTCTATGCTATAAACCTAGGGGGAGATTGTTGGAACCAGAAGGTTTATGCATAGAGGGATAGTCATAGTTCAGGGTTGATTTTGTAATTGTGTTTTATTTAGTATTTTGGGTCAAAACTAGTGTTTGGGTCATGGTAGGTTTCGGCTGGGCTTGTGTGGGTTTACGGCCCATAGTGTTTAGTATATAATCAATCCTCGTTCATTGTTTTGAGTTTGATAAGTTTGTGCAATTCAAGGAGAGCCAGACGAAACCAAGTGTCTTGTACCAGTCATCTTTTCTACGGTGAATGCAAGATTGTTTTGATTGTTTATTGTTTTTGGTTATTAATTCTTGAATCATCTTGTGTTAGGATTTCGCACTAACATAAGATTAGTGTTTGATATCATTGAAAGATCCTTTACGGGACTTACAATATTCGTTAGTTTTTTTTTGTTCTTTAAGGTTTTTGTCTTTGTGTTTTTTTATTAGTTTCAATCGCATCATTATAATTTAAATTACTTGTATTCATTAATTATACAGAGTGTTGGTGTTGTATAGGTAAGATAATGAACAAGATGTTAACGACCAAACATCAGTACCGTTATAGATATTCATTTTAATATTATTATTATTATTTTTAGTCGATGTAAAAACGTCTCAATATCATTTTGGTCATATTACCAATTTAAATTTTTGGTGTCTGTTCCGATTATTATAGAGAGCGTCGGTACCATAACGAACTGAATCGTTACCGACCGAATTCCCGCCACGTAGATTTAGAAAATTTTAAAGCTTTAGTTTTTTTTATTATCGTAAATAGTTTTGAGTATACTTTGTTTTGTACTTATAACTTTTAATATACGATGTTTTATGAAATTACAGGTATATCGTTGCGATATTCCTATTTTTAACTACGTCCTTATACAATTATTTTTCTGAACCATGTTGTGAGCAGTTATGTTCAAGTAATCGAAGCACAGACGTAAATGTTATCAAAGTGACCTCACATTTAGTTTTTTTTTTAATAATTTAGCGTCGTTACTATCTTTGTTATTCCAATAATATAATATAATATTTTATAGAGTTCTGAATATACCTTTGCGAAGTGCTTACTTTTATGACATATAAATTTCGTTGATAATGAAACTTTCTTCAGGATACAATATTTTTTATCGTATCGTAAACCATGGTGAGTGTCGATACGGTTATGGTACCGTGGCGAACCGAACTTATGTTTCCAGTTGAATCGTTACTACTATTCGTTTTTTGTGGTTTTCGATCGATGCAAAACATATGTCGGCATCCTTTTGGGCTTATCAAGACTTTATTTTTTAAGTTTTCTCTTTCGGTTGCTACTATAGTATCGATTGTGACACCTGTGTCACTCCAACCATCAAACAAATGCCAAACCAATGAAATATTGTATTTCATACTTGGGATTTGTAAAAATATGTGTATCGTTTGCACATATCGACTCTTGTTAGATTTCAAGCTTTAATGTGACAACCCGCACTAAACCAGGTATCCGTACGACTTAATTAATGATTAATTACTGCTTAATTACTGTGCTTGCTTGTACTAGCTGATAAACTGCTACTTGAATACTGATACATGTACTTACTTGCATCATACTTGCTTGCTGTCACTACATTAATTACATGCTGAACCTTAGTGACAAACATGATGCACAAAAAGCACAGTAGCACAATACACGGCTAACTTATTGAACATGCTGATAAAGCCAGCATCAGGCAGACACTGCCTCTAAGGCCTATAAGAGCCTGAGATATTTGGCTACACTAGTAGTGAGTGTAGGGATACAAGGGTTGTGGAACTGCGTCTCTAGGAATAAGTCACAATGACTGGATGTGCCAAAAACGTACTCTACGTACAAAAACACAGCACTTTAATAAATAATCCAGCTTCTAGCTGACTAGTAAAGTGCCAAAACATGGGGAAAATACTACTGGACACTTCCTAAAGTGTTGGAAACAAGATGTGTCACTAAAAATAATACAACGACACTTTAAAGCTTTATTAAGCACTTTAACGGATTACTATCCAACCGAACAACCGGACTTTACCCGGGACATGAAAATATTATTATTTTCACTATTTATATTTTTCTGAGCCAGTTAGGGTCCCTGATTACCCTAACACCCGCCATAACACATAACATACAAGTAACGGGGTTAAACACTTGACTTAACTTAGTTTAACATAACTAACTACCTAGTTGAGATCGAACTAACCCCCCCCCCCTTTCTCTAACCGGCCCTAGCCATGGGGAACACACCATGTACCATGATTGATTATTTTAATCTAGTTGGTCTAATATCTAAATAACATAATTACCATTGGGTAATACACCCTTGATTTGTCTATAAGTAAATGGTGTTGGCACTTGAACAATCACATTCCATAAACACCACTCCACACTCCTCTCTTGCTCTCTAGAAGCTTACGGCCGAAACCCCCTCCCCTACATCCACCCATTTTCGATTTCAAGCAAGCCATTCCATCATCATTCAAGCATTAAGGGTTGCATATTAGGAAGTTTGGAGCAAGCGGAACACGAAGGACCTCTTTCTTTAGCTTTTATCCACGCGTTTTTCATCAAGAATCTTCCCTAGCCTTGAGCTAGAGGTATAACACTTAAAACTCGTTTTTGAACTTATCTAAAGTGGGTAAAAGGAATTATGTCGGTTAAATATCGTTAACATGCAAGATGATGAACTAAAGTTTACTAAAAATACTTAAAATGGTGGTTAATAGCATATGGAATGTGTAAAAGTTGTAGTATTTGAAATATGTGCTTATTTAGACCCGATCTATGATGTGGTAGCTCGGATCACCATTTAACCCGGTTTGGTAAGATCATGGATCTTAACATAAGCTCGTTTTTGAATGATACAAGGGTTAAAAGGTGAAACTCTACCACACACGAAGCATGAACTTGTGTAAAAATGCTTTACTTGTGTAAACATGTTTTAACCTGTACAAAGGTGTTTAAATCTAGTAGATCTACGTATCTACACCCGGTATTTTCAAAGGACCACATACCAAGGAAACCATGTATTTTGAAAAATGGATCTTACAATAATAAGCATGATTTTATAAGCCACAAGTGTGTAAACACTTGTGAAATGAAAAGATCCGACAAAGAACTAGTTTTGTCAAAAGTTACTAGAAGTTGTAAAGATGGATTTTCTCTAAAAACGAGGTTTTTACGAAATCGGATTATTTACACAAAAGATCCAGTAAAAGTAAAGAGATTTACTACATATTTTTAGACAAACCGCAAGTTCGTATATTTTTGCGATTATGTCTATCTTTGACTAGTTAAAATGTTGGAAAGTTGTTTGATAATGTTGAGAACATTGAATGATTGATTTGTTAAAAGAAAATGATACGCTTGAAAGCGTGGCCACCTCCAGTTACAGAGGAAACTCTGGCGAAATTTTTCTAAATACCTAACACTTAGAAATGTTTGCACAACAAGTGTTAGAATTATTTTTGACATGTTTTCGAAATATAAATTTCGCCATGACTTTATTTACTAAATATACGGAGGTGGGATTTTCACAAAAATTAACGTGATAAATATATATATTGTCACAACACTGTTTATGATTATTTTGTGAAAATACATAAATATTATTTTTAGAGTAAAAATAATATTTACAAACGTTAACGATTCCAAAATAATACAAACGCTTTCACATGAATATATAAGTTACACCGGTAATTATATTACCACTCGATTGTTAAAACGTAACTTACGCACATGTATTGAATCCCCCATCCTTGGGAAGGAAATTAACTACCAAGTATATACAAAATGTAAACACGAAATAGTTGTCTAACTATTTCCCAAAAACTTAAACTATAAAGCTAAGGCACGACCGTCCGTCTAATAGAATTAGCACTTGTAGGTCGTCGCACAGCTTTCTGATTTGGAGATACTTGGTAGAGACGCTTCACTGTGAGTTCATGTCCCCCTTTTCTCTAACTGTTTTCAGTTTTCTTAACTGCGGGGGTGAAATACATGTTACTATGATTACGAGTACTTTATACACGGTATGGTTAGCGTAAGGAGGTTTATTACTCAGATCATGTGAGTGGGTAGGAGCAATATGAGGCCATTAGTCCTCATGTCGGGACCGAGGGACAGGAGCGGTAGATCTATCTGGGTGTAGCGAGCCCAGCCCCGGGCCAAACTAGAAACGGACCTTGGGGTGACTTTGTCCACATACTAATGCCGTGGCGAAATCTGCTAGGTTTGAGTCTCCCTATTTGCACTTCACATATATCAGTGGCCTTGCAAACCATTGGTGATCACAAGTCCCCTTATTGGCTACATACCACGATTATTTCTATACTCACAAGTGTTTTACATACTCACTTACACATGAACTCGCTCAACATTATTGTTGATTTTTCAACTTACATGTATTTCAGGAAATTAACGAGATCTGGCACGGTATGGCATGTTTTCCGCTGCACTAGTTTCCGAGGTCATCCGGGGTTCAGGGGATGTGTCTCTTTCCTGGACAAGACACAATCCTTGAACCATGTTTATGTTATGTTCTAAGTTTGTAATGTCTGTTGAACAAGGTTATGGTTGTTAGGGTATGTTCCCGTTAAAACAACGGTACTGTATTTGGTTTTCAAAACTTAATGGATGATCTTGCATGTTTTTAACTCATATAGCTTTGTTGTGATTAAGCTATGGTATTAAGAAGTCACACCAAATTAACCACGCTTCCGCAAAGCCAGGGTGTGACAGCTTGGTATCAGAGCCAGGTTCATAGCGAACTAGGATTCTTTCTCGAGTCTAGACTATGATCACTAGGACTCTCACGAAAACATTTTTACTGCATACCACTTAAGTCCAGATCCAAAACGTTTTTACAAACAAATGTTGAGCACATTTTATTATTTATAGGCTCAGCCTGGAGGGCTGAGGCTCGATCTGGAGGATCGAGGCTCGGTCTAGGTGACCGAGGTAGTTGAGCACGTTGATTTATTTTAGGCTCAGTCTGAGAGGCTGAGGCTCGGTCTGAGAGGCCGAGGCTCGGTCTGAGAGAACGAGGTAGTTGGCTAGTGGGACTAGGAGAATTGGCTAGTGGGACTAGGAGAATTGGCTAGTGGGACTAGGAGAATTGGCTAGTGAGACTAGGAGAATTGGCTAGTGGGACTAGGAAGAGCAGTCTGAGAGGCTGGGAGGCTAGTGGGACTAGGAGAATGATTTGAATGCTTACTTGGTGACTTATGTGATTATTTGATTATATGATTAACTGTTTGTGCATGTTGGTGTATATGTTACAGACACATGGATTCTACAGACACTGATGGTTCAGACACCACAGGCCCTAGGCCTATCGTATCAGACGACCTTGAGTCATCAGAGCACGAGGTTCATACGTCCGACGTCACGAGCACAGATGAGGACGACTTTCAGCCCTTCGCATTACCTGACGGTGCTGACGAGCTCGCAGATGGTCCTTTGGCCGGGGATCTACCACTGGCAGTGATCCCTACTCCTATACCGCTTGCTTCGTACCCTGTTTACGATTTGCCTATCGATGACGAGGAGGATGATGTCGATATGTTTGAGGAGGAGCCTTTCGAGGAGGATGCACAGGGCGAGGCCCTTCCTGCTGCTGATGGTCCCTTGTTGATCGCAGATGCTCCCGCCGCGGAGTCACCTGCTCACTCCCCAGTCCCAGACTCTTTTGAGTCTGTGGCCTCTGTACCCTCACACATCCAGAGTGCGCAGCACTTCTCTCATGGATCAGATCCTGATCAGGCATCTTCTGTTGCCCCTGTCCCCAGTTTTGTTTTCGACCATGACGATGAGGGGGATTCCGATCCTATGTTTCCCCCAGGATTCGACCCAGATCGTGACTTAGAGTTTGTTCCCATGGATCAGTTTATGGAGGATCCAGTAGACCCTGTTGACCTATTTGATCCTATTGACCCAGATTTTGATTTAGAGATGGCTTTTGATGACCTCGAGCCTGCCATTGCTCCTGAGCAGGCAGCCGCTCTAGACCCCATACCTGAGCATGACCCAGTACATGCTGACATCCCTTTTGAGCCTGTTGCTGATGATCTCCCCGTGGATGTTCCTTTGATGGAGGGCGATCATGTCATTGTTGATCCTGTTGATCCTTTACCCGTTGTCGCTATACCTGTTGACCCTCCCGTTGAGCACATTGCACCTGTTCACCCTGTTGTTGCTCCCCACTTGATCCCGTTCCACTAGAGCCCGAGCATGCACTGTTCGCGGCATGCATGGATCCACCAGATGAGCATGCACAGCACGGTTGGATACCTGCTGATGAGGATGTACCGCCTTTTCCCCCACAGATCCCTGTTACACGACATGTTGATTTTTCCTTTCAGATTCCACAGTTTGTACCTCCAGCAAGGCCTGGAGAGGGTTCTTCAGCCCATCCTGTTGGGCATGTACCGATGCCTATCCCTTTCATGCCACAGATGTCATCTGTTCCACCCGCTGTTGCTCCATTTCACGTGGCACCTTTCGACCCCACTAGTGAGCCGTTACTATGGGCACCAGACTCTGGTATGCCACCCACTGACCCCTACCATTCTTTTCACAGGGGGTACACTATCGAGGACGTCTTGATGTCTTTTGTAGCTCAGCATGAGTCACACACGCAGCGCATCCAGGAGCTCGAGAGAGCTCAGCTGCCACCGTGTCCATGCCATGGTCAGACACACTCTCCTCTGCAGCCATTTCGACCTTTACCTCCAGATTATGCAGCCCGTCTCTCTACATTAGAGCAGCAGATTGCTTCCATCATTCGTACTCAGCGAGCCCAGGAGGAGGACTGGCTCCAGTTACGTCGTTTGTTTTATACCCACTTTCCCCCTCCTCCACCACCATCTGTATAGAGCTCATCAGTACTGTCTGGGTAGACGAGGATGAGAAGACGGCGATTGTTGGATTGCACAGTATTTTTGGAGACTACTTTATGATCCTGACTTTTGTTGACATGTATTTGACACTGATTTGTTATGGTTTTTGTACAGGGGTAATGTAGCCCCTAGTTGATTGATGATTGTATGACACTATGATGTACTGATACACTTACTATGTAGTCTCGATATATGGCAATCGCAGTATTCTCATCATATCTGATTCGCTTGATCACTTATTTGCATTTTTATGACATGGGATGTGTGTGATTGATATTTGTGTTGATAACATGAGATGTTATGTGCTATTACTATTACTATATACGTACGTCTTACTATGACCTGACCAACGTAAACCATCTTTTAGAAGATGCCGCTGAGACGTGAGACACACATGCCTACCAATGAGGCAGAACTCCAGCAGATTATTGCTGCTGCCATAGCACAGTATGCAGCATCTCAGCCCGGAACGAGCGGAAGTATTAACCAAGGCAATAACAATCCACCTCACGGTAATACTAAGCCATTAAGACCTACCGTGACATAATTGGATATCTCTGGCAAGGATGCTAATACCATTCATATGTTATAACGTATGTGCAGGGTGCACCTACAAGCAGTTTCTAGACTGCAAACCGGTCAACTTTGACGGCACAGGAGGTGCTGTTGCCTTTGTTCGTTGGGCTAAGAAAACCGAATCTGTACTTCGCATGAGCAAGTGTGCGCTGGATCAGCAAGTCACCTATATCTCAGGGCTATTTCTAGATGGAGCCCTCTTTTGGTGGAATCTACAAGTACAGACACTAGGCGAAGCTGCTGCCTACGCGCTGACCTGGACCGAACTGAAAGAACTTATGCGCAAAAAGTACTGTTCCCGCGCAGAAATCCAGCGATTGGAGACCGAGTTCTGGCACTTGAAAATGGACGGTCCAAAGGTAGCGGAGTACGTTCAAAGGTTCCATGACTTATCTCAAGTGGTCCCTTACATGGTTACACCAGAATACAAGCGAATCGAGCGCTTCATTTGGGGTTTGGCTCCCCAAATCATAAGCATGGTAACCTCATCCAAACCAGCAACTATCACTGAGGCGATTGATTTAAGCGTGGCTCTCACCGAAGAGGCCATCCGCCTGAACAAGTTTGATGAGATCAAGACAAAGAAGGCAGAGACTCACGTCGAGTCATCAGGGGGTAACAAACGGAAGTTCTCAAACTTCAAGCAGGGCGCCAGTGTGGCGGTGAAGAAAGGAGGATCAGCTAGCAGTGGGAAGAAAGGAAAAGGATACCAGGGCACCCAGCCCAAGTGTAATGTCTGTCAACGCCATCATACGGGGCATTGTAATGTGAAAGTATGTGAAGCATGCGGGAAGCCAGGCCACTCGAAAGATTCTTGTTGGGCTAGTGCTGGCCGGGGAGGCCAGGGAGGATATGGAAACAGAAACTACAATCGTGGTGGTACTGGAAATCGCCCACAAGGAAATAATGGAGGGAACGGAGTCAACAATGCGAACCAAAACAACCAGCAAGTTGGGGATGGCGCCGGAAGCGGTCGAAAACTTGGATGTTTTAACTGCGGTGATGTTGGGCATTTCAAGAAGAACTGCCCAGATTTAAACCAAGCCCGTGGAAGAGTGTTCCAACTGGAAGCAAGGGAAGCACGCCAGGACCCCAATGTCGTCACTGGTACGTTCCCTGTGAACCAACGCTATGCATCCGTTTTATTTGATACTGGTGCCGATTATAGCTTCGTGTCGTTAGAATTTAAGAACATGCTTGGGTTAGCCGCTAATAAGTTAGATATTCCCTACTCGATCGAATTGGCCAATGGGAAGTTAGTAGAAGCCAACGAAGTTATTAGAGGTTGTGTGATTGAATTGGGAGAACGTGAGTTCACTCTAGATCTACTACCAGTCCAGTTGGGAAGCTTCGACGTGGTGGTAGGAATGGATTGGTTATCAGGAAACAAGGCTGAGATAGTATGTCACGAGAAAGTTGTTCGCATCCCAACCGATGATGGTGAGACCATTGTTGTTCATGGAGAAAAGCGTGAGACGCCGTTGAGGATTATCAGCTGCTTGAAAGCAAGGAAGTGTTTGCAGAAAGGATGTGTTGCCTTCCTGGCACACATTGTGGATAAGAAGGCTGCTGAGCCAAGAATCGAAGACATCCCTGTCGTGAGGGAGTATCCAGAAGTCTTCCCAGAAGACTTACCTGGACTACCGCCTCTGAGGCAAGTAGAGTTTTGCATCGACTTAGTTCCAGGCGCCGCGCCTGTGGCTAAGGCACCTTATAGACTTGCTCCGTCTGAGATGCAGGAACTGTCGACGCAACTTCAAGAGTTGTTAGACAAGGGTTTTATCCGACCAAGCTTCTCGCCTTGGGGAGCTCCGGTCCTGTTTGTCAAAAAGAAGGACGGTAGTTTCCGAATGTGCATTGACTACAGAGAATTGAACAAACTAACGATCAAGAATAGATACCCTCTGCCAAGAATCGACGATCTGTTTGACCAACTTCAAGGTTCAAGCTTTTATTCAAAGATCGATCTTCGATCTGGATACCATCAGTTAAGGATACAAGAGGAAAGTATCCCGAAGACAGCCTTCAGAACTCGTTATGGACACTACGAGTTCCTTGTTATGCCGTTTGGTCTGACAAACGCACCTGCAGTTTTTATGGATTTGATGAATAGAGTTTGCAAACCGTACTTGGATAAGTTCGTGATTGTATTCATCGACGACATTTTAATCTATTCAAAGACGAAGGCTGAACACGAACAACATCTTAGAACCATTTTGGAGCTACTAAGGAAGGAACAGCTGTATGCTAAATTCTCCAAGTGCGAGTTTTGGCTACGTGAAGTCCAATTCCTTGGGCACGTGGTAAATGGAGATGGAATCCACGTGGATCCAACAAAGATCGAGGCAATTAAGGATTAGGAAACGCCAAAGACGCCAACCGAGATTCGGCAATTCTTGGGTTTGGCTGGCTACTATCGAAGGTTCATTGAGGATTTCTCAAAAATCGCTCAACCATTGACGCTCCTCACGCAAAAAGATAAGACGTTTGATTAGGGAATCAAACAGGAAGAAGCATTCCAGATACTGAAGGATAAGCTCTGCAACGCGCCTATCTTAGCTCTACCAGAAGGTACTGATGATTTTGTGGTATACTGCGACGCATCGCGTCAAGGATTGGGTTGTGTGTTGATGCAACGTCAAAAGGTTATTGCTTACGCATCGCGTCAACTGAAAGTACATGAAAAGAACTATACCACACATGATTTGGAACTTGGCGCAGTGGTTTTTGCTTTAAAGATCTGGAGACACTACCTTTACGGTACGAGGTGTACAATCTTTACAGATCACAAGATCCTACAGCATATATTCAACCAGAAGGAGTTGAATATGAGGCAAAGACGATGGGTTGAGTTGCTAAACGACTACGACTGCGAGATTAAGTATCACCCAGGGAAGGCGAATGTAGTCGCCGATGCCCTAAGTCGTAAAGAGAGAATCAAGCCCATAAGGGTTAGGGCTTTGGAAATGATTATACGAACCGATCTTTCCTTGCGCATTCGTGCTGCACAAAAGGAAGCCCTTAAGGAAGGAAACCTTGGAGAAGAGTATCTCCGTGGGATGGAGAAGCTTTTGGTACCAAACGAGGAAGGAACGTTATGTTTTGAGAAAAGGATTTGGGTTCCTCTGTTTGGTGGATTAAGGAAAGTTATTTTCGACGAAGCGCACAAGTCACGGTACTCTATCCACCCTGGATCGGATAAAATGTACCAGGATCTCAAAGATTACTATTGGTGGCCTAGGATGAAAGGCGATGTTGCTGTTTACGTGAGCAAATGTTTAACGTGCGCTAAGGTTAAAGCGGAATACCAGAAGCCTTCAGGACTTCTGCAACAGCCTGAAATTCCCAAGTGGAAATGGGAACAAATCTCCATGGATTTTATTACGAAATTGCCAAGAACGCCAAGAGGCCATGATATGATTTGGGTGATAGTTGACCGCCTAACAAAGTCCACACACTTTCTGCCGATCAAGGAGAAAGACAGTACTAGTAAACTTGCGGAAATATACATGAGAGAGATTGTCGCACGCCATGGAGTACCACTCTCAATCATCTCTGATAGAGACGGAAGGTTTGTGTCAAGGATATGGCAATCCTTCCAAGAAGCCTTTGGCTCACAATTGAATCTGAGCACTGCGTTTCATCCGCAAACTGACGGCCAGAGCGAGCGCACGATACAGACTTTGGAAGACATGCTAAGGGCATGTGTTATGGATTTGGGCAGTAGCTGGGATAAACATTTACCTATGGTTGAATTTTCATACAACAACAGCTACCACACCAGTATTGGTGTCGCGCCATTCGAAGCCCTTTACGGACGCAAGTGCCGATCACCCCTGTGTTGGGCTGACGCCGGAGATAGAAAACTTGCAGGTCCCGAAATCGTCCAAGAGACGACAGACAAGATCGCGCAAATTCTTAAACGCATCGAAGCAGCTCGCCACAGGCAAAAGGCCTATGCGGATCCAAACCGGAAGCATGTGGATTTCCAAGTTGGAGAGATGGTATTATTGAAGGTTTCACCCTGGAAGGGGGTGGCACGCTTTGGAAAGCGTGGGAAGCTAAATCCGCGCTCCATTGGTCCCTTCAGAATTCTGGAAAGAATAGGACTAGTAGCATACAAGTTGGACCTACCTGCTGAACTGAATGGTGTTCACGATACATTTCATGTATCCAATCTAAAGAAAAGTCCAACTCAAGTTGACGTTGCCATTCCCATCGACGAGATTCATATTGACGACACGCTCTACTTCGTTGAAGAACCTGTTGAGGTCACGGATTGGAAAGTTAACAAGACCCGCCGGAGCAGTGTCAAGCTCGTCAAAGTTCGTTGGAATGCCAGACACGGTCCTGAATACAACTGGGAACGTGAGGACCGGATGAAAGAGAAATACCCCCACCTTTTTCCTAAGAACCCTGCTTCTACAAGCAGAACTTAAATTTCGGGACGAAATTTATTTAACGGGGGGAGAATGTGACAACCCGCACTAAACCAGGTATCCGTACGACTTAATTAATGATTAATTACTGCTTAATTACTGTGCTTGCTTGTACTAGCTGATAAACTGCTACTTGAATACTGATACATGTACTTACTTGCATCATACTTGCTTGCTGTCACTACATTAATTACATGCTGAACCTTAGTGACAAACATGATGCACAAAAAGCACAGTAGCACAATACACGGCTAACTTATTGAACATGCTGATAAAGCCAGCATCAGGCAGACACTGCCTCTAAGGCCTATAAGAGCCTGAGATATTTGGCTACACTAGTAGTGAGTGTAGGGATACAAGGGTTGTGGAACTGCGTCTCTAGGAATAAGTCACAATGACTGGATGTGCCAAAAACGTACTCTACGTACAAAAACACAGCACTTTAATAAATAATCCAGCTTCTAGCTGACTAGTAAAGTGCCAAAACATGGGGAAAATACTACTGGACACTTCCTAAAGTGTTGGAAACAAGATGTGTCACTAAAAATAATACAACGACACTTTAAAGCTTTATTAAGCACTTTAACGGATTACTATCCAACCGAACAACCGGACTTTACCCGGGACATGAAAATATTATTATTTTCACTATTTATATTTTTCTGAGCCAGTTAGGGTCCCTGATTACCCTAACACCCGCCATAACACATAACATACAAGTAACGGGGTTAAACACTTGACTTAACTTAGTTTAACATAACTAACTACCTAGTTGAGATCGAACTAACCCCCCCCCCCTTTCTCTAACCGGCCCTAGCCATGGGGAACACACCATGTACCATGATTGATTATTTTAATCTAGTTGGTCTAATATCTAAATAACATAATTACCATTGGGTAATACACCCTTGATTTGTCTATAAGTAAATGGTGTTGGCACTTGAACAATCACATTCCATAAACACCACTCCACACTCCTCTCTTGCTCTCTAGAAGCTTACGGCCGAAACCCCCTCCCCTACATCCACCCATTTTCGATTTCAAGCAAGCCATTCCATCATCATTCAAGCATTAAGGGTTGCATATTAGGAAGTTTGGAGCAAGCGGAACACGAAGGACCTCTTTCTTTAGCTTTTATCCACGCGTTTTTCATCAAGAATCTTCCCTAGCCTTGAGCTAGAGGTATAACACTTAAAACTCGTTTTTGAACTTATCTAAAGTGGGTAAAAGGAATTATGTCGGTTAAATATCGTTAACATGCAAGATGATGAACTAAAGTTTACTAAAAATACTTAAAATGGTGGTTAATAGCATATGGAATGTGTAAAAGTTGTAGTATTTGAAATATGTGCTTATTTAGACCCGATCTATGATGTGGTAGCTCGGATCACCATTTAACCCGGTTTGGTAAGATCATGGATCTTAACATAAGCTCGTTTTTGAATGATACAAGGGTTAAAAGGTGAAACTCTACCACACACGAAGCATGAACTTGTGTAAAAATGCTTTACTTGTGTAAACATGTTTTAACCTGTACAAAGGTGTTTAAATCTAGTAGATCTACGTATCTACACCCGGTATTTTCAAAGGACCACATACCAAGGAAACCATGTATTTTGAAAAATGGATCTTACAATAATAAGCATGATTTTATAAGCCACAAGTGTGTAAACACTTGTGAAATGAAAAGATCCGACAAAGAACTAGTTTTGTCAAAAGTTACTAGAAGTTGTAAAGATGGATTTTCTCTAAAAACGAGGTTTTTACGAAATCGGATTATTTACACAAAAGATCCAGTAAAAGTAAAGAGATTTACTACATATTTTTAGACAAACCGCAAGTTCGTATATTTTTGCGATTATGTCTATCTTTGACTAGTTAAAATGTTGGAAAGTTGTTTGATAATGTTGAGAACATTGAATGATTGATTTGTTAAAAGAAAATGATACGCTTGAAAGCGTGGCCACCTCCAGTTACAGAGGAAACTCTGGCGAAATTTTTCTAAATACCTAACACTTAGAAATGTTTGCACAACAAGTGTTAGAATTATTTTTGACATGTTTTCGAAATATAAATTTCGCCATGACTTTATTTACTAAATATACGGAGGTGGGATTTTCACAAAAATTAACGTGATAAATATATATATTGTCACAACACTGTTTATGATTATTTTGTGAAAATACATAAATATTATTTTTAGAGTAAAAATAATATTTACAAACGTTAACGATTCCAAAATAATACAAACGCTTTCACATGAATATATAAGTTACACCGGTAATTATATTACCACTCGATTGTTAAAACGTAACTTACGCACATGTATTGAATCCCCCATCCTTGGGAAGGAAATTAACTACCAAGTATATACAAAATGTAAACACGAAATAGTTGTCTAACTATTTCCCAAAAACTTAAACTATAAAGCTAAGGCACGGCCGTCCGTCTAATAGAATTAGCACTTGTAGGTCGTCGCACAGCTTTCTGATTTGGAGATACTTGGTAGAGACGCTTCACTGTGAGTTCATGTCCCCCTTTTCTCTAACTGTTTTCAGTTTTCTTAACTGCGGGGGTGAAATACATGTTACTATGATTACGAGTACTTTATAC
Organism: Helianthus tuberosus; assembly: GCA_030545235.1. Lineage (NCBI taxonomy): Eukaryota > Viridiplantae > Streptophyta > Magnoliopsida > Asterales > Asteraceae > Helianthus > Helianthus tuberosus. The sequence goes on from CM060448.1 coordinate 104,688,151, forward strand.
ACGGTATGGTTAGCGTAAGGAGGTTTATTACTCAGATCATGTGAGTGGGTAGGAGCAATATGAGGCCATTAGTCCTCATGTCGGGACCGAGGGACAGGAGCGGTAGATCTATCTGGGTGTAGCGAGCCCAGCCCCAGGCCAAACTAGAAACGGACCTTGGGGTGACTTTGTCCACATACTAATGCCGTGGCGAAATCTGCTAGGTTTGAGTCTCCCTATTTGCACTTCACATATATCAGTGGCCTTGCAAACCATTGGTGATCACAAGTCCCCTTATTGGCTACATACCATGATTATTTCTATACTCACAAGTGTTTTACATACTCACTTACACATGAACTCGCTCAACATTATTGTTGATTTTTCAACTTACATGTATTTCAGGAAATTAACGAGATCTGGCACGGTATGGCATGTTATCTGCTGCACTAGTTTCCGAGGTCATCCGGGGTTCAGGGGATGTGTCTCTTTCCTGGACAAGACACAATCCTTGAACCATGTTTATGTTATGTTCTAAGTTTGTAATGTCTGTTGAACAAGGTTATGGTTGTTAGGGTATGTTCCCGTTAAAACAATGGTACTGTATTTGGTTTTCAAAACTTAATGGATGATCTTGCATGTTTTTAACTCATATAGCTTTGTTGTGATTAAGCTATGGTATTAAGAAGTCACACCAAATTAACCACGCTTCCGCAAAGCCAGGGTGTGACATTTAAATCGCTTTCTGGAGGGTTATACGCGCTCTGATGTGTAGATATAACCAGTTTAATCCAACGAACACTCCGGAATAGTGAAATAGGCTTAACATACCTTAAATAACCTTTACATAACTTAGATATAAGTTTTGGAAGGTTTGGTGTGGTGAAATCAAAGTTTAATCGCTTACAGGGACTAAAGTTGACAAACTGCGAAAGTATGCCAATTTGAACTGTAACAGACATTCCGGAACATGACCATAAGTTAAACATACCACAAATATCCTTTACATAGCTTAGAAATAGGCTTTGAGGTGTTCGGTGTGCTAAAATAAACTTTTGGGTCATTCAGGGACTAAAAGTGTCAAAAAGTGCACAAGTTTGCATTTTCGCGCATAACTTACGTTCTGAATACATCCGGACATCTAAAATTTTATGTAAGCATGACTATATTATGCTTTAGTGTTTGGCTTGCCAAAAATCCATTCGTCGCGTCATTTGGATCGTTTTTCGTGCTTATGCGCATTCCGTCGTAATTAACCGAACAACGCAACCGTACGGCTAAACGAACCGACATCCGATATATTTTTGAACACATTTTTAAGTTCCCTATACTTTAACTTCATTTTAGAGCTTTGAAATGGGGTTAACGGGCCTTAAACGTGTCGAAAATGGGTTGAATGCATGACAGGGACCAAAAGTGTAAATCTGCCAAACTTAAGCCTAGCGCACCGCTACACTTATTAAGTAACGGTGCGCTAGCCTGGGACAGACTAGATGCAGTGTATTTCACAGCCTGTTTGTAGCTGATTCATCCACAACCACACACTCACACATGCTTAGTAAGCAGATAAGAACTCATATTTAGCCACCATAAGTTTCCAACAAGTGTACGCCTTGGATTCGAGCACGGTTTCCATGAAACGATCCTAACGGTTCGGGTATTCCTATAAATACCCATTCACCCCCATTGCTAAAATCACTAGAATCTTGATCTTAGGAACTCTAAGTTGAAACCATTGTTTCATACCTGAGATTCTTGGATCGAGATTAGCATTCGGGGACCCTTCGTAAGTATTCTTTCGTTCTTTTATTGCTTTTCGAGTCTTTCGAGTCTGAAAGTCAAACTTTGTTTGACTTTCTGCGTTGACCAGTAATGGTCAATGCGAAGTTCGTTTGAACTTCGCAACGTGAGTGTAATCACGTTGGTTATAGTCTCTTGGGACTATGCCTACTGATTACCACGTTGTCTAGGGTCGTAAGGGTAAGCGATCTGATAAATCGCTTATACCTTCGAACCCGACCCAGTTTGGTCGATCATTAGGATCCGACCAAATACATTAGGTGACCATAGTATATAGGGAATAACCTTCCGAGGTTATACCTTATGGTCACATCGTTTAAGTAGTTGTATGATTGGTAGTTTATATGCCTTAGGTAAATTACCAGAATACCCTTTTCATGTATAATTGGTAATTAAGCATATGTAACCTAAACTTTTGTCACATAACTGATTATGTAACATGTTTAGGCATATAACACTTGTCATAGGACTAGTTAGACGGTCCGAACGCGTTTCACGCGAACGACGCGTTAAAGTAGCATAAGCTATCTAAACGGGTCGTAATGGGTCGTAAGCAGTTATGTTAGGTTTCATTTAGTATGTAGGCTTTGTTAAACCATATGACACGAGTCTCTATACTCGTTTGGTTTACAAACCCTCATTCTATCTAAATCCTCCGATTTAGGTCCGGTTTATTAATATAGTTACCTATATTAGGTGCCGTTTGATATCCGCGATCTCTAGCATTGTTTGGTTGTTACTCAAGGACTTCTGAGCAATCTCAAGTGAGTACATAGACCCCTCTTTTACTGTTTTCCAAACGTTTTGGGGTGGAACACATGTGCCTACTTGTTACTTTCATGCTTTCCTGTTTTCACATCATATACCTGCTATATTCGTTAGTACATTATAGTACATGATTTTATTACATCTTATGCTAGGTGTGCCCATTGTGTGCATTACTTAGTACATCGTTTTACATTACATGCTACGTATGTCTATTGTTGTATACGTAGTACAGGTCACATGCTACGTATGTCTATTGTTGTATACGTAGTACAGGTCACATGCTACGTATGTCTATTGTTGTATACGTAGTACAGGTCACATGCTACGTATGTCTATTGTTGTATACGTAGTACAGGTCACATGTTAAGTATGTCTATTGTTGCATACTTAGTACAGGTCACATGCTATGTATGTCTATTGTCGCGTACTTAGTACATTTGTTATTCATCACATGCTTACATTTTGGATACATATTACATGATTTACATTAGACATAAACATTTTACTTTGGTAGTTTGGTTTGAGTTAGTGATTAAGTAACGAGGCGTGTGTAATATGATACAAGCATGGTGGATACGCCGCTGGTACTTCCTATATATAAGTGTTTGTATGGTATTACATATCGTAGCATTATTTGAATCATTTCAGTTTAAGACATAGAACATTTTATACAAATAACATACTTTTCACAAGACATTGTTTTACAAACAACTTATCTTATACAAACACATTTTACATGGTTATTCATTTAACCTTACATTTATTTATACATATCAACTGATCTTATCGTTTTTCAAATGATTTACAAAACAAAGCAAATTACAAGGTTCATGACTAAACATTTTCTCAAACATAAGTCATGAAACCTATTTTCACAAAACCTATGTATCTCACAGGCATTTTTATGCTGACGTACCTATTTTCACATGTGTTTTTCAGGAGCTGTTGCATAAGACGATCAAGATACACATAGGCAGACTTGGGCTTTAGTGACAATAAAAGATGCAAGACTAGTTAATTATGTTGTATTTCTTTGTTTGTTAAGACATTGTAACAGTTTTAATCAATAAAACGAAACTTTAATTGCCATGGATTTGAAACAATTAATTCTGTTACAACACTCCCCGACATTTCTGCCACGTTTTGTATGTTCTACGTGGTCGGGGTGTGACAGAAAAGATGGTATCAGAGCCAATGGTTATAGGGAATTAGGTTATTAGTAATGCTTTGACCTAGTCTATAACCTTTCTAGGACCCTAACGCGAGTTTACTTGCGTTTAGTCATAAAACAAAACCGTCACCTATCCTTAGGCGACGATCACAACAAGAACATAAATTTCAAAACCGCTTTGAAAACTAATCATCTGTTCTAGGATGATTGATTACTAGGTTTTGAACCCTCTATTGTAAGGTTTTGAACCCTCTGTTATATGGTTTTGAACCCCTTTGAATTTTCAAAATCTCGTCAAGGTTTTGGGTTTTAAATAATGTGAACACGTGCAAACTGGAAGGGTGAATGCCTGTATTCTGGGTTTTCTGTCTACGCAAGCACTTCGTATACATCTCATCAGACGCGAGACCAGTTGTGCTTACCTGGGAATTCTTGGGATGAGTGTTCACTTATAGGCGAGCATGTCTTCGCGATACATTATTTTTGACCCAATTACTTTGATTAGTCACTGTGTGTTGTTTGTTTACCTTGTGGTAACAAACAAATGACCACTATCCTTGCTTTCATCAGATTTGTTCATCTCATTCTTTTCGTCAAATTCTCTCACTCGTTTCATTTCATGTTTCCCTTTTTAGAATGCCTCCACGACGCGAAAATCCGGTATCTATTGATGAGCTGGCAGTTGTCATTACACAGCAAATGACTGCTGCAATCCCGAACGTCGTTGCTCAATGTTACCAAGTTCTCAACAACAATAATGCCCCCTGCAACTTCAAGACGTTCAACTCGGCTAAGCCATCAAAGTTTTCTGGGTCTCAAGGAGCGACTGCACTTCTGCAATGGTTCGATAGTCTAGAGAGCACCTTCAGACATGTTCAATGTCCAAACGAGCGAAAGGTAGACTTCGCATCTAGTGTCTTTGAGAAACAAGCTTTGACGTGGTGGAATGGTGTGGTGAGAGATAGGGGTGCCGAAGTGGCACTGGCCCAAACTTGGGAAGAACTTCGCGCACTGATGATGAAGGAATTCTGTCCTCGTCACGAGATCAGGGCATTGGAAAGGGAATTCGACGATCTTAAGCAAGACAGCGGTGAACATCGAGCATACACCGATCGATATGAGGAGCTGAGCCTGTTGTGTCCTACCATGGTTACGCCTTTGGATAAGGCGATCGAGAAATACATTGATGGTCTCCCTGACTCAGTTCAGGACATGGTTACTGGTAGTAACCCCACTACGGTTAGGCAGGCCATTGAGCTATCTGCAACTTTGACTGAATCTCAGATCAGGAAACGTAAGCTTTTCCGAAAGGGTGACAAGAAACCGGTCGAGGAATCGAAACCAATCGAGGAATCAAAGACCATGGATGAACAGACCGGATCCCTTGAGCGGTCAAAGAAGCAAAAGGTTTCTCAGAACTTCGCCATGGTTACTCACAATAATAAAGCCGTCCCCAAACAACCAGCTCAACCCCGTGCTAGGAAGCCATACAATGGAACTTCACCCTTGTGCAACAAATGTAACCTTTATCATCATGCTATGGTGAAGTGCCGCGAATGCCAAATTTGTGGACGTAAAGGTCATACAGCAAAAGTTTGCGTAGCAGCAGTTGCACCAAATCAAGCTAACAACAAACTTACTCGAGCTCGCTTTCCACCAGGTTCTTGCTACAAGTGTGGTGAGATGGGACATTTCCGAAGAAATTGCCCAAAGCTTGCTAATGCTAATCCAGCACAGAGATGAGCATCTGACCGACTAGAAGACAACACTCTTTAGAAATAATCACATCTTATGTATTATTTTCTTTTGTTGTCAAGGTCCATGAAACAGTTGTTAACATTGCTTATAAATAAATCTTTTATTTACATTGCAATGTATTTATGTGATTGTATGTATAAACAACATATCCCCTACAATACCGACAATCAAGGAATCATATTCCTTGAAAAGCAAACTACCCCCAAAATTCTTCCATTCTACAATCTCTTGCGTTTTCCTGAAAACGAAAATCGAATTTTGGGAGATCTTCATATCTTTTCAAATAAATACCAGAGGACATTGAAGTCAATTGACTGGTTTCCATATCCATTTTCAATCGATAACAAGTTAATAGCAAATTAAACAACTATGTAATTATGTGCTTATGTGTTCCCTTTTATGTTCTTGTGTAACCCAAGTTTTGTTATCTAAATCCTCGTAGAATCTCCCATATCTTTGTGTACCATATTAAATCCTCAATGGGCTTTTACGTAATAGTAAAGACCCTTGGATTATATTGTACTATTCCATAATTAGACCCCTGAGTGGTCTAGGTAAACAGATTGATCCAAAAATCTGGTTAAGAATATCATGTGATGATATAGCTGAAAGGACTCCTTGGTGGCCTAATTAAAAGGATCATTTGTCGATCTAATTAAAAGGACCCTATGGTAGTCTAGTCACACTCATCACAGGTTTGATTTTCCTCCCCTTCACATTACAAGCAAATTGTGCGGACTATGCAAGGAATTGCGTAATTATGGATGCATACATAATTATGGAATTCAGTGCACGGAAACCACAGCTAGTTTGGTCGTGTGTCTGGAAAAATGACTCTTTTCGTTCATTTTCGGTTCTGAAGAAGTGGTGGAAAATGACTCTTTTCGTTCATTTTCAGTTCTGAAGAAATGGTGGAAAATGACTCTTTTCGTTCATTTTCGGTTCTGAAGAAGTGGTGGAAAATGACTCTTTTCGTTCATTTTTGGTTCTGAAGAAGTGGTGGAAAATGACTCTTTTCGTTCATTTTCGGTTCTGAAGAAGTGGTGGAAAATGACTCTTTTCGTTCATTTTCGGTTCTGAAGAAGTGGTGGAAAATGACTCTTTTCGTTCATTTTCGGTTCTGAAGAAATGGTGGAAAATGACTCTTTTCGTTCATTTTCGGTTCTGAAGAAGTGGTGGAAAATGACTCATTTCGTTCATTTTCGGTTCTGAAGAGGTTGTGGAAAATGACTCATTTCGTTCATTTTCGGTTCTGAAGAGGTTGTGGAAAATGACTCATTTTGTTCATTTTCGGTTCTGAAGAGGTTGTGGAAAAAGACTCATTTCGTTCATTTTCGTTTCTGAAGAATGCCTGTTGAAAATAACTCCGTTCATTTTTCAATTCTGAAAAATGTCCGTTAAAGAGAAATAACAGGATTATGCCTTGCTTATCTTTGATGGTTACTTCACACAAAGCCACAGATAGACTCCTACGAATTAATTTCGGGACGAAATTTCCTAAAGTAGGGGAGACTGTGACACCTGTGTCACTCCAACCATCAAACAAATGCCAAACCAATGAAATATTGTATTTCATACTTGGGATTTGTAAAAATATGTGTATCGTTTGCACATATCGACTCTTGTTCGATTTTAAGCTTTAAATCGCTTTCTGGAGGGTTATACGCGCTCTGATGTGTAGATATAACCAGTTTAATCCAACGAACACTCCGGAATAGTGAAATAGGCTTAACATACCTTAAATAACCTTTACATAACTTAGATATAAGTTTTGGAAGGTTTGGTGTGGTGAAATCAAAGTTTAATCGCTTACAGGGACTAAAGTTGACAAACTGCGAAAGTATGCCAATTTGAACTGTAACAGACATTCCGGAACATGACCATAAGTTAAACATTCCACAAATATCCTTTACATAGCTTAGAAATAGGCTTTGAGGTGTTCGGTGTGCTAAAATAAACTTTTGGGTCATTCAGGGACTAAAAGTGTCAAAAAGTGCACAAGTTTGCATTTTCGCACATAACTTACGTTCTGAATACATCCGGACATCTAAAATTTTATGTAAGCATGACTATATTATGCTTTAGTGTTTGGCTTGCCAAAAATCCATTCGTCGCGTCATTTGGATCGTTTTTCGTGCTTATGCGCATTCCGTCGTAATTAACCGAACAACGCAACCGTACGGCTAAACGAACCGACATCTGAGATATTTTTGAACACATTTTTAAGTTCCCTATACTTTAACTTCATTTTAGAGCTTTGAAATGGGGTTAACGGGCCTTAAACGTGTCGAAAATGGGCTGAATGCATGACAGGGACCAAAAGTGTAAATCTGCCAAACTTAAGCCTAGCGCACCGCTACACTTATTAAGTAACGGTGCGCTAGCCTGGGACAGACCAGATGCAGTGTATTTCACAGCCTGTTTGCAGCTGATTCATCCACAACCACACACTCACACATGCTTAGTCAGCAGATAAGAACTCATATTTAGCCACCATAAGTTTCCAACAAGTGTACGCCTTGGATTCGAGCATGGTTTCCATGAAACGATCCTAACGGTTCGGGTATTCCTATAAATACCCATTCACCCCCATTGCAAAAATCACTAGAATCTTGATCTTAGGAACTCTAAGTTGAAACCATTGTTTCATACCTGAGATTCTTGGATCGAGATTAGCATTCGGGGACCCTTCGTAAGTATTCTTTCGTTCTTTTATTGCTTTTCGAGTCTTTCGAGTCTGAAAGTCAAACTTTGTTTGACTTTCTGCGTTGACCAGTAATGGTCAATGCGAAGTTCGTTTGAACTTCGCAACGTGAGTGTAATCACGTTGGTTATAGTCCCTTGGGACTATGCCTACTGATTACCACGTTGTCTAGGGTCGTAAGGGTAAGCGATCTGATAAATCGCTTATACCTTCGAACCCGACCCAATTTGGTCGATCATTAGGATCCGACCAAATACATTAGGTGACCATAGTATATAGGGAATAACCTTCCGAGGTTATACCTTATGGTCACATCGTTTAAGTAGTTGTATGATAGGTAGTTTATATGCCTTAGGTAAATTACCAGAATACCCTTTTCATGTATAATTGGTAATTAAGCATATGTAACCTAAACTTTTGTCACATAACTGATTATGTAACATGTTTAGGCATATAACACTTGTCATAGGACTAGTTAGACGGTCCGAACGCGTTTCACGCGAACGACGCATTAAAGTAGCATAAGCTATCTAAACGGGTCGTAATGGGTCGTAAGCAGTTATGTTAGGTTTCATTTAGTATGTAGGCTTTGTTAAACCATATGACACGAGTCTCTATACTCGTTTGGTTTACAAACCCTCATTCTATCTAAATCCTCCGATTTAGGTCCGGTTTATTAATATAGTTACCTATATTAGGTGTCGTTTGATATCCGCGATCTCTAGCATTGTTTGGTTGTTACTCAAGGACTTCTGAGCAATCTCAAGTGAGTACATAGACCCCTCTTTTACTGTTTTCCAAACGTTTTGGGGTGGAACACATGTGCCTACTTGTTACTTTCATGCTTTCCTGTTTTCACATCATATACCTGCTATATTCGTTAGTACATTATAGTACATGATTTTATTACATCTTATGCTAGGTGTGCCCATTGTGTGCATTACTTAGTACATCGTTTTACATTACATGCTACGTATGTCTATTGTTGTATACGTAGTACAGGTCACATGCTACGTATGTCTATTGTTGTATACGTAGTACAGGTCACATGCTACGTATGTCTATTGTTGTATACGTAGTACAGATCACATGCTACGTATGTCTATTGTTGTATACGTAGTACAGGTCACATGCTACGTATGTCTATTGTTGTATACGTAGTACAGGTCACATGCTACGTATGTCTATTGTTGTATACGTAGTACATGTCACATGTTAAGTATGTCTATTGTTGCATACTTAGTACAGGTCACATGCTACGTATGTCTATTGTCGCGTACTTAGTACATTTGTTATTCATCACATGCTTACATTTTGGATACATATTACATGATTTACATTAGACATAAACATTTTACTTTGGTAGTTTGGTTTGAGTTAGTGATTAAGTAACGAGGCGTGTGTAATATGATACAAGCATGGTGGATACGCCGCTGGTACTTCCTATATATAAGTGTTTGTATGGTATTACATATCGTAGCGTTATTTGAATCATTTCAGTTTGAGACATAGAACATTTTATACAAATAACATACTTTTCACAAGACATTGTTTTACAAACAACTTATCTTATACAAACACATTTTACATGGTTATTCATTTAACCTTACATTTATTTATACATATCAACTGATCTTATCGTTTTTCAAATGATTTACAAAACAAAGCAAATTACAAGGTTCATGACTAAACATTTTCTCAAACATAAGTCATGAAACCTATTTTCACAAAACCTATGTATCTCACAGGCATTTTTATGCTGACGTACCTATTTTCACATGTGTTTTTCAGGAGCTGTTGCATAAGACGATCAAGATACACATAGGCAGACTTGGGCTTTAGTGACAATAAAAGATGCAAGACTAGTTAATTATGTTGTATTTCTTTGTTTGTTAAGACATTGTAACACTTTTAATCAATAAAACGAAACTTCAATTGCCATGGATTTGAAACAATTAATTCTGTTACAACACTCACCGACATTTCCGCCACGTTTTGTATGTTCTACGTGGTCGGGGTGTGACATCGATATTGTAACGAACCGAACAAATATCGACCGGATTCCTACAATTAACGTTATTTTTTACCATTGTGTCTACATTTCCATTTAAAATGTGTTAATAATCGGTTCACCCCGCCTCGAAGCGTTGATACAACCGACTAGTTATCAATCATATAGTGGTGGTTATATTGAAAATATAATACTTAGAATACAGGTTATTGGATTTTAATAATCATAACTTTCACCCATTGGACGACATTAATCCTAAACTTAAAAGATTCCCTCTGACAATCCCAACTTGTAAGAATTTTGCCTCCATCGATCCTTTTCTAACTAGGATAACCCAATTAGTTTTTTGCTGCCATGTGTGAGTTCCGGATCTGGCGGGTTTAGACGGAAGTTTCGATAGGATAATACTAATTCGGTAGAATTCCTATTAGAATAGTCATAAGTCGAATGATTCCATTCATACCGAAAGTGTTTACATCGTTTACAAGCTAGAGAAACAAAATTTCTCCAGCATTTCCCCTCTGGATCTCCAAAACTTATCAACTAATGAACACACGACACTATATATATACATGAGGTTGGGACGGATGAGCACTTCCATGCGGATGAGCTTTTCCAGGCGGATGTAGTTACATCCGCACAAATGAGTTATATCTGCACGAATGTGTTACATCCGTACGAACCTCTCTCCTCCTCTCCAAAGTCATGTGTTCCTATCTCAACTCTACAATATTCAACACACGCTCTATCTAGCCTATTCGCACAGTGGTGGACATGCATAATATGCACTAACAAATCCCCCCTTGGTCGTCACTGTCGAATCTTGATCTTTGAATATGAGAGCCGTGTTTGAATATTTGCAACTTCAACCAAGCATCTGATATCTTTAGATAATTCCCCCTTTATTGATGATTCGGGCTTGTATTATCTTCAATATGTTCCCCCTGAAATGAATCTTCAGGTCTTTGTTTGCACGGTTCCTGACCTCCTCTGATTTGCTTAACTGTAATCTTCAAAAATAATCATCAACTTGAAACTAGTTGATGCAGCATATCTGTTTCAACGTTAATCACATCCGTGTTCGGTTTTTGATTTACCACTTCAGGTCAATCTCTTAATCTTCAAAACCCCAACTGGCAATTGATAGAAACTTCGAATCACCACACTGGTAAACTTCAAGTCTATTAATACCCACGAAAATCTAAAATCCTGTTTTCTGTAATCATCTTTAAGCACACACCTGAATGATTGATCAATTTAAACGGTAATCTCCACAATCAGCAAATCTTCATCGGATCAAATCATCTGGTAACACATTTAGATCTCAGAAACATTCCTCCACAATCAGATTCACATTCTTCCTCTTCAGTCACGATAACATATGTATAGTTTTCTCTGTTAGTCCCAGAAGCAACTTAATCAACAAACATCATAATTCCCCGATGGTTAATCCAGAAAACAACTCATCTGCTCGAAGATTAACCATTCTGACACTTTAGACTATCACAAAGTTGTGATATCTTTTAAGTATCGACAATACTAATGCATCTCCTGACAATAATCCTACTATCCGGCTTGTACGAAGACTCAGGACTCAAACCCTAACACATCAATCTTGTCACGATCTGAAGAATCTGAACTTCCTATAATCACAAACTAACGAATCCAGATCTTATGCATCCCTAGACAATCTGAAGTCGGAACCACCCGAATGCTGTTGCATGTCTGAATTTCAAAAATGCCAGAATTTCAATACATTCTAATGAAATTTTTTATTCTCCCTCATTTTTGCAAATTCTGACCACTCTAAAACTTATCACTGAATTTCCCCCTCAAACTTAGCAAATTCAGTCCTCTATGTTCACAAAAAACTCAACTATGTGGAAAATATGTCATTTTGGTATACAAAAGTGTGTGTTTCGTCATTGCGGATTTTTCTATTTAGCCCATTAATAGTCACTACTCCAAATGATAAACATTCTTCACATGTATCCGTGACTTCCCCACTATCTTCAAAACTCTGTGATCTCATCATCAAATCTGTTCTCTGAATCCTCCGACGGTGTCCTCATACAACCCGTATTTGTTAGTGCATATTTTATGTGTCCGTCACTGTGCGAATAGGTTAGAAAGAGCGTGTGTTGAAAATTGTACAGATGAGAGTAAAAAATACGATTTTGTAATGAAAAGTTCCCTTCATACGAAGGAACCCTTCGCACGACGGGACACACTCCAGTTGCATGAATGGACTTGATCCGTCCGCACGAAAGGAACTTGTTGCATTCCTTCTAAGCCCATTTGCACAGAGGGTAACGCCTTGTAGGATCGTTTTTAGACCCGAACGAGTCAATCAGAAGAGTTTTTCTCAATACGAAAGGCGGAAACAGATGTATCATGGTCAATTCAGCTAGAATATCACTTTAAACTGCCGTAAAATTGTTTTGACAACGTTTTACAGCTAGATGATACTTCGGTAGCAGTTCGGTACTGAAACCGGAATCGTTACAAATGATTTCGTTTGAAGGGTATTTATAATGCTCTAATTCCGTTTGAAAGCATTCCAAGCAAAATTAGATTCCAAGCGGAATCTAATTCCGTGCGGAATTACATCCATGTTACTTTCAAGCGGAATTACCCTTTCAAGCGAAATTACCTATTATCTCAAACTACGTGCCCTGATCTAAGATTATAAGTACAAGACTCGATACAAGACGAAGTCGACAGACGCATGCACCAACAGACTCCCCCTCGAACGTTGACGAGTCTTCAGTGTCGAGTCTTCGCATCTTCAGTCTTTATCAGTCTTTGAGCTTCTCTTCAAAGTGTCTAACAATGTAAGTATCCTCAATTCTCTCTCTTCTCTTTTCATCAGCATCAATAGCTTCAGACTCCCCTTTTGCTATCAAACTCCCCCTTGAGTTATGCTAGGATCGTAATCTGGCTTTTACAGGTTCACAGGATCGTAAAATGGCTCAAACTCTTTTCACAGGTTTAGAACCAAATCCTGGCTCTATTGTTTCCTGCACAAGTCTCTACCCAAAAATAAATTTCACAAATTTAGAATTTGATAAATTTATACTTTGCTTACCACTTGGTTTAACATTTATAATTTCTGATAACCACTTGCAAGAATTATTCAATCAATGAATGATTTTTCAATGTTAAACATTTTCAAAAACACACTCTTCCAAACCAGTAGTCATCATGTTTAGCACTTGGAATTTTGAAAATCAGCTCTCCAACACCAGTTGTCGAAAATCTTTTTGTATTTTTCAAAATTTATGCTAAAACACACTGAAAATCTTTTTGGATTTTTTAATAAAATGAAATGCAGTAAAGAAAAATTTACAAACAATATTTTTGTGAGTTTGTGTAAGAGGATCATATCAGTTTATGAGACAAATCACCAACACCGTTAAGCTTTAAACATTTTAAGTTCTAAACGATTCACTTAAATTGTTAGTATACTGATCCACTTAAATTTTCACACAAAGTTCAACTGTTTCGAGATACGAGATTAATGTTTTAAGCACTTAAACTTAATCGCGTGTCCCACCTCAGACTATACTCCCGTATCCAGATCCCAATATTCAGTCTTACAGGTGAGTATACCATAGATGATATCTGTAAGGGGTTAAATTGCGAGGACCGTGAGAGCTCAGGTCAGAACTTCCGTTCAGCAGAGAGATGACGGCTTCGACTTTTGGTGTATCCCCTTTAGAGGATCTTTTGTTCAACAGCACATGATTTGCATTTTTCAGTGTTTCATCATTTTTTATGCTGAGGGTGGGCTATATTTCAAGCAAGCGTAAAGTATTCTCCGGGGGCTAGGCCATTGCTTCCGCAAAATCAGAAGTCCCGGGATAATACCCCAGATATCACTGAGCATAAAGACCTAGTATCTCAGAAAGATGGATCTTTCAAACAAGATTTCGGGGGTTACCCATATATCCGAGAGATGTTACCCACGATATAAGCAAGTTTGATATTTAGGTTTATATCTCGTCACAATCTACTAAATGTGCAAAAACCTACTGGCACATCATCAGTGAGACCGTTTATCACTTTTTAACTTTCTAATTCTTTAGCATGCAGTGATCGTCCACTGATGTACTCTCATTTCCTCTTCTTTGACACCAAAACTCAATTTTTTATTTTATCATGTTTTTGGCATTTTCAAATTTTCTAATGTTTTTGGATTTTCTGAAATTCTTACTCCCCCTAAAATGCAAACACATTTAAAGAAATTTGAAAACAAACTGTACAAGTAAAGTGACAACTGATATCGAATTACTTCAATTCGCCATTCACTAGGCATAAACAATCAGAACTTCCCCTTACAACAAACTATTTTCCCATTGTGATTTCAAAACACTTAAGTTTGTTTTAATCAAATGGTTTTTCCGGAAAATAAGTTTTGTTGATTTTACCACTTGTAAGTTAGGGGTTCATCACATTGTATTTCAAAATACCACTTGTAAGAATGGTCCAAACAAGTTCAACCTAATGACCATGATTAACCTACTTATAAAATCACAACCTCTTTTTCAACCACATGGCTTACCAACCAATACCACTTGTAGGTTGAATTCTCAAGATGCCGATTCCTACTCCTCACTTACCAACCTAGGAGTTCCGGCAAGTCATACAAATGAACAATTTTCAATTATTAAAAAAACAATATAAGAATGATGCCGATTCATGCTCCACGATTACCAACTTGGGAGCTCCGGCAAGTCCAGATTTTTACTGTTCATAATATGTTCCATCCCAGTCACAAACCTAAGACGAAACATTCTTACCTGGTTTCTTCATTTTCTTCTCATAAAATTCCTTTACCCCTTTCACCTTCCCATCAACCATTTTACCAAAAATATGCTTCACTTTGGAATTAAAAACTTTTTCAACATCAAATTCTTTCTTTTCAGAATAGAATTGATTTGAAATTTCAGCCTTGCCAACTTTTTGTTTAAAATTTTCAGCCCGCAATGGTGGAAAATTGACATCATCCATTGGCGGCACTGTTGTTCCCAATTTTAACTCAACATGTGGCTCCTCTGACTTTGTGGAATCAGATTCATTGCCAGACAATAGCTCTTCTGATTTTGATGAATCAGAATCATTGCTAGAACTATCATCAGACTTCTTAACAACCCATTTTTGATTGTCAAGATTCACCCTTTTCTTGTAGAACCTGTTTGAACATTCACCAACTTCAAACTTTGAATCTTTGAAAAGTTTAGTTCTCTCAATTGGTGGTTCAAACTCAACCTCTTTATCTTTCAGTTTAGAAACTCCCTGTTTAGTTTGATTTGCCTGTGAACATTTCATGGCAATATGACCACGTTTTCCACATTTGAAACAGGTTCGAGTTTCCTTCTTCTGATCAACAGTCTACATCTCTTCTTGCTTCTTCGCAAGGAAATCTCTGTTCGACTGTTTTCTGAATAATTTTTCTTTTTCTTCTTCAGAAGATGTACCTGAAACAAATATCATTTTTGATTTAAAATCTCGAACATATTTTTCATTTTTATGATTTTCTGGTGGAATAAATCCTAATCCTTTCTTTTTGAAATTACCGTTATGGTTTGGTTTCTTTCGATAACCTGAACCAGAACTGTAACCTTTTTTTCTTGTTTTCTCGTTGTTGAACTCTTGAGGTGTATTTTTTAGGTTTTTCAGAAAGATTTACATCTTTTATTTCAGAAATATTGATTTCTGTTAGTTTGAAAACCATTTTTATCATTTCTGGTTTAACACCTCTTATTGGAAACTCCTCATCGGAATATAATTTGTCAGAATCATTCAATGTATATGCAACTTTGAATGTTTCATCATTCAAATTAGATTTTGATAGAAGAAATTCTTTATTGTAAACTCTTTTGCCCTGTTTGACGGTTTGACTCGGAGTGCTGGACTCAGACTTTAACTCTGACATAGACTCCGACTTTGACTCCTCATTTTCATCGTTATCTAACACATGATCCACTACTTTCTTCATCAATTGAGATTGTTGATCAGTGTCAGACGATGTAAACGTGACATCAATATTTTCTGGCAAGTTGACTGAAGACTCCGACTCCCACTGTAAATTTTTGCCTTTTTGACTCTTTCTGAATTTGGATTTCTCGGAGAATATCCATTTTCAAACAGGGGTGGACACTTGTTGTAACTGAAACCTTGTTTCTTACCAGATGCATTAACTTCAGTATCCTTCTTCTTTTCTTTTTTCTTTTTAGAAGTCTTTTCTTCAGGTACTTTCTGTTCTTCAGTTACTTCATCATCCTCAAATGCCTTCATGCCTTCAATAGTTGGATAAACCGTGTCAATAACATAAGAAGTACATGAGTAACTTTTTAACAAATGATTTACTCTTTCTGTTTCAATCCTTTGTGTTTCTAGTTTCTGTTTTTAAGCACATTACATTTTTCAATGTAACTGTTAACACTTTTCTGCTTTGTCATGAAAGCTCCTTGAAGTGTCTTCATTGTTGTTGCTTGTTCTTCGCTTGATTGATTGTACTGATTCATTGCTTTGTTCAGAACATCGTATGATTCCTTCAGCCTATTCATGTTGTTAATTAATTCGCTGTTTTTCTTTTTCATGATCTCACAGGTTTCACAATTCACAGGAATCTTTCTTGCATCAACATCTTCATCAACTTTGAACTTTAGAACTTCCTTTATCTTTCTCTTTATCACTGGAACTTCTTCATCATCACTGCTGACTGGTGTTTTTACCTTTTTCTTTTTCTTTTTCTTTTTAGCTTTTTCATCTTCACTATCACTTCCTGCCATCATTTTCAAATGAGCTGCCATTCTTTTTGCAGAATACTCAGTATCATCATCACTATCTTCTTCAATACGAGCAACAAAAGCTTTTGCTTTTAAAATATCTTTATCCGGACAGTAATCATCCCAACTAAAACCTTCCCAGCGAAACCCTTTTGGTAACTTTTCATCATCTTGGTTTATCAGGCAAGCTTTGTTATCAGCTGAAATATATTTGTCCCAACTGAAATCTTTTGTTGATTTTTTATCATTTTGATTCACCATACAAGCTCTCTTTGATGACTCCTCGATTGTTTCTCTACCATGTGCAGTTTGTGATTCTTGTTGATGTGGTTGTTGAGCAACTTGATGGTAAATCGATTTTCGATAGTAATCATTGTTGTTGAACGGATTTTGAGCTCCACTTGCTTCGCGATTAGTGCACTCCCTCTTGAATTGTCCTTTTTCCCTGCAACGAAAACAAGTAACTTTAGATTTATCAAAACCCAAATAAGAAACACATGCATCACGGAAATCATCTCTTCCTGTGATCTGTTTGAACTTCTCAACTCTCCTCAACACACTAGCCAAACACCATTTTATATCCATCAATTCCATCTCTTCAGCATCAATCTTATCGTAATCCTCTTTTGTAAGCATTGGATTCCCGATCCTTCCTGCAACTAAACTTCCATAAGACTCCAACACAGTCCCCAACAAAGACATGTGACTTTTTGCAACTTCTTCAGAATAATCCTGATCATTTTCAAGATTCAATACAATGTTGCATTGTAATTTCTTGCCATTTTTAGTTGCTGAAATGTTCGGATCAAATGATGGATATGATGAAAAACTTGTGTTGCTGTTTGATCCTTTGGATGAACTTCCTAATGAACTCTTTGCATTGAATGCAGTCTCAACCTTTGGTGACATGTTGGTAATTTTGTCATTCAACCCTGCTTTGTAATAAAGCCCAACGTCTTGTTCACCATCGAAATCTTTCATTCTTGAGATCTTTCTCTGTTCCATTTCCTGAGCTTCAAGTTTTTCAATGAACTTGCTCAAAGTTAAACTGCTAAATCCTTTCTTGTTTCTTAATATCATGAGATATGTGCCCCAAGTCTCGTGTGGCAATGCATCAGCTAGCTTTTCAATCAACTCCTCATTATCTTTAGTGATGCTCAACGTCTTCATGTTAGCTAACAGATTGCAATATCTTTCAATGATCTGCTTTGTGCTTTAATTTTTCAAACCATGGAATAAATCGAATTCTTTATTCAAAAGTGATTTTTTTGTTTTTAACCATCTCTTGACTTCCATTAAACTTTGATTTTAAAGCGTTCCAAATCGAATAAGCACT
This sequence comes from Helianthus tuberosus, assembly GCA_030545235.1. Classification (NCBI taxonomy): domain Eukaryota; kingdom Viridiplantae; phylum Streptophyta; class Magnoliopsida; order Asterales; family Asteraceae; genus Helianthus; species Helianthus tuberosus. The sequence continues at coordinate 104,706,472 of CM060448.1, forward strand.
TCCATTATGTTGCAATAACACCAAGATATCTTCTTTCACAGCTTGTTGTAGTAAACTTAACATCATTTTTTTCATTTATGTATTTCTTTTTATCATCAGCACTCATATCTTTAATTGCAATCTCCACTTCGTCATCATTCAATGGTCTAACATATTTCGTTTCAACACATTCCCAAGCATCCAAATAATTTGCTTGAACCCAGTTTTCAAAATGTCCTTCCCAACCTTTATACTCCTTAATATTCATGAGCTTAGGCGGTTTTTGCATAGTCCCCGTTTCATTTTCCAACATTGTCTTCTGTGCAAGAGTAATCGGGGTAACCGGAGTAGCAAATGCGTTGTAAAATTCTTCTTCCATGATTCGGTTTTCAAGAAATTCTCAAAACAGTCCTGTTCAAACGGAATTATCTTTCAAACAAGATTCCTTTCAAACGGAAATACCCAGTTTAAACGAGATTAACTTTGAAACGAAATTACCCTAATTTCGTTTGAGGTAACACACTTTCAAACAGAAAAAGGACTTTCAAACGAAATTACTAATACCACATGAACCAACTCAAACGGAATTATGACTTTGAAGCGGAATTAGATAATTTCGTGTGAACATACAAACGGAATTAACTTTTCAAGTGGAATTAACCCCTAATTCTGTATGAAATGTTGCTGACATCATCATACTCGAGCTGTTTTTCAAACGGAATTACAAGTTTTACCAGTTTTAGATCGAATTTAAGTCTGAAACTCTCAAGGCTTTGTTAAAACACTGATGCGCACATAATGTGTGAAAATTAGCCGATTTTAACCGTGAAAAGTTGTTAATTTTGAAAAAAAAGGTTTAGAAATCAGAAATTGCAGCTGAATTGGTAAGAACTCTTCCTCCTGAGCTCTGATACCACTTGTAGGATCGTTTTCAGACCCGAACGAGTCGATCAAAAGAGGTTTCTCAATACGAAACGCGGAAACAGACATATCGAGGTCAATTCAGCTAGAATATCACTTTAAACTGTCGTAATATTGATTTGACAACGTTTTACAGCTAGATGACACTTCGGCAGCAGTTCGGTACTGAAACCGGAATCGTTACAAATGATTTCGTTTGAAGGGTATTTATAATGTTCTAATTCCGTTTGAAAGCATTCCAAGCGAAATTAGATTCCAAGCGGAATAACATCCATGTTACTTTCAAGCGGAATTACCCTTTCAAGCGGAATTACCTATTATCTCGAACTACGTGCCCTGATCTAACATTATAAGTACAAGACTCGATACAAGACGAAGTCGATAGACGCATGCACCAACACGCCCATATATAGGAGTTGTGAGTGAGAGCTTAGGTGAAGTTTTGGTTCCCGGAGGGGAAATGCTGGAGAAATGTTTTTCTCCAGCTTTTAAATGATGTAAACTCTTTCAGTATGAATGAAGCTTAAGACTATTCTGCTTCTACTCCATTCTTCTTAATACTATTCTACCGAATTAGTTATATCTGGTCCAAACTTCTGTCTAAACACGCCAGATCCTGGACTCTCATTTGGTATCTGAGCTACGGTGCTGATTCAACCGATCTAATAGTTGATTGAATCACCTACGCTCGTGAATTATGGGGTTTTAGACCTAAAACATCAAATCGAAGGTCAATTCACGGATGGATTTTGAAATTGAAGACATATGTGAGTACATTATATCTATTGCCTCCGTCAATGTATCGAGTCATAGTTAAATGTAAAGGATTACATGTCGGAAGAGTCAGGATAGTAATGTTGTTAACCTTTCGCACGAAAGGACTTGTCGTGCGAATGGATCATGTCGTTCAAGTACCTCTCGCACAATAGAGACTCTCGCTCCATTTGGGTTCGTACGATAGGGAACTACTATAAATAGGGAGTGAGTTGTTCTCATTTGTAACTTTTGGTGATTTGGTAGCGAAGCTATGCCAAATTGGTTTCTCGGAGTTGTAACATCAAATATTCAATAGAAACCAATTTAATTAGGAAATTCTTGTGTTTGTCATCACTATACATGGATTCCCACATGATATAGTGAATATCTGATCAACCGGAGCATTCGGAGCACCAAAACGGTCCTCGCAAGTGGTATCAGAGCAAGGAGGCCGATTTCAGCGACAAGGAGCACAAGAATTGAGCAGAATTGAAGACCATTTCACATCTTTCTTCTACATTTTCTTCTTAAACTTCTATTGGCAACGAATTCATGGACAAAATTAGCTAAAAATTGAGTATATCATGCGAATTCACCTAATAACAAACCTTGAACATTTCAGACCTTAACTCGATCAAAATCAGTAAAAAATTTATGAAGAATGTCAAAAAACGTAACTTGATTTTCGAGAGGAAGGAACCTGTCACACTAAATACCACACCTTTCGCGCGAATCGTCTAGCCTTTCGCGTGAAAGGATCTAATATTTGTTGTTTTTGAAAAAATTGTTCCTTTCGCACGAAAGCATTACCCTTCGCATGAGAGGGGTAACCATTCGCATGAAAGATCACTAGTTCCACTCGCTTGAAAGTGTTGTTTGAAAAATTGTTTGACCTTTCAGGTGTTTTTCACATACTTCAAGAGTTTGATGATGGATCCTAATTTCTACAATGCTTTCGCAACAACGCCTAGCTGGGTGGTTCAGAGTTTAAAGTTAGAAAATGAACTTGGAACACAATTAAAACCACCAAGGATGATGATAATAGATGAGTTTAAAAGTTGGGAGGAATGGTTTGAAAATTGGATTCAAGCGTATCATATGGATTGTTGGTATTCAAAATATTCAGAACCAGTTGTGGATAATGGTAAGAAAAAAACATTGATGTAATTTGATGAGAGTGAAAGAGCTAAATTCACAAATGAAAAGAAAATGATACGTTTCTTGCAACAATCAGTAAAAGATGATATTCTCACACTCTTACAACACAACGGAACTGCATGCTCAATCTGGAAATCATTGAAACACAAATATGAAGGTAATGAACAGATGATGAAGAGTAAAAGAGCTTTAATGAAAAAGGAGTTTGAAAATTTTGCTAGTCTTAAAAAAGAATCAATGAAACAGTTGATCGAGAGATACTGTTATTTGGTAAAGGAATTGAGAAGATTGGGGATTGAAAAAGATAAAGAAGAATTAGTTGATAAGTTGGCTGATGCATTGCCTCGGGATGGAGATAGGTCAACATATCTGATGGTTTTGGAAAGAGGAGGAGAATATGATGGTTTCACTCTTGAGAAGTTCATTGAAAAGCTGGAAGGACATGAATTAGAGTTGAAAAAAATTACAAGAATGCAAAGTTCTAACACACAACAAGATGTTGGTCTGTACTACAAGGGTAGTAGTTCATTAAGCATTCAGAGTCTGAAAATTCAGACTGCATTCAGTGCAGACAACTCAACTGGTTTTTCTTCCAATAATTCTAACGACAATAGTGGATTTTCAACTTTCTCAAGTTTCAAATAAAATTCTTCGACTTCGAGTTCAAAATCATCACAAGGATCTAATTCTTATTTGAATCATAGCAATTCGGATGCCAATGTACTTTAGTGTAATATAGCGGTAAATCTGCAAAATATCCAAGATTTCAGTAAGTCCACAATAAAGCAACATATGGGTTTTCTGGCATCTGTTCTCGATTCATATGACAGTCTGGTTGCAGGAAAAATTGGGAACTATAACATGACAAAAGAGGACTATGATCAGATAGACCAACACGAATTAGAGCTAATGGATATCATCTGGAGCATGGCGAGTATTCTAAGACGAATGCGGAGATTACTGAAATTACAGGGAGAAAATGTTTGTATGTTGTTGGTGCACTGAATGTCTGCTGACTACGTCTTATCGAGTCTTATGTCTAGATAGGCTTAATGAGTGAGCAATAGTGTTGGAATTAGGGTTTAAACATGTTTTAAGTATCCTGACCGTTTGAACATGGCCTGACCGTTTGAACATGGCCTAGTTTGAAGATGGTTTAGTTTGAAGAGGGTCTAGTTTGAAGATGGTCTAGTTTGAAGAGGGTCTAGTTTGAGGAGTGTCCCGTTTGAAGAAGGTTGTGTCACCTTCAAACTGGAGGGTCACTAGTATAAATAGGAGAGTGCTATGTTCATTTCAAACGGTCATGTATGTGTGTGTGAGCGAACGTGCTGTCGAATTTTTGTCAGAATACATTGTAAAAGCTCACAATCAGTAATAGAAAGAAAGTTAAAAGGATACAAGTTGTTTTTGACTTTGTATACGTCGATTCCGCCTTCGTATTCGAAGATGAACTGCCTTAACTGACTTTTAGGGTCACGACAACGGTCCAACAAGTGGTATCAGAGCTCAGGACAAGGAGTTCATACCAAATTCAGCTTGTTTCTACCGAATTTTCTAATTTCTACTCACTTTCTCTCATATTTTTCTGATTCGGACATATTTCACGGTTGAAATGGCTTGAAAACTTCACGTATTAAATGAAAAACACTATTAACTAATCCTTGAGAATTTGAAATCAAAACTCGACTTAAAACTGATCGAAAATGTCCATACCGTTTAAAACTGTTCGCGAAATGCTGACGTCATCTAGTTTGAACTGAACCATCCCGTTTGAAACAGACATCAAGTTTGAAAGTGACATCAAGTTTGAAATTGACATCAAGTTTGAAAGTGACATCAAGTTTGAAATTGACATCAAGTTTGAAAGTAACATCAAGTTTGAAAGTAACATCAAGTTTGAAAGTGACATCACGTTTGAAACCAGTTTTCGTTTGAAACTTGATTAGTGTTGTCTCAAACGGAATAACATATTTCGTTTGAGAAGAGCCATTTTGTTAGAAAGACTATACCGTTTGAACCATTCCGTTCAATAGATTCCGTTTGAATCTGTCATTTTTTTAAAACCAAGAACTTTCTAAGTATTTGTTGAATATTTCAGGTGTTTGAAGATGTCGAGCAGCGGTGAAGAGTTCTACAACACATTCTACAACGCGTTCACTTCCGAATCGTCAGATAGAAGATCTGAGATGAGAGAATATTCAAGAGAGATTTCGGAGAATTTGAAGTTTGAGAACATGTACGGAAACCAACAGAAGCCACCAAAGCTAATGAAAGTTGAAGATTATCACTGGTGGAAAAAACAGATTTGAGGGTTGGGTAAAAGCTTTTGCTCCTGAAAGCTGGTTAAAACTGACAAATGGATACATTGAACCAGTAAAAGAGGGAGGAGAGTTAATAGATCCAAAAGATTTCACAGACATAGACATAAAAAATGTTGTGGCTGAATATAAAATGATCACATTAATCAAACAATTAGTGAGAGAGGATATTATCTCGTTACTTGAACGAGAGAAAACTTCAAAGAGTTTGTGGGAAGCGTTAGGAAGAAAGTGTGTAGGAAGTAATGAAATTGTTAAAAATAAAAAGAAATTGTTGCGTAAAGAGTTTGATCTATTCAGTTGTATGAAAAATGAATCTGTTTGTAAAATGATCGAGAGATTTGGACATCTAAAAATGGAGCTGACCAGACATGAAATCACATATTCTGAAGAGGAGCTGGTGGATAAATTGTTTGATTCATTGCCAAATGATCAAGAGTGGCAATACTTCGCTCTAATGTTGAAAAATACAATCAAGCCTGAAGATTTAAAAGTGGATTTGCTGATTGAAAGGCTTGAAAGCCATGAGTTGGAGATAAAGAGATCTAAAGTCAACAATCCGGCTTATCAGCAGCATATAGAGCTTTACTACAGAGGAAATGTACCGCAGGCTGGGTCTCCAAGAATAGCATTTTCTGCAGAAAGTTCAAGTTCAGTGAACAATGAAAGTCTTCACAGTGGTTTTCACAGTGGATCTTCTTCAACAACTTCTGATCAATATGCTTCAAAGAATTTATTCCAGTGTAATATTGCAGTAGATTTGAAGAATGGGCAGAATTTCAGCGAAGAGTCAGCAAAACAACAGATGGTTTTCTTGGCATCTGTACTTGAATCGTATGAAAGCCTCGTTGCAGGGAAGATTGGCAACACCAACTTGACAAAAGAAGATTATGATCAATTAGACCCCGAGGAGATGGAACTAATGGATATAAGATGGTGTATGGCCAGTGCGGTTCGTCGGGCACAGCGGTTCATGGAGATCACGGGGAGAAAGTCAATTGGCGGATCATCTACCAAACTGGGATTTGATAAATCTAAGGTGACATGTTTCAAATGTAAACAAAAAGGTCACTTTAAGCGTGAGTGCAGAAATGCGTATGCTGATGATGATTCTGCAAACCCGTTCAACGAAGATTATTACAAGAAAGCGATTTACCATCAGAACAAGTCTGAGCCACCAAGATTGAAACAGCCTGAAGAAAAATCAAGGGCTCTTGCAGTTATATATGATGATGAAGGTTACGACTGGAGTCAGGTTTGCCCTGAAGAAGATGCTGTTGGATATGCATTTGTGGCTAATGCTGATCCTGATAGATGGTGGAAAGCAGATTATGCAAGATGGGAAATCGGAAAATTAAATGAACCATTCAAAGAAGCCCAGAGAGCAAAACGATGGAATAATGAATTGGAATGTTACATGGATCCACGGGGTAATCCAGTTGTTGACCCATCAAAAGTGGATTTCAAAGCTGTAACAAATTTGCTTCCAAGGCAGGCTACTTTCAACACACGAAGGTTATCTGATAAAGCATATTTTCCTGATTTGGAGAAGAAGATAAGAGAGGTTTGTGAAGCAAGTCTACCGAAGGTGGTAGAAATGAAGAAGAGAAAAGAAGAAGAATTGAAGAAGATGATTGAAGAAGTAAAGAATGTTGTGAAGATTGCTGTTGAAGAAGAATAGAAAGCTGAAGAAGAACAGAAGATAGAAGAAGCACAGAAAGAAGAAAAAGAGGAGAACAAAGAGCAAGATCAGAAAGCTGAGACAGAAGAACTGGTGCTGAATGAGACTGAGGTTAGAAAATCTTCTGATTTGTCGAATGTTGAATTGGTTGATGAAAAAGAAAACAAGTGCAGGAATTGCATAGAAATGTGCAAAGCCTGTACTGAAAAAGATGACATCATAAAAACAAAAGACAATGACATAGTTAAACTTGAAAATGGTTTCACAACAAAATGTAAAGATATGATTGAAAAAGAAGAAATTTTGAAATTGAAAGTCGAAAAGCTAACACAGAAATGTCAAGGTCTTGAAAAGGATAATGATGTTTATAGACAACTGTGTTCAGCAAAATGTGTCGATTGTGTTGAAAAAGAATCTAAATTTCAAGATTTACAAAAACAGTATGATTCTTTAAAGTGGTCGAGTCAGAGAGTACAAGAAGCTTATGATACTTTGAAGAGCCAAGTCAAAAGTTTTGATCAAAGATTGTCAGAAACTTTAGTCACTAAAGAAATGTATGAAAGAAAGTTTAAAGAAAAGCAAATTGAATTGAAAAAGTGTGTTGATGAAATTGCTAATCTTAAACAAGTCTTGGCTGAAAAAGAAAAGATTGTTACAAAACTTCAAAGTTATCATAACTCTTCGTACATTCTCGAACGCATTTTCAACATCACACCAGATGACAAAGTTACTGACAATTGCAAAAAGGGTATTGGTTCAGAATTTCATCAGGTACCACCACCATTGAGAAACAATTATACTTTTTATGATGAGGAAAAGGTGGCAAAGGGTTTGAACATAGCTGACCAGTTACCTGAAAGTATCGATGTGACTTACTCCAAATCTGATGATGCTAATGATTCAGAGGTGGTAAGTAAGGTTGTTGAAAGTGTTTTGAAAGATGAGTCTACAAAAGGTAAGTCTGAATCACAGGATGAAGATGAAGGAAATTTTCATGATGGTTATCTGAAAAACACAAAATCCGAGAAAAATTTGAATGATGATTCAAAAGGATTGGTTTATACCATGATTGGATCGGACAAATTATTCTTAGATGTTGTATTCCCGATTCAGAATGTGATTTCAGAAAAGGTTGATAAAGTTTTCAAAATGGTTGAGATTGAGAAGTCTGAGATTCCAAAGTTTGCTGGTAAAGGTCATAAATCTTTTTATAACAAACCTGGTTTTAAGAAGAAAAACATGAAGGCTGGTTTGGGTTATAAAAAGAAACGGAATTGGAATCAAAGTAAAAAACCAAATTTGCAACAAAAGATGAGTTTTGTTCAAGGGAAAAGCTTGAAAGAAGAGGAAAAACTCAAAATTGGACAACAGTCTAATGAGGAGTTTGATGCTATGAAAAAAAAAACAACAACAGGCCAAGGATGTTTCAAAGAAAGTGTGTTTTAAATGTGATCAAATTGGACATGTTGCACGAAAGTGTCCAAATCCAAAGCCTGTTGATGTTGAAAAACATAAATCTGAGGATGTGAAACCGAGGTCAACCAGATTTGATTCGAAACAAACTTGGAGGTACAATACAAACAAGTTTGCTTCAAATAAAAATTGGAAATCAAACCCGAACAGGTTTGATTCAAGACAGACCTGGAACTCTCACGCACCCAGATTTAGAACAACACAGAGTTGGAAAACGTCTGTTGATATGGCAAAACCTCAAGAGTTTGGAAACCTAAAAATGTTATACAAAATCAAATGGTTCAAAAAGAGACAAACTTTTACAAAAGAGGTACTCCGGAAGGTCAAATGTGGAGTGCTAAGAAAAATGATAATTCGGTAAAAGATGAAAAAGTTGAAATTAACATTGATAATGTGTTTGAGAAAAATGAAAGAAACTATCCAGTTTTGACTGAAAAGATTCATGTTCAACTACCTGAGTCTAAACAGGCTTGGGTTGCGTTGTTCAAATGATCAAATTGTTGAATGTGCAGGTGCTCAACGAAGCTGAAGATTGTGAAAAGAGAAGTTGGAGCAGCTTGGCACAGAAAGAGGTTGCAGAACCCTGGTTTGGTTAAACAGGGAGTTTATCAATTTCTGTACATAAATAAACAATATTTTCAAAATCCTAAAAATTGAAAAGTTTAAAACCAAAAATATGTTTTTAGTTTGTTATAATTTGAAAAACCAAAAATATGTTGTCTTTAATATTGTTTTGAATGTATGTTGATTGAATACGCCGAAACCCTCACGGCTGAACAAACATGATTATTTTCATCAGATTGAAAAACGGTTTTCAAACTGTTAAGATCAATGGGTTGTAAATCATGGGGGTATTTACTGCTTTTCGTGTAATTCAGTTCACAAGATGCAGAAAATGGATGGCGAGACAAAGCTATCAGTGTTGGTTGTCAAATTTTCTTTAAATGGTTTTGCATTTTAGGGGGAGTATTGTTGTTAGAAAATACAAAAACATTTGAAAATTTGAAAAAGTCAAAAACATGATAAAATTCAAAAATTGAGTTCTTGCGTAAAAAGAGGAAATGATAGTACATCAGTAGACAGTTACAGTATGCTAAAGAAATGTAATGATTATATAGTGTTAAACAGTCTCACTGATGATGTGCCGATAGGTTTTTGCACATTTAGTAGGTTTGTTCGGGATATAAACTTAAAATCTTTACTTACTTATTTCGTGGGGAACACTACTTGGATATATAGGTAACCCCTGAAATCTCGTTTGAAAGGTCTCATAATCTGATATACTAGGTTTTTATACTCAATGATATCTGGGGTATTATTCCGGGACTTCTGCTGAACGGTAGTTCTGACCTAGTCCCCGAATAATACTTTCTGCAAATGCTTGAAACATAGCATCACCCTCAGCATATATGATAAGACAATAAAATTGCTTAGCAATGCTGTTGTAAAAAAGATCCTCTAAAGGGGACACACCCAAGTTGAGTCATGATCTCTCTGCTGAACGGTAGTTCTGACCTGAGCTCTCATGATTCTTCATAAATTATTAACCCCTTACAGATATCATTTGTGTTATAATTACCTGTAAGACTGAATATTGGGATCTGGATACGGGAGTATATTCAAGAGGTGGGACACGCGTATAAGTTTAAGTTCATAAAACACTTAATCCGTATCCTGGACAGATTGAAAATTGTGTGAAAATTTAAGTGGACAAGTATATCGACAATCTAAGTGAAGTGTTTAATTCTTAATGTATAAATAAGCTCAACGGTACTTGTGACTTGTCAGAAACTGATATGATCCTCTAACGCATACTCAAACAAAAATAGTGTCTGTAAATATGTTTGTACATATTTCTTTACTGCTTTATATTTTCAGAAAATACAAAAAGATTTTGATTTCTGTTTTATTTTCGACAACTGATATCTGAGTGCTGAGTTTCAAAATCTAAGTAAGCTGATTGTGTTTCTGAAAATAAAACAAGTTCATTAATTTGAAACTTGAAACCTTTTATAAAAAATCAAAACAGTTTGTGATATCTCCAAGGTTATTAGTTTGGACTTGGATGATAAACTGTGGGGGATTTGGATTCTTAAATGTTGCCAAATCTGTAAAGATTGTTGATAAGAGGAGTGTTTTAGAAAATTGAATTGCCAGGTTACTGTTACTAGTAGTCTAAAATGTTGTTACTTATGAATGTATGAGTGATTGCAGGTAAAAGTCCAGACTACGATCCCAGAAGCTGAGTCTAAGGGGGAGTCTGAAGACAAGCTCAAAGCAAGGGGGAGTTTGTAAACCGAAAAGCAAGGTGACGATCCCTAAAGCACGGAAGCTTGACGAAAGGGGGAGCCTGAAGAAAGAGAGAGCCGGAGATAGATCCTGGTATAACATTTGAAGATAGAAGCTGATCAAAGAAGATAGAGATTGATAGGATGCTTGCATTGTCAGACAAAATTTGGAAAGAGACAAAGACTAAAGACTCGACGCCGAAGACTTCGTCAATATCCAAGAGGGAGTCTGTTGGTGCACTGAATGTCTGCTGACTACGTCTTATCGAGTCTTATGTCTAGATAGGCTTAATGAGTGAGCAATAGTGTTGGAATTAGGGTTTAAACATGTTTTAAGTATCCTGACCGTTTGAACATGGCCTGACCATTTGAAGAGGGTCTAGTTTGAAGATGGTTTAGTTTGAAGAGGGTCTAGTTTGAAGATGGTCTAGTTTGAAGAGGGTCTAGTTTGAGGAGTGTCCCATTTGAAGAAGGTTGTGTCACCTTCAAACTGGAGGGTCACTAGTATAAATAGGAGAGTGCTATGTTCATTTCAAACGGTCATGTATGTGTGTGTGAGCGAAGGTGCTGCCGAATTTTTGTCAGAATACATTGTAAAAGCTCACAATCAGTAATAGAAAGAAAGTTAAAAGGATACAAGTTGTTTTTGACTTTGTATACGTTGATTCCGCCTTCGTATTTGAAGATGAACTGCCTTAACTGACTTTTAGGGTCACGACAACGGTCCAACATATGTATCTGATTCTAAACTTGGTTTTGACAAGTCAAAGGTCATTTGTTTCAGATGCAAACAATGAGGACATTTTAAAAGAGAATGTTCAAATCATGAGAATCAAGAAAATTAGAGCAATATCAAACCTTTTAGTGATTACTATAAACAAGCTATATATCACAAGCCTTCACCCCAGTCAAGATCTCAAGTCGAAGCTGGATCTTCAAAATCGAAAAGCAGAGCATGAATTGTCACTCAAGAAGATGATGGATTTAATTGGAATAATCACATTTCTAACATTGAAGGACGAGCAATTCTTGCTGAAATTATTGAAGAACCCAAACAGATGGTTTAAGAAATGATAGAAAAAGAAGAAGAAATTTATTCTAATGAAATTTCCAAAAATGTTGAAGTATCTTATTCTTTATCTGATGAAATTTATAATGCTTTTGCAGAGATGTCCTACACCAGCATCGGAATTAGTAGGGAGCAGAGAGAAAAAGAAAGAGTATAAGCTATTGAAGAAATCGTTAAAGTGGTGAGAGTAATGGATGAAGCAAATGATATAACATAGAAGATCAAGCTATGATGGCTCAATTTGAAGAAGATAAGCAAAAAGATGAGACAAAGAAGAAAGATGAGCTGGATGATGAACAGATAAATAAGAGTGAAAAAGATGATGAGAAAGATGAATCTGAGAGTAAGAAATGCATTTGAACATGCGAATTTTGTGCTGAAAAAGAAGAATTTTTTAAAGAAAAATGCACATAACTTGCTGAAAAGGAAGAATTTTTAAATCAAACTCACTCACATTTTGCTGAAAAGGAAAAGTTTTTGAGACAAAAATGCATAGCAGTTCTTGAAAAAGATAAATTTTTTAAAACAAACTTATTCAGAGGTAGCAGCTAAAGAAGAGTTTTTAAAACAAAAATGTGCTGAGATAACTGAAAAAGAAGTAGTTTTGAAATAAAAATTCATTGAACTTGATGAAACAAATGAAGTTTTAAAAAAATGCACTGAAGGCTACACTGAATGTTTTGAGAAAGATGTTGCATGTGCTCAAACGGATAAAAATTTTCAAGAATTGCAAAAACAAAATGATCTTTTGAAATATAATTACAATCAAATGAAAGAAGCATATGACAAAATGAGTAGCAAAACTAAACAATTTGTTAACCTTAGTTGCGAAAATGATGCTACTATAATGATGCTTAGGGCTACCATGATGGATAAGCAAACTGCAATCAACATTCATCTTGACACAATTTTAGTACTTAAGTAAGAGTTAGCAACAACAAAAATTGAAACGGAAAGGGTCAATAAGAAATTGTTTAGACTTCGTCATATGTGCTAGATCACATATTTCAAAAACAGCCAAAAGAAGATGAATCTGAGGAAAAGGATGTTGGGAATGAAAAAGGGTCAGGGTATCATCGTGTTCCACCTCCTTTTAGGGAAGGTTATTGCTAGAAAAAGTTAGGGGTGGAAAAGGCGTTGAACATTAAATTAAAATCAGTTCAAAATCCAATTGATCAGCTGTCTGATGATATTGATGTAACATACACCAAATCTGATGTTTGTGAGTCAGAATTGGTGCATGATGTGATAAAAAAAGTTTTAGAAGATGAAAATCAGAATGATTCCACCAAACATGAAAGTTCAAAATCACAATTTGAAGATGAGGAAAGTTTTCATAAGAATTATCTTTCGAAAACTGAATCTAAAAAGAATGATGATCTAATTATGTTGATGTACAAAATGTTTGGATCTGATAAATTGTTTTCAGATGATGATTTTCCGATTCAAAACGTGAATTTGGAAAAGCTCGAGAAAGTGTTTAATTTGGTGGAAATCGAGGTTTTAGAAATTGAGAATCTTGCAACAAATGCAAGAAATTTGAAATTCAAGAAAGAAAAATCTTTTTATAACAAACCAAGAAACTCATATTATCAAAAGAAAATTTTTAAAAATGAAAGAGCAGGTTTGGGTTATAAAAAAAAGAAAAATTAAAATAAAAGGTTTCAAAATTCAAACTTTGAGAAGAAAATGAACTTCGTTCGTGGAACAAGTTCAGAAAGTGACAAAGAATCTAAATTTAGTCGTCAAACTAATGAGGAATTCTTTGCTCAAAAGAAACAACATCAACAGGTGAAAGATTCAACAAACAAAACGTGTTTCAGATGTAATCAAGTTGTACACATTGCTAGACAATGTCCACAACAGAATATGAAACCTGTTTATGTTGAAAAGAAAGAAAAATTAGAAGATTTGAAACAGAAATCACCAAGTTTTGTACCATAACAAATCTCGAAGAAAAACAATGATTCTTTGAAAAAGAATGTTCAAACTAATTTAAAGTTGTATGTCAAAAACATTGTTTCAAAAGGTCAAACTTGGGTGATTAAAAAGAAAGAAACTTCTGATGATGAGAAGAAACTTGATTCAACTGAGAAAGTTGAAATCAAGAAACAAGATGATTTTTTTTGTGAAAATTGAAAGAGATTTTCCTATCTTGAATGAAACTATTCATGTTAAGTTGCCCAAGTCCAAGCAGTCTTGTGACAACTGGCCCAAACCGGTAATTTCCGTACACATTAATTATTATTTAATGACTGCAATTATGTGCTTAATTGTCAGCAATATCTGATTTCCTACTAAATAAGTGAATTCATGCACGTTGTATACTACAAAATATTGCTTTATGCATAAACAAGAGTGATGCGTCAAAAATACTAGTAAACTCACCGGTAAGACACACTGTGTCAACAGAACTGCAGAAAGCAGTCAGACAATAAAATTAGAGCCTAGGTGTAGGTCCGACAACAAGAATGCATCAAAAACCCAAGAGTACATACAAGGGTTTAATATATATGCAATGCGAAAGCAAAAATAAGCACTAAAAAGCACCCGAAACGCACTTTAAGTGCAGAATTTATATAATTCAGCAATAATTCAGCATTTAGACATATGAATATTATGCAGAAATGTCGTTTTATTATCCAGAATATTTCCCTAAGTATTGGGAATTGAAAGAGTACAAGAAAGGTACTTAAACGACACTAAAAAGTGTAATTTAGCACTTTAACGAATCGGTATGTAACCGAACAACCGGACTTTACCCGGAACATAAAAATATTGTCAATAACATTGTTTATCTCTTTCTGAGCCAGTTAGGGTCCCTGAATACCCTAACACCCGCCATAAAGCACAACACACTAGTAACCGGGTTAATCACTTAACTAACTAGATTAACCTAACTTTACACTAACTATTTTGGTTGGATTTGAACTAGCTACCCCCCCCCCTTTACGAATTCGGTCACCATATAGGAGACACCCCTTGTACTTTGTGATTATAATAATCTAACATGTCTAATATCTATAAGACACTAAATCCATTGGTTAATATCTTGAGTTTTGCCTATAAGTTCCAAACTAAACACACTAACACCTTAACCACCAAAACTTAGACAAAACTCTCTCTCCCTCTCCTTGCTAAACTCACGGCCGAACACCCCTTGAGCATCCATCCATCTTTCGATTTTGATCTTCACATTCCAAGTTCATACAAGCGTTAAGGATCACGTATAAGGAGGCTTGGTGCAATCGGAAGGCGAAGGACCTCTCTACTTTGCTTTTATCCACCCTATTTGCGCTTAGATTCTTCCCTAGCCTCGAGCTAGTGGTATGTTGCTTAAATCACCTTCTTGAACTATTCTAAAGTGGTTAAGACGATATATGACGATTAAAATTTATGAACATGCAAGTTGAAGCACAAAAGTCTACTTAAAACACTAAAATGTTGG
Source organism: Helianthus tuberosus (assembly GCA_030545235.1). Classification (NCBI taxonomy): domain Eukaryota; kingdom Viridiplantae; phylum Streptophyta; class Magnoliopsida; order Asterales; family Asteraceae; genus Helianthus; species Helianthus tuberosus. The sequence continues at coordinate 104,721,563 of CM060448.1, forward strand.
TTAATAGCTCATATGTTGTGTAAATCATGTAGTATTTGATTTGTGTGATTATTTGGACCCGATCTATGTTGTGGTAGCTCGGATCATCATTTAATCCGGTTTAGTCATGATCTTGGATTATGACATAAAGCTTGTTTTAGTGTAACAAGGGTTAGAAGATGAAACTCTACCACACACGAATCATGAACTTGTGTAAAAGTGTTTTAACTTGTAAAATAGTGATTAAAACTAGTAGATCTACGGATCTACAAGCGGTACTTTCAAAGGACCAAGTGTCCAAGAAATCATATTTTCTAAAGCCGGATCTTACATGAAAAAGAATGTTTTTAGCAAACACACGAGTGTGTAAACACTTGTGTAACACAAGGTTTCGACAAAATAACTATTTTTGTAAATGTGACCGGAAGTTGTAAAGATGTAACTTCGTTAAAAGCAAGACTTTCAAGAAACAAAGTTGATCTATACAAAGATCCACTAAAAATAATGGAAGGATAATACCCATTTTGGAAAAACCACAAGTTCATGTATTTCTGCGATTATATCTATTTTAACTAGTTGCATATTGTTTATTGTTGAATGAAGAGATTATTGACGATTTAAAAGAAAATAAACACATGTTTTGAAAACATGGGAAACCTCCATTTTTAGGGGAAACTCTGTCAAAATTTTTATAAATTTTGACACTTAGAAAAAAATATAAGTTTTTGAGAAACTTATTCCCTAAAAATGTGTTTAAAAATATTACCAAGGTTTCCCTAATTTTTGGTGATAAGAAATGAGGACTTCTTCAAAAATAAAAATGGATATTAAGTATGTATATATTTTTGAGAAAAATATATATATTATTTTATCAGCAACTTTTGTGCTAAGTGTATATAGTATGTGTTATACGTGCTAGCGTATTAAGACTTAAAAATACACTAAATACTCATGAGGAGTATAAACATAAAAATACACATACAAAATACAAGATACATAATTCGGGTGCGAAGTGCAAAACACAAAAGACTTATATTTATTTTAGAGGAAATAATATAAGTAAGATACGTAGTTAAAAATATGAAATATTTTTAACACAACAATACAAATACAAAAGAGAGTGACTGTACTTGTGCGACGCAAGTCTAGTGACTAACATTAAGAAAACGCGTATAGGTTACGACGTTAATTAAGCAAATCCGGTGAAGTTTACGACGCACAGGAACGCAAAGTTGTGAGTTCATGCTCCCCCTTTTCTCTTAACTGTTTTCAGTTTTACAACTTCGGGGGTGAAATACATGTTACAAATATTACAATGTTTACAAATGGTATGATGGATACAAGAATGATACGAGAAATCGTGTCACGAATAGGGTACCATAAGCACCATTAATCGTGTACATACTTAGACCGCAGAACAAAAGGTTAGATCTAATGGGTTCCGGGCAGCCCCACTCTTGGCCACTCTTTTACCAAGCAGTGTTTTTGTGTCTCAGTCGTGAATCGACTACAGAGAAATGCCTATGGTTTGGTGACTTCCTATGTCGTGTCACATGTTAATGGCTTTGCAACCCATTAACACTTGATACATACAGAAATATTTGATTTATACATGAGTACGTGGTGTACACAAAAGACTTGATTCATACAAAATACAAATTATGTTTTTATACAAAGTATACAAACGTGAAATACAAAAATTGCATGAATTCACACCAACTTTATGTTGACGTTTTTCCAAAACTCACATGTATTTCAGGTAACAAGGATGGATGTGCGTGTGGTCTTACTCATGCTCGTGGATGTCGCTTTGTTTATCTTTAAATAAAGTTGTGACTTTTAAGACAATATGTTATCTCGTGTTGTAAACACTTGACATATGTTTTCAGTTATGTAATATTTGAAGGTATTTTTGAGCATGTAGTATGTTTACTCTTCGTATGCAATGAGAACCTTTCATGATCACACCTCGTGCTTCCGCCGCAGAAAGGGGTGTGACAGATTGGTATCAGAGCTGTGATTGTAGTGAACCAGGATTCCTTCTCGAGTCTAGTCTACAATCTCTAGGATCCTTTCATGAAAACAATTTTCAAAGAGTTTTCATTGCATAAAACGTCCCGCGACATCCACTGCCTGAAACTGTCTACATGAGTCTAGTAAAGACACTACGAGACTTAGAGTGCACTTGAGTAGCACTTGTCGTTGACTAGAAATTACTTGCAATTATGTGTGATAATTAGCATGTACTAGAAGTAGAATGTCACAAGTATACGTGACTTTATCTTAAGGCGATGGCCCATCTGAAGGAAGAGACACGAGGATGAAACGAACTGTGCGGACTGTGCAAGGAGTTACGTAATTATGGATGCATACATAATTATGGAATTCAGTGCACAGAAACCACAGCAAGTCTTGTCACGTGTAGATTCCCTCAGTGCAAGCCTACTAAGTACTCTGCTAGAGTAATAATTGTTTGGTGTCACTTATGTGGTATATATACCTGTGGATATATATGATACTACTGCCTAGGGTGACGATATCAAACAAATGTCTAACCCTGTTGTGTTATGTTCTGTCAGAACATGGCACCCAGGAAGACTGTGAATGCTCGCAATGACGATCAACCTCCTCCTCCCCCACTGCCAAGAACTGTCGAAGAGCTGAACTGTCACACCCCGACCACGTAAAACAACAAAACGTGGCGGAAACATCGAGGCGTGTTGTAACAGAATTAATGTTTCATAACCATGGATATCAAAAGTGTTTCGTTTTATTAATCATTGAATAATTACATCGTTTGGAAATCTAAATAGACAAATTAAACGTAATCTATCATTGTTATTTAGTCACTAAGGCCTTGTCCAGTCCTATGTGAGCATGCATCTTATCAATCGATAACATTCAACAATACCTGAAACATATGTGAAAACGAGGTCAGCAAAGAAATGCTGGCGAGTACATAGGTTTTGTAGGAGTGTCGAAATCATGGCTAGTTTAGATGTTGCAATACTTTATTTAAAAACCTTGTTTTGAAAAGAGTATAATATTGCAACTCAATTAACCAACTCAAATCAAGCGGGTTATAATTTGTAAAACCTCGTAGCCATGACTCTTAACCCAAAAACATTTGTTTTAGTAAATTATTTGGAAAAACAATGATAAGTTCAGGTGATATGTATAAATAAGAAAATAAAGCATGATTAAATGAATAACCATGTAATATGAGTTTGTATAAGATAAGTTGTTTGTAAATAAATGTCTTGTGAAAAGTATGTTACTTGTATAAAATGTTCTATGTCTCGAGCTGAAATGATTCAAATAACACTACAATATGTAATACCATACAAACACTTATATATAGGAAGTACCAGCGGCGTATCCACCATGCTTGTATCATATTCCACACGCATTGTTACTTAATCATTTAATCCAAACCAAACCACCAAAGTAATTGTTAAAACATCGTGTGAAAACCCAATCGTTACCCAATCGTTACCCAATCGTTAAAACATTGTGTGAAAACCCAATCGTTACCCAATCGTTAAAACATCGTGTGAAAACCCAATCGTTACCCAATCGTTACCCAATCGTTAAAACATCGTGTGAAAACCAATCGTAAATCGTTAAATTCGTTTTAGGTCGTGAAACTACTTATGTGGTCGTCTCGCTAATAACATTCAAACCTTCTTGACTTTCGTCGCTTCTCGATTTCGTCGCTTCTCGATTTCGTCGCTTCTCGTATTCGCATTAACAAACCTCCATAGGGTAAGTTAACACTTACAGATTCAGTCGCTACCTACAACACCCACACATAACCACGGGTGCAGTAAATAACGGGATTTGTCAGATCCTATGGTACCATAACCTAATACTGGTCGGCTTGATCATTGCTAATGAATGTCATATGTTATGTAACTACAACCAACAAGTTTGTTCACTTTATGAAATCGTTATTAGTTTTGTATAAATCGTCTTTATCGTTTTTGAAACTATTTGTTATAATATCGAAAACATTTAGCACATATGAGTCACCCCAAAACAATTGAAAACAGTAAAATAGGGGAAGAATGTACTCGCCTGAGAATGCTTGGAGGTCTTGAACAACAACCAAACAAAGCTTGAGGGAGCACGGAATCAATCGGCAATCTAAAACTATATAAATAAACCGGACCTAAATCGGGAGATCGGATAGGATGAGGCTTGGTAAACCAAACGAGTTTTGGAACTCATATGATATGGTTTAACAAGACCTACATACTACAATGAAACCAAACCTAAGTGCTATCGACCCATCGCGGCCCATTACGACCCGTTTAGGAAGCTTATGCTACTTTAACGCGTCGTTCGCGTAAAACGCGTTCGGACCGCCTAACTAGTCCTATGACAAGTGTTATATGCCTAAACATGTTACTTAATTAGTTATGTGACAAAAGTTTAGGTTACATATGCTTAATTACCAATTATACATGAAAAGGGTATTCTGGTAATTTACCTAAGGCATATAAACTACCTATCATACAACTACTTAAACGATGTGACCATAGGGTATAACCTCGGAAGGTTATTCCCTACCTACTATGGTCACCTAATGTATTTGGTCCGATCCTAATGATCGACCAAATGGGTCGAGTTCGAAGGTATAGGCGATTTATTAGATCGCCTACCCTACGACCCTAGACAACGTGGTAATCAGTGGGCATAGTCCCAAAGGACTATGACCAACGTGATTACACTCACGTTGCGAAGTTCAAACGAACTTCGCATTGACCATTACTGGTCAACGCTGAAAGTCAAACAAAGTTTGACTTTCTGACTCGAAAAGCAGTAAAATAAGGAAAAGAACGAAAGAATACTAACCCAGGGTCCCCGAATGCTAATCCCGATTCAAGAATCTCAGGTATGAAACAATGGTTTCAACTTAGAGATCCTCAAATCAGAATTCTAGTGCATAATGAGGTTGTGTGGGTTGGGTATTTATAGGAATACCCGAACCGTTAGGATCGTTTCATGGAAAACGTGCCATGAATCCAACCCGTACACTTGTCGGAACCTTATGGTGACTAGAATGCCATCCTTATCTGATGACTAAGCAATTGGAAATGTGTGGGTGTGGTTAAATCTGCTGAAAACAGGCTGTTTAAACATTGCATCTGGTCAGAAGACCCCCTGCGCATCGTAGGGCAAAAGTCCCTGCGCATCGTAGGGGTTAAGTTTGGCAGATTTACAGTTTTGGTCCCTGAACTGTATTTAGGCCATTTTTGACACGTTTAAGGCCCGTTAACCCCATTTCAAAGCTCTAAAATGAAGTTAAAGTATAGGGAACTTAAAATGTGTTCAAAAATATCTCAGATGTCGGTTCGTTTAGCCGTACGAACGCGATGTTCGCTTAATTACGACAGAATGCGCACAAGCGCGAAAAACGATCCAAATGACGCGACGAATGGATTTTTCTTATGGCGAACACTAAAATATAATGTAGTCATGCTTACATAAATTTTTGGATGTCCGGATGTATTCAGAACGTGAGTTATGCGTAAAAATGCAAACTTGTGCACTTTTTGACACTTTTAGTCCCTGAATGACACAAAAGTTTATTTTAGCATACCGAACACCTCAAAGCCTATTTCTAAGCTTTGTGAAGGATATTTATGGTATGTTTAACTTATGGTCATGCTCCGGAATGTCTGTTACAGTTCAAATTGGCATACTTTCGCAGTTTGTCAACTTTAGTCCCTGTAAGCGATTTAACTTGATTTTGCCATACCAAAGCCTTCAAAACTTATTTCTAAGTTAAGTAAAGGTTATTTAAGGTATGTTAAGCCTATGTAACTATTCCGGAGTGTTTGTTGCATTAAACTGGTTATATTTACGCATCGGTGCGCGTATAACCTTCCAGAAAGTGATTTAGAGTTTGAAATTGAACAAGAATTGATATGTACAAACGATACACATATTTTTACCAATCCCAAGTATGAAATATAATATTTCATTGGTTCGGTATTTGTTTGATGGCCGTGAAGGCACAGGTGTTACATGAACACTCTACTGGAGGAAAGGATCTCCGCTGCTATCGCCCAGTACGAGGCGAACCGAACTCAAGACAGTGGAGGACCAAGCAACGCTAGGCGTAATGGGAATGGAGATTCGTCTGGAGGCAATGCGGCTCAAGGTAACCTTAAGACACTGTGCTAAGCATGAGGAAATTTATGAACGGTCTTTGTTTCATTATTTCTTCGATTGCTCACATGTGAATTGGTTGAATCAATTCCAGGCTACACTTTCAAGCAGTTCCTCGACTGCAAGCCGATGAACTATGACGGCACAGGAGGTGCAGTAGCATTTGTGCGCTGGACGGAGAAGACTGAAGCTACCTTCCGCATGAGCAAGTGTACCGCGGATCAACAAGTCACCTTTGCTACTGGGTTGTTTGTCGATGAAGCTCTGACTTGGTGGAACCTGCAAGTCCAAACCTTGGGCGATGATGCCGCTTATGGCTTAACTTGGGAGGAACTGAAGGAAAGAATGAGAGAGAAGTACTGCTCTCGTGCTGAACTCCAAAGGCTGGAGACAGAGTTCTAGCACTTGACCATGGAAGGTGCTGACATCAATGGATATACTCGAAGGTTCCACGATCTGTCCAGAGTGCTTCCCTACATGGTGACTCCCGAATTCAAGCGTGTTGAACGTTACATTTGGGGACTGGCCTCAGAGTTTCGTGGTATGGTGACGTCGGCCAAACCACAAACAATCACCGAGGCTGTAACTCTGGCTGTCAGCCTTACTGAAAATTGTGTTCGAATGAAGACGCTATCACTGAACCCAACAGAAAATACCAAGACGCATGCTGAGTCGTCTGGCGACAAGAAAAGGAAATATGCAAACTTGAATCAAGCAACTCGTAACAACAAAGGTTCCAACAAGAAGCGTGACCCTAACCCGCCTCAAGGGGCGAAATCTCTTGCAGCTATGAACGACGCACCAGCAAGGGGATACCGGGGCACCTTGCCCAAATGCCATCGGTGTAAACACCATCACGAGGGAGCTTGTCGCATCCCAAAGTGTGACAAGTGTGGAAAGTTGGGTCACCGCACGGAAGACTGCTGGAGTAAGAGGAACGGGAATGGAAATCGTAATGGGGCTGATGAAAGGAACAATGGTGGAAATGGAAATGGTGCTGGTAACGGGAATGGGCGAAACCAAGGATGCTTCAGATGTGGAAGCAAAGATCATTTCATGAAGGATTGCCCAGAAGGAAACAAGGCTCAGGCTCGAGCATTTGTGATTGGAGCAAGGGACGCACGCGAGGACCCTAATGTGGTCAACGGTACGTTCCTCATTAACAATCACTTTGCATCCATATTATTCGACACTGGCGCCGATTATAGCTTCATGTCTGTGGAATTTAAACGCATACTTGGAATAGAATCTAGTAGATTAGAAATTCCTTATTCCATAGAACTAACCAATGGTAAACTTGTTGAATCGGGCGAAGTTGTTAGAGGCTGCACGCTAGAACTTGGTGAACGAAGATTTAGCATCAACCTCTTACCTATTCAATTAGGTAGCTTCTATGTAGTGGTCGGGATGGACTGGTTGTCCAAGAACAAAGCTGAAGTTATTTGTCATGAGAAAATCATTCGCATCCCTTTAGCGAATGGTGAAACTCTCATCGTGCATGGAGAAAGACGAAACACGCCTCTACGAATCATCAGTTGTATGAAGGCACAGATGTGCTTAAGGAAAGGATGTGTTGCTTTCCTAGCACACGTTGTAGATAAGAAGGCTGTGGAGCCAAAACTTGAAGACATTCCTGTAGTGAAGGAATTTCCTGATGTGTTCCCTGAGGATCTGCCAGGACTACCTCTGCAACGACAAGTCGAATTCCACATAGACTTGGTTCCAGGAGCCGCTCCTGTAGCCAAGGCTCCGTATCGACTTGCGCCATCCGAAATGCAAGAATTATCTACACAACTTCAGGAGTTGTTGGATAAAGGATTCATAAGGCCAAGCTTCTCTCCTTGGGGAGCTCCAGTATTATTCGTGAAGAAGAAGGATGGATCACTGCGGATGTGTATCGATTACAGGGAACTGAACAAGCTCACAATCAAGAATCGGTATCCGCTACCGAGGATTGATGACTTGTTTGATTAACTGCAAGGATCAAGCTACTATTCCAAGATCGACCTTCGATCTGGATACCATCAGCTGAGAATCCAAGATGAAAGCATGCCAAAGACTGCATTCAGAACGCGCTATGGGCACTACGAATTCCTTGTGATGCCGTTTGGATTGACGAACGCGCCAGCGGTCTTTATGGATCTGATGAACCGCGTATGTAAACCATATCTCGATAAATTCGTGATTGTATTTATCGATGATATCCTGATTTACTCGCGAACGAAAGAAGAACATGAGCAACATCTCAGAACCATCTTGGAACTACTGAAGAAAGAGAAACTTTATGCAAAGTTCTCGAAATGCGAATTCTGGATTCGCGAAGTACAATTTCTTGGCCACGTGGTGAATGAGAAGGGCATTCATGTAGACCTGTCCAAGGTAGAAGCAATAAAGAATTGGGAAGCTCCCAAGACCCCAACTGAAGTTCGACAATTTTTGGGCTTAGCGGGCTATTATCGGCGATTCATCGAGAATTTCTCAAAAATAGCTCAACCGCTAACGACCCTTACGCAGAAAGACAAGAAATACGACTGGGGTCACAAACAGGAAGAAGCCTTTCAGCTACTTAAGAACAAGATCTGCGATGCACCAATACTATCATTACCCGAAGGCACTGAAGACTTCGTGGTATACTGTGACGCTTCACGACAAGGTTTGGGTTGCGTGCTCATGCAACGCCAAAAAGTCATCGCTTATGCTTCAAGACAACTGAAGGTTCACGAGAGAAATTATACCACTCACGACCTGGAGCTGGGTGCAGTGGTATTCGCCTTGAAGATTTGGCGACATTATTTATATGGTACTCGATGTACAATCTTCACAGATCACAAAAGCTTACAACACATATTTGATCAGAAGGAATTGAATATGCGCCAGCGACGTTGGGTTGAGCTGCTGAACGATTATGACTGTGAGATTAAGTACCATCCTGGAAAGGCAAACGTTGTAGCGGACGCGTTGAGCCGAAAAGAAAGGGTGAAGACCCTAAGGGTTCGAGCATTGGAAATGACGATTCAAACGAACCTCACTGCACGCATTCGTGATGCACAACAAGAAGCTCTTAAAGGGGAGAACCGTAAAGCTGAATACCTACGGGGTATGCTGAAATACATGGTGCCAAACGAGGAGGGAGCCTTATACTTCAAGAAGCGTATTTGGGTTCCACTCTATGGTGGCATACGAGAAGTCATCCTTAATGAAGCGCACAAATCGAGATACTCGATCCATCCAGGATCAGATAAAATGTATCAAGATTTGAAAGAATGTTATTGGTGGCCGAGACTCAAGAGCGACGCTGCTGTCTATGTTGGAAAATGCCTAACCTGTGCTAAGGTTAAGGCAGAATATCAGAAACCGTCCGGCCTACTTCAACAACCAGAGATTCCCGTATGGAAGTGGGAACAAATCTCGATGGACTTCATAACGAAATTACCCAGGACCCCGAGAGGGCACGATATGATATGGGTAATAGTTGATCGATTGACGAAGTCCGCGCATTTCCTTCCAATCCGAGAGAAGGATAGCACCGGAAAGCTTGCAGAGATATACTTAAGAGAAATTGTGGCACGTCATGGAGTGCCAATCTCAATCATTTCAGACAGAGATGGACGCTTTGTCTCGAGAATCTGGCAATCATTTCAGGAAGCCTTTGGATCTTAGTTAGATCTAAGCACGGCATTCCATCCGCAAACAGACGGCCAGAGCGAACGGACTATACAAACGTTAGAAGATATGCTTCGCGCATGCGTCATGGATCTAGGCGGCAGCTGGGATACTCATCTACCTTTAGTTGAGTTTTCCTACAATAACAGTTATCATACGAGCATAAAAGCCGCACCGTTCGAAGCTCTGTATGGCCGCAAATGCCGATCGCCCTTATGTTGGGCAGATGCCGGAGATAAACGTATGGTTGGTCCTGAACTTGTACAAGAGACAACCGACAAGATTGCGCAGATCCGAGAGTGCATTAAGGCGGCTCGAGAGCGACAAAAGAGCTACGCTGATCCGAATAGAAAATCGGTAGAATTCAAGGTGGGAGACAAAGTGTTGTTAAAAGTCTCACCATGGAAGGGCGTAGTCAGATTTGGAAAGCGTGGAAAGCTGAATCCACGATATATCGGACCATTCAGAATACTGAAGAGAATTGGTACCGTGGCATACAAGTTGAAGTTACCGGAAGAACTTAACGGAGTACATGATACGTTTCATGTATCCAACCTGAAGAAGAGTCCAACACAAGAAAACGTGATCATCCCGATGGATGAAGTGCATATTGATGAAGCCCTCCGATTTACAGAGCAACCCGTTGAGGTTACCGACTGGAAAGTCAACAAGACTAGGAGGAGCAGTGTGAAGCTTGTCAAGGTACGTTGGAGCTCTAAGCACGGACCCGAGTACACATGGGAACGTGAAGACCAGTTCAAGAAAAAGTATCCCCACCTATTCAAAAAGACTCCAGCGAGAGTGAGTTCAGTCTGAATTTCGGGACGAAATTCTTTTAACGGGGGGAGACTGTGACAACTGGCCCAAACCGGTAATTTCCGTAGACATTAATTATTATTTAATGACTGCAATTATGTGCTTAATTGTCAGCAATATCTGATTTCCTACTAAACAAGTGAATTCATGCACGTTGTATACTACAAAATATTGCTTTATGCATAAACAAGAGTGATGCGTCAAAAATACTAGTAAACTCACCGGTAAGACACACTGTGTCAACAGAACTGCAGAAAGCAGTCAGACAATAAAATTGGAGCCTAGGTGTAGGTCCGACAACAAGAATGCATCAAAACCCAAGAGTACATACAAGGGTTTAATATATATGCAACGCGAAAGCAAAAATAAGCACTAAAAAGCACCCGAAACGCACTTTAAGTGCATAATTTATATAATTCAGCAATAATTCAGCATTTAGACATATGAATATTATGCAGAAATGTCGTTTTATTATCCAGAATATTTCCCTAAGTATTGGGAATTGAAAGAGTACAAGAAAGGTACTTAAACGACACTAAAAAGTGTAATTTAGCACTTTAACGAATCAGTATGTAACCGAACAACCGGACTTTACCCGGAACATAAAAATATTGTCAATAACATTGTTTATCTCTTTCTGAGCCAGTTAGGGTCCCTGAATACCCTAACACCCGCCATAAAGCACAACACACTAGTAACCGGGTTAATCACTTAACTAACTAGATTAACCTAACTTTACACTAACTATTTTGGTTGGATTTGAACTAGCTACCCCCCCCCCCCTTTACGAATTCGGTCACCATATAGGAGACACCCCTTGTACTTTGTGATTATAATAATCTAACATGTCTAATATCTATAAGACACTAAATCCATTGGTTAATAATCTTGAGTTTTGCCTATAAGTTCCAAACTAAACACACTAACACCTTAACCACCAAAACTTAGACAAAACTCTCTCTCCCTCTCCTTGCTAAACTCACGGCCGAACACCCCTTGAGCATCCATCCATCTTTCGATTTTGATCTTCACATTCCAAGTTCATACAAGCGTTAAGGATCACGTATAAGGAGGCTTGGTGCAATCGGAAGGCGAAGGACCTCTCTACTTTGCTTTTATCCACCCTATTTGCGCTTAGATTCTTCCCTAGCCTCGAGCTAGTGGTATGTTGCTTAAATCACCTTCTTGAACTATTCTAAAGTGGTTAAGACGATATATGACGATTAAAATTTATGAACATGCAAGTTGAAGCACAAAAGTCTACTTAAAACACTAAAATGTTGGTTAATAGCTCATATGTTGTGTAAATCATGTAGTATTTGATTTGTGTGATTATTTGGACCCGATCTATGTTGTGGTAGCTCGGATCATCATTTAATCCGGTTTAGTCATGATCTTGGATTATGACATAAAGCTTGTTTTAGTGTAACAAGGGTTAGAAGATGAAACTCTACCACACACGAATCATGAACTTGTGTAAAAGTGTTTTAACTTGTAAAATAGTGATTAAAACTAGTAGATCTACGGATCTACAAGCGGTACTTTCAAAGGACCAAGTGTCCAAGAAATCATATTTTCTAAAGCCGGATCTTACATGAAAAAGAATGTTTTTAGCAAACACACGAGTGTGTAAACACTTGTGTAACACAAGGTTTCGACAAAATAACTATTTTTTGTAAATGTGACCGGAAGTTGTAAAGATGTAACTTCGTTAAAAGCAAGATTTTCAAGAAACAAAGTTGATCTATACAAAGATCCACTAAAAATAATGGAAGGATAATACCCATTTTGGAAAAACCACAAGTTCATGTATTTCTGCGATTATATCTATTTTAACTAGTTGCATATTGTTTATTGTTGAATGAGGAGATTGTTGACGATTTAAAAGAAAATAAACACATGTTTTGAAAACATGGGAAACCTCCATTTTTAGGGGAAACTCTGTCAAAAATTTTATAAATTTTGACACTTAGAAAAAAATATAAGTTTTTGAGAAACTTATTCCCTAAAAATGTGTTTAAAAGTATTACCAAGGTTTCCCTAATTTTTGGTGATAAGAAATGAGGACTTCTTCAAAAATAAAAATGGATATTAAGTATGTATATATTTTTGAGAAAAATATATATATTATTTTATCACCAACTTTTGTGCTAAGTGTATATAGTATGTGTTATACGTGCTAGCGTATTAAGACTTAAAAATACACTAAATACTCGTGAGGAGTATAAACATAAAAATACACATACAAAATACAAGATACATAATTCGGGTGCGAAGTGCAAAACACAAAAGACTTATATTTATTTTAGAGGAAATTATATAAGTAAGATACGTAGTTAAAAATATGAAATATTTTTAACACAACAATACAAATACAAAAGAGAGTGACTGTACTTATGCGACGCAAGTCTAGTGACTAACATTAAGAAAACGCGTATAGGTTACGACGTTAATTAAGCAAATCCGGTGAAGTTTACGACGCACAGGAACGCAAAGTTGTGAGTTCATGCTCCCCCTTTTCTCTTAACTGTTTTCAGTTTTACAACTTCGGGGGTGAAATACATGTTACAAATATTACAATGTTTACAAATGGTATGATGGATACAAGAATGATACGAGAAATCGTGTCACGAATAGGGTACCATAAGCACCATTAATCGTGTACATACTTAGACCGCAGAACAAAAGGTTAGATCTAATGGGTTCCGGGCAGCCCCACTCTTGGCCACTCTTTTACCAAGCAGTGTTTTTGTGTCTCAGTCGTGAATCGACTACAGAGAAATGCCTATGGTTTGGTGACTTCCTATGTCGTGTCACATGTTAATGGCTTTGCAACCCATTAACACTTGATACATACAGAAATATTTGATTTATACATGAGTACGTGGTGTACACAAAAGACTTGATTCATACAAAATACAAATTATGTTTTCATACAAAGTATACAAACGTGAAATACAAAAATTGCATGAATTCACACCAACTTTATGTTGACGTTTTTCCAAAACTCACATGTATTTCAGGTAACTAGGATGGATGTGCGCGTGGTCTTACTCATGCTCGTGGATGTCGCTTTGTTTATCTTTAAATAAAGTTGTGACTTTTAAGACAATATGTTATCTCGTGTTGTAAACACTTGACATATGTTTTCAGTAATGTAATATTTGAAGGTATTTTTGAGCATGTAGTATGTTTACTCTTCGTATGCAATGAGAACCTTTCATGATCACACCTCGTGCTTCCGCCGCAGAAAGGGGTGTGACAAGTCTTGGGTTGCATTGGTCAAGTAATTGATTTGGTGCATATGCAGGTGTTTTCCGAGGTCAATAAAAGTGCATTATAGACAATGGAGCAGCCTGGCACATGAAGAAGAGATATCCTGAATTTTCAGAAAAGTTTATCATAATTTTGAAAATATTTTGGAAAGTTGAGAAATAATTCGCAGAACCCAGACTGCTGAACAAACAAAACGTGATAAGACAAGATTTGAAAACGTGTTTTAAAAGTCAAAAGTATTAATGTTTTGTTATCATGGGGGTAAAAAGGAAAACAGAGAATGTAAAACAGAAATGGATGGCGAGATAAAGTTGTCCACATCGGTTTGTCAAAATTTCTTGAAAATGTTTTTGAATTTTAGGGGGAGTATATAGAGAATTGAAAATTTCAAAAACATTTAAAAATTTGAAAAAAAAATACAAAAACATGAAAAAGACAAAATAGTTTTTGTGTAAAAAGTGGAAATGATAGTACATCAGTGGACGATCACAACATGCTAAAGAAATGTTAAGTTAAAAATGATAAACCGTCTCACTGATGATATGCCAGTAGGTTTTTACAGATTTAGTATATTGTTTGCGAGATATAAACCTAAATCAAAATTTCTTAATGTGTGGGTAACATCTCTCGGATATATGGACTTAGTACTCTGAAATTTCGTTTGAGAGATTGCTTGATTCTGAGATATTAAGTCTTTATACAGAATTGATATCTGGGGTATTGTCACACCCCGACCGCGTAAAACATCAAACCGCGGCAGAAACGTCGGGGAGTGTTGCAACATAATTATTGTTTCATAACTATGGAAATTTAAAGTTCTGTTTTATTTATTAACAAAAGGATTACATTGTCTTTAAACGAAAGAAACAAGAGTACATAACATTATTTAAACTAATCTTGCTTCTTTTATGTCACTAAGGCCCGAGTCCACCCTAGTGTATCTGTAGGATCGTGTACGAACCCGAAATGAGTCGATCAGAGGCATTCTACACAATATGAAAGGCGGAAACAGACATATTGTGTGTGATTCAGCTAGAATATCACTTTTAACTGTCTTTCTATTGATCTGGTAACAATTACAAGTCTATAGACACTTCGACAGAGCTTCGCCGTCGGAAAACCTCAACCTTATTCTATTTCAAATGAAACGAAATGACACATATATATAGGCATTCTAATCCCGTTTAAACATACTCAAACGGTATTACATTGAAACGAGATTACAGCACTCAAACGGAATTACTTTGTAATTCCGTGCGGAATTACATGAGACCTTTTCAAGCGGAATTAGAGCCTTGAAGCGGAATTAGCTTTCTTGTCATTTTCTTGATCTTCGTGCCCTGAACAATGCAAGACTCGATACAAGACGAAGTCAACAGACGTATGCACCAACAGACTCCCCCTCGGATGTTGACGAGTCTTAAGTGTCGAGTCTTCAACGTCTTCAGTCTTTATCAGTCTGATCGCTCTATGAAGTATTTTGACAGTGTAAGCATCCTCAAACTTTATCTCTTTCTCTTCTTCAGTAGCATCAACATACTCCTCTCGAACTCTACCCTCGGATGTTGATCGCAATCTGGCTTTCACAGGATCAGGATCATGACCTGGCTTTATATTCAAACTCAGAATCCAGGCAATCCTGCACATCCTCTACCTCACAATAAATTTCACAAATTTAACATTTTACAAATTTATATATCCAGACACCCCTTCAAATTTAACCAGAAAGATTTAACAATGTAAAACACTGATGAACCACTTGTAAGTAAGTATTCAAACTTTTCAGTTTAAAACGACTCCCCCTCAAATTGATCATCATGTTTAGCACTTTGGAACTTTGAAAATCAGCTCTTCAACATCAGTTGTCGAAAATCTTTTTGGATTTTTCAAAATTTATGCTAAAACACACTAAAATCTTTTTGGATTTTTGAATGAAATGAAATGCAGTAAAGAAATATTTACACACAATATTTTTGTGAGTTTGTGTAAGAGGATCATATCAGTTTTTGACAAGTCACAAGTACCGTTGAGCTTAGTTACACATTAAGAATTAAACAATTCACTTAGATTGCCGATATACTGATCCACTTAAATTTTCACACAAATTTCAACTGATTCAGGATATGAATTAGGTGAATTAAGAACTTAAACTCATTCATGTGTCCCACCTCCTGAATATACTCCCGTATCCAGATCCCAGTATTCAGTCTTACAGGTGAGTATACCACAGATGATATCTGTAAGGGTTTAATTGCGAAGGCCGTGAGAGCTCAGGTCAGAACTTCCGTTCAACAGAGAGATGACGACTTCGACTTTTGGTGGGTCCCATTTAGAGGATCATTTTTACAACAGCACATGATTTGCATTTTTCAATGTTTCATCATTTTTTATGCTGAGGGCAGGCTTTTATTTCAAGCAAGCATAAAGTATTCTCCGTGGACTAGGCCATTGCTTCCGCAAAATCAGAAGTCCCGGGATAATACCCCAGAGATCACTGAGCATAAAGACCTAGTATCTCAGAAAGAGGGATCCTTCAAACGAAATTTCAAGGGTTACCTATATATCCAAGTAGTGTTCCTCACAAAACAAGCAAGTTTGAATTTAAGTTTATATCCAGAAAAAGCTTACTAAATGTGTAAAAACCTATCGGTATATCATCAGTGAGACCGTTTAACGCTATTTAAACATTACATTTCTTTAGCATACTGTAACTGTCTACTGATGTACTATCATTTCCTCTTTTTTACAACAAAACTCATTTTTGAATTTTATCATGTTTTTGGCATTTTCAAATTTTCAAATGTTTTGGATTTTCTGAAAAATCTTACTCCCCCTAAAATGCAAAATCATTTAAAGGAAATTTGAAAACAAACTAAACAAATAAATCGACTACTGATATCAAATCACTTCACTTCTCCATCCACTTGGCATAAACAATCAGAACTCCCCCTTACAACAAACTATTTTCTCATTATGATTTCAAAACACTTAAGTTTGTTTTAACCAAAATGATTTTTCCGGAAAATAAGTTTTGTTGATTTTATCACTTGTAAGTTAGGGGTTCATCATATTGTACTTCTTTAACCATTTGTAGGAAAGATAAATCAAGTACAATTTAATGTCCCTGATTAATCTTGAAAATCCAAATATCTCATGAATGAAATTCTCAAGAAATATGCCGATACCTACTACTCACTGTCCACAACCTGTAAAACTTAACAATTTTTGAGATTCATTCACAAAAACAAAATTTTATCGAGAATGATGCCGATTCCTGCTCCACGATTACAAACTTGGGAACTCCGGCAAGTCAGGATTTTTACTTATGAAAAACTGCCATCCAAGCCTGACCAAACTTGGATGTTTCCTCCTCAATTTCATTTGGGTAAAAAGTTGCTTTCTAGGTTGCATAAAAGTCCTTTACCCTTTTGGCCTTTCTGTAGGATCGTTTTACCGACCAAGTGAGTCAATCAGAGGCAATACACAACTGTTTGAGAGGCGGAATCAAACAAACAGCTTAGAATCAGTAAGAATTTAAGTAGAAAACAGAGTATATCACATTAACACATGTTTCTCATTAATATTTCACTAGAAAATCCGGCAGCAGTTCGGTATACAACTTGTGATTCCGTGCCAAATGAGAAACAAGACAAGCCTATATATAGGCCTATGATTTCGCTTGAAATGACCCATGTCATTTCAAGCGGAATTACAACTTCTGATTTCGCTTGAAATGACCATGTGTCATTTCAAGCGGAATTACATCAAAATCTCATAAAATTACATTTAGACCCCTATAAACCCTATACAAACATGACCTAGACTTAAGACGTAGGCTATAGACATTATGCACCAACAAACTCCCCCTTGGATATTGCCGGAGTCTTCAGTCTGGTCTTCAGCTTTTTACAGCGACTTGAACTTTTCTTCTCTTTCCTTAGGCTTTCTCCTCAATGCACTTTTCAACTTTTCATTCTCTTGAACAGCTTTATGTCTTTCTTCAGCTTGTTCTCTCATGAATTTACCACGAAGCATTTGATCTCTTTCTTCACATTTCTTCTTTTCTTTCTTAGCTTTAAGAACTTCCTCTTTCTCAATCTCTCTCCATTTCGTTGACCATTTGCTTTAAGCATTAATACCCTTCTGGAAGCAGATAGAAACAACCTTTTGAAATTGCATAGCCTGATCTCTGTCTTCTGCTTTGAACCAGATTTTGTTTACAAACAAACATTCTATGTCTTTAGCAGAGCAGCTCACCAACCATAGCGGATCATAAACAAAGATTTCTCTAATTTCATTCTCAGCTCTGTAGGTGATTACAGCTTCAGTCGACAAGCAGCTGTATAACCAACACACAAATCCTTTGTAAAACTCTTGCTCCATTTGTGGCAAAGGAATGTTCTTGATCACTCTTGGCTTTTTGATTTGAAGGATGATTTCTTCATTTCTAGTCTCTGGATTCACCCTCCTTACTTTCTTCGGTCGGTGTGGCTTCCAGTGGTGAAAATCTCTAAGTGCTTCAAACTTTATCAACCCCCACATAGGAATGTCATTCTTTCTAACCGGATAATACAAAGTTCTTACTTTCGCAAGCTCTTCTACATCCCACCAAGGTAATGACATGATATCATGAAGGAATGCAAAGTACTGAACACCATATTCTCTACGAATGGCATAAGCATTAACCTGTGGTAAAAAGCCCCAAATGATGATGTCACCAAGTGACACATCTCTATCTCTTTTGTAGAACTTCAGAGGACGTTTAAACTTTCGTTCATTACTCTTTTTGAACCATTTCTTGGGTTCTTCGCTCTGTGGATCTTTCTTCGTACCATCAAAGTTCTTGTCTTTCAAAATTTCAGCAACTTTTCTTCTCAGTTCATCTTTGTTCTCTTGACTAAAGAACTCAACCAGAGTTGGAAAGTCTGAAGTATCTTCATTCACATTCTCTTCATCACTGCAATCTTCGACTTCAACCCTATCATATATATCAGCATCCTCAACATACTTGTACTGATACTCGGGCTGTTGGTTGATATCGAACTGATTTAATTCCTCTTCAAAATCAAACTTAAAATCTGGATCAACAATACGCGTCATCTCTTTAATATCAGCCATTGTATACGTATGCCTGAATTCTCCTTCCTCAATTTCAGGCTCCAGACGTAGTATCAATCTTTCACTTTTATCAACATTCTGATCATCCACATTCTCCCCCTCACCTGTAGCAACCTCAGGCTCTTCGTTCATATCATCATTCAGATAATCATCGACTTTTTCTTCATTTGTCGTTTCAGTAACTTTAATACCAGAAGCACCCTGATCATCATTATCTCCATCATCACTATGACTACTCGCAGAAAATACATCATCAACATCATCTGTTTTCTCTTCATCATCATCCTCTTCATCATCATCTTCCTCGACCTCTTACTCAACATCCTCAATAAGATCATTAATTAACACGTCCTCTTCAAAAATACCGAAAACAGCAGATAATGGATGAGGATTCTCAATAGAAGACAGAACAATTGCTCTCTCAGTAACATCTTCAAGACCTTTACCCTTATCTTTCATCTGAGCCTCAATTTCAGCTTGACGTTGAGCTCTAACCTCCTCAATCTTTATTTCATCAAATTTCTGTTCAACAGTCTTTCCAAGCATACTATCTAACACTTTGTTTATCATGTACATCTCGTGTTCTTTCTGTGCCTTGATAGCCTCTAACTCTTTGTTCTTCAATTCAAAGTACTTGTTCTGCTCATCTCTGTGAGCCTTTTCTTCTAGCAATTATGCAATCTGAACATTCATAACATCAATTTCAGATTTATCAGCTTCAATCTTTTTCAACAAAGAAGAGTTTTCAGCTTCCACAGACTTAACACGTTTTTCCAATTTCTTTTCACGATCAACCAACTTCTTGTTCTCAGCTAAAATTTCTTCAACTTTCTTTTCCAAAAACTTAATTTGCTCATCAGTCGCAAAATTGAAATCACCAATATCAAGATTAAGACCTTCTGGAACAGTTGGAAAGGTTTTGTAACTAGAAAAACCAGGTGTAGTTTGGACAAGTGGTTGTGTGAGTGGTGGTGTTTGAAAGATTTGTTGTGAAGTTAGAATAGGTTGTTCTTGGATTGGTGTTTGGTGTAGTTGTGATAAATGTGGTGGTGTTTGATGTAACGGTGATGGTTGATGTTGTCGTTCAGGTTGTGGTGATGGTGATTTACTGGTTTCTTGGATAGGTTTCTTGTTCAGCAAGATCTTCAATGTCTTTTTCACCTTTGGAGTAACAACTTTCTTTCTTGCACCAGCTTTCTTTTTACCACCTGATGATGGAGGTGTTTGAACATCTTCAATATTTTCTTGAGAAGGAATGTACACATCATTATCATCTTTACCACTCCTTTTTCTCTTTTTCTGTTTCTCTTTCTCTACAGCAGACATGACTTTCTTATAACGTTCAGTCTCATCAACTTCATCTTCAGAAGAACTTGTTGTACTTTTATTAACATCATCACTTTCTTCATCACCAGCTGCTTCCTTCTTTTTACAATTAAAATCAGTAAGAGATTTCAACAACTTTGTAGACGCAGGAGACAAACGAACATCTCCTTCAACATTAATTTCAGTTTCAGCTTCAACTTCAGCTTCAGCTTCCACCTCTGATTCATCAACAAGCAAAGTCTTAACAGCTTTCTTTTGACACTTTTTAGGTTGTGATGAAGAACTCTCCTCCACTTGAACTCTTGGAGTTGCTTTCCTGCCCCTCTTTTTCTTTTCTTTTAAGAACCAATCGTTTCGAGTTCCTTTGAATTCTTCAAGTATTTTTAATTCATCAGCATAACCAACTTCTTTCATCTCTTCCTCATTCCTCCAGTTCTGATGATTGACTGGATCTGGATCTTGATAGTTTTTGTCTTTAATAAAACCAAAAAATTCAACTTTAGTCTTTGGCTCTGGATGATTCGGATGATATCTGGCCAATTGTTTCAAAGAATCATTACTCATGTGAGATATCACCAACAGATCATTGTTTTCATCTCTTTCAAGATCTGGATAGGCAGGATCTATCATCATTTGAACAAACCGTGGATACACCCAAGTTTTTCTCTTTGAAGTAATGTTTCCAACCATATAATGAAACACAATCTTCGAAAAATTATACTTCTTGTTCAATACGAGACCTGTCACCATGTTCATTTGATAATCTCTCATAGCATCATAACCTCCCTTGCAATGACTTAGAGATTGCAATACTGAATGAATCAGAAACTTGTAAGGCTTTGTAAACTTTGAATTTAAATAATTAGCATTGTTTAGAGCACCATCATAACCCATCCGCAGCATACAGCCTTTGACCATCCTCTCTGGAAACTCTGATGGAGACTTTTCATCGTCTGGAAAATCTATCACCTCACGAACAAGAGCCTCTGAGATAATAATTAGCTTTTCTTTGCCATTTAGCTCAACAACCGAATTGATCACTTTGCTCTCTTCGTCATAAGTTGCCTTCAACCAAAACCGTTTGATATGAGATCAAAACACCAGATGTTGATTTGTCAAGGCTTTTTGTATAGGCAACCTTCTCATAAATTCCAGAATACTCCTGAATTCAGACAACTTTGGAATCTTATCCTCATCAAAATCACAACAACTGTTGTGCAATGGATCAAAAATCACATTTGAAGCCTGAAAATCAACACAATACAAATAAATCAAACATTTTGAAAATTTTTCACAACAAACATCATTCAAGCGAAATCACATATAATATGGAATGACAGTTTGAAGCGAAATCACTTGTTTTTAAAAAAATGTCCATTTCAAACGGAATAGCATTTTGAAGCGGACTACCCATTTGAAACAGAATCACATTTGAAGCAGAATCACATGTTTCAAGCGGAATCATGAACAAATTTTCAAAACTTTTCTGATGATGAAATCAAACATCTGGGTTTGTTCTGTATAAGATTCAGAGCACAAAGGTGTGATTTTTATCCATTTTTATCAACAAAATCAGCCTAGATCTAAGATACGAGTTCTGTTCATCGCCGACAACATGAAATCAGACAAATCTGGGTCAAATCGACCAAATATCTCACCTTTCCCATGATAAGAGTTGAGTAAACCAACTATAATCAGGATATCAAATAATAATCGGGTAGTATAACGGCTGTAAATCGATGATTATATGTTTCTGCTTGAAATCGCCTAAACAGTGGTTCAGAGCAAAATCAGAACAAATGATACTTTCAAGCGGAATCACCCTACTATTTATAGACCACCTGATTTCGCTTGAAATGGGCATTGAGGCAGTTCAAGAGGAATTACCATTCAAGCGGAATCATATTTTCAAGCGGTATAACCTTTTTCAAGCGAAATTACTTTTTCAAAATTTCAAATTTTTAACGTTTTCAGATTTTACCGACACACCCAGTTAACCAAGTCCAAGTTAATGACCTTGGTCAACTGTTCAGCCTACCAAGTCCAAGTTAATGACCTTGATTGACCAATTTATGAAGTTTGCTGACTTTCTGAAACAATTTAAATTCGAGTTAATGAACTTTAACACATTCAAGCAATTACCAATCATTTTTCAGAATCTTCTGCTTACCCAACCCACATGATCCAGACATGTTCAGCACATAAGACTTTGATCATCTGATCCCCAACGTTCGTTGTCGAAAATAAGATGAAAAGCAAATCTTTTTGGATTTTTGAATATGGTAAGCAATAAATTGTACATACAATATTTTTGTGAGTGTGTTAGGGGATCTTATCAGCTGCCGACGAGATACAAGCACCGTTAAGCTTAGATTACATTTTCAGTATTAAACAGTTTACATTGATTGCCGATATACTGATCCTTTTAAATTTTCACACAAAGTTCAATCTGTTCAGGATACAGATTTAGTGTTTTAAGGCTTAACTTTTACATGTGTACCACCTCAGAATATACTCCCGTATCCGGATCCCAATATTCAGTCTTATAGGTGAGTATACCTAGATGATATCTGTAAGGGGTTAAATTGCGAGACCGTGAGAGCTCAGGTCAGAACTTCAGTTCAGCAGAGAGATGACGGTTCGACTTTTGGTGGGTCCCCTTTAGAGGATCTTTTCTTCAACAGCACATGATTAGAATTTTTCAATGTTTCATCATTTTTTATGCTGAGGGGAGGCTTATATTTCAAGCAGCATAAAGTATTCTCCGGGGACTAGGCCATTGCTTCTGTAAAATCAGAAGTCCCGGGATAATACCCCAGATATCACTAAGCATAAAGACCTAGTATCTCAGAAAGAGGGACCTTTCAAACAAGATTTCGGGGGTTACCCATATATCCGAGAGATGTTCCCCACATAAAAGCAAGAAATTTTATGTTTATATCCCGAACAAACCTACTAAATGTGTAAAAACCTATTGGCATATCATCTGCAAGACTGCTTAACACATTTTTACTTTACATTTCTTTAGCGTACTGCATCTGTCTAGCTGATGTACTATCATTTCCCCTTTTTACACAAACTCATTTTTACTTTTTCAATGTTTTTGGATTTTGAAAATTTATCATGTTTTTGTATTTTTCTGCAAACTTTCTCCCCCTAAAAACAAAGACATATTTTTGTGTTTTTGTTTTTATCAAAAGCAGAAAATAAACTGTACAAAAATTTGACAACACAACGTGGATCACATCAAATCGCCATCCTCCTCGGCTTCACATTCAACCACCCTCCCAGAAAACAAGTTTTTCATCCCATTTAATTTCAAAAGATAGTTAAATCTCTTTTTATCAAACGGTTTGGTGTAAAAATCAGCTTTCTGTTCATCGGTGTGTATATGTTCGATGCGAATCAATTTCTTCTCGTGACAATCACGGATGAAATAATGTCCGATTTCTATATGTTTAGTTTTAGAATGGTGAACCGGGTTTTTCGTTATGTTAATCGTTGCTTCATTGTCCACAAAAATAGGCGTGTCCAAGAACTGCAAACCAAAGTCTCGCATCTGCTGTTGGATCCAAAGGATCTGAGAGCAACAGCTCGAGGCCGAAACGTATTCTGCCTCGCACGTAGAGAGCGCTACTGAGGTTTGTTTCTTGCACTGCCAGGTGACAAGTCGAGTTCCGAAGAACTGACACCCAGCAGTGGTGGACTTAGCATTTTGCTTGCAGCTACCAAAATCCGAATCAGCAAAACCTGTGAGAGAGAAATCTCCTGACTTAGGATACCACAAGTCGGTGCTTGGGCAGCCTTTCAAATACCGTAAAATGCGTTTCACGATCGTCAAGTGTAACTGGCGTGGGCTGGACTGATAACGGGCGCATAAACACGTCAGATACATGATGTCTGGGCGAGAAGCAGTAAGATACATCAAAGATCCAATTATCGACCGGTAATATGTCTCGTCCACCTTCTCTCCACTCTCGTCTGGGCAAATACCGTGATTCTGAGCTAAGGGGGTTGATGCTGGACTAGATTAAGCAATGTTGAACTTTTCCAGAACATCGTTCACGTATTTAGTTTGATGAATGAAGATTCCTTCGGGCATTTGTTCCACCTACAACCCTAAGAAGAACTTCATCTCCCCCATTGAGCTCATCTCGAATTTTGTTTTCATCACCTTCTCAAAATCTTTACATAAATCGTCGTTTGTTGAACCAAAAATGATATCATCGACGTAGATCTGCACGATTAAAAGATGGCCTGCAACTTCCTTTGTGAACAGAGTGCTATCAACTGTCCCTCTGGTGAACCCATTGGCCAGCAGATGTTGGGAAAGCGTCTCATACCAGGCTCTCGGGGCCTGGTGTAGTCCGTAAAGCGCTTTATCCAGAAGATAGACTTTGTTCTTGTGTAGTGGATCAGTGAAACCCGGCGGTTGTCCCACATACACTTCTTCTTTAATTTTTCCATACAGGAATGCAGATTTCACATCAAGCTGGTAGACTTTGAATCCTTTCCAGGACGCAAACGCCAGGAAAATCCTAATTGCCTCAAGTCTAGTAACAGGCGCATAAACCTCATCATAGTCAATGCCTTCTTGCTGACTGAATCCCTGTACTACCAATCGTGCTTTATTTCGAACAACGACACCTCTATCATCTCTTTTGCACTTGAATACCCACTTTGTCTTTATAAGCTTTTGATTTTCAGGAAGATCAACTAATCTCCAAACACCCAATTTCTCGAACTGCTGCAGCTCTTCCTGCATAGCATTCACCCAGCTGTTTTCGGTCAAAGCTTCCTTATACGTTCTAGGTTCAATCTGCGAGATAAAACATTTAAGTGAGAATTCTTCCTGTAAAGGAGCAACAGATGTATAAAAACAAGTAAGTGCTCTGTTGATTTGATCTCTTGTTTTCACTCTACTACGAAGATCTCCAATAATCTGCTCTGAAGGATGATAAGACCATGTTCTTGGCATTGCAGTGTCAGGCACATTTACTTCCGATTCCAGGTTTGTAATGTCTTGATCACTGGTGTGATCCACAGCTTCTGTTGTTGCAACATTTGGTTCCTCGTCAAAAATCGGACCGTCTTTCGATTCTGAGTCGTCAGAATGATCAAATGTAGGAGCTGGTTCTACTGGGTCTTCATGTGACGTTCCACTTGGACCTGCCTCGTGATCGTTTATACCCCCGGTGGGCTGGGAAACTATCAATGGTCTTGGAACCTGATCTTGTGCCATTTTTTGTTGCTGTTGGTATAAGTAAGCAAGTTCCTCTTCACTTGGCTCGATCGGCAACTGGAAAGACTCCCAGATTTTATCGTAATCGAACAGGAATCTTTATCCGGGAAGTTGCGGTGGCGCAGTATGTTTCTGACAATCCACATGCAGAGCCTGAATTACCTTCCCCAGCCACGGTACAAACATTCTCTTAAGCGGGCTCGCGTAACCTACAAAGAAACCATCATTACTTTTAGCACCAAATTTGCCATCTGGATCTATGAAGGTACAGGGAGATCCAAAAGGTTCTAAAAACTTTAAATTTGGCTTATATCGGTGTAAAAGTTCGAAACATGTTTTCTTATATTTCTTCACAGTGAGCACTCGGTTTAGTGTATAGCATGCTG
Organism: Helianthus tuberosus; assembly: GCA_030545235.1. Taxonomy (NCBI): domain Eukaryota; kingdom Viridiplantae; phylum Streptophyta; class Magnoliopsida; order Asterales; family Asteraceae; genus Helianthus; species Helianthus tuberosus. The sequence goes on from CM060448.1 coordinate 104,747,546, forward strand.
CAGCAACTGCTTCACTCCAGAAAAATATAGGTAACTTGGAATCGGCGAGAATTGTTCGAGCAGTTTCGATCAAGGTGCGATTCTTTCTTTCAGCTACACCGTTCTGATGTGGAGTGTATGGTGCACTGAATTCATGAAGAATCCCTTTCTCGTTACAGAACTCGAGCATTTGATTATTCTTGAACTCTGTTCCATTATCACTTCGTATTCTCCTGATCGGCAGCTTATACAGTATTTCCATCTTTTTTAATAAGATCCTCAGTGACTCAAACGTTTGATCTTTCCTCTCTAGACACACCACCCAAGAAAATCTGGTGAAGTCATCAGTGACTACCAGGCAGTATAAATCTCCACTGATACTTTTCACATTGATCGGTCCAAAGAGATCCATATGGAGTCTCTCGAGCGGTACTATGATTGAATTCAGCAACTTCTGCGGATGTGACTTCTTTATCTGCTTTCCTTTCTTGTATTCTACACAATCATCATTTAAATGAAAACTTTTAAGATTCACACCTTCAACTAAATCATTGTGTACAAGAAAGTTCATTTGTCTAACATGAATGTGGCCCATCTTTCGATGCCACATTTTCGACTCTTTTTCGGTAGCCTTTGTTTTTGACACAAAACACTGTTTTTTTATAATCTGTTGTTGTTGCGACACTCATATCAAGAATGTACAGATCATTTTCTCGTGGAGCTCGCAACAACACCATTTCTTCCGGAATTTTGAAACCAGGTTTTAAGACTAAACATTCGTTTTTAGTAAAGTGGACAGTAAATGATTTGTCACAGATCTGCGAAATACTCAGCAGATTGTTTTCAAGTTCAATTATATAGTTCACTTTATCAAACGAAATGAGTCCATTCGTTAGAGTCCCTTTACCAACAATCCTTCCTCCCTGATTCCCAGCAAATCCCACGTATCCACCATTTAAAGATTTAACGTCATAAAGCAATGCTAGCATTCCGGTCATGTGTCTTGACGCTCCGCTGTCCATTATCCACTTCGAGATGAACGACTTTGGAAGCCCCTGCAAACATCACAGACAATTTATTCAAATAATGAGGCCCATGATTTCTTAACAGTTGAAACACTACCAAACACAAGATCACAATCCACTTCAACTTTCGGAATACTAAAAATGACATTTGGGATCACAGGTTTAGATTTTGGCTTTGACTTTCCTTCTTTGATTGGAGGAAATTCCTCAAGTAACTTATCATGTTCAAATTCAAGTTTATCCACATCATTTTCAAAAACTTTTGGTTCAATTTTCAAAACACTTTCCATCTTTTTCTCTTCAACTGATGATTTTGGTTTTGCCACCCATGATTGATTTTCAAAAACTTTCATCTTTGGATAAATTTTTGAAGTCTTTTGAATTTTCGAAGATTCACCAATTTCAAAAATTGATTTCGGCTTTCCTTCGGACTTCAAAGATTATCCTCTTTTCAAGATTCAAACGTGGAAAACCATGGGTTTTTTACCCTTGTTATTTGTTGGAGTTTTAGGTCTGGGTTTTTTTGCAAAACAGGTTTTTCAAAGACTTTCATGCATTGTTTGGCCATATGACCAATCTCATTGCAGCGATAACAAACTCTTTTGTCATATTCGACAAAAGTTGATTTGTACGACTCTTCTTTCAGCTTCTTTGCTGCATTGAAATCATCAATGGCTTTTTGACTGAAAATATACTCTTTTTCAGCATCCACACTCGGTCCTACAACGAAAACATCACTCATTGTTTCCTTTAGCTTAACATTCTTCTTGGCCATTTTCTTTTCAAATCCAATCCCTTTATTTTTGAAATTGTTTCCATTTCTCTTGTTGTTACCACCATTTCCCTCCCACTCTTTCTTTCCCGAGTTGTTAGGTTCTGACTTAATAAAAGACTTTTTGGGTTTTGAAAAGAACTCTTTGTTGTTCACCTCAGAAATGTCAATTTCGACCAATTTAAACACTTTTTCAACATTCTCAATCTTTGCATTTTAGAGCGGATACTCAAAATCAGAATAAAGCTTGTAGGTTCCAATCATTGTGTAAACCACAATGATTGGATCATCATTCGCAATTTTGTCTGATTTTGGTATGAATCTGTCTAAGAAGTTACCATCTTCTTCAGACTCAGACATGGAGTTCTGAAAATGAGTTTTCACAATCTCAGACTCCGAGTTATCACTCTCTTCGTCTAACACTTGGTCAACTACGGTCTTGATAACCTGTGACTCATTGTCAGTGTCGGACGGAGAGAATGTAACATCAATACTCTCAGGCAATTCATTCTCAATTGTTCTCAATTTGAGGTTTAAAGCAGCTTCCACCCCATCTGGATACTTCTGGGTGTAATGACTCCACATTGGGGGTGGGACACTGTTAAAGATAGGTGTTGCATATGGTTGTTGCGGGACAATTTGTTCAATCACATCTGAAGATGCAACATAACTCATCAACTTCTTGTCAATTCTTTCATTCTCAATTTTGGTTAACTCTAATTCTTTTTTCAATGAAGCAATCGTGTCCAAATGAAAGTTGATTTCTTTTTGTTTATCAAAAACTGTTGATTTTAACAATTTTGTGGCTTTATCGTTTTCAAGACTCTCCTTTTGAATCATTTTGATAGATTTAGTCAACTTGTCATATGCTTCTTTTACTTCACTCAGATCAAATTTAACCTCATCAGTGTATTATTTCAATTCCTGAAACTTTTTGTCTTTTTCAAGACATTCCATGTATGGTTTTGAACAGTTTTTGCATGAAGTTTCAGAGATTGAATCAATCTTTTCAACAATCTTTTCCTCTTGCTCAAAATCAACATCCTGTTTACCGACATTATCAGACTCTGACTCAGACACTCCTTCGGTTTTGACCTCCTCACTTTCAGATTTCCCGTCAGACTCCATTTGACCTGAATCTGTTTTGACCGACACACTTTCAACTGACTCAGTATCAACAGACTCTGGTTTTACAGATTCTGTGTCTACCTCTTTCAACTTTGCCAGTAAGGCTTTGTCAACAATCTCTTTCAGTGTCTCTTCAGTCATTTCTTTGGAGACATCAATAATCTCCTCAACCGGAGCTTTCACAACATCATATTATGGGCAAAAACCTGTTGTTGGCTCACTGAAGAAACCTGCAAAAGAATCAAACACATTAGGAGGCATAATTGATTTTAAAAAACTAGCTAAACCTCCTGTTTGGATTGATAATAGTAGACTTCTGCAGCAATTTCTTCGAGATCAACCGAACTTTCTTCAGACACATCTTCACTAACAACCTCTGTTTCAACAACACTCTCCGACACCTCCACAATCTCAGCCATCATTGCTCTACCCTCACTGCCCGGAATATACTTGTCCCAACTGAACCCTTCAGCTACCTTCTCATCATCTTGGTTGACAATAAGAGCTTTTTCCAGCTTATTTTCGATCTGAGGTCTTTGAACGACAGGTTGTTGATTTGTCTTGTGATAGATCGCCTGTCTGTAGTAATCATTGGTAAATGGATTTTGGTGGTTGTTGACCTCTCTATTCGGACACTCCCGCTTAAAATGCCCCTTCTCTTTACATCTGAAACAAGTCACTTTGGACTTATCAAAACCAAGCTTTTGATCTGGTCCTGACAAACTGTTTCGGCCCGTAATTTCCATAAACCTTTGGGCTCTTCTTACCAAACTAGCCATTCCCCATTTAATGTCAATCAGCTCTAGCTCCTCTGGATCGATTTGATCATAATCCTCCTTCGTCATGTCTGGATTACCGATCCTCCCCACTACCAAACTCTCATATGACTCCAGCACGGAAGCTAACAGTGCGATGTGTTGCTTTGCAGCTGCTTCTGTAAACTCTTGTCCATTTTTGATGTTTACAGCTATGTTACACTGTATCCCATAAACATATCCCTGATTGTTCGAGCTTGATGAGCTTTATGGAGACATTTGTTCTGAAATCTTGGGATTCGGCTCATAACTTGCAAACGGTGAAGGCTTGTTGTTGCTTGAAGTACTAGACGAAGCACCAGATGTTGAATCTGCACTGAAAGCTGTTTGAATCTTCGGGCTTAGATTCGTTGTTGCTGGAGAACTGCCTTTGTAATATAGTGAAACATCCTGTTGAACATTTGCAGAATTCATCTGTTTAATCTTTGTTAACTCTAACTCATGTGCTTCGATCTTCTCTATGAAACCACTAAGATTCAAATTAACATAATCTGAATTGTTCTTCATTACCAGCAAATAAGTACCCCATTCATCGTATGGCAATGCATCTGCCAATTTATCGATCCACTCCTCATTAGTCTTGGTTATTTCCAATATCTTCATCTCCACAACTAGATGGCAGTATCTTTCAATTAATTGTTTTGTAGTTTCACCTTTCATACCAGTGAAGATGTCAAATTGTTTCTTTATCAAAGCCTTTTTGCTTTTGATCATGGACACACTCCCTTGAAACTTTACTTGCAGCGACTGCCAAATAGATTGTGAATTATCCTCATGCTGCAACAACACCAAGATATCCTCTTTAATCACCTGTTGAAGAATACTCATCATCTTTTTTTCTGCCTTAAAATCTTCTTGTTCAACTTGTGTCAAACTGCCAATAGACTTCTTAAGACCCAAACCATCTTTAGGAAGAACATATTTCGATTCGATCTTCATCCAGCACTCAAAGTGGTTTGCTTGAACCCATGTCTTAAACCTTCCAGACCAACCTGAATACTAATCGATATTCATCAGTTTAGGTGGTTTCTGCATCGTCCCGAGCTCATTCTCCGTATTCACATTTTGTACTATACTAGCCGGGGTTTGTGCAGCCGTCATTCCACCACCAGAAAACATGTTGTAAAACTCGTTATCCATTTTACAAATTCAATCTACGGAAAAAATTTTCAAGTTTTGAAAACAGGTTATTTTTAAGTGAAAACACTTTCTACACACAATGAACTTCAAACGAAATACCACGAATGAAATGGACTTTCACAACAAACACATGCTTTCAAGTGAAATTAGATTTCAAGCTGAATCAGCATTTTCAAGCGATCAAGTGATTTTCAAGCAGAATTACCTTCTCAAGCGGAATCAGTTGTATTTCAAGCGGAATCACTTATTTCGCTTGAAACTACTTCAACTTTTCAAGCGGAATCAGATGATACAAGACGAAGTCAACAGACATATGCACCAACACTTTCCCTCGACCATTTTCCCAAAAATCTTTTTCACATGTCCATTAAATGCCTTTTCGACATCAAATTCTTTCTTCTCGGAATAGAATTGATTCGAGATCTCAACCTTCCCAACTTTTGATTTAAAATTTTCAACCTTCAATGGTGGGAAATGAACATCATCCATTGGAGGAACTGAATTTTCATCATTTTTAACAGCATGTGGCTCTTCTGATTTTGTGGAATCAGATTCATCGCCAGATTTTACATCTGATTTCTTAACAACCCAAGCTTGGTTGTCAAGATTTCCCCTTTTCTTGTAAAATCTTTTTGAACACTCACCAACTTCATATGTTGAATTCTTAAACACTTTAAACCTTTCAGTTGGTGGTTCGGTTTTATCAACAACTATTTCTTTGAGTTTTTCTGAAACTCCCTGTTTTATGTTGGTTGCCTTAGGACAGTTCCAGGCGATGTGACCAACTTCTTGCCATTTGTAACAGGTTCTAGTCTCTTTTCTCTGATGAGCTTCAGTTTTCTTCTTTTCAGCACGAAATTTCTGATTTGACTGTCTCCAGAATGAACTCTTCTTTTCATCCTCAGCAGAAGTACCTGAAACAAATTTCGTATATGTTTTAGAAATTTTCTCATTTTTATAATTTTCTGGTGGAATAAAACCAAGACCTTTCTTTTTGAAATTACCATTATGGTTTGGTTTCTTTTGATAACCTGAACCAGAACTGTTACCCATTTTCTTGTTTAATTTTTGTTTTATTCTTGAGGTGTAAGGTCTAGGTTTTGTAGAAAAATTTTCATCTTTTATTTTAGAAATATTAATTTCTGTCAATTTGAATACATTTTTTATCATTTCAATTTTAACACTTCTTATTGGAAATTCTTTATCAAAATATAATTTGTCAGAACCATTCAAAGTATATGCAACTGCAAATGTTTCGTCATTCAAATTAGATTTTGACAACAAAAATTCTTTATTATACACCCGTTTTCCCGACGACTTTGAACTCCTGGCAGACGAACTCGAACTCCTGGACTCGGACATTGACTCGGACTCCTCATCCTTATCTAACACCTGATCGACCATCCTTTTTATTAACTCAGACTCATGATCTATGTCGGACGCTGTAAATGTGATGTCAATATTGTCTGGTAATACATCGGTTATCTCGGGCTCCAACTTTATATTGACTGCCTTTTTTACTTGTTCCTCATTTGGTTTTCTAGACGAATACCCTTCCCAAATTGGAGGCGGACACTTATTATAACAGACACTCTGTTTCTTACCAGTATCCTTTTTCTTCGGCTTCTTGTCGTCAAACACTTCAAAACCTGCAACGCTTGGATAAATTCTGTCAATTAAGTAATCAGAACTTAAATAACTTTTCAGTAATCGTCTGATTCTTTCATTTTCAACTTTTGCAATTTCCAACTCCTGCTTCAACTTAGCACACTCTTAAATGTAGTAATTGATCTCTTTTTGTTTGGACATCATTGTTGCATTCATCATTGTCAAAGCATCTTCTCTTTCAGAGTTTGTCTTCTACAAACTATTCACAGTTTTGTTCAATACATCATACGACTCTTTCACATTCTTGACATCAAACAGCAACTTCTCTTTCAACTTTTCAAGCTCACTAAACCTTTCATCTTTATCTTCACATTGTTTGCAAGGTTCCAAACATGTAAGAAAAGGTTTTGTGACTTCAACAATCTTTTCAATCTCCACAATCTTCTCGACTTCAACTACTTTTTCCACTTCAACAATCTTCTCAACAACCTTAACTTCTTCCATTTCTTTTGCAGCTTTTCTGTCTTTAAGTTTCTCCAATTTATCTGCAAAATAAAATTCAAAACTGTCAGAAGATAAATGAGTTTTTCCAATGTTTATCTGTTCAATTTCTTCATCATCATCACTAGTATCTGTTGAACTGTTTTCAGAAGAAACAGATTCTTCATCTTGACTTTTCTCTTCATCAGATAACACTGCTATCCATTCTTTCATCAATTCTGGCTTTCGAACAATTTGAGCAATGAAAGCTTTAAACTCCCTATTCTCATCCACAAACCTATCCCAGCTAAATCCTGGAGCCATTTTCTCATCGTCTTGATCAATGATACCATAATAAGCTTTCTTATTTGCATCTTCGATCATTTTCCCATGAGCAGTATGTGAATCTTTTTGTTGATATGGTTGATGAGCAACTTGTTGATATATGGCTTTCCGATAGTAATCATGGCCACCAAACGGATTCTTTGCTCCATTTGCTTCTTGATTTTTACATTCTCGCTTAAAATGTCTTTTCTCCCTGCATCTAAAACAAGTAACTTTAGATTTATCAAAACCTAAATTAGAGACATGTGCATCTAAGAAATCATTTCTTCCTGTAATCATTTTGAATTTCTCAGCTCTCCTCAGAACACTTGCTAAACACCATTTTATATCCATAAGCTCCAATTCTTCTGCATCGATCTGGTCATAATCTTCCTTGGTTAACATAGGATTACCAATTTTTCCAGCAATCAATCCTTCATAAGATTCCAAAGCAGTAACCAGTAATGCCATATGACTTTTAACAACTTCTTCAGAAAAATTTTGACCATTTTGAAGATGCAATGCAACATTGCACTGAATCATATGTCCATTACCAACATTTGCACGTTGAACACTTGGAGGATTGACATTTGAAAATCCACTAGTGTTGATTGAACTTTGACCGACTGATCCAGATGAATTTCCTTCACTAAAAGCAGTTTGGATCTTTGGACTTGCTTCAATAGTTTGAACATTTCCTTTATAGTACAATTTGATGTCTTGTTGATTGCTCGAGCTGTTCATTCTGGCAATATTTTGCTGTTCAAGATCCTATCCCTCAAGCTTTTCAATAAACTGTCCAATTGACAATCTACTAAACTCTCTTGTATTCTTTAAAATCATGAGATATGTACCCCATTCTTCCTGAGGTAAAGCATCAGCTAACTTTTCAACCCATTCTGCTGGAGTTTTAGTAATTTTCAACTAAGACATGGTTCGCACAAGATGACAATATCTATCAATGAGAGTCTTTGTAGATTCACCTGGCATACTTGTAAACAACTCAAATTCTTTCTTCAATAATGATTTTTTGCTATTGATCATTTCCGTACTTCCTTCAAATTTCTTCTCAAGTGCCTCCCATATTGAAAGAGCACTACCATCATGCTGAAGCAACACAAATATATCCTCTTTGACAGCTTGTTGTAGAAGACTAATCATCATTTTTTCTCCTTTATAACTATCTCTCTCTTTGTCTGAAAATTCTGAGATAATTTTATCAACATTCAAAGCAGTCTGTGGTCTAATATATTTTGTTTCAATGCTTTCCCAAGCTCTCAGATGGTTTTCCTGAACCCAATTCTCAAAACGATTTTTCCAGCCATGGTACTCTTTAATTCCCATAAGTTTCGGGGTTTTTTGCAATGTTCCAGTTTCGTTTTCCGAGTTCAAGTTTTGAGTAATGGAAGCTGGACTAGTCGGAGATGTAGCAAACGCGTTGAAGAACTCTTCTTCCATGATTCGGTAAAAAGTTTCACAAACAGACACTTTCAAACGAGATAAGAGCTTCCAAACGAAATTACTTCAAACGAGATTACCTGCACACAAACTTTCAAACGGAATTAAGAATTTCAAACGAAATTAGACACTTCACATGAAATTCCCTAATTTCGTTTGAACTAGACAAACAAGATTTAATTCCGTGTGGAATTATGAAACAGTTCACGCGAAATTAACTTTTCAAAACGGAATTATGATTTCGTTTGAAATTTCAAACGGAATTACGAATTCCGTGCGGAATTAGCAACAAGTTCAAACGAGATTAGTTTCAGACAGTAATCTCGAGTGGAATTAAGGTATAATTCCAAGCGGAATTAAGCTGATGTCATCATATTTGATCTGAATTTCAAGCATAATTATCAATTTTAGCAAATTTAAGTCGAATCAAGGTCCAATTTTCTCAAGGATTTGTTAAAACATCACTTCGCTTATGATATGTGAAATTCAGATCATTTTGACCGGTAAAACTTGTTCAATTGAGAAAAGACGGTGTAGAAGAAAGAAAACACAATGAAATCAAGCTGAAATCTGCAGAACTCCTCCTCCTGAGCTCTGATACCACATGTAGGATCGTGTACGGACCCGAAATGAGTCGATTAGAGGCATTCTACACAATATGAAAGGCGGAAACAGACATATTGTGTGTGATTCAGCTAGAATATCACTTTTAACTGTCTTTCTATTGATCTGGTAACAATTACAAGTCTGTAGACACTTCGACAGAGCTTCGCCGTCGGAAACCCTCAACCTCATTCTATTTCAAATGAAACGAAATGACACATATATATAGGCATTCTAATCATGTTTGAACATAATCAAACGGTATTACATTGAAACGAGATTACAACACTCAAACGGAATTACTTTGTAATTCCGTGCGGAATTACATGAGACCTCTTCAAGCGGAATTAGAGCCTTGAAGCGGAATTAGCTTTCTTGTCATTCTCTCGATCTTCGTGCCCTGAACAATGCAAGACTCGATACAAGACGAAGTCGACAGACGTATGCACCAACAGTATCCTGATCAAACCTATGCATCAGCTCCTGAAACACATGTGAAAATAGGTACGTCAGCATAAAATGCCTGTGAGATACATAGGTTTTGTGAAAATAGGATTCATGACTTAAGTTTAAATAAATGTTTAATAAAAATTAGTCATGAATCTTGTTAAGTGTTTTCTTTTATAAATCATATGAAAATTTGATAAGAAATCAGATTATATAAAAGAAAGGTGTATGGTTAGTTAAATAACCAAGTAAAATCAGTTGTATAGAATAAACTGTTTTTGTAAAACAATGTCTTGTGAAAATATGTTATTTATGTAATATGTAATGTGTCTAAATTGAAATGGTTTAAATAACGCAACGATATGTAATATCATAAAAGCACTTATATATAGGAAGTACCAGCGGCGTATCCACCATGCTTTTATCATATTACACACGCCTCATTTCTTAAATCACTTACCAAACAAACCACCAAATTGTCTTGTTTAAACCAATTGTCAAATGTTTATGTGTAAATAATTGTCTATTGTCAAAATGTAAATCATGTAATGTGTAAACCAATGTCAAAATGTTTATGTCAAATGTAAATCATGTAATGTGTAACCAAATATCATGTATGGCAAGTGAAATGTATCAACTGAACCATAGGTAAAATGCATAAAACAAGGTATTGAAGTAAAAACACAGTTTAAATCAAACTTATGTTTTGTAAAATAAATGCATGCTCTACTGATACAAACATTTATGCGGTATTGTGAAAATGCATACCTTCAAGCCTTGAGACTGTGGCGACAAACCCTTAAACAAATTAAAGGTTTATCTGAGTTATGTGTATCGAATTCGGTCATTCCATCCATCCAAACAAACCTAGGATTTCAGGAACGGGATTTGTCAATTCCTATGGTACCACTACCTACTAACGAACGGCATGGCCAATGTTAATGAACGTATTTTTATCCCATTTAAACAAACCAAATGTCATACCAAAATGTAAGCATGTGATGTAAAACAAATGTACTAAGTATGCAACAATGAACATACATAGCATGTGGTGTAAAACAATGTACTAAGTATGCAACAAATGGACATACATAGCATGTGATGTAAAACAATGTACTAAGTATGCACTAAATGGACATACATAGCATAAAATGTAATGTAAAACGATGTACTAAGTACGCACACAATGGGCATACATAGCATAAAATGTAATGTAAAACAATGTACTAAGTACGCATACATAGCATAAAATGTAATGAAATCATGTACTATAAGTGTACTAATGAACATAACAAGCATATGATATGAAAACATGGAAAGCATGAAAGTAACAAGTAGGCACATCTGTTTCACCCCAAAACATTTGAAAACATAAAAGAGGGGACCATGTACTCACTTGAGATTGCCTAGAAGTCCTTGAATAACAACCAAGCAATGCTAGAGAACACGGAATCAAACGGCACCTAATATAGGTAACTACGTTAATAAACCGAACCTAAATCGGAGGATCGGATAAAATGTGGTTTCGTAAACCAAATGAGTATAGGAACTCATGTAATATGGTTTAACAAAGCCTACATTCTAAAACGAAACCTAACCTAAGTGCTTATGACCCATTACGACCCGTTTAGGTAGCTTAGCCCTACTTTAACGCGTCATTCGCGTAAAACGCGTTTTGACCGCCTGACTAGTCCTATGACAAGTAAAATATGCCTTAACATGTCTAATATTATTGCCTAATCAGTTTAGATGTCAAAATTTATGTTACATATGCTTAAAATGAATTTTGGCGTATAAAAGGGCATTTTGGTCATTTTCCTAAGGCATATAAACTACCTATCATACAACTAACTAAACTTAGTGACCATAAGGTATAACCTCGGAAGGTTATTCCCTATACAACTATGGTCACCTAATGTGTTTGGTCAGATCCTAATGATCGACCAAACGGGTCGGGTTCGAAAGTCTAAGCGATTGTTTAAACCGCTTATCTTACGACTCTATATAAGCACTAAACCTAAAGTGACGAGCTAAACATGTTAAAACATGTTTGACGAAGTTTGAAAACAGATTTCGTATCAAAACAAAGGGTCTTGATACCTAAAAGTAGTTTGGTTGCAAAATAAGCAAGAATACGCATTTTGACCGAAACTACGACTCGTCACTATGCCTAGATAACGTGGTAATCAGTAGGTATAGTCACAAAGGACTATGACCATCGTGATTACGCTCACGTTGCGAAGTTCAAACGAACTTCGTGTTGACCATAAACTTGTAAAAGTTGAAAGTCAAACATAGTTTGACTTTCGTGCTTAAAACGCGAAAAAGAATGAAAGATACTTAAAAAAGGTCCAAGAACGGAAGTTTTGATCTTAGAATTTCTCAGGTATGAAGGTTTTATCCTTCAACTTAGAGAAAATCTAATCAAAGTGTGAGTTTTCAAGTGAAATGGAAGGGGTATATATAGTTTTCGAGCCATCGTCAGGATCGTTCATCGAAAACCATGCTTCGATCTGGACCTTACATGTGTGCCCATGGTTTTAGAATACCATGGGTGCCCCAAAATAGCCCCTAGAATGTATAAAAACCGTTTGCAAGTGTTGGAAACAGCTGGATCAAGTTGTTAAACATTTTTTGCTGAACTGGCAGGTTTAGACGCCCTGCGTAAGAGTCCACGGCAGGCTTACGTGGCCCGCCTGGTCTGCAGATCAGTCAATAAGTTTCAAAAAGTGCAGTTACAGTCCCTGCAAGTGTTTAAGGCCTTTTTCGACACGTTTAAACCGTTAAGTCATTTTCAAGGCTCTACAATGATGCCTAAACATATGGGACATGAAACATGCTCAAAAATATGTCAGATGTCGGTTCGTTTGGCCGTACGATCACGTTATTCGGTTAATTACGACGAAATACGAACGGACGTGAAAAACGATCCAAATTACGCGACGAATGGAATTTTATCATGCCAATCACTAAAATAAAATATTTTAATGGTTACATAAATTTTTGGATGTCCGGATGTATTCAGAACGTAAGTTATGCGCGAAAATGCAAACTTATGCACTTTTTGACGCTTTTAGTCCCTGAAAGACCAAAAAGTGTATTTTAACATACCGAACCCTTCAAAGCCTATTTATAAGATATGTAAAGGATATTTAGGGTATGTTAAACTTATGATCAAGTTCCAGATTGTCCGTTACAATACGAATCAGCATACTTTCGCAGTTTGTCAAAATTAGTCCCTATAAGCGAATAAACTTGATTTTGCCATACCAAAGTCTTCAAAACTTATTTCTAAGTTATGTAAAGGTATGTTAAGCATATATTGATTTTCCGGAGTGTTTTTCATGTTAAACTGATTACGTTTATGCATCAGTTTGCGTATAACTCTCCAGAAAGCGATATAGAGTTTGAAATTGGACAAAAGTTAAAACATGAAAAAATGTCAAACATAAACAAACAAACATTGGGATCAAATAACATTGTTTTATTGATAACTGAACTGTTTACAATGATTACAAGCACAGATGTCACAGTCTCCCCTACTTGAGGAAATTTCATCCCGAAATTTATTTAAAGGAAACTTTTGAGAAAAGATGTGGATACTTCGCTTTCATTTGATCTTCACGTTCCCAAGTAAATTCTGGTCCACGTTTAGATTCCCAGCGAACATTGACAAGTGGAATGCGCTTGCGTTTGAGCCACTTGACTTCACGTTCCATGATTTCCACTGGTTTCTCAACAAAATGTGCCGTGTTATCCACACCAATTTCATCAAGCGGTGTGTGGAGGTTCTCATCTGCTAGACACTTCTTGAGATTGGACACGTGAAAAGTTGGATGAACATTTCCAAGTTCAGGAGGTAACTCAAGTCTGTAGGCTACCTTACCGATTCTTTCGACGATCTTGAATGGTCCAACATATCTAGGTGCAAGTTTTACTGTCTTTCCAAACCTGATCACACCTTTCTAAGGTGAGACCTTAAGTAATACACTATCACCGACTTGAAATTCCAAGGGCTTGTGTCGTCGGTCCGCGTAACTCATTTGACGGCTTCTAGTTGTCTGAAGGTTATCGCGAACTTTCTTAACCTTATATATTGTCTCTAGAATAAGGTCAGGTCCAGTAAGCTGAGCCTCACCGATCTCATTCCAGCAGACTGGTGAACGACATTTTCGACCATAGAGAGCTTCGAAATGAGCCATGTTGATGCTGGAGTGATAACTATTGTTGTAGGAGAATTCAATCAACGGAAGATACGAATCCCAACTACCACCAAAATCGATCACACAAGCTCTAAGCATATCCTCCAAAGTCTGGATTGTTCTTTCAGTTTGGCCATCTGATTACGTATGATAAGCAGTGCTCAAATGAAGTTGGGTTCCCATAGCAGATTGCATGGTTCTCCAAAAACGAGATGAGAATCGAGCATCTCTGTCAGAAATAATGTTCAAGGGAACACCATGTCGAGATACAATTTCATCCACATAGATTTTAGCCAGCTTGTCAGCAGATAGATCCTCACGGATTGGCAAGAAATGTGTTGACTTTGTAAGACGATCAACAACTACCCAAATAGCATCATGACCTCTCTTAGTGCGCGGGAGTTTAGTAATAAGATCCATAGTAATGTTTTCCCATTTCCAAACTGGAATCTCTGGTTCCTCCAATAAACCAGAAGGATGTTGATGTTCAGCCTTAACCTTAAGACAAGTAAGGCATTTGGATACGTATAAGGCAATGTCTTTCTTCATACCAGGAAACCAATAGTGAATACGAAGATCCTTATACATTTTGTCTGCACCAGGATGAATAGAATAACGAGACTTATGAGCTTCATCCCTAAGCAAGGTGCAAAGATTGTCTTGACTTGGGACCCACAAACGGTCCATGAAATAATACAATCCATTGTCGTTCAGCTCGAGATCAGGCTTAATATGAAATGGTAATTCCTTACTCATCAAATCTTGTGAAACACAAGTATGTTGAACCTGGGAAATGCGGGTTTGAATATCAGATCGAAATCGAACACAATGAAGCTTGACATGCTCTTTACGACTCAAAGCATCGGCTACGACATTCGCCTTACCAGGATGGTAGCGAATTTCGTAGTCGTAGCCGTTTAGAAGTTCAACCCAACGTCGTTGCCTCATATTGAGTTCTTTCTGATTGAAAATATACTGAAGACTTTTGTGGTCATTGAAAACCACACATTTTGTACCATACAATAGTGTCTCCAGATTTTGAGAGCGAATACAACTGCACCTAACTCAAGATCATGAGTGGTGTAATTCTTCTCGTGTACCTTTAACTGCCTTGATGCATATGCTATGACTTTATTCCTTTGCATGAGAACACAGCCAAGACCCAAGTTTGATGCATCACAATACATGACAAAATCATCATTGCCCTCAGGCAAAGATAGAATAGGTGCCTCACAAAGCTTCTGCTTCAAGGTCTGAAACGCTTCTTCTTTTTTGATTCCCCATTCAAAGGGTTTGTTCTTCTGAGTTAGAGCAGTTAGAGGAACTGCAATCTTCAAGAAGTTTTCAATGAAGCGGCGGTAATAACCTTCAAGACCAAGAAATGAACGAACCTCAGTTGGAGTAGTAGGCGTATCCCAATCCTTAATCGCACTGATCTTGGAGGGATCTACATGAATACCTTGTCCGTTGATGATATGTCCCAAAAATTGAACTTCCTTAAGCCAAAATTCGCACTTGGAGAATTTGGCAAAAAGTTGTTCTTTCTTTAGGAGTTCCAGAGTAAGACGAAGATGATGCTCTTGATCGGCTCGAGTCTTGGAATAAATCAAAATGTCATCAATAAAAACGATGATGAACTTGTCCAAATAAGGTTTACAAACCCTATTCATCAAGTCCATGAAAACAGCAGGAGCATTAGTCAAACCAAATGGCATAACTGTGAACTTATAATGCCCATATCGAGTGCGGAATGCTGTCTTGGGAATATCTTCTTCATGCACATGAAGTTGATGATACCTAGAACGTAGATCAATCTTAGAGAAATAAGAAGCACCTTGTAACTGATCAAAGAGATCATCAATGCGAGGTAGCGGATATCGATTCTTGATGGTAAGCTTGTTAAGCTCACGATAATCGATGCACATTCTGAAAGAGCCATCTTTCTTCTTGACAAAAAGAACGGGAGCACCCCAAGGTGAAAAGCTAGGACGGATAAAACCTTTGTCAGAAAGCTCATGAAGCTGCTTAGACAACTCTTGCATCTCAGACGGTGCAAGACGATATGGAGATCTGGCAATAGGATTTGCACCAGGTACAAGATCAATACAAAACTCGACTTGGCGTGCTAGGGGTAAACTAGGTAATTCTTTAGGAAACACATCAGGATAATCCCGAATAATAGGGATATTTTCAATCGACTTACCTTTGCCTTTATCCGCCACAACATGTGCCAAAAAGGCCACATAGTTCTTTCGAAGATACTTCCGAGCTTGAGTACAAGACATGAGTTTGAGGCTATTAGCAGGTTTCTCACCACGAACCTCTAGGATCTTACCAGTCAAAAGCGACACACGAATAATCTTCTCAAAGCAAACTACCTCTGTTTGATATTTGGCTAACCAATCCATTCCCACTATAACGTCAAAACTCCCGAGTTGCATCGGTGTGAGGTCAATAGGAAAAAGATGGTTGTTAAGGTTCAACTGGCGGTTACGAAGAACAGAATCAAGAACAACGGGTTCACCACTACAACTTCTACCGTCAAGGGCTTTCCTAGTTTCATTCTAGACATGCGGAGCAAAGGCTCAAAAGACAATGACACAAAACTCTTATCGGCACCTGAATAAAAAAGAACAGAAGCAGACTGATTGTTAACAAAGAACGTACCGTTCACCACCTCGTTGTCTGCTCGTGCTTCATTAGCATTCATGTTGAAGACTCGACCTCGAGCCTGAGCTTGATTCTGATTCACGTTGACCAGCCTTGGACACTGGTTTCGATAATGAGTCAGGTCCCCACAATTGTAGCACGAACCAGGAGAAAAACGAGGTCGTGCGGCCTGAGCCTGTTGTTGAACAGGAGGTTGAGCAGCCTGCTGAGTTGGGTTACGAGCGGCTTGATTGGGAGCAAAGCGATAAATATCAGCAAGATGACCCGACTTCCCACAATTAGTACAGAACCAACACGGAACTTGCGGTTGATGGTGACTATTGCATCTGTTGCACAATGGTGCATTCCCCGCATATCGTTTCTTTGCTGGCGGTTGTGCATGCTGATTGGGAGCTGCCTGATTGGGTTGGGCAGTGAGAGTGAAATTCTGGGAAGCCTTGCGCTTCCTAGACCCTTTCGAGGAACCAAAATCCTTGCCCTTCTTGCTCTTACCTTTCTTGCTTTCACCCTTATCAGACGACTGTTTCTTACCCTTATCACCCTTCCTGTGTAGCTTACCTTTTCGGACCTGCGACTCAGTCAATGTCGCAGCTAACTCGATTGCCTGACGAACTGTGGTAGGGTTACTACCAGTGACGATGTCCTGCACGGAGTCAGGTAAGCCATCAATATACCTCTCGATAGCTTTCTCGATTGGAGTAACCATGGTAGGGCATAGCAAACTCAACTCCTCATACATGTCAGTGTAAGCCATTCCACCATGTAAGAGCTCTCTTCTGAAACACTGGAAGCAAACTTGACTTTTCGATTATCAGGACACTGAACATGACGAAACGTACTCTCAATGCTCTCAAACCACTGTAGGAGCCCAGTTGCCCCTTCAGGACCACTGAACTTGAGTGGTTTAGCCGAATTGAAACTCTTGAAATTGCATGGAGCATTTTGGTTATTGTTGGCTTGGTTCACTTGAGCAATAATGTTTGGGAGTACAGCAGCCATATGCTGTGCCATGATAGCTGCCATTTCGGCATTAGGTAGCGGATTTTCGCCTCGAGGAGGCATTCTAAAAGAGGAAACATGAGAGAAAACGAGTGAGATGATTAGATGAAAAGAATGAGATGATACAAAAATCGACAAAAGCAAAGATGGTGGTCATTCGTTTGCACCACAAAGCAAACAAACGGCACACAGTGACTAATCAAATTGAATGGGTCAAAAATAATGTATCGCGAAGACACGCTCGCCTATAAGTGAACACTCACCCCAAGAGTTCCTAGGTAAGAGTGACTGGTCCGATTATGTGGATTTGTACGAACACTCTAGCCTTAGACAGAAAATTTGAGGTACAGGCATTCACCCTTCCAGTTTGCACGTGTTCACGCTATTTAGACCCATAACTTTGACGAGATTTTGAAAACTTGAAAGGCACAAGGCCAAAAGAATCATTCAAAAACGGATGATTAAATTTTCAAAATCATTCTAAAAAATTCAAGGGTTCAAAACCTTATAATAAATCATTTAAATACAGAAGATTTTTTTTTTTTTTTTTTTTTTGGAAAATAATTATCTAATATATATTGTTAGAGCAAATTACAAATCATGGGTTGGTAGACGGGCAACAAGCTGCGCCGCCACCCCCTTTTGAATTGCAAATCCTACTTGGCTAAACACATAACTATGGCCTACAGACACTGTCGCATGCGCAAGTGCTGCCTTTTGAACCCGCTTCAAGAAACCGGTCGCCACAGGGGCCAGACAACCAAAGGTATCGAACGCGAAAGGAAGGAAGGCATATTGATTATCTATGCAGGCCTGCTCGTGCTTGGATATTTTCCCCGCCTCAGCCTTCCGCGTCGCTTGCCCTGAAACAAAACCACTGCCCCTGAAACCGGCAAGAGGCGGTAATCACCTAAGGATAGGTGAAATGCATGTTTTAAGATCTAAACACAAGGTAACTTGTGTTGGGGTCCTAAAAAGGTTATAGTCTAGGTCAAAGCATTACTAATAACGTAATTCCCTATAACCATTGGCTCTGATACCAACTCTTCTGTCACACCCCGACCGCGTAAAACATCAAACCGCGGCGGAAACGTCGGGGAGTGTTGCAAAATAATTATTGTTTCATAACTATGGAAATTTAAAGTTCTGTTTTATTTATTAACAAAAGGATTACATTGTCTTTAAATGAAAGAAACAAGAGTATAAAACATTATTTAAACTAATCTTCCTTCTTCTATGTCACTAATGCCCGAGTCCACCCTAGTGTATCCTGATCAAACCTATGCATCAGCTCCTGAAACACATGTGAAAATAGGTACGTTAGCATAAAAATGCCTGTGAGATACATTGGTTTGTGAAAATAGGATTCATGACTTAAGTTTAAAGAAATGTTTAATAAAAATTAGTCATGAATCTTGATAAGTGTTTTCTTTTATAAATCATATGAAAATTTGATAAGAAATCAGATTATATAAAAGAAAGGTGTATGGTTAGTTAAATAACCAAGTAAATGAGTTGTATAGAATAAACTTTTTTTTTTGTAAAACAATGTCTTGTGAAAATATGTTATTTATGTAATATGTAATGTGTCTAAATTGAAATGGTTTAAATAACGCAACGATATGTAATATCATAAAAGCACTTATATATAGGAAGTACCAGCGGCGTATCCACCATGCTTTTATCATATTACACACGCCTCATTTCTTAAATCACTTACCAAACAAACCACCAAATTGTCTTGTTTAAACCAATTGTCAAATATTTATATGTAAATAATTGTCTATTGTCAAAATGTAAATCATGTAATGTGTAAACCAATGTCAAAATGTTTATGACAAATGTAAATCATGTAATGTGTAACCAAATGTCATGTATGGCAAGTGAAATATATCAACTGAACCATAGGTAAAATGCACAAAACAAGGTATTGAAGTAAAAACACAGTTTAAATCAAAGTTATGTTTTGTAAAATAAATGCATGCTCTACTGATACAAACATTTATGCGGTATTGTGAAAATGCATACATTCAAGCCTTGAGACCGTGGCAACAAACCTTAAACAAATTAAAGGTTTATCTGAGTTATGTGTATCGAATTCGGTCATTCCATCCATCCAAACAAACCTAGGATTTCAGGAACGGGAGTTGTGAATTCATATGGTACCACTACCTACTAACGAACGGCATGGCCAATGTTAATGAACGTATTTTTGTCCCATTTAAACAACCCAAATGTCATACCAAAATGTAAGCATGTGATGTAAAACAAATGTACTAAGTATGCAACAATGAACATACATAGCATGTGGTGTAAAACAATGTACTAAGTATGCAACAAATGGACATACATAGCATGCGATGTAAAACAATGTACTAAGTATGCACTAAATGGACATACATAGCATAAAATGTAATGTAAAACAATGTACTAAGTATGCACTAAATGGACATACGTAGGAAAAACATAATGAAATCATGTACTATAAGTTTACTAATGAACATAACAAGCATATGATATGAAAACATGGAAAACATGAAAGTAACAAGTAGGCACATGTGTTTCACCCCAAAACATTTGAAAACGTAAAAGAGGGGACTCTGTACTCACTTGAGATTGCCTAGAAGTCCTTGAATAAAAACCAAGCAATGCTAGAGATCACAGAATCAAACGGCACCTAATATAGGTAACTACGTTAATAAACCGGACCTAAATCAGAGGATCGGATAAAATGTGGTTTTGTAAACGAAATGAGTATAGGAACTCATGTATTATGGTTTAACAAAGCCTACATTCTAAAACGAAACCTAACCTAAGTGCTTATGACCCATTAGGACCCGTTTAGGTAGCTTACGCTACTTTAACGCGTCGTTCGCGTAAAACGCGTTCGGACCGCCTAACTAGTCCTATGACAAGTAAAATATGCCTTAACATGTCTAATAGTGTTTCCTAATCGGTTTAGATGTCAAAATTTATGTTACATATGCTTAAAATGAATTTTGGAGTAAAAAGGGCATTTTGGTCATTTTCCTAAGGCATATAAACTACCTATCATACAACTAACTAAACGTAGTGACCATAAGGTATAACCTCGGAAGGTTATTCCCTATATAACTATGGTCACCTAATGTGTTTGGTAGAATCCTAATGATCGACCAAACGGGTCGGGTTCGAAAGTCTAAGCGATTGTTTAGACCGCTTATCTTACGACTCTATATAAGCACTAAACCTAAAGTGATGAGCTAAACATGTTTAACGAAGTTTGAAAACAGGTTTGGTATCAAAACAAAGGGTCTTGATACCTAAAAGTATTTTGGTTGCAAAATACGCAAGAATACGCATTTTGACCGAAACTACGACTCGTCACTATGCCTAGATAACGTGGTAATCAGTAGGTATAGTCACAAAGGACTATGACCATCGTGATTACGCTCACGTTGCGAAGTTCAAACGAACTTCGTGTTGACCATAAACTGGTCAAATCTGAAAGTCAAACATAGTTTGACTTTCGTGCCTAAAACGCGAAAAAGAATGACCGAATACTTACAAAAGGTCCAAGAATGGAAGTTTTGATCTTAGAATTTCTCAGGTATGAAGATTTTATCCTTCAACTTAGAGAAAATCTGATCAAAGTGTGAGTTTGCAAGTGAAATGGAAGGGGTATATATAGTTTTCGGGCCACCGTTAGGATCATTCATCGAAAACCAAGCTTCGATCTGGACCTTACATGTGTGCCCATGGTTTTAGAATACCATGGGTTCCCCAAAATAGCCCCTAGAATGTATAAAAACCGTTTGCAAGTGTTGGAAACAGCTGGATCAAGTTGTTAAACTTTTTCTGCTAAACTGGAAGGCTTAGACGCCCCATGTAAGAGTCCAGGGCAGGCTTACGCGGCCCGCCTGGTCTGCAGATCAGTCAATAAGTTTCAAAAAGTGCAGTTTCAGTCCCTGCAAGTGTTTAAGGCCTTTTTCGACACGTTTAAATCCCGTTAGGTCATTTTCAAGGCTCTACAATGATGCCTAAACATAGGGGACATGAAAGATGCTAAAAAATATGCCGGATGTTGGTTCGTTTGGCCGTACGATCACGTTATTCTGTTAATTACGATGAAACACGACGGACGTGAAAAACGATCCAAATTACGCGACGAATGGAATTTTATCATGCCAATCACTAAAATAAAATATTTTAATGGTTACATAAATTTTTGGATGTTCGGATGTATTCAGAACGTAAGTTATGCGCGAAAATGCAAACTTATGCACTTTTTTACGCTTTTAGTCCCTGAATGACCGAAAAGTTTATTTTAACATACCGAACCCCTCAAAGCCTATTTCTAAGCTATGTAAAGGATATTTAGGGTATTTTTAACTTATGATCATGTTCCTGATTGTCCGTTACAGTACGAATCGGCATACTTTTGCAGTTTGTCGAAATTAGTCCCTGTAAGCAATAAACTTGATTTTGCCATACCAAAGCCTTCAAAACTTATTTCTAAGTTATGTAAAGGTATGTTAAGCATATATTGATGTTCTGGAGTGTTTGTCGGATTAAACTAATTACGTTTACGCATCGGTTTGCGTATAACTCTCCAGAAAGCGATATAGAGTTTGAAATTGGACAAAAGTCAAAACATGAAAAAATGTCAAACATAAACAAACAAACATTGGGATAAAATAACATTGTTTTATTGATAACTGAACTATTTATAATGATTACAAGCACAGATGTCACAGGTATTATACAAGATCTTTTGATTTTGCGTCAGCAATGGACTAGATCTTGTAGAATACTTTTGCATTACACCCAGAAAACTGCGCAAAAATTGAATATGTCGTAAGATATGACAATTGCAGTAAAAAGATTTCAAAATGGAAGACCACTCTAAGTCGAGCCTTCATCTCTTTGTCGGTACGGTGGTACTAACCAGAGCTTTTAAGGACTCGCACTAACCCAGAGACAGATATCAATTAGGTATATTCACCTGTAAGACTGAATCTAGGGAATCTTGATACGTGATGTGAGTTCGAAGACTCATTCAAATTTAATCCAATTAAAACTAATAGCTAGAGATAAGTGGGTATCGAACACAGGGAGTTTATGGAATTAGTGTTATCTAGATGGTTTGCGAATTAACTAAATTAAACTAATTTGCAGAAATATAAACTTAAAGATTTGTGTTGTTTGATTTTGAAAACTAAGATTACTAATTAAATTGCAAAAGAAAGGTTTGGTTTGTAAATAGTGTAGGAACAAATGACCATCCTAGATTTCCGGTTTCAATTGACATTCATGTTCAAATTCAACTAGAAAGAACCGCATAGACATGGTTCATGTGTAGTTACTTGTTTGTGATAAAAGGGAACGAAGTACTCGGATTACACTAATGCGAGGTTGTTACCCGATGATCAATTAATCAACATCCAACCCTTAACCCTCCCATGATATCTTGATTGCCAACGACAACAAGAACATATGGTTTAGACTATGATTGAAACGTAAATCAACAAGTTACAAACAAATATCAACACACAATAATAAACCAAGAACGATTGCAAGTCTTTTATTCTAGAAATAAGAACAAGAACATAAATGTCTCAAACAAACCTTCAATCTAGGCTGATCACCATATGTTTAGCCACTCATGCTTTGGTAAATCATCATCAAACACAAATCAATGTTTATAGGAATCAAAACACAAGAACAATTGTTTCCAATAATGTTTTTCACCAACTAGAAGCCAAAACTCGCCTGGAACTACTGTGTAACCGAATGGGGATGATTGGATACCAAAAGACCTCATAAAAAGTCATAAAACTCAGCAGTTACACTTCCCACGCCAGTCAGGGCCGTAACCTACGGCACCCGCCGTAGGCTACGGCGGCTATAAAAGTCTTATAACAAGCGTATACTGGACTACGGCGGACCAAGGGACTTCTCTGGGTGTCGTAGGTGTCGTAACCCACGGCACCAGCCATAGGCTACGACGGTGCCTGAAGTTATCTCTTTTGTTCCTTTTGTCACTTCTTCAACACTCCAATTCATTTCCGCCAAATATCAACTCCCATCCAAGCACCATAAAATCACTTGATTATGCTCCTTTAGACCTGCAAAGCCATTTAAGTTGTAGTTACCAAGTTCCAACAATTAATTGAATTAAGCATGAGATATGTGTCTTCTTATATCATTTAAGGGTTGTTCTACAGACCACCCATCACATACCCACACTTAACCGTTGCTTGTCCCAACCAACCCGTTTAAATAACCATGATTAACTTAAGCAATCAAGTACAAACCAAGCAAACAAATGTACTTATTTACCAACTTTTTCTTAAAACAGTACATGACACACCCCTCACAAAAACTCTCCTCTCGATGACAAGTAATAACTAGCAAAAATAAGCTAGATCACACTCAAAGCAAACAGGTTGTTGTACGACAATAAGCTAAACATGCACGTGAATCAAAGGGACTTAGAGGTTGTAACGAGGCTAGGCAAATGGGTAGGAAATGGAAATATATATGAAAAGTAGCTAATGATTTAACCCGGTCTTTTATTTCTAACTAAACAAAACATAAACAACTATATACAAACTTTCTCCTTCATTTTTTTCAGTTTTCATTGCTTTTTCTCTTTTTTTTTCTTTTCATATCTTTTTCATTTTTTTTTCAACACAAAACATACGAAATAAACTTACTAACACAATATGCAACACTAATAGACCGGGCCAAATACAGGTTAATTTTTAGAGAAACTAGGCACGGGTTACAAATGATTGGCTTCAAGCTCAAAATGGGCTACTAAAGTCCAAACCTCCGCCTTTCTCCCTACCATGCTTATATATATGACTTATGAGGTCCAACCCCCCAAATCCCACACTCACACTCACCATGACAAGGCTACCTAAATGCCCTTATCCTCTTCACATGCATATCAAGCTAGGCCTCAAACCGCATTCAATCACAAGTTCTAATGCACCCCCACCCGTTGCCATTCTTATCAAAGAAAATATATTCTAATAATTCAAAGAGATGGCTCAACTCTCACCAAGAAAGAACAAGGGGATATGGGTTGCCGGTGTGTCATGTGGTTTAATACTAAAATGTTCAATTTGGACCATTTTTCACTTGAGTTTTGTAAAAAATTCACAATTTTCACAATTTTTTTTTTAAATTTCCCCTCATCCCCACACTTGGGATACATTGTCCCCAATGTATGGTTTTGAATGGAAGATCACTTAAACACCCAAAAACATCAACTTTAGCTTCTTTTCTCAAATCCCAAATTTCTTTTTGTTTTTTTTTTAAATTCTTATTACTAGCAACACCACCATTCTTTCACAACCCATCAACATAAACACATCAAACACCACCCATCCACCCAACCAAAAACATCAAACACAA
Source organism: Helianthus tuberosus (assembly GCA_030545235.1). Classification (NCBI taxonomy): domain Eukaryota; kingdom Viridiplantae; phylum Streptophyta; class Magnoliopsida; order Asterales; family Asteraceae; genus Helianthus; species Helianthus tuberosus. The sequence continues at coordinate 104,772,600 of CM060448.1, forward strand.
TAATATACAAAAATATACAAGATGAGATAGAACACCACCTGATCATTAGTATCTTGGCTGAGGAGGCTCGAAGATAGATGTCATCACATCCGTGAACTCTCCAAATCCGAATGAACCACTGCTACTACCACCTTGATCTCCTTCTTGACCGGCTTGTTGACTACCCAAACATGTATGTGGATCCACCCACTGTGAATGATGCAATGGTGGGGTGGGATATCTGACACTACCATCATAAGGCGGTAGTGTATAGTAGTCCACAATTGGCTGGTCGGATACAACCGGTTGGCCCGAATGCCAAGCATCATGCATACGTCTTTGTCGGTCATCAAGGTAGCGGTTGTTCATCTCTTCTTGGTGAGCATACATGTGGGCATGGTTCCATTGTTCTTGTTTATCATAATTCTGCTTTAAAGCCCTTTCCATGCTCGCTCCCATGTACGTTTGGATGTCAAAAAGCATCTGATTTGAATCAGACCAGTCGGCAAACGTGGGAGGCCGCCTTCTTTCGACCACTTGCTCCATAGTACCCGAATGAGCCCAATATTGGTCGTACGGCTGTTGTGCATAGTCGAATGCATTCCCAATATAACCAGATTGTGTTCCTACTCCTTGAACACCGCTGCTTGGCCCAGCTCCACCCATCTCTACATCAACCGTAAATGTATCCTCTCGGTAATCATCATCACCACTTTCGGGCTTATCACCACTCTCGGGCTCATCGGCTTCCCCCCGGTAGTAATGGACAGGCGTCCACCTTCTACGCCCTCCATCTTTGCCCGTCACTTTTCAACTTGTGGTACCACTCCGATTTCTTGTAATCCCAACCCGGTCCTAAACTCGTCAAGTCAAACGGTTTAAATCTTTTATACGACCCTTTGTCTTCCGATCAATCGCCCCGTACAACTTCAACAGGGCGATGATTAACCTACAGTGTGGGATGATCTTTCTTTCCCCACTATTCCGACCAATCCAAATATTGTGCAACAATAGAAACCGAAAGGGGACAAGTGGGGACCCGTGTAACAACATATAAAGCACTGGCACTTCCGCAAACCTCACCTCAACCTTTTCACCCCGCCTAGGGATGACGTTTTGTGTACACACCACTAACATCAACTTCACTTCAATCCTCAAGTTCCTCCTTAAAAGCTTCCCATGAGTGGTTCCCAGTATGAATAGATAATCAAGCGTGTTTTGCCACTGTGGGTGCTTTTGAGGATTAAAGTACAAATCCTCTAAGCGCGAAAAAATGTATTGATTCGCCGGTTTACTATCGAACTTTTCAATTCTCCGTAGGGAATCGTACGACATCTCCACATTTACGCCATTCACCGTTCCGATGAGCTTCATTTTCGAAGGGGCTTTGAAAGGAGGTCAACTAAGAGTGGCTATCCACTCTTGAATTTCCTTATCATATAAATTTTTGACCTCCCCATCATAGCTCTTCAAGGCGGCTTCCCATCCCAACGCCTTAAACTTATCGGTGATCCCAAACAGCCCAAAATCAACCTCCCTTACGTCCTTTTCACAAATGAATGCTTCTTTGCGTTGTTCCAATTTATTCATTGCTCATGGAAACAAGTTCGTTTGTCATTCAACTGGTTGATCAAGTAAAGAACCGGATGTGCAATCCGGCTTGGGACCCTGTTGTTCCCAGTTTGGATTAAAAAATTCTTTTCACGTAATAAGGCAAGTGATTTCAATAGATGTGAAAATAGTGTGCGGAAATATAAATCAGAGACTTTCAAGAAACAAGACCTACAGAATTATCAAGTTTATATCACTTTGAAACAAAAGGGTTTACAAGGTGATTGTAAGATTATTATCTATTACAAATGAATACTTGAATTCTGAGGGTGAAAGGACAATGGAGTTTGTAGTATATATTGAATGCTAGGCTTAACACATTGTTCTCTGCTTGATGAGCCTTCTATTTATAGACGACTTGAATACATGAATAAACATTAGTTTATTCATGTATATTCCCTGCAAAAAGTAGCTTCTTGACATATTCATTGAATCCAACAATCAAGTGGCCTTTGTCATCATGATATCCAATAATGTCAACTTGCTTCGGTTATTGTGGCAGGATAGAACTGATTTTTAGACAAGTGGGGTTTTTATCAGAATTTCTAATAAACCACTTCATCAGAAATTCTGGTGAACAAATCATCAGAAAATCTGATGATCGGAATCGTCAGAAACTGATGATATTTCATCAGAAATATCATCAGATCCATCAGCAAGACCTTTTCTGATAATCTTCTTCAGCTCTTGATCAACTTATGATACTTTGAAGTAGATCTTGTTCTTTTCAGTTGTCCTATCCGATCTTCTTCTTCTTGTGATCTTCAGGACTTTTATCTTCTTCATAGATCAAGCTGAATCTAATTTTCTTCAATGCTTACAAATAAAGTTTCCTAACAGTTTCCCCCTAAGTATTGTAAGAAAATGAACTATCTATATCAAACATAAACAACCTTCAACTAATCCTTAAAAGAAAGTTCAAACAACTTAATTCAGAAACATAAAACAAAATCAAACCAACCATTGTTCAAAACAAACAGAAATAAAGTATTGTTCTCAAAAACAGAATTTTAAACTCATGAATTTCTTAATTGATCTTCACTCCACTTCTGTATTTGTCTCCTGGTTTCAGCCTTTTCTTGTAGTCAATTGCCTTTTGAGTTGTCTAGTAAAGCTCTTTGTACCATCCTCTAGATTCTATCCATTTTTCAATGCTATCTTCAATTGCCTTCCTCAGCTGTTCATTGTTCTTCCCCTTCTTCTTGAGCTGCTCTTGTTTCTCATTCATGCAGTTCTTTATATATTTCAGAATTTGATTAGAATACCTGCATATTTCACTGATTCTGAATACAGCTTTCTCATTATGAGCATCTTTGAAGACCACACACATTTCTGGTTTGTCAAAGATTGCTCCAGTTCTCACTTGTTAAGAAGGAATTTGAGCTGGGATTGTGTTGTCAGGAGGAGGTATTAGCACTTTGTTGCTATACTCAAACTTGATACATAAATCAAAGTCTGCCAGTGTAGCCCTTTTATATAACTTTGCTCCTGCACTTTTGATGCTGTCAAGAGCTCTTCCGATCACAACTGAACCACTTTTCTCTTTATGAATGATATTCTTCATTTTTACTATGTCTAGTGGGTGATTATCATTAGCAAGGTCTCCATCAGTAACTTTCTCTTCAATTTTATCTTTTCTGATCAAGGTGTATTTATTCTTCCCATCCGTACCTAAGACACCTCCCAGCTTCCATCATTCCTGAGTTGAACAACATTTTTTCTTATTGGAGAGAGTGGCCTTTCTAGGTTGCCATCTGGACCTTTACAATAGTAATGCTTCAAGTGTTCTTCAGGGAACATGATTGTGTGTAGATCACCTTTCAGCATTGTGAATTCTCTGAGATTTCTGTGACACTTGTGCTCCGTAAACACAGTACGAGGTATAACAATATCATTTATCAAAGAAACAATGTGTTTTGGTCTCAAAATTTGTTTATTTGCGTTTAACAATTTCACGTTTTGATTCTAGTTCAATTTCAAGCTTTAAATCGCTTTCTAGGAAGTTATACTCAAACTGATGTGTAAACGTAATCAGTTTAATGCAGTAAACACTCTGGAAGAGTGACATAGGCTTAACATACCTTAAATAACTTTTATATAACTTAGAAATAAGTTTTGAAGGCTTTGGTGTGTCAAAAACAAGTTTATTCGATCACATGGACTATTTGCGTCAAACTGCGAAAGTCTACTGATTCATACATCAACGAACATTCTGGAACTTGATCATAAGCTAAACATACCCTAAATATCCTTTACATAGCTTAGAAATACGCTTTGAGGGGTTCGATATGCGAAAATACGCTTATTTGATCAATAGGGACTAAAAGCGTCAAAAAGAGCATAAGTTTGCATTTCCGCGCATATCTTACGTTCTAAACATATCCGGACATCCAAAAAAAATTTTAATCATTAAAATATTTTATTTTAGCGATTGGAATGCAAAAATATCATTCGTCATGTAATTTGGATCGTTTTTCGCGTCCGTTCATGTTTCGTCGTAATTAACCGAATAACGTGACCGTACGACCAGACGAACCGACATCTGAGATAATTTCAAGCATGTTTTAAGTCCCCTATGCTTTAACATCCTTGTAGATCCTTGAAAATGGGTTAACGGGGCTTAAACGCGTCAAAAATGGCATAAACATGTTGCAGGGACCATTCTTGCCAATTTTTGAAAGTTTCTGGCTCAGGTAGGCCGTAGCGTCACGCCACAGAAAAGGGGTGTTGCCGTCGCGCCATGCGACGCCCCTATATTGACAGAAACTCCATTTTTGAGCTGCAGCTTGAAATTCAGGGTCTTTTATGCAATTTTCTCAATACTTTAGGCTGGTTTTTGAACTCCCATGGAATCCTTAACTATGTTCCACAAGTGTATGGTTAGGATCAAGCTTAGATTTGCTCAAAAACACTTGTAAAGATCCTAATGGGTCTAGAATTTCTATAAATACCCACCTTGTTCATCATTCATTCCTCACACATTGATTAAAAATCTGCTCTAAGTTGAAGTTAAGGCTTCATAGCTGAGTGTTTTGGATCAATTCTTCCTAGCTTAGACCCTTTGTAAGCTTTTTTCATGCTTGTTTATGCTTTTCAAGCATGAAAGTTAAACAATGTTTGACTTTCTGCTTTGACCATGAATTGGTAAACACAAAGTGCGTTTGAACTTTGCAACGTGAGCGTAATCACGATGGTTATAGTCCCTTGTGACTATACCTACTGATTACCATGTTGATTAGTCGAAGTGACGAGTCAAACTTTCGGTCAAAATACGTGTTTATGTGTATTTTGCGACAAAGCTATTTTCGGGTATCAAAACACCTTGTTTTGATATCAAACCTATTTTCTAACTTAGTTAAACATGTTTTAACATGTTTAACTCGTCACTTTTAGTATAGTGCTTGTATAGGGTCGTAGTCAAGCGGTCTTGACAACCGCTTAGACTTTCGAACCCGACCCGTTTGGTCAATCGTTAGGATCCGACCAAGCATATTTTGTGACCATAGTTGTATAAGGAATATCCTTCCGAGGTTATACCTTATGGTCACTTAGTTTGATTAGTTGTATGATAGGTAGTTTATATGCCTTAGGAAAATGACCAAAATGCCCTTTTCATGCATAATTGGATTTTAAGCATATGTAACTTAATTTTTGTCACTTAAACTAATTATGCAACTTATTTAATCATGTTAGGGAATATAATACTTGTCATAGGACTAGCCAGGGGTCTCGAACGCGCATTTGCGCGAACGACGAGTTAAAGTAGCGTAAGCTACCTTAATGGGTCGTAACGGGTCGTAAGCACTTAGGATAGCTTCCGATTTAGAATGTAGGCTTTGTTAAACCATATCATGTGAGTTCCAATACTCATTTGGTTTACGAGACCTCATTCTACCCGATCTTCCGATTTAGGTGTCGATTTATTAACTAGTGATCTGATTACTAGGTACCACTTGATTTTCCTTGGTTTGCCTGAGCTTTGTTAAGTTAGATCGAGGATACTTTGCATTCAATGTGAGTACATAGTCCCCTCTTTTACTGTTTTCAAATGTTTTGGGATGATTCATATGTGTAACCGATTTGTTTTCCAAATGTATGGCATATATGTGTTTACTAAGTGCTTTTATGTGTATTATTCCGATTATGCAAATACGATGTTTATCCAAATCCTTAAAAGATCTACCTATCTTCATAGTTAGATTCTTTTAGGATATTTGAAGTACAGTCTTAGATCTTCCTATCTTCATAGTGAGATTTTTAAGAAGTACTATACGACTCGATGGTTGCAGTTTATGTGTAGATTGTTGGTGATTTAGATAACGAAACTAGATAATACAATAAGCACATGGTGGATACGCCGCTGGTACTTCTTATATATAAGTGTGCTTATTGTATTACCCTTCGAGGCGTTATCCTGAATCACCATTAGGATTTAGAATGTTGTGATACAGTGATTCAATGTGATCGAGATCAATTCCTTTTAGCATCAATTTATCTTTATAGATTGATACTTGTAAGATGTTTAAAGTGCTAATATTGGAGTCCTTGTTTGGATTCATTGTGTACTTTAATGCGTGTTTGACTAGACGATGTGACGAGAACCATTTCCCTGTAATATTTATCTATCTTCATAGCTAAACATATATGGTATGTTTAAAGTGCTAATATTGGAGTCCTTGTTTGGATTCATTATGTACTTTAATGTGTGTTTACAAGTTGTTAACGAGTTGACGATTTTGTGTTTATGTGGTTGATGTGTGTAAAATGCAACATATAAATTACATCAAATGAGGCATAAAACTAACCCTTTTTAAGTACTAATGTTGGAAAAAGAGTGTTTTTGTCTTCCTTTTGTATTTTCAGGATTAAATGAGCTCAAATTCACAAAAGAAGCAAAAAGGCAGCTAAATCTAGCATAAATACAAGAAAAGGAACAAACGTGGCATGCCCGACCCCCTTCAATAGCATCTCCCAAAGCAAAAACAAGAAGAAAGCTGAGCATGGGGCTGTGCCCAGCTGAGCACGGGGCGTGCCCAGCTGAGCACGGGTCGTGCCCAGCTCAGCACGGGGCAGTGCTCAGGATGGACAGCCCTGGCACTAAAGACAAACCTGTGGAAGCTTCTATTGCCCACCACGGGGCCGTGTCCAGTGAACACGGGGTCGTGGCGAAAGTACAGCAGACGCATTAATTGTAATTGCGAATTACAATTAATGAAGAGAGAGAATGTCAGACAGGCACGGGGGCGTGTCCAGCGGACACGGGGCCGTGCCCAGCCTTCTGTTCAGCCTATAAATAGGAGTGCTTGGTTTCATTTCAACTCATCCCTTGGCACACCACCTCTCTCACACTTCATCCACCACCCACCACCATCACAACACCATCATCCACCACCATCATCCATTGTCCATCGTAGAGTGTGTGAGTCGTCTCGGGATCCAAGATTGATCGTAAGAGTTCTTGACAATCAAGGCCATGTTTGCCTAAGTCTCTTACATCACTTGGTGAAGACAAAGTGTCTAGTATAATACTTTTTATTTCTAATCTTTTGCACTTTTTATTTGGTTTTGTATTAATGACTTTAATAACTAGTTACTTATGTTGAAGGTGATCTTTCCTTATCGTTTGTCCGTGGTGTCTTGGCATTATTTTACTGTCTATATAAAATAAAGGATTTTCACCATTCATATCTCCACGGTCTATATGGAGGTATGTTGGCTACCTGGTCGGGGGTTAAGGGAACGGTTTGGTAAAGGTCTTGCCATTGTTCAGCGTTTAGAGGTCCTGCAATGGACCTGGGTCAAATTTAGTAGGACCTCCTTCAATGCTTCACGGTATTGGATGGCGGGGGTCCAAACTCTTTGATCCCCTCATAAGTTAACTACTATTAATACTATAACCCGGCTATTTAGGACTGTATCCCTGCTGACTCAGACTACTTAGCCGAGGATAACGTCACCGCCAAAAGCGGGGCCTACCATAATACTACATTAATAACTTAATTCATTATCTTCCAATAATCCACCCTTTTAGGATTGTATCCTTGCTGACTTAAACTACTGGGGTGAGGGTAACGTCAACTTCAAAAGAGGGGCCTACTACAATAACTAAGATAATCTCTTAATTATGTGCAAAAGTGCGGAAATAATCAAAGGTTATACTAGATACGAGTCGGAACCAAGTGATTCATCTTGTCTATCTGTTTTTTCTTTTATTTTTATTTTCAGCATTTTAGTTAGTTTTTATTTTTCTTAGCTTAAAACATTTTTCTAAACTTTTTACTTTGATTAGACGTTGAGGATAAACCGGTACTAAAAGCTCTTGTGTCCTTGGACGACCTCGGTATCTTACCAACGCTATACTACGCTCACGATGGGTGCACTTGCCCATATGTGTGTTTAGTGTTAGTAAAATATCGTGTTTTATAAATTTAAAACTTGGCTAAAATAAGTGTTAAAGGGGCTTAAAATATACACCTAATATATATAACACTTTATCGCACATCAAGTTTTTGGCGCCGTTGCCGGGGACACAAGGATTTTAGGAAAGCTTAAAATCGACGGCCTATTCAGTCTTTCAAAACGGGCCCACATTTTTCTGCATTTTAGTTTAGTTTTGCATTTACAGTAGGTTGAACACGGGTCGTGCTCACTGAACACGGGGCCGTGCTGCACATTTTTCATAAAACACCCAGTAACAGAAGCTTGAACACGGGCCGTGCTCACTGAACACGCCCCGTGCTCAACGAAATCAGTAAATTTAATTAAAACACCCAGATACAGATCCTGAACACGGGGCCGTGTCCACTGAACACGGGGCCGTGTCCAGCCTCTGTTTCCGTTTTTATTTTTGTTTTCTGGTCTCGAGACTCGGTTGTGGTCTGCTGAGTGATTCTTATGGATCAATACTCAGGAGGTTACAACTACACCTATGAGGAGGATGATTATAGGGGTAATTATTGCACTAATTGTCGTAACGCACGCTCGGTTCAATATAATCACTCATATCAACCATCCAATTCATACACCTACTATGAGGAGCCCAGGTACGAGCCATCAACTTCATACACATCATATGAAGACCAAAGGTATGAACCTCCTCCCTCATACTCATATTTTGATAAACCAAGGTATGAGCCTTCATACTCATACTTTGAGGAACCAAGATATGAGCCACCACCTTCGTATGCTTATTATGAGGAACCATGGCGTGAACAACCCACCTCATACGAGTATTATGAAGAACAAAATTACGACCCTTATCCATCATATGCTTACAATGAAGAACAATGGTGTGAACCATCTACTTCATATGGGTATTATGAGGAACAAAGGATCGAACAACCGGATTCAAGCTTTGAAAATCCCGATTCTTTTTCTATAACCGAAGTAACCGATAGGATATTAGAACACATTAGAGTTATCGATCGATGTATAAAAGAATCTCGCGCAAGGGAAGAGGAGTCCCGTGCAAGAGAAGAATTAAAAAAGGAAGAGATAACCAAAAGTGTAAAAATGGAAGAACAAATAAGTGAAAAACCGACACATGAGTTAAACAACGAAAAAGGTGAGTCCGACAACGTTAAAATACAAGAAGAGTCTAATTTTGAAGAAATTAACCTCTTGTCACCTTCTTTCGAAAATCATTGTTTAGTACCCACTCATGCTAAGTTTTTAAAAGAGTTAAACACTAACACTAAAATTGACGAAACGGTAAGTGTTAAGTTAACTAATGATCAACCCTCGCTAATAAAAGAAGACCCATTTGAAATTAACATTACACCGGTTCCATGTTTCTTTCAAAATTCGTTTATTAGTAATGTCACAATCGATAAAGATCTTTGTGTTAACATAATGCCTAACTACATTTTTGAAAAATTAAGGATTAGTGATTTTTCTCCACTTCAAATACCCATTTTTCTATCCAATCGAAAAGTAATAAAATCAATCGGTATAGTTGAGGATGTATTGGTTCAAATAAATCAAATGGTAATCCCGACCAATTTTGTCATCCTCGATGACGCTCCTCTAGTGTTGGGACGACCATTTGTAAAAACTCACGAAGCTTTGAAAAACCGGAAGTTCAACAATCTACCTCTTCAATTAGGGGCATTTAAAAGAAGTGTCGATCTTGAGCGATCAATGAAATATCCATTCGGCAATGACGACCCCCTAATTGAAGATGAGCCAGAACCACCCGATAAGGTGGGTCTAGCCAAGGACCCTTATAAACGTGGCGCACCACGGAGGCATTCCGCGGAACTATCCGTAGTTTAGTTTAGATTAACCTTTATGTTTTCTAGTTTAGTTTTTATTTTTCAGGAATAGAACACACTCGGGATGGTGAAGGATGATAAGGGAAGCTTGAATCAACACCCCATACACAAAAACAGAGCCTCCCTACGATTTTTCTTCATTACAGCAAGTTCAGCACGGGGCCGTGCTCACCCCAACACGCCCCGTGCCCAAGGTTCTGTAGAAAATGCCCAGTTCAGGTACCTGGACACGGGGCCGTGCTCACTGGACACGCCCCCGTGCCCAGCCTTCTGTTTACTTTTGGTACTGGCAGTCTGGACACTGGGCCGTGCTCAGCCAACACCACCCCGTGTTCAGCTGCCCAGTACCATAAAATCTTGTTTTTAACCCATTTTTACACATTTAATCAGCCTAAAAACTTATTTTTGGGACACATTGAGGACAATGTGTAATTTAAGTGTGGGGGGGATGCCAAAACCTTGAAGCTTGCAAGTCCTAAATACAAGCCTTACACAAAACTCTATTGGAACCGCTAATCACCCCAAATTTTTTTCAAAAATTTTCATTTTTTTTTTACTTGTCTAGGTTTAACTCGGGAAATTTAAGTTCTTAAAAAAGGTTATATTTTTAAAAATTTACAACCGATAGCGTCGTGATAAAAAGAACCAACATAAGAAAATTATGAAAAGGCATGACAAACTTAGTTAAAATTTGATTGTATATACTTGATCACATAAAAACCCATTCCCACAAAAGTGAGTTTTGAGCCTTTACTGAGCATACAATTACATATCATTAGAACTAAATGCTCATTTTTCGTTTCTTGTGTGAATAGCCGCTTGGTTCTTACAACTCTAGAACTTGCCATGACGATACATTCCCAGTCCTTACCAACTTAAACCCGAGTAAGTAAATGATGGAGGCATTAGGACTAACCATTTTTATTTCTACACCATTATTTTTCTTTTTTTTACCACCTACCCAAAATCCCCCTAGTTAGCCCCTTTGAGCCTAAACCTTTTCATTTCAAAACCCAAAAACAAACACCCTTTCACCCACCAAAACTTTTTTTTATTTTTTTAACCCTTTGTTTTAGTAACAAGCTCGGTTTTTCGTATGACTTTTCAAAAAAAAAAAAAAGTGTTGATGATGAAGCAACATAAATAAACAAGTAAGTTCATCAAAAATAACTTTGTTTGAATACTGGCTTCATCAAGAAAAAAAAACAAAAAAAATTGCAAAAATAAAAAGTCTTTCGAAAACCGACGCTTGTTACGCTTTTTCGCCCTTTCTACTAACCACTAACCCAACCACCTACCTTTAACCCAAGCCAAACCCTTCACCCCAAAAGTCCTCATGATATTTACAAAGGTGTATAGTTAAAAAGGAGGAGGATTGATTGCTTGGCAAGCTTATGGTAGGAGTAAGTTCCATGCCGCTCTCGAGTGATCCACAAAAATACATTTTCGGCCGAGTGTTGAGTGATCCCCGTGAGGTATGTGAACTTGTGTATAAATAGAATTTTAAAGAGGCATGTTATGCCCTAATAAGTAATTTATCTTATGAAAAGTTTTAAATAAATCATGACGAATAGGATTGTAAATAAATAAAAATAAAACTACATAAAGAATCTTGGAAATCCCGACACTCTACGACAAGCCCAAAACCTTCTCTTCTACCCATTCCATTTGGGAGTGTAAGCCACATATTAAAGAGTTTTGCTTGAGGACAAGCAAAAGTTCAAGTGTGGGGGTATTTGATGTGTGTAAAATGCAACATATAAATTACATCAAATGAGGCATAAAACTAACCCTTTTTAAGTACTAATGTTGGAAAAAGAGTGTTTTTGTCTTCCTTTTGTATTTTCAGGATTAAATGAGCTCAAATTCACAAAAGAAGCAAAAAGGCAGCTAAATCTAGCATAAATACAAGAAAAGGAACAAACGTGGCATGCCCGACCCCCTTCAATAGCATCTCCCAAAGCAAAAACAAGAAGAAAGCTGAGCATGGGGCTGTGCCCAGCTGAGCACGGGGCGTGCCCAGCTGAGCACGGGCCGTGCCCAGCTCAGCACGGGGCAGTGCTCAGGATGGACAGCCCTGGCACTAAAGACAAACCTGTGGAAGCTTCTATTGCCCACCACGGGGCCGTGTCCAGTGAACACGGGGGCGTGGAGAAAGTACAGCAGGCGCATTAATTGTAATTGCGAATTACAATTAATGAAGAGAGAGAATGCCAGACAGGCACGGGGGCGTGTCCAGCGGACACGGGGCCGTACCCAGCCTTCTGTTCAGCCTATAAATAGGAGTGCTTGGTTTCATTTCAACTCATCCCTTGGCACACCACCTCTCTCACACTTCATCCACCACCCACCACCATCACAACACCATCATCCACCACCATCATCCATTGTCCATCGTAGAGTGTGTGAGTCGTCTCGGGATCCAAGATTGATCGTAAGAGTTCTTGACAATCAAGGCCATGTTTGCCTAAGTCTCTTACATCACTTGGTGAAGACAAAGTGTCTAGTATAATACTTTTTATTTCTAATCTTTTGCACTTTTTATTTGGTTTTGTATTAATGACTTTAATAACTAGTTACTTATGTTGAAGGTGATCTTTCCTTATCGTTTGTTCGTGGTGTCTTGGCATTATTTTACTGTCTATATAAAATAAAGGATTTTCACCATTCATATCTCCACGGTCTATATGGAGGTATGTTGGCTACCTGGTCGGGGGTTAAGGGAACGGTTTGGTAAAGGTCTTGCCATTGTTCAGCGTTTAGAGGTCCTGCAATGGACCTGGGTCAAATTTAGTAGGACCTCCTTCAATGCTTCACGGTATTGGATGGCGGGGGTCCAAACTCTTTGATCCCCTCATAAGTTAACTACTATTAATACTATAACCCGGCTATTTAGGACTGTATCCCTGTTGACTCAGACTACTTAGCCGAGGGTAACATCACCGCCAAAAGCGGGGCCTACCATAATACTGCATTAATAACTTAATTCATTATCTTCCAATAATCCACCCTTTTAGGATTGTATCCTTGCTGACTCAAACTACTGGGGTGAGGGTAACGTCACCTTCAAAAGAGGGGCCTACTACAATAACTAAGATAATCTCTTAATTATGTGCAAAAGTGCGGAAATAATCAAAGGTTATACTAGATACGAGTCGGAACCAAGTGATTCATCTTGTCTATCTGTTTTTTCTTTTATTTTTATTTTCAGCATTTTAGTTAGTTTTTATTTTTCTTAGCTTAAAACATTTTTCTAAACTTTTTACTTTGATTAGACATTAAGGATAAACCGGTACTAAAAGCTCTTGTGTCCTTGGACGACCTCGGTATCTTACCAACGCTATACTACGCTCACGATGGGTGCACTTGCCCATATGTGTGTTTAGTGTTAGTAAAATATCGTGTTTTATAAATTTAAAACTTGGCTAAAATAAGTGTTAAAGGGGCTTAAAATATACACCTAATATATATAACACTTTATCGCACATCAGTGGTAGTTGTGATTTAGATAACGAAACGAGTGTAACAAAATAAGAACATGGTGGATACGTTGCTGGTACTTCCTATATATAAATGTTCTTATTTTATTACTCTTGTAGCGTTATCCGAATCACTTTAGGATTTTGTGTACGATTAATTCAATGTTCGATTATCCAAATCCTTGTATAATCTCCCATATCTTTATATGTTAGATTCTTAGAAGGATATCTAAAGTATTATTATGAATCATTGACTTGATTTATATCATACTCACACAAGTTTTGATTTATTTCAAAACAGTTATTACTAATCCTTGATTGAATTTCTAATAACACATTAACGAGTTTTATGATGATTTAAACGAGAGTACGATGTACAATTTCAAATGGCATAAAAATTACTTAGTAATAATCGTATTGCCATATACAAAACTATTTGCCATGAGTTTTCACAATCAAGATTATGTATTGCAATACTAAACTTTTGCCATTCTTTGGCTTCAAGATTTATTTTCAATTGACAACTCTCGTAGTTGTCAAAGTATTGCAATATCAAAAGTTTTGCCATTTATTTGGCTAACAAAACCTATGTACTCGCCGGCATTTTTATGCTGACTATTTTTCACATATGTTTCAGGTTTTCAACTATTCAAGCATGCAACGCATAGGACTGCATTCGGGCCTTAGACTTCTTAATCAAAAGACAATTACATGTACTCTTTGTTTGTAAAACGATGTTAATAATATTGAAACAATTTAGTGCCAGTAGTTGTGAGCAATTTGTAACGTGACTCCCTGATATTTCTGCCACGTATTGTTGTATTACGCGATTGGGGTGTTACAGATTGGTATCAGAGCACTAGTTATAGGGAATTAGGTTATTAGCATGCCTTAAACCTAGTCTATAACCTTCCTAGGACCCAAACATGAGTAGACTTAGGAACTCCTTCCTAAATCCTCATCCTTATTCGTGCCACAACTACACTATGAATTACAAATCATCTAGTCTTAGATGATTTATCCTAAAAACCTTAGGCTTCATGCCTTAAGGTGTTCCTCAAAATGTTTTTCTCAAAACATTTTCATTGAAATATTTCTCAAAATGTTTTCTCAAACGTTTTCATCAAAATATTTCACAACATGTTTATCTCAGACAATTTTTATCAAAAGGTTTCTCAAATGTTTTTTTCAAACATTTTTCATCGAAATCTGGGGTTTTAATAATGTGAACACATGCAATTTGGAAGGGTGGATGCCTGTACCCCGAGTTTTCTGTCTAAGGCTAGAGTGTTCGTACAAATCCGCATATTCGGACCAGTCACTCTTACCTAGGAACTCTTAGGGTGAGTGTTCACTTATAGGCTAAAGCATGTCTTCGTGAAACATTATAAAAACCTATCCATCTCGACCATGCCGAATGATTTCTAAACGACCTTTGTATCACTACTCATTCATATTACCCTCGGTAATATGTTTGCTATCCACAACAATCGAAACAAATTTCCTTTCACAATACTATTTCATAATATTGCCTTCGGTGATATGTTTGATTCGAGACAGTTGAAATGAATTTCATTTCATTTCACGACACTATGAGATCCTATTTCATTTTCGAAACACTACCTTTGCCTTTCAAAGTTTCAAATTTTTACCATTTGGATGAGAATTTTCAAAATCTCAAACACAAAGTTTCTTTATTTTAAAAGTTTAATTTAAAACATTTTATCTTAAAAATAATACATTTTTTAACAGTAAAGGAATTTTTAACACAAACCATTAACTTGGCTTGTATTCACTCATCCAAAATTATTACAAAAGTTTATTTTTCAAACAACACTTATCTCAAAACAAAATTCACAACACTGTATTTTCTAAGTACAAGAACGAGACCGATGAACGAGATTTTACTTGATCAAAGTTTTCACAATACAATGATGCTACAAACTCATAACAATTAGGTAAATCTAACATATTTGATTTTCACTATAGCTATACCCTCAAGATGCCTCCTCAACGCGACGCCACTTGGAACGCTGAAATGGCAACAATGATTTCTCAGCAGCTAGATACTTTACTCCCAGGCATTGTGACCCAAGTCAACCAAATCCAAAACAATAACAACAATGTTTTATCGCCATGTAACTATAAACAATTCAACTCGGCTAAACCGCTCAGGTTTAATAGGTCTGAAGGAGCAACTACGCTCCTACAATGGTTTGAGAGTATAGAAAGCACATTCCGCCATGTTCAGTGTCCTAATGAGCGCAAGGTGGATTTCGCCTCGAGTGTCTTTCAAAGGAGAGCACTCACTTGGTGGAATGGTATTATGAGAGACCGAGGTGCCGATATGGCAATGGCACTGACGTGGGAAGAATTTAAAGGCCTTATGAAGAAAGAATTCTGCCCACGAAGCGAAATAAGGGCACTTGAAAATGAATTCTATCATCTAAAACAAGATAGTGGGGAAAACCGTGCCTACACTGACCGATTTTAACAGCTAAGCCTACTTTGCCCCACTTTGGTCACACCTTTGGATCGGGCCATTGAGAAATACATTGATGGCCTACCTGATCATGTCCAAGACATTGTCACTGGCAGCCAACCTGCAACGCTTAGGGAGGCTAAGGAATTAGCCACTATCTTAACCGACTCCCAGGTTATAAAAGGTAAACTATTTCGAAAAGGAAACAAGAAACAAAGCACCGAAACTACTAATGAGAATTCAAAACGAACAAAGGCCGAATCTTCTAAAAGTTCTAGGAAGCGCAAGACTTCAAAGAATTTTGCAATTCCTGCACCAGTTCCACTAAACTCAGTACCCTTTAATGGATTTTATCGTGGAAAGCAACCTCGATGCAATCATTGCAACTATCATCACTCATCAAATTCTCCTTGTTGCAAGTGTACAATCTGTGGTCTATTTGGACATCTAGCTGTGACCTGTCGTATCCAGAACCAAGCAGGCCCTACTCAGACTCGCCGTAGAGCATGTTTCAATTGTGGTGATTTAAATCATTTCAAGTGAAACTGCCCCAAGCTTGCCAATGCTAATGGACGAGTGTTCAATGCCAATGAGGCTCAAGCTAATGATCAAGAACTTATGATTATTTGAACCTCTATATTTTATGTTTACTTTCAAAAACAATGTACATATTTCAACTATGTTGGTAATGACAATATAAATTTCAAGAAGTTTATCTTTATCCTTGTTATTCATTCTCCAATTACAAACTCTAATGTGATTACACTATGTGTGATTATAACTACATGCTGACTTTGAGGATTCCGTTCTCTAGGGACTAAATCTTGTAAATTAGCATACCATGATTGCACTCTCGTGCATTCATACGAACTTGGCAACACGATCGATACGAATACTATGAACAAGTTAATACTATTGTGTGATCATGGCATTACATACATGATTTTTTTATTTAATATGTATAGTACATGATTATAAATACAATATGCTTCGTATGTTGACTTAACGTACTTAGTACATTAATTTTCAAATACATTTTGCTTAGTGTGTTAACTTAGCATACCTAACGCATGATTTGAAAACATTTTCTCGATATGCTTATATTATGATAACAATGCATGATTAGTATATGTTGCATTCTACCTGTTTGGTTAGTATGAAACGTATATAAACAATTGTACTAGAATAAGATACCTACTACTAAATTTGTTGTATGCAAAACAAGTAGTGCTATCATTGCTAGTATGAAATACGATTCGATTTGACAGATGTTATGTTGTGACGATGTTTATTTGATTTAGATGATAGTTCGACCTTATTATTTGTTTACCCTTGCTTAACAAGAGGAGCTATGTGGACCATGCGACGAAACGAGTAATTATGGGTGCACACTTAATTATGAGATTCGACGCATGAGAATCATAGTAAGCCTTGTTAAGTATGGTGGCATAAGATCTAGAGTGATTAAGGTAACGGGAGGAGTATGATGCGATAAGAACATGGTGGATACGCCGATGGTACTTCCTATATATAAGTGTTCTTATTGTGTTATTCTTCAGAACGTTGCTGAGATCACTTGGGGGTTTTATGTTTTCTTGGACCATTATGTGATTATGTGCTTATTTGATATTTTTATGGTTATTTATAATGGACGACGTCGAGTACATTCACTAACACAAATCAAGCCGACTGGGAGTATATTATGGTGTTAAAGATGACGATCTTGATGCCATAGGTATGTTGACCCGTCTCCTATGCATCAGATGCTCATGGTACATGGGATGTACCTCGTGGGACGTTAGAAACCGTGTACGTGTAGGTCTTGAATGTACACCCCTTTGTTTGCTAGGAATTACACTAAGAGCTTAGTATAACATAGTGCCATACTCAAACGATTTTTGAACACAGGTCGCAATTTTCTTTAAATTCACAAGTTTCAAAGGGTTGAATACCTTGAGATACTTTATCCCAAATCACATTTTGAATCCCCTTAAATTTTCAACACCAAATGATGTTCCGCATCTTTGGGATCTAGCAATTTGCTTATCCATCAGTTGTTTCAAATACACTCTACGGTCTCATTCGAATAAATTTCGGGACGAAATTTCCTAAAGTAGGGGAGACTGTGACACTTGTGCTCCATAAACATAGTATGAGATAGAACAATATCATTTATCAAAGAAACAATGTGTTTTGGTCTCAAAATTTGTTTATTTTCGTTTGACAGTTTCACGTTTTGATTCTAGTTCAATTTCAAGCTTTAGATCGTTTTCTAGGAAGTTATACGCAAACTGATGTGTAAACGTAATCAGTTTAATGCAGTAAACACTCCGGAACAGTGACATAGGCTTAGCATACCTTAAATAACTTTTATATAACTTAGAAATAAGTTTTGAAGGCTTTGGTGTGTCAAAAACAAGTTTATTCGATCACATGGACTATTTGCGTCAAACTGCGAAAGTCTACTGATTCATACAACAATGAACATTCTGGAACTTGATTATAAGCTAAACATACCCTAAATATCATTTACATAGCTTAGAAATAGGCTTTGAGGGGTTCAATATGCGAAAATACGCTTATTTGATCAATAGGGACTAAAAGCGTCAAAAAGTGCATAAGTTTGCATTTTCGCGCATATCTTACGTTCTAAACATATCCGGACATCCAAAAATTTTTGTAATCATTAAAATATTTTATTTTAGTTATTGGAATGCAAAAATATCATTCGTCGTGTAATTTGGATCGATTTTCGCGTCCGTTCGTGTTTCGTCGTAATTAACCGAATAACAAGACCGTACGACCAGACGAACCGACATCCGAGATAATTTCAAGCGTGTTTCAAGTCCCCTATACTTTAACATCCTTGTAGAGCCTTGAAAATGGGTTAACGGGGCTTAAATGCGTAAAAAATGGCATAAACATGCTGCAGGGACCATTCTTGCCAATTTTTGAAAGTTTCTGGCTCAGGTAGGCCGTAGTGTCGCGCCACAGCAAAGGGGTGTTGCCGTCGCGCCATGCGACGCCCCTATATTGACAAAAACTCCATTTTTGAGATGCAGCTTGAAATTCAGGGTCTTTTATGCAATTTTCTCAATACTTTAGGCTGGTTTTTGAACTCCCATGGTATCCTAAACTATGTTCCACAAGTGTATGGTTAGGATCAAGCATAGATTTGCTCAAAAACACTTGTAAATATCCTAATGGGTCTAGACTTTTTATAAATACCCACCTTGTTCATCATTCATTCCTCACACATTGATTAAAAATCTGCTCTAAGTTCAAGTTAAGGCTTCATACCTGAGTATTTTGGATCAATTCTTCCTAGCTTGGACCCTTTGTAAGCTTCTTTCATGCTTGTTTATGCTTTTCAAGCATGAAAGTCAAACAGTGTTTGACTTTCTGCTTTGACCATGAATTGGTCAACACAAAGTTCATTTGAACTTTGCAACGTGAGCGTAATCACGATGGTTATAGTCCCTTGTGACTATACCTACTGATTACCACGTTGATTAGTCGAAGTGACGAGTTAAACTTTCGGTCAAAATACGTGTTTATGCGTATTTTGCGACGAAGCTATTTTCGGGTATCAAAACACCTTGTTTTGATATCAAACCTATTTTCTAACTTAGTTAAACATGTTTTAACATGTTTAACTCGTCACTTTTAGTATAGTGCTTGTATAGGGTCGTAGTCAAGCGGTCTTGACAACCGCTTAGACTTTCGAACCTGACCCCTTTGGTCGATCGTTAGGAACCGACCAAGCATATTTTGTGACCATAGTTGTATAGGGAATAACCTTCCAATGTTATACCTTATGGTCCCTTAGTTTGATTAGTTGTATGATAGGTAGTTTATATGCCTTAGGAAAATGACCAAAATGCCCTTTTCATGCATAATTGGATTTTAAGCATATGTAACTTAATTTTTGTCACTTAAACTAATTATGCAACTTATTTAAACATGTTAGGGCATATAATACTTGTCACAGGACTAGTCAGGCGTCTCGAACGCGCATTTGCACGAACGACGCGTAAAAGTAGCATAAGCTACCTTAATGGGTCGTAAGCACTTAGGATAGCTTCCGATTTAGAATGTAGGCTTTGTTAAACCGTATCACGTGAGTTCCAATACTCATTTAGTTTACGAGACCTCATTCTACCCGATCTTCCGGTTTAGGTGTCGATTTATTAACTAGTGATCTGATTACTTGGTACCACTTGATTTTCCTTGGTTTGCCTGAGGTTTGTTAAGTTAGATCGAGGATACTTTGCATTCAATGTGAGTACATAGTCCCCTCTTTTACTGTTTTCAAATGTTTTGGGGTGATTCATATGTGTAACCGACTTGTTTTCCAAATATATGACATATATGTGTTTACTAAGTGCTTTTATGTGTATTATTCCGATTATGCAAACACGATGTTTATCCAAATCCTTAAAAGATCTACCTATCTTCATAGTTAGATTCTTATAGGATATTTGAAGTACAGTCTTAGATCTTCCTATCTTCATAGTGAGATTTTTAAGAAGTACTTTACGACTCGATGGTTGCGGTTTATTTATAGATTGTTGGTGATTTAGATAACGAAACTAGATAATACAATAAGCACATGGTGGATACGCCGCTGGTACTTCCTATATATAAGTGTGCTTATTGTATTACCCTTCGAGGCGTTATCCCGAATCACCATTAGGATTTAGAATGTTGTGATACAGTGATTCAATGTGATCGAGATCGATTCCTTTTAGCATCAATTTATCTTTATAGATTGATACTTGTAAGATGTTTAAAGTGCTAATATTGGAGTCCTTGTTTGGATTCATTGTGTACTTTAATGCGTATTTGACTAGACGATGTGACGAGAACCGTTTCCCTGTAATATTTATCTATTTTCATAGCTAAACATATATGGTATGTTTAAAGTGCTAATATTGGAGTCCTTGTTTGGATTCATTGTGTACTTTAATGCGTGTTTACAAGTTGTTGACGAATTGACGATTTTGTGTTTATGTGGTAGTTGTGATTTAGATAACGAAGCGGGTGTAACAAAATAAGAACATGGTGGATACGCCGCTGGTACTTCCTATATATAAATGTTCTTATTTTATTACTCTTGTAGCGTTATCCGAATCACTTTAGGATTTTGTGTACGATTGATTCAATGTTCGATTATCCAAATCCTTGTAGAATCTCTCATATCTTTATATCTTAGATTCTTAGAAGGATATCTAAAGTATTATTATGAATAATTGACTTGATTTAAATAATACTCACACACGTTTTGATTTATTTCAAAACAGTTATTATTAATCCTTGATTGAATTTCTAATAACACATTAACGAGTTTTACGATGATTTAAACGAGAGTACGATGTACAATTTCAAATGGCATAAAAATGACTTAGTAATAATCATATTGCCATATACAAAACTATTTACCACGAGTTTTCAGAATCAGATTATGTATTGCAATACTAAACTTTTGCCATTCTTTGGCTTCAAGATTTATTTTCAATTGACAGCTCTCGTAGTTGTCAAAGTATTGCAATATCAAATGGTTTTCCATTTATTTGGCTAATAAAACCTATGTACTCGCCGGCATTTTTATGCTGACTATTTTTCACATATGTTTCAGGTTTTCAACTATTCAAGCATGCAACGCATAGGACTGCATTCGGGCCTTAGACTTCTTAATCAAAAGACAATTACATGTATTCTTTATTTGTAAAACGATGTTAATAATATTGAAAAAATTAAGTGCCAGTAGTAGTGAGCAATTTGTAACGTGACTCCCCGATATTTCCGCCGCGTGTTATTGTATTACGTGATTGGGGTCTTACAATTTCCCTCTGGATCTTCTCCAATCACTGTTCTTGGTCTTTTTGAAGATGTTACTTCATCTTCCATTATTCTCTTTGTAGGATCGTTTTGTGACCCAAACGAATCGATCAGAAGAGTTCTAATCAATTCAAAAGGCGGAAACAAATGAATTGAACTTGTAAAACAGCTTGTTTCACTTTAAAATGTCTTGTATTATTGATATAACACGTTTTCAGATTAGCAGACACATCGGCAGCACTTTGGTACCGGAAATATCAAAGTTACAACTAATTTCGTGTGAGAGCTATTTATAGAGGAGGTGATTCCGCTTGAAATGGCACATGCTACTTTCAAGCGGAATTAGCTCAAACACACCTAAAACCTATATGCCACTTTCAAGCGGAATTAGCTCAAACACACCTAAAACCTATTTTCTTGTACTACATGCCCTGATCTAACAATTCTAGTACAAGACTCGATACAAGACGAAGTCGACAGAGGCATGCACCAACAGACTCCCCCTCGAATGTTGACGAGTCTACAGTGTCAAGTCTTCAACGTCTTCAGCCTTTATCAGTCTTCGGGCTCTTTCAAAGTATCTGACGTAGAAAGCATCCTTAGTCTTTTCTTCTTCTTTCTTTCTTTTATTAGGATCTGAAGCTGGCTCTTACTTTCTCTTGATCAGATCTTTTAGTATCAACAACTCTTCTCCTCCTCGAATGTTGATCTACTAACAGACTCCCCCTTGAATTGTGCTGGGATCGTAGTCTGGTTTATACTCTGCTCACATACTTACAGGTTTAGGATCGATTCCTGGCTCACCTGCATATTCTCTACCCAAAACATAAGTTTCATAAAAAAAAAACAATTTGACCAATTTATTCTCTGCTTACCACTTGTAGACACAAACTAATCACATCATTTTCAAGTATCAACCAAAATGATTTAACATATAAATCTCTGATGAACCACTTGTAAGAAAATCTTTTCAAACATACATTCCCAAACCTGTTCGTCATGTTCAGCACTCAGAATTTTGAAAATCAACTTTTCAACATCAGTTGTCTAAAATCTTTTTGAATTTTTCAAAATTCATGCTAAAACACTTTGAAAATCTTTTCGGATCTTTGAAATTAAAAAGAAATGCAGTAAAGAAATATTTACATACAATATTTTGTGATTTTGTGTAAAAGGATCATATCAGTTTTTGAGACAAATCACCAACACCGTTAAGCTTTAAACATTCTAAGTTCTAAACGATTCACTTAGATTGTCAGTCTACTGATCCACTTAAATTCTCACACAAATTTCAATTGTTTCGAGATACGAAATTAATGTTTTAAGCACTAAAACTTATTCGCGTGTCCCACTACTTGAATATACTCCCATATCCAGATCCCAATATTCAGTCTTACAGGTGAGTATACCTAGATGATATCTGTAAGGGGATAAATTGCGAGGGTCATGAGAGCTTAGGTCAGAACTTCCGTTCAGCAGAGAGATGACGGCTTCGACTTTTGGTGTGTCCCCTTTAGAGGATCTTTTCTTCAACAGCACATGATTAGCATTTTTCAATGTTTCGTCATTTATTATGCTGAGGGTAGTGCTATATTTCAAGCAAGCGTAAAGTATTCTCCGGGGACTAGGCCATTGCTTCCGCAAAATCAGAAGTCCCGGGATAATACCCCAGATATCACTAAGCATAAAGACCTAGTATCTCAGAAAGAGGGGTCCTTCAAACAAGATTTCGGGGGTTACCCATATATCCGAGAGATGTTCCCCACTATATAAGCATGTTTGAGTATTTAGGTTTATATCTCGTCACAATCTACTAAATGTGCAAAAACCTACTGGCATATCATCAGTGAGACCGTTTATCACATTTTTGACTTTCCATTTCTTTAGCATGTTGTGATCGTCCACTGATGTACTATCATTTCCTCTTTTTCACAACAAAACTCATTTTTGATTTTATCATGTTTTTTACTTTTTCAAATTTTCTAATGTTTTTGGATTTTCTGAAATTTCTTACTCCCCCTAAAATTCAAAATCATTTAAAGAAAATTGAAAACAAACTGTACAAGCAAAGTGACAACTGATATCGAATCACTTCAAATCGCCATCCACTTGGCATAAACAATCAGAACTCCCCCTGACAACAAACTATTTTCCCATTATAATTTCAAAACACTTAAGTTTGTTTTAATCAAATGGTTTTTTTGGAAAATAAGTTTTGTTTAATGATTTTTCCACTTGGAAACTTGGGGATTCATTCATCACTTTGTTTTCTTTAACCACATGTAGGAATTTAACATTTCCCAATTTTTTTTAGCAACACCACTTGTAGAAAATCAAGTACAAATTAATGTCCCTGATTTACCACTTGAAAGTCGAAATATCACCAATGTGAATTTCTCAAGAAAGATGCTGATTCCTGCTCCTCACTTACCAACCTGGGAGGTCCGGCAAGTCCGGTTTTTAAGTAGAAAAAGGTCTCACCCAAGCCTGACCAGCCTTGGGTGATTTTGGCAAACATCTATCCCACCATCTTTTTTATTAAATCTTTTGCACTTTTAACCTTCTCATCAACCATCTTCCCAAAAATATGTTTAACTTTTCCATTAAAAGCGTTTTCAGCATCAAATTCTCCTTTTCCAGGAAAGAATTGATCTGAGATCTCAACTTTACCAACTTTCAAATTCAAATTTTCTTTTGACAATATCGGAAAGTTTTCCTCGTTCAACTCTGGAACGGAATTCTCAACATGTTTCTCAACAGATGACTCCTCTGATTTTATGGAATCAGATTCATTGTCAGAACTACTCTCTGATTTAACAACCCATTTATGTTTGTTCAAATCAACTTTTCTTTTGTAAAAATGTTTTGAAACTTCACCAGTTTCGAAAGTTGAATTTTTAAAAATCTTAGATTTCTCAGTTAGTTGTTTCTTTTCATCAACCTGTTTTTCTTTCAATTTTGAGTTAAAAGAAACTCCCTGTTTTGTGTTGTTGGACTGTTGGCAATTCCAAGCAATGTGTCCAATCTTGTGACATTTGAAACACGTTCTTCTCTCAACCCTTCGTTCAGATTCTTTCAACATATTCTTCTTTATTTTAGCAAGAAACTCTTTGTTTGACTGTTTCCAGAATGGTTTCTTCTGCTCTTCCTCAGAACTTCCTCCTGCAACAAATTTTGTTTTTGGTTTATAATTTTTATCATTTTTATAATTTTCCAAGGAAATGAAACCTAATCCTTGCTTTTTGAAATTACCGTTATGGTTTCGGTTTCTTTCGATAACCTGAACCAGAACTGTAACCCTTTTTCTTGTTCAATCTCTGTTGAATTCTTGAAGTGTACTTTTTAGGTTTTTCAGAAAGATTTAAATCTTTTATTTCAGATATATTAATTTTTGTTAATTTGAAAACCTGTTTGATCATTTCAGATTTGACACTTCTTATAGGAAATTCCTCATCAGAATATAATTTGTCTGAATCATTCAAAGTATATGCCACTTTGATCGATCCATCATTCAAATTAGATTTTGATAACAAGAATTCTTTATTGTAAACCCGTTTAACCAGTGAACTCGGACTCTTTTCTGACGAACTCTGACTTTCAGATTTAGACTCCGACTTTGACTCCTCATCCATATCCAACACCTGATCGACCACTTTCTTTAACAACTCAGACTCATGATCAGTGTCAGACGCTGTGAATGTGACATCAATATTGTCTGGCAATTCATCAATGATTTCAGACTTTAACTTGATGTTAAGAGCCTTATTTAAGCGTTCCTCATTTGGCTTTCTGGGAGAATAAGTATTTCAAATCGGGGGCGGACACTTGTTATATTTGACACTTTGTTTCTTACCAGTATCCGTATCTTCCTTTTCTTTGTCTTGGAAAGCTTCAAGACCTGCAACAGTAGGATAAACTCTATCAATCAAATAATCACAAGTTGTATAACTCAACAACAAACGTTTGATTCTTTCACTCTCTATCTTTTCAAGTTCCAAATCCTGCTTCAGCTTAGCACAGTCTTCAATATACTCATTGATGACTTTCTGCTTTGTCATTAATGTCGAACTCATCATTGTCATAGCAGCATCAACCTCTTTATTTGTCTTGTTCAAACCATCAACTGTTCTGTTCAGCACATCATATGATTCTTTCACGTACTTCACATCAGACAACAAATTCTCTTTCACCTCTTCAAGTTCACAAATTTTCTTATCCTTTTCTTCACAATGTTTGCAAGACTCCTCACATTTCAAACAAGGTTTAATGACTTCAATTTTCTTTTCAACCTCGACAACCTTCTCAACTTCAACAATTTTCTCTACCTCTACGATTTTCTCAACTTCTACGAGTTTTTCAACTTCGACTATTTTTTTCAACTTCAACAATTTTCTCTACCACTTTCTCCACTTCAACAATTTTTTCTCTCACTTTGTCAGTCACTTGTTCAACATTTGTTTCTTCAGGTTCCATCTTTGCCTTTTCATCAGCTATTTTTCTTATTGCTTCCAACTCTCTCTTCAATCTGACAATCTTCTTCTCATTCAGCATCTCAAATTTATCTGCAAAAAACAAATTAAAACTATCAGGATCTATACATTTTCTGGTTTTATTAATATATTCTTCATCATCAGTCTCCGTATCGCTTCCAAGATCTGGAAAAATCGGTATTCTTTTCGAACTAGATTTGACTTCTTCTTCTTCCAGAATTCTAGCAACAAGACCTGAACCAGGTGGAATGTATTTATCCCAGCTAAATCCCTCTGCAACAAATTCATCATCTTGATCTATTATCCCAAAACAAGCTCTTTTCTCTTCAATGGTACGTACATGAGCAGTTTGTGGTTGTTTATCAATCTGATGAAAAATTGACTTTTGATAATAATCATTCTTTCCATCTTGTCTTCTTGTTGCTTATTTGTTTTTTGCATTCTCGTTTAAAATGTCCCTTTCCTTTGCAACGAAAGCAGGTGACTTTCGATTTGTCAAACCCTATTGGAGATTCACTCATTCCCCGAAAATCATCTCTACCAGTGATTTATGTAAATTTTTCTGCTCTTCGAACAGCACTGGCTAAACACCACTTTACATCCATCAACTCAAGTTCCTCAGCATCAATCTGATCATAGTCTTCTTTGGTAAGCATCGGATTTCCAATTCTGCCACCAATCAAGCTTTCATATGATTCTAACATAGCAATGAGTGATGCCATGTGTTGCTTTGCTATTTCCGGAGACAGATTTTGACCATTTTGAATGTTTAAGGTAACATTGCATTGTAGATTTGTAGAATTCTGTTGTTGAGGACTTGGTGTTGTAAAATTTGGATCAAAGCTTGAGTATGAAGACGAAGGTCCACCACTTTGAGTCATAGTACTTCCATTTGTTCCAGACGAGCTATCAGCACTGAAACCAGTTTGGATCTTTGGGCTTGGAGTAACTTCAAATTTGTTTCCTCTGTAGTATAAACTGACATCTTGTTGAGCATTTGGATTCTTCATGATTGCCGTTTTCTGAATATCCAACTCGTGCTCTTCAATCTTCTGAATAAACTGTTCCAGATTCATATTTTTAGATTTTCTCGTGTGTTTAAGAATCATCAAATAAGTTCCCCATTCTGTTGTGGTAATGCATCAGCAAGTTTATCAACCCATTCATCATCGTCTTTCTTAATGTCCAATCTTCCCATTTCTAAAACAAGATGACAATATCTATCAATGGTCATTTTTGTTGTTTCATGGTCAAAGGCTACAAACATGTCGAATGATTTCTTAAGTAAAGCCTTTTTGTTCTTGATCATATCTGCATTTCCTTTAAACTTTTCAGTTAAATACATCCAAATTGACCTAGCTGTACCCTCGTGTTGGAGTAAAACAAAGATATCTTCTTTAATCGCTTGTTGAAGAATACTGATCATCATTTTTTCACTTGTAAATTTCAATTTATCATTCTCTGAAAAGTCACAAAATGCTTTTTCAAGCCCACGTTCATTTTTCGGTTTTTCGTAATCTTTCTGTAATGAACACCATGCGTCAAATTTATAAGCTTGCACCCAGTTCTCAAATCGATTCTGCCATCCTTTAAAATCTTCAATGTACATCAGCTTTGGCAGTTTTTGATGAGTTCCCGTTTCATTCTCGTTGTACAATGTTTCAGCAGCTGTAATTGGTGCGACTGGAGTAGCAAACGCATTGTAGAATTCCTCTTCCATGTTTCGGAAAAATTGTTTCTTAAAAACTCAGATTTCAAACGGAATTAACTCTGAAGCGGAATACCCCTTTGAAACGAAATAATCAGTTGAAGCGAAATCACCTGCACAACAATTTCAAACGAAATCACTTGTTCACACGGAATCACTTTCAAGCGGAATTGCCCTTTCAAATGAAATAACCTGATTTCGTTTGAACAAGCACACTTTCAAATGGAATACCGATTTGAAACGAAATTATCTAATTTCGTTTGAAACGTCTCAAACGGAATAACACTTTGGAGCGGAATCAGGTAATTTCGAGCGGAATTAGGTGTACTTTTCAAGCGGAATAGCAAGTTCAAGCGGAATCAAGTGCTAATCTTGTTTGAAATGCTGCTGACGTCATCTTTTTTTATCTGATTTTCAAGCGAAATTACGTATTTTACCAATTTTAGACTGAATTAAGGTCCAATTTTTTCAAGGATTCATTAAAATACTGTTTCGCTTATAATGTGTGAAATTCAGACCATTTTGACCGTGAAATTTTGTAAATTTTGAAACAGAAGGTGTAGAAGTCAGAAATTATGGCTGTTTTGGCAAGAACTCTTCTTCCTGAGCTCTGATACCACTTGTAGGATCGTTTTGTGACCCAAACGAGTCGATCAGAAGAGTTCTAATCAATTCCAAAGGCGGAAACAGATGAATTGAACTTGTAAAACGGCTTGTTTCACTTTAAAATGTCTTGTATTATTGATATAACACGTTTTCAGATCAGCAGACACATCGGCAGCACTTCGCTACCGGAAATATAAAAGTTACAACTGATTTCGTGTGAGAGCTATTTATAGAGGAGGTGATTCTGCTTGAAATGGCACATGCCACTTTCAAGCAGAATTAGCTCAAACACACCTAAAACCTATTTTCTCGTACTACGTGATGTCACACCCCTTTCTGCGGCGGAAGCACGAGGTGTGATCATGAAAGGTTCTCATTGCATACGAAGAGTAAACATACTACATGCTCAAAAATATCTTCAAATATTGCATTACTGAAAACATATGTCAAGTGTTTACAACACGAGATAACATATTGTCTTAAAAGTCACAACTTTAATTAAAGATAAACAAAGCGACATCCACGAGCATGAGTAAGACCGCGCGCACATCCATCCTAGTTGCCTGAAATACATGTGAGTTTTGGAAAAACGTCAACATAAAGTTGGTGTGAATTCATGCAATTTTTGTATTTCATGTTTGTATACTTTGTATGAAAACATAATTTGTATTTTGTATAAATCAAGTCTTTTGTGTACACCACGTACTCATGTATAAATCAAATATTTCTATATGTATCAAGTGTTAATGGGTTGCAAAGCCATTAACATGTGACACGACATAGGAAGTCACCAAACCATAGGCATTTTTCTGTAGTCGATTCACGACTGAGACACAAAAACACTGCTTGGTAAAAGAGTGGCCAAGAGTTGGGCTGCCCGGAAACCCATTAGATCTAACCTTTTGTTCTGCGGTCTAAGTATGTACACGATTAATGGTGCTTATGGTACCCTATTCGTGACACGATTTCTCGTATCATTCTTGTATCCATCATACCATTTGTAAACATTGTAATATGTGTAACATGTATTTCACCCCCGAAGTTATAAAACTGAAAACAGTTAAAAGAAAAGGGGGAGCATGAACTCACAACTTTGCATTCCTGTGCGTCGTAAACTTCACCGGATTTGCTTACTTACGTCGTAACCTATACGCGTTTTCTTAATGTTAGTCACTAGACTTGTATCGCACAAGTACAGTCACTCTCTTTTGTATTTGTATTGTTGTGTTAAAAATATTTCATATTTTTAACTACGTATCTTACTTATATTATTTCCTCTAAAATAAATATAAGTCTTTTGTGTTTTGCACTTCGCACCCGAATTATGTATCTTGTATTTTGTATGTGTATTTTTATGTTTATACTCCTCACGAGTATTTAGTGTATTTTTAAGTCTTAATACGCTAGCACGTATAACACATACTATATACACTTAGCACAAAAGTTGGTGATAAAATAATATATATATTTTTCTCAAAAATATATACATACTTAATATCCATTTTTATTTTTGAAGAAGTCCTCATTTCTTATCACCAAAAATTAGGGAAACCTTGGTAATGCTTTTAAACACATTTTTAGGGAATAAGTTTCTCAAAAACTTATATTTTTCTAAGTGTCAAAATTTATAAAAATTTTGACAGAGTTTCCCCTAAAAATGGAGGTTTCCCATGTTTTCAAAACATGTGTTTATTTTCTTTTAAATCGTCAACAATTTCCTCATTCAACAATAAACAATATGCAACTAGTTTAAAATAGATATAATCGCAGAAATACATGAACTTGTGGTTTTTCCAAAATAGGTAGTATCTTTCCTTTATTTTTAGTGGATCTTTGTATAGATCAACTTCGTTTCTTGAAAGTCCCGTTTTTAAAGAAGTTACATCTTTACAACTTCCGGTCAACATTTACAAAATAGTTATTTTGTCGAAACTTTGTATTACACAAGTGTTTACACACTCGTGTGTTTGCTAAAATCATTCTTTTTCATGTAAGATCCGGCTTTAGAAAAATATGATTTCTTGGACACTTGGTCCTTTGAAGGTACCGCTTGTAGATCCGTAGATCTACTAGTTTTGAACACCATTTCATAAGTAAAATCGAATTTACACAAGTTCAAGTTTGATGTGTGGTAGAGTTTCATCACCTAACCCTTGTTACACTTAAACAAGCTTCATGTCATAATCCATGATCATGACCAATCCGGGTTAAACGATGATCCGAGCTACCACAACATAGATCGGGCCTAAATAACCACACAAATCAAATACTACATGATTTACACAACATATGTGCTTTTAACCACCATTTTTAGTGCTTTTAGTAGACATTTAAGCTTCAACTTGTATGTTTACGAGTTTTAATCGTTACAAATCATATTACCCACTTTAAAATAGTTCAAGAAGGTGATTTAAGCAACATACCACTAGCTCGAGGCTAGGGAAGAATCTAGACGCAAATAGGGTGGATAAAAGCAAGAGAGTGAGGTCCTTCGCCTTCCGCTTGCACCAAGCCCCCTTATCCGAGTTCCTTAACACTTGTATGAACTTGAAATGGCAAGATCAAAGTTCGACAATGGTTGTGTGTTCAAGGGGGTGTTCGGCCGAAGCCTTGAGAGAGAGAGAAGAGAAAGTGTGGGGTGGTGAAATGCTAAGTGAATGACCTTGTGTGTTTAGGTTATTACTTATAGACAATTAGGATGTGTATTACCCAAGAGATCATATGTCTAGATGATATTGAGCATTAGGATTATAATAATATTTTGGAGGACAAGGTATGTCCCCTAGATGGGGACGGTTTCTAAAGGGGGGGGTAGTTTGGTTCAAATCCAACTAATCACTAAATATTAGTTAGGTTAGTTTAGGTAGTTTAGGGATTAACCCGGTTACTAGTGTGTTGTGCTTTACAGTGGGTGTTAGGGTATTCGGGGACCCTAACTGGCTCAGAAAAAGAACAACTATGTTAATGACAATATTTTTATGTTCCGGGTAAAGTCCGGTTGTTCGGTTACATACCGATTCGTTAAAGTGCTAAATTGCACCTTTTAGTGTTTAATAAGTATCTTTTCATAATACTATCGATTCCCAACACTTAGGGAAATATTCTGGATGATAAAACGACATTTCTGCATAATATTTATATGTCTAAATGCTGATTTATTGCTGAATTTTATAAATTCTGCACTTAAAGTGCACTTTCGGGTGCTTTTTAGTGCTAAATTTTGCTTTCGCATTGCATATGTATTAAACCCTTGTATACACTCTTGGGTTTTAACGCATTCTTGTTGTCGGACCTACACCTAGGCTCCAATTTTATTGTCTGACTGCTTTCTGCAGTTCTGTTGACACAGTGTGTCTTACCGGTGAGTTTACTAGTATTTCTGACGCAACGCTCTTGTTTATGCATAAAGCAATATTTTGTAGTATACAACATGCATGAATTCACTTGTTTAGTATGTAATTAGACATGGCTGACAATTAAGCACATAATTGCAGTCATTAAGCAATAATTAATGTGTACGGAAATTACCGGTTTGGGCCAGTTGTCACACGTGACCTGATCTAACAATTCTAGTACAAGACTCGATACAAGACGAAGTCGACAGACGCATGCACCAACACTTTTTTTCTTTTACATTCAGCTGTCTGCTGAAATTTGTTTCACCTGTGATAGCTATGGAAGATGATTGAACTGGAACAACTTCTTTTAATGGCACCCTTGAAGTGTCTGGCTTTGGGATATTTTGTCGCAACCCCCGTCCCCTATTTACCAGGGAACGGGCGGTCGCGGCCAGTTTCAGTGGTATCGGTGTTTATCAGTTTGGCAGCGGAAATTACATCAGGACCGTAGTTATGAAATATTTTATCAGAGTAAAATACCACACTTTTATAATGTTAAGCACATGGGGCATTCCCAAGTTTCAAGTACACACATTTTTATAGAGATAAACCCTATTTTATTTAAATAAAGTATCTCTTTATTTTAGGTAACGTTATAGCCACTTTTCCAAGCCTTCAGTGTTGTCCTGCTGGCTTATATTTGGCTTTCACATTTGGTTACCTGAAACGCGTTTAAAAACATTTTGTCAGTGGGAAAAACTGGTGAGTAAATCCCAGTTTAATCAAGGTAAATAAAACCATTTACAGTATTGAGGGTGGTCGCGCAATTACATTTGTTTCCATCTACTTTAATTACCACCCACGGTACTGTCAACCCGACTTGTGGTCATGTTACTACTCACAGTGTAGTAACAAATTTTGTATACAAAACCCCAACATACAGACGATAATTGTAGAATACAAATACTCAATCACTGTTTAATATAATGTAAAACATTTGAGGTTTTGTAAAAACAGTTTGCAAAAGGGAGGATTAATTACATTGCTGACTTAGGGTTTTCTTTAAGGATTCCCTGATAATTATCTATTAATTACACAAATGAATACGCGTTAGTATAATAACCCAATATTTACATTAGTAATACCCTCCCCGAGACGGCATTCCAACGACTACGTCGGGCATAACCTCTACAGCCGTTACGGAACCCTAGATCAATCGGGCAGCGTATCTAATACGTAACCGGGGGTTATGATACTTACAATGAGGCAGAACATCATTAATTAGGGGGGGGGGTATAATGCCCAGGTATAGCTTATACTATTCAGAAATTGAGAGAGAAAATTGTGTGTGAGCGATCGGAATGAACAGCCGATGCTCTCAATTTATAGGGCTGATCAGACAAGGCGTCGCGCCCTACGACGGAGACACAGGAGGGCTTCACGGCCCGCGAGGCCAGCTAGGGTAGGCCCTAGCTTGGCTGACTCGGACACTAGACTCGACACGGTTGCGACACGTGGTGGCAACGGAGGTGTCCTGGTGGCATAGCTTACTGCGGCCCGCGACAGAGGTAGCTAGGGGCGTCGCGCCCCGCGAGCACCTCTGAAGTTTTGTTTTTATTTAATTTTTGTAAAATTAAAGGTATTCGGGACCGGTTTTCATATACGGGGTGTATTTTAGGACATATAGGGACATTTTAAATATAATAAGGGTGTCGGAAATATTTTAGGAGGGTTGTTATATATTTGTTGGAGGACCCATGAGTAATTTTGGCTTACTGGGAGGAGGACCCATGGGATGCTTCTGTTTTTGTGTTGTTGGAGTTTCTGATTGTCTGGTTGGATCTTATTGAGTGACTTCTGGTTGTTTGAATTTTTGTTGAGGAGTTTCTGTCACTCCTGCATGTTTTTCTTGTGGAATTGGAGCTTTCAGTTCATGAAAATCAACTTTTGCCAGTCTGGCAACATTGTACTGCAACCTCTTTACCAATAGATGAACATCAGCAAGAGTTTGAGCATTTGTCTCTTCTTGTTTCTTCATTCTCTGAAATTCCAGTTTATTTTGATCTTTCTGTGCAGACAATTCCACCATCAGCTTCTCAAAAGCCTCAGCCATGCTGTTGTTGTTTGCTCTGAGGAACTGAATTTCTTCAAGGATTCTTCCAGAACTTGAGCTTTCCCCTGCACTTGCAACCTCAGCCATCTGTTTCTTGATTTCATGCAGTTCTTTGAGAGCTTTCTTGAATTCTGATGAACTCTCTCTGTTTTCTGATGACTCCTGTAGTTTGTTGAGAGCTGCAGTGTTGTCTTCTGTTTGTTTCTGTACAACTTTGACAGTTTCTTATAAGGCTTTAATGTCTGTCTTTTGATTTCTGATCTCTTCTAGTATTAGATCAAGCTTTTATTCTGTTGCTGATTTCCCAGTACAAACAACTGTTAAATCATCAAGTTCTTTGTGCAGTTATTCAGTTGACATAGATTGCTGATCTTGGGTAACAGGAGGAACTGTAGGATCGTTTTGTGACCCAAACGAGTCGTTCAGAAGAGATTTAATCCGTTTCAGAGGCGGAAACTAAGAAACGAATGTAAAAACAGCTTGAATATCACTTTAAAGATCTTGTATATTGATTTAACACTGATTACATGCAGAAAATATACCGGCAGCACTTCGGTATCGATTACAAAGCTCTGGTCTGGTCCCTTCAAATGACAACATGACATGCCTATTTATACTAAATGCTTGTTAGGTTGAAATGACACACACATGTTCAAGCTACCAGACATGTTCAAGCTATCAGACACGTTCAAGCTACCAGACACGTTCAAGCTACCAGACACGTTCAAGCTATCAGACATGTTCAAGCTACCAGACATGTTCAAGCTATCAGACATCTCAAGCTACCAGACATCTCAAGCTATCAGACATTGCCACCCAGACTCGATATAAGACGAAGACGACAGATGTATGCACCAACAGACTCCCCCTCAGATGTTGACGAGTCTTAAGTGTCGAGTCTTTTCAATCTTCGGTCTTTATTAGTCTGAATGCTCTCTGAAATATCTCAAAGTGTAAGCATCCTCAAACTTTATCTCCTTCTTCTCTTCAGCATCAATAGACTCTTCACGAACAATCTCTACTCAGATGTCTTCAGACTCCCCCTTTCGATATGCTGGGATCGCAGTCTGGCATGTTGAAATCACAAAGTCTTCAGGTATCGGAACCTGGCTTTCTATCATTCAAATAACCTGCACACTCTCTACCCAAAAATAAATTTTCTGATAACTACTTGTAGAGCATATTTTAAAATGATTCAACATTAATAGTCTCTGATGAACCACTTGCAGAAATATCATTTTTATTTCAAAGAACTTCAAACAAATACTTTCCCAAACCTGTTCGTCATGTCTAGCACTCGGAATTTTGAAAATTAGCTCTCCAACACCAGTTGTCGAAAATCTTTTTGAATTTTTCAAAATTTATGCTAAAACACACTAAAATCTTTTTGGATTTTTCAATGTAATGAAATGCAGTAAAGAAATATTTACAGACAATATTTTTGTGAGCTTGTGTAAGAGGATCATATCAGTTTATGAGACAAATCACCAACACCGTTAAGCTTCATTTCATTTTAAGTTCTAAACGATTCACTTAGATTGTCAGTATACTGATCCACTTAAATTCTCACACAAAATTCAACTGTTTCGATATACGATATTAATGTCTTAATCACTTAAACTCAATCGCGTGTCCCACCTCAGAATATACTCCCGTATCCAGATCCCAATATTCAGTCTTACAGGTGAGTATACCACAGATGATATCTGTAAGGGGTTATAAATTATGAAGAATCATGAGAGCTCAGGTCAGAACTACCGTTCAGCAGAGAGATCATGACTCAACTTTTGGGTGTGTCCCTTTAGAGAATCTTTTTTACAACAGCAATGACTATCAATTTTATTGTTTCATCAATTTGCTGAGGGCGGCTCTGTATTTCAAGCATGCAAAAGGTATTATTCGAGGACTAGGTTAGAACTTCCATTCAGCAGAAGTCCCGGAATAATACCCCAGATATCACTGAGTATAAATACCTAGTATCTCAGAAAGAGGAATCTTTCAAACAAGATTTCGGGGGTTACCCATATATCCGAGAGATGTTACCCACGATATAAGCAAGTTTGAATTTAGGTTTATATCTCGTCACAATCTACTAAATGTGCAAAAACCTACTGGCACATCATCAGTGAGACCGTTTATCACTTTTGACTTTCCAATTCTTTAGCATGTTGTGATAGTCCACTGATGTACTATCATTTCCTCTTTTATACAACAAAACTTATTTTTCATTTTTTATCATGTTTTTGGCTTTTTCAAATTTTCAAATGTTTTTGGATTTTCTGAAATTTTTACTCCCCCTAAAATGCAAACACATTTTAGGAAATTTGAACATAAACTGTACAATAAAGTGACAACTGATATCAAATTGCTTCAATTCGCCATCCTCTTGGCATAAACAATTAGAACTCCCCCTCACAACAAACTATTTTCCCATTGATTTCAAAACACTTAAGTTTGTTTTAATCAAATGGTTTTTCCGGAAAATAAGATTGTTTTTACCATTTGTAAATATATCAGTAATAAATTCAGGGATGTGGTTCATCATCTTGTCTCTCAATCACTTATAGGAAAATGCAAGTACAAATTAATGTCCTTGATTTACCATATGCAAGTATGCTCAACCAAAACTTCTAACCACTTGTACAACAAACACAAACAAACCTTTTACCGTTTGTATGATGACATTACCGAATAAATTCTCAAGAAAGATGCCGATTCATGCTCCACACTTACCAACCTGGGAGCTCCGGCAAGTCAGGTTTTTCATTTAAACAGATTCACCCAAGCCTGACGGTCCTTGGGTGCTTTTGAATTCTTGTTCAACAATGATGGAAAATTTGCATCATCCATTGTTAGACCAGAATTCTCATTTTTTACCTCAACACATGGCTCTTCTGGCTTTATCATACCAGAATCATTGCCTGAATGTGGCTTGTCTGACTTTGATGAGCCAGATTCATCGCCGACATGTGGCTCCTTTGTTTCCAAAGAAACAAATTCATCGCCGACTTTTATTGGAACCCAATCCACTCTAGATTTAGGTTTTCCAAATTCATCAACTTGTGACATAAATGACTTTTCACAGTTTCTTTTATATTCAAAAACTTTGATAAAAGTTTTGTCTGAAAAATTAACTTTCTTTGATTGTTTATCAGTTTGATTAGTCATTTTTTCTTTCGTTACTCTCTCTTTTGTCCTCAGATTTGTATCTGATGAATTCGTTTTGCCTGACTGATCATTTAAGCAAATCGATTCATCAGAACTTTTATCTGAATTACCAATTGTACCCGAGGACAAAATCCTTTCGAGATACTCTCTCGCTTTCTTCCTCTTCTTCCTCAGTCTGTCTTTTTGCCCCTGAGAAAGCTTCACTTTCTTTTCTTGAACTTTATATTCTTGAACCTTCTGTTCTTTGGGCTTGACATTGACTGGTTTCTTCACCTGCTTCTGAGATTCAGCCCTCGATCTTCTCATTGATCTCATTGAGCAATCTCTAGCAATATGACCAATGATGTTGTAGTTAAAGCATCTCCTCGTCTCAAACCACTGATTTTGGCAGTTAACAGCAATGTGTCCTCGAACACCACAGTTGTAACACACTCTGTTATCGTACCATTCACCACTATCACACCACACACTCAGATCATAGCATTGTTTGGCTTTGTGGTAATCATCACTCCTCCTGAAAGCTGGATTTGGCCTTTGAGCTCTGTGGTCCGACCTGCACCACTCATTACCAATAATTTTTGAATTTTCATTTTTTACTTTTTGTAATTTTTGATTGCGATTGGATGATTGATCTGATGAACTTTTATTTTCTTTTTGAACATTTTTCAAAATTTTCTCTTTTTGTTTTTGTTCCACTTTCTTCTTCAAAGGTTTTTGCTTAGAGCATTCTCCCTTTTCAGTTGATTGAGGAACAGTTTCTTGAAACTTTTCTTTTAACTTCAAAAATAAATTCTTTTTCTTTATTTTTTCATTTTCATCATCAGATTTCTCATCGCAATCTTCAACTTTGACTTTGTCAAAGTTTGTGACATCGTCACTTATTGGAACTGAATTAACTGGTTTAGGACAGGGAATAGCTGAAGTATTCACAAAAACCTTCAACTTTTCTTCCCATTCCTTGATTTTCTTTTGAGCACACTCTACTTCCTTTTCAAGTCGAATAATCTTTTCAAGATGAGAATTGATTGCAATTTGTTTTTCAAGATTGTTTTTACCAAACAAATCTCTCTCATCTTCTAAAATTTTTATTTGACTTTGAAAATCTTTCTCAATTTTTACTTTTTCATTTTCTAAATGTTGTATTTGATTTTTCAAAACATTTTCTGATTTTTTAAGATTTTTGTTTTCTAATGACAAACTCTCTACATTCTTCAAGAGTTTGTCATTTTCAGATGTCAACTTCTCACAATTTTTCAGCAAAATAAGAATCTGGTTAATATCAGCTTGCTTCTCATCCTTCAACTTTTTGACTTCCAATGTCAAACTTTCCTCATCTTTCAAGAGTTTGTCATTATCAGCCTTAAAGTTGTCACATTTAGAGCACATTGATTCTGAACTTGAAGATCCAAGCTTCACAGATTCTTCATTCTTTGTAACTTGCTCTGTCTCTGTTTTGTATGTTCCTGCACAAAAGATTTTAACGAAATCAAGAAGATTTGCATTCTCATCAATATAACAACCCCTCTTAATATCATATTTCATAACATCTTTTGCATTAAGACACACACAGACTCTTTTGTTCAGTTCTACAACCACATCCAAACTTAATTTTTTCAAATTATTTTCTATCCTATTCAACAACTCTTTCTTTTTCTCTTCATTATCATATCTATGTGTTGTAAGTTTACTGATGAATTCACTTAAAGATAATTTTGAAAAACTAGAATTCTTTCTTAGATTTTCCAAAAAATCATTCCATTCAGCTGGTAATCCATTAGCAAACTTTGATACTATTTCAGCTTCTGATATCACTATCTTGTTTTCTTTCAAATGGTCAATCAAACAATCAAATCTCTTCTCCAACTCATCTAATTTCTCATCTTTCTTACACAGAAAACATTCGAACCGGTTAACCCAAACATTCTTGGACAAACCTTGATAATGACTACTGAAATACCCTCGATACCAATCATTTAACCTTTCAAGATCATGATTTTCCGTCTCATCAAACATTTTCGTCATATTTCCAACAGTCCCGACAAATTTCACTCAAAACACACTTTCAATTATTCCGAGTATGAAGTGGGCTGCACTAAACAATGACTTGGCCGATGATGATTACATGCAATTGCAAATCTCAATCCCACTAAACGGACACTTTTCAAAGTATCAAGATAATATGATTGGGCCTTCACTGATTTGGTCAATGATAATGAAACTTGGGCCGAGAACACTTAGACAAACAATTCACTTCTATTGGGCCTCAAACCTTTAGAACATATGTGTCAGACACTTTTCATCTTTAAGTTCCCATTGGACCTCCCAATTAAACCAATTTTCAATGTCTAGAATTTCTCAAATCGCATGCAATCGACCTGCAAACTATAACTTGATTATATATTTTTTTTTAACTTCACGTGACTTTGGCAATCTCAAACAACCTTTTTGTAACTGGCCAACAATTTTTAATAATGATCACATGCAAACCGACAACCTTCTATAATGTTTCACACAATTCGATACATTTTTCACATGAAAAACAATTCAAGCGGTCATCGTTTTTCAAGCTGTCAGACGATGTATTTTCAAGCGAGCGGCAGTTTCAAGCGAACAAGGTTGATTTTTTCAAGCTGCCAGTCAATTTCTAGCGAGCAATGTTTTCAAGCTGTCACACGATGTTATGTTCGCTTGAAATGTTGATGACGTCAGCAATTTCGAACCAATTTCAAGCTAGCAGACCGATTTGAACCAGATTTAATTCGATTTTAATGCTGAAACTTTCCAGGTTTTATTAATACATGATTACGCACAATATGTGAAAGTTTGAGCCGTTTTTATTCGTGAAAAAATTTCAAATTTGTAAAAGAATGGTGTAAAAATTAGAAAAAGTGATGAAAACAGGCTGTTTTGGCAAGATCACTTCCTCCTGAGCTCTGATACCACTTGTAGGATCGTTTTGTGACCCAAACGAGTCGTTCAGAAGAGATTTAATCCGTTTCAGAGGCGGAAACTAAGAAACGAATGTAAAAACAGCTTGAATATCACTTTAAAGATCTTGTATATTGATTTAACACTGATTACATGCAGAAAATATACCGGCAGCACTTCGGTATCGATTACAAGGCTCTGGTCTGGTCCCTTCAAATGACAACATGACATGCCTATTTATACTAAATGCTTGTTAGGTTGAAATGACACACACATGTTCAAGCTACCAGACATGTTCAAGCTATCAGACACGTTCAAGCTACCAGACACGTTCAAGCTACCAGACACGTTCAAGCTATCAGACATGTTCAAGCTACCAGACATGTTCAAGCTATCAGACATCTCAAGCTACCAGACATCTCAAGCTATCAGACATTGCCACCCAGACTCGATATAAGACGAAGACGACAGATGTATGCACCAACAGGAACAACAGATGTTCCACCTCTAACACCAGCAGAAAACACATTCTCTGGTGTTCTGAGGTTAAGAGGATTGAAATATTCAATTTTCTCTATACCCTCACCAGAAAATTGAAACTCATTCAAATTCTAGTTTTCCTCATATCCTTGAACCTTTTCAGGTTCTCCATGAGTTGTTGAGAAACTCTTAATTTTCTCAACCAGGTGTCCTTGATCAGTAGACTGATCTCCACCTGTTGCCACCACATTCTCCTCCTCAGAATCTGATTCAAAGAATGGGTCTTTGGTTTTACTCACATCTTGTCTTTCAGAAATAGTGCCTCTATGTGAAATTTCATAATTTCCTTGAATTGACTCATCAGAATCACTCTCAGAATTATGAACAATATTAAGTTTAGAGTGTTGTGCACCTGTTTCTCCTATATGTGAGATGTCTGCATGATGTTTTTCTGCCACAGGACTCATGTTCACATCTTTATCAGCTTGATGAGGTTCTGATTTGTCCTGCTGCTCCATTCTTGGTGTGCTTGACTCTTGTGCATCATGCTCCATAGGAGACACACTATCAAAAACTTCTTTGTTCTCTGGCTTCTTGCTTAACATCCTTAGGTATTCTGTTCTGTAAGGTGAATCTTCTGGTATCAATTCATCATTCTTTCTGATAGAACAGACACATCATAATCTGACTTCCAAGACCCTACAGCTGTCCAAGGTCTCATGATTTCTGTACTCCACATATTTTCTGATGCTGGAATTTCTAGGTTCCTTTCAGAAAATGCATTAGAAATTATGACTGACAGAAGTCTGGGAAAAGGTAGATGTGAATCTATCCTTCCAGTGTTAGTTAGAATTGATCTTCTGATCAGATTAAATATTTATGTTCCAAAATCAATATTCAACACACTAATGAGGCTGAACATGATTGTCAGAACATTCATATTTATCTGATCTGTACCTCCAATTTTTTATTATAAACACTTGTTCGGAATTTCCATTAACACTTTCCAGAAGGCAGGTAGCTGATTCCTCTTGAATTCACTGATTTTTGAGATCTTTGTCTTGTAACCCATTACTGCATCAAGTAGTGAAAAAATATCTTCCTTTTTCTGGTGCTTCTTCATAGCTTGGCTTAAGGGTAGTTCCAAACATTCCCTTATTTTCTCTGGTGAAATTGTAATGAAGATGTGACAACTCGTATTTTAAGAACCTTTCATTGTGCTTTAATGTAACTTGTATGAACATACGTGATTAATTGATGTGTTTGATTACAATGAATGTTATAATTTTATATGTTATGTGTTACATAGTTGTAATGTGAATAAGTAAGTTTAAACACATAAACAATTGGGCCAACTCCACTCGTCTTGAACCCGTGGCCCAAGGGTAACCCAAGGATGGGTTCGGCCCATTTCCTTTATGCGCATAACAACATGGGGGGTGGGTGTTTACCTCTCATAATCTTGCAAAACATAAACACACACTAAACCCTATCTTTCTCTCCTCTTTACTCAAACCCGACGGCAGCCCCTCCCACTCGAAGTTCTCCTATCTCGATCGAACTAGTCTCTTTGATTTCCGGTTAGTGTTACACTCTTAATGATTATCATGATCTCGATTTGCTATGATTTTTATATATGAAAACTAGGGTTCATGGATAGTGTGATCATGAAGTTTGATTTAGATTTACATATGATGAAATTGTTTGTGTGATGATTGAATCATAGGTTATGAGAAACAAGTATGATTGATATACATGAATTTAGATGATGATAACCGCAGGACTTAATATGCTTTGGATGTTGGAATAGAGTTTATGTTATTGAAAGTTGTGATTCGTGAATATAGGTAGTGTTTTATTGTTGGTTTGATGTTATGCAAGAACAAGGGATTTCATGTTAATGTTCGAAATTCTTAGGAGGATAGGCTGGTTGAATGGTTTGAATGCCAAATTATTAGTGATGATTCTTGATTAAGGGAATGATTAGGAAACATAAGAATTGATAAGTGATTCCTCAATTTGATTAAATAAATGAAAAATAGAAACTGTTTGGATGATTGTAACCGATTGACATGATTTACGGCCAAAAATATAACTAGTCGCACAAGACCAACTGAGTCGCACAAGACCAAACGAGTCGCACAAGTAGACTTTTGGGCTAACTGTAGGTTAAATCGCATAAGGTAATGGGCCAGGGATAAATCAGTCGTACAAGCTGTTGGGTCTCGGCCCAGTACTAATAGCACAATCGGGTGGCAGTCGCACAAGCCATTTGGGCTTTGTGCACAGTTGGGCTTTGGGTGTCATTTGGATCGCACAAGGTTAATCGAGTCGCACAAGACATGTGGGCCGAATGTTTGGGCTGCACATGGATTTGTTTAATGTTACGAACTGTTATGAAGAACGTGATATTAGACTTGCATGCTAGATCAAATATTGCTGAATGACTTCATGATGCTATGTGTGTTATTACGTGCTATGTGACGTTGTCTGTTAAACACATGAATGATAGTGAACGAAACTGATTAAGATTGATAACCACGTTAGGACGTGGTTGATCAACTGTGAATGAGTAATTTCATTACCGAGCAATCCAAGGTGAGTTCATTCCTCTTGAGCATGCGTCCCAGTGGGTGGGACAATCATTGGGTACTCTTGAGAGGAGTAAGTCATTTGGGTAAAACTGGGATGTTGGATAATACACTCACTCATATCACCATTAAGTCCCATCTTGTTTGTTACCTGAGAGGTAACGGGGTATTATTTGGTAGCGCTATCTAGGTTTGGCACCCTCACCCCGTACCTGAGAGGATGGGTGTGAACTAATGACCCAGTCATGCCCAATGCTTTGATAGGGGCATTGGGGAAAGGGAAAAAATAGTCTGGAGCCATC
The DNA here is from genome assembly GCA_030545235.1 of Helianthus tuberosus. NCBI lineage: Eukaryota > Viridiplantae > Streptophyta > Magnoliopsida > Asterales > Asteraceae > Helianthus > Helianthus tuberosus. The sequence goes on from CM060448.1 coordinate 104,815,989, forward strand.
TTGTACGGTATCGAGTTATTATCAACATTATTATCAATGAACTAAACTAAACACTTGGTAACCAACGTTTTCGTAAAACTATGAACTCACCAGCATTGTCTGATACACTTGTTGCATGCTCGCAGATCGTTAGGTACTTTGGACAAGGAGCTTGCTATCTAGATGGCTGGAGTGGTCATGGGTCGTACTGCTTGGATATACAAGACTTGTTTACTGATTTCACATATAATGGTTTTCGAAACATTTGAATAGTGTTTTACTATTTGCTTCCGCTGAACATACTAAACGTGGATTAGGTTATGAATGTTTTATCATGTTAATTGGAAACTTGTTTTATAACTTGATCTTGGTTCAATGTGATTGGTGGTTAGATCCTGGTACGTCACACCCCTAGCGGGGTTTCCGCATGTGGTATTTTGGGGGTGTGACAGAAGATATCTCCCCACACATGTGTTGTAAGCTCGATTTGATTTGAGAGTTTGAGTGTTTTTACAACTTGTTGTATAAGTTTTTCTGGTACTACTATGGTCTTTATGAGAGCTTGAGCTATAGGGCATCTGATCTGAAATTCAATTAGGATTTGACACTTTGTATCATATTCTTTAATATTGTCGTTCATCGCTTCATTGTTGCTTTTTAATGGAAGAAATTCAGCTTCGGGGATTAGTGGAACATAGTGTTCAACTGGTGGCATATTGATGTTGATAGTAGCCATTGAGAATTGAGGTTTTTGTTTCGGAAAAGGGTTTTAGGTTTTTGAGGTGAAAGGTTGAAGATGAAAGTCTCTGTGTTTGAATGAGGTATTTATAGTGTTTTTGAGACAGAGATCTTTTGAGTGTTTTTCGTGGGTTGTTTGTATTTAAGATGGTTTATGACACCTTAATGATGTTTTCAATCTGTTTAATAAACAACCGTATTTGAAGAACCTTTGGTTTATCTCTAATTTAATATAAATCTTTTTATTTGAAAATCAGAGATTCCAAGGATTTAGCAGATAAGCACTAATGTCCAACTTGCACCTTTTCTTCATGTGGGACCCCTTTTGTTGCAAAAAGGTCCAATAACTGCCCTTTTGAGATTATGTGTAACACCCCGAAAAATATAAAACATTATATTAGAATTATAAAGTATAAATAAACAAGAATTTACTAACTAGGAATTTTAACCTAGTTAGTTAATAGTCTAGAAATAACTTATAGTAGGTTAAAAAGCAACCAAATTTCATGTTGATCATAGTGGAGGGGTTTAAGTTGTTAAAATTGAAACTTGATTTTTATTAAACAAATAAAAAAAACCAAACACCCCATTTTGGGGGTCTAGTCGATCAGAACAACAGGGGGCGACACCCCACTTTCAAAAACCCTAGAATTCTACTAAAACTCTCAAATTGGAGGTGCAAATCTGGTCCAAACAAAAATCCGAGCTTAGAATCGTGATCCTCATCGCAAGAGGATTACAAGGTATGTAATATTTTGATAAATCTCTCAACTTGAAATTCTCATGAATTGGGAAAAATCTGAAATTATGATTGCATGTGTGTGTTATGATGAATTAGGAACAACTATAGTGTCTAGGGACAAACCCTAGACAAATACAAGTTGAAATCATATGAAATTTTAGCTAAACCTATGAACACCATTGTAGGTGATTAATGGGTTATGTGTAAATTGATGAACACTAGGATATTGGGTGTTAATCTTGTGTAAATTGACAATTTGGAAGTGATTTCAGAAATCTAGAAGCTAACAATCATGTAAAATGTTGATTGAGGTGAAATTAGGGCTAACTGATAAGCTAGAAACTTGTCATATAATCATGTGAAAAATCTGCCCTTAAGGTGTTTGTGAAAATGCCTCAAAGAAGGCTTAAAATAGAAATTTAAAGATTAAACGCATAATTATGATGTTTCGGTGTATTATGCGATGTAAGGTTTAAAGAGAGTTCTAAACATGTCTTGAATTGAACTCTATAGGAAAGGATACCGGAACGTCGAGTGGACAAGCCGGTGGTGATTTGCGGTTGAAGGGCGTACACTAAGGTATGTAACTTGATCCGTTACATTCGTTGAGTTATGAATAAACTATGCGTTATTGATAGAATTTATATTGATTATGGTTGGAATGTGAATTGATAGACTTAGTATAGTCAACGAACCAAATTGGTAGTCATCATAAGTGGATGGTTCCACAAGATGAGCCAATGGATCTATTAGTGTGAAAAATTGTAGTTTTAAATGTTCTAGTAGTCGATAATGGCGATAATAATCACAAAGGAATTAAACCATGAAATTGGTAAGAAATGCGGGTGATAATAAGCCCCGGATGTTGGGCATAAGGCGCCATAGGTTTATTAGTTAAATGGTAGTAAAATGTGTAAGGTTAGAATGGGTCGAATAATTACATAGTGACATATGGTCTTTCGGTCCGTAAATTAAATTTTGGGTAACAAATTTATAATAGTTATGTGGGTAATGAATTTACAGACATATAGGAAGAAAAATCACTTAAAACGGACTTACGAGTCAAAAGATATGGCCAAACGAAGTTAAAAACTGGATTTTCCGGAGCGGGCAGCAAATGCAGCTCACAAGACTTGATCTGCTGGAAAACGTGACCCCCCGCGCCACGTGGAAGGCCACCCAAAACACTCCGCGACACGCGGGAGGTCCTCGCGGCCCGCGTAAAACCTCTCGCGGGGCGCGAGCGACCTGGATCCGGATTTTTCATTTGTTTTCAAAAGTTTTGACCCTAGATTTCAATTATACATGTTTTAATATTTTCAAACCTAACCTTTGATGTGGTTTTGACATTAGGTCATGTTGGGGAACTTACGGATGGCGATCAAGCATATGATGAAGAACCGAACACTACATTTTGAAGCTTCCGCAACGTCTTAAATCTTTAGTACTTTTATGTATGGATTGTAAACACTTGTTAAACAACTTTTAAAATGTTTTAACTTAGTCATTAGTTGACTAAGGTTGATGTTACTTATGAATTTTGTTTATGAAAGTCATGTTACTTAAACAATATTTTATTAAAATGATATAACTTATTACTAAACTCAAGTGAAAATTTGACGGGTGTTACAAGTTGGTAATCAGAGCTTAAGGTTGTCAACAAAGTGTTTGGTTTAAGCTTGATCGATCATCCGGTAAGAATTAACTCATTATGTTAGTAGATTATGTCTTATGTAAGGAATGAGAAACGAATTGTTATGCATGGGAAGAGCATGTTAATACACTCAAACCCGGAAAGTGCACTAAATGTGAACGGTTAAAGCAAGTTAAGAACTTGGCTAAACCGAAACAAATGAAACAATGCCATAAATGAAATGTTTAACGTTTGATATAAACATTTCAGTTTCAAGATGTCGAAAGAGGGCAATAATGATCCGGTGCCGACAAGCACCGAACAATTGAAAGAAATGATTGCTGAGGAGGTAGGAAAGGCAATTGAGGGCAGTCTATCCGGGTTTATAGACAAGATCCAAAGCACAGTGTTGTCTCTCGTAGAAGAGCGAGTTAAAAGGTTGGAGGATACTGTCAACCTTAAGAAAGACAAAATGGGAGAACGTAAAGGGTGCTCATATAAGGAATTCATGGCGTGTAAACCGCCAATCTATAATGGGGAAGTCGACCCGATAATTTGCCAAAGATGGTTGGGCGACATTAAAGGAGTGTTTGAAAGGACCCATTGCGACGAAAGTGACTTCGTTGCTTACGGAACGGGTCAGTTAAGAGGACAAGCTAAGGATTGGTGGGATAACAAAAAGAATGAAATAGGGGCCGAAGCGGCAAGGACCATGACATGGGAAGAGTTTAAGACACCATTTCTTAAACATCATAGTCCCAAGGCGGTCATTAACAAAATCAAGGAAGATTTCATGCAACTTAGGCATAAGGGTGAAACCATAGACAAGATCACGGCGATGTTTATGGATAAGATGAAGTTTAGTAGTGAGTTGGTGATGAACGAAGAACAGAAAATATACTACTACTACAATATGTTGAGCGCTGAATATAGGGAGTTTATGACCCCTTCAAAATACGAGACCCTTACCGAAATCATTAATGTTGCTCGGGAACGGGAAATCGAGTTGAAGAAGCAAGTCGAAAGAGGTGAACGAAGGGCACATGATGTGAATCCAAGCCCGACAAAGAAAGCCCGAACTGGAGAATCGGGGAAGAAGGTAGATACTAAAGGTGGGTCGCCAAGTTGTAAGGTGTGCGGGAAGGGACACAAAGGGGAATGTCGGTTCAAAGACAAGCCATGCCCTATATGTAACAAGACGGGGCACACGGCCTCGCTATGCCCGGGAAAAGTCTCTGTTTGCTACAAATGTTATCAACCCGGCCACAAAAAGTCCGAATGTCCGGACTTAGTTGGAAAGAGAGATGTTAAAGAATCTCCAACAGAAGCTCCCAAAGCGAAGGCGAGGTCCTTCCAACTTACCGCGGCTGAAGCGAAGACAGAACCCGATGTGGTTTCAGGTATATTCACAATTAACTCGATTTTAGCACGTGTATTGTTTGATACGGGTGCGAATAAATCCTTCATTTCGCATGGATTTATTCGACATCCTTCATTTGTATTAATGAAATTACCTGTGCCCTTAGAAGTTGAAATAGGGGACAACAAAAGTTTTATAGTTTGTGATGTTTGTCGAGGCTGCAAATTAAGCATCGACGATGAGGAATACTTGATAGACCTAATCCCGATGTCAATGGGAGAATTTCAAGTAGTCGTTGGGATGGATTGGCTAGCCCAGCACCATGCAAAAGTCGTGTGTTTTCGTAAAGAGATAAAACTAACATCTCCGAGCGGAAAACACGTCACCATTTATGGCGAAAAGGGTGGAAACCCCATAGTGTGTTCAATGTTGAAAGCTCACAAGCTTATGAAGCGAGGATGCAAGGCGTTCATGATATACGGAAATGAGCCCGAGAAAGAGTCACGGAAGATTGAAGATGTACCGGTAGTACGAGATTATGGAGATGTGTTTCCGGAGGATTTACCGGGGATACCGCCTAAACGGGAAGTAGAGTTCGGGATCGAATTGATTCCGGGCACAAAACCCGTAGCAAAGGCCCCGTACCGACTCGCACCGTCGGAATTACAAGAGTTGATGTCCCAAATTCAAGACCTGCTTGACAAGGGATTCATAAGGCCGAGTGTGTCTCCTTGGGGCGCACCAGTATTGTTCGTGAGAAAGAAAGACGGGAGCATGCGCATGTGTATCGATTACCGGGAGTTAAACAAACTCACGGTAAAGAACCGATACCCGCTCCCGAGGATAGATGATTTATTCGACCAATTACAAGGTGCGAACTGGTTTTCAAAAATTGACCTTAGATCTGGGTATCACCAACTAAAGGTCAAAGAAGAAGATGTGCCGAAGACGGCTTTCCGCATGAGATACGGACATTACGAATTCCTCGTAATGTCATTTGGGCTAACAAATGCACCCGCGGCTTTCATGGACCTCATGAACCGGGTTTGCAAGTCAATGTTGGATAAGTGAAGCTGAACACGCACACCACTTGCAAGAAGTGTTAGAGACACTGAGACGAGAAAGGCTGTATGCGAAATTCTCTAAGTGTGCCTTTTGGTTACGAGAGGTACAATTTCTTGGCCACGTCATAAGTGCCGACGGAGTATTGGTGGATCCGTCAAAGATAGAGGTTGTGTCAAAATGGAATCCCCCGAGGAACCCTTCGGAAATTAGAAGCTTTTTGGGGCTTGCGGGATACTACAGGAGATTCATTCAAGATTTCTCCAAAATTGCGTCACCGCTAACAAAGCTAACCCAAAAGAAAGAAAAGTTCATTTGGGGTGTCGATCAATAAAAAGCGTTTCAAACGCTAAAAGAAAAGTTAACTCAAGCTCCGGTACTGACATTACCCGACGGAGTCGAAGATACGGTGGTTTATTCGGATGCTTCTCTATCGGGGCTCGGGTGCGTTTTGATGCAACGGGGCAAGGTGATAGCTTATGCCTCGAGGCAATTGAAGATACACGAGAAGAAATATCCCACGCATGATCTTGAGTTGGATGCGGTGGTATTTGCCTTAAAAATATGGAGGCATTACTTATATGGGGTAAAATGCACCATATTCACCGATCACAAGAGCTTAAAATACTTCTTCGATCAGGAGTTAAATATGCGACAAAGGCGATGGCTAGAAACGGTGAAAGACTTTGATTGTGAAATACATTATCACCCCGGAAAGGCTAATGTGGTGGCGGATGCTCTAAGCAGAAAAGCGGACTATGTCCCAATACGAGTAAGATCGATGCAACTCGTGGTGACCTCAGGTATACTTGAACGTATTCGAGAGGCGCAATGTGAAGCATTGAAAGAAGAGAATTGGAAGAAAGAAAGAATAATCGGTCAATTGAAAGATTTGTCGGATGGAAATAACGGGTTGAAGACTCGATCCGGAAGGATATGGGTCCCACATACTTGTGGAGTGAAGGCGCTTCTACTTAATGAAGCTCATAAATCCCGTTATTCAATTCATCCGGGTGTGACCAAGATGTACAATGATTTGAAACAAAATTATTGGTGGCCCGGAATGAAGAGGGATGTGGCGAAGTATGTGGAAAAATGCTTGACATGTTTACAAGTCAAGGCGGAGCACCAGAAACCATATGGCAAACTCCAACCGTTAGAAATTCCGGTTTAGAAATGGGAACATATTACAATGGACCTATTAACCAAGTTGCCTGTAGGATCGTGATCTGACCCGAACGAGTCGTTCAGAGGCGTTCAACTATGTTTCAGGTGCGGAATAACAAGAAACGAAGGTAGAGACAGCTTGCAATTCACTTAATCTACTGATTTTATTGATTTAACAATGTTTACAGCTCGTTCTTCACACCGGTAGCACTTCGGTGTGGAATTTTACAAAGTTACTAATGAGATCCTCTTATGGGGTATTTATAGTGTTGGTAGGTCCCCACATACGGACATGTACGTATAAGCGGACCTAACCAGATAGGTTCCCATATACGGACATGACACAAAAACGGACCTGACACATAAGCGGACCTCCTATGTCCATATAAGCGGACCTGACACATAAGCGGACCTCCTATGTCCGTATAAGCGGACCTCCTATCTAAAACACATATACTCTCCAGTTTTCTCGTAAAACGCGCCCTAATCTATATAATACAATGTATAACATGATCTAAGACGAAATCAACAGATGTAGTGCACCAACATTGCCTAAGACGAATCGTGGTTTCGATGCCATTTGGGTAGTGGTGGATAGATTGACGAAAAGTGCTCACTTCATTCCGATTCGTGAGACTTATACATCAGAAAAGATGTCAGAAGTTTACACCAACGAAATAATAGCACGTCATGGAGTGCCGGTATCCATCGTGTCTGATAGGGATACCCGGTTTACTTCGAATTTCTGGCGAGATTTCCAAGAGCAAATGGGAACCAAATTGTTCATTAGCACTGCATACCATCCTCAAACGGATGGATAGAGTGAAAGAACGATACAAACATTGGGGGATATGCTACGGGCGTGTATAATCGACTTTGGAGGAAGTTGGGATGTTCACCTACCGTTAGTTGAGTTTTCGTATAATAACAGCTACCAATCTAGTATTAAGATGGCACCGTACGAAATGCTTTATGGTAGGAAGTGTCGAACCCCGGTATGTTGGGGTGAAGTGGGTCCACGTGAACTCGCCCACCAAGATATAGTACGAGCCACGAATGAAAAGATCGATATAGTTCGGGCACACTTGAAAGCGGCTCAAGACAGGCAAAAGGCATATGCTGATAAAAGGAATAGGCCAATCGAATTCCAGGTTGGCGACATGGTCATGCTAAAAGTTTCCCCATGGAAGGGCGTTATTAGATTCAGAAAAAGGGGGAAGCTAAGCCCGAGGTTTATTGGGCCATTTAAAATCGTTGAAAAGGTCGGCAAGGTAGCTTACCGCCTTGAGCTACCGGAGGAACTAAGTGGAATTCATAGCACGTTTCACATGTCACAATTATGAAAGTGCCTGGCGGATGAAACAGCTTATATCCATTTCGATGATATCGAAGTGGATAATAGTCTGAATTATATTGTGAGGCCGGTGGAGATTTTAGATTGAAAGGTCAAATACTTACGAAATAGACAAATCGACCAAGTCAAAATCAAATGGGAGCATAGAAAAGGCTCGGACACTACGTGGGAGTCCGAGGAAGAGATGCGATGACTCTACCCTACATTATTTGGTACGTACTTCGGTTTCGGGGACGAAACCCTTTTTAAGGGGGTGGACTTGTAACACCCCGAAAAAATATAAAACTTTATATTAGAATTATAAAGTATAAATAAACAAGAATTTACAAACTAGGAATTTTAACCTAGTTAGTTAATAGTCTAGAAATAACTTATAGTAGGTTAAAAAGCAACCAAATTTCATGTTGATCATAGTGGAGGGGTTTAAGTTGTTAAAATTGAAACTTGATTTTTATTAAACAAATAAAAAACAAACCAAACACCCCATTTTGGGGGTCTGGTCGATCAGAACAACAGGGGGCGACACCCCACTTTCAAAAACCCTAGAATTCTACTAAAACTCTCAAATTGGAGGTGCAAATCTGGTCCAAACAAAAATCCGAGCTTAGAATCGTGATCCTCATCGCAAGAGGATTACAAGGCATGTAATATTTTGATAAATCTCTCAACTTGAAATTCTCATGAATTGGGAAAAATCTGAAATTATGATTGCATGTGTGTGTTATGATGAATTAGGAACAACTATAGTGTCTAGGGACAAACCCTAGACAAATACAAGTTGAAATCATATGAAATTTTAGCTAAACCTATGAACACCATTGTAGGTGATTAATGGGTTATATGTAAATTGATGAACACTAGGATATTGGGTGTTAATCTTGTGTAAATTGACAATTTGGAAGTGATTTCAGAAATCTAGAAGCTAACAATCATGTAAAATGTTGATTGAGGTGAAATTAGGGCTAAGTGATAAGCTAGAAACTTTTCATATAATCATGTGAAAAATCTGCCCTTAAGGTGTTTGTGAAAATGCCTCAAAGAAGGCTTAAAATAGAAATTTAAAGATTAAACGCATAATTATGATGTTTCGGTGTATTATGCGATGTAAGGTTTAAAGAGAGTTCTAAACATGTCTTGAATTGAACTCTATAGGAAAGGATACTGGAACGTCGAGTGGACAAGCCGGTGGTGATTTGCGGTTGAAGGGCGTACACTAAGGTATGTAACTTGATCCGTTACATTCGTTGAATTATTAATAAACTATGCGTTATTGATAGAATTTATATTGATTATGGTTGGAATGTGAATTGATAGACTTAGTATAGTCAACGAACCAAATTGGTAGTCATCATAAGTGGATGGTTCCACAAGATGAGCCAATGGATCTATTAGTGTGAAAAATTGTAGTTTTAAATGTTCTAGTAGTCGATAATGGCGATAATAATCACAAAGGCATTAAACCATGAAATTGGTAAGAAATGCGGGTGATAATAAGCCCCGGATATTGGGCATAAGGCGCCATAGGTTTATTAGTTAAATGGTAGTAAAATGTGTAAGGTTAGAATGGGTCGAATAATTACATAGTGACATATGGTCTTTCGGTCCGTAAATTAAATTTTGGGTAACAAATTTATAATAGTTATGTGGGTAATGAATTTACAGACATATAGGAAGAAAAATCACTTAAAACGGACTTACGAGTCAAAAGATATGGCCAAACGAAGTTAAAAACTGGATTTTCCGGAGCTGGCAGCAAATGCAGCTCACAAGACTTGATCTGCTGGAAAACGTGACCCCCCGCGCCACGCGGAAGGCCACCTGAAACACTCCGCGACACGCGGGAGGTCCTCGCGGCCCGCGTAAAACCTCTCACGGGGCGCGAGCGACCTGGATCCGGATTTTTTATTTGTTTTCAAAAGTTTTGACCCTAGATTTCAATTATACATGTTTTAATATTGTCAAAACTAACCTTTGATGTGGTTTTGACATTAGGTTATGTTGGGGAACTTACGGAGGGCGATCAAGCATATGATGAAGAACCGAACACTACATTTTGAAGCTTCCGCAACGTCTTAAATGTTTAGTACTTTTGTGTATGGGTTGTAAACACTTGTTAAACAACTTTTAAAATGTTTTAACTTAGTCATTAGTTGACTAAGGTTGATGTTACTTATGAACTTTGTTTATGAAAGTCATGTTACTTAAACAATATTTTATTAAAATGATATAACTTATTACTAAAATCAAGTGAAAATTTGACGGGTGTTACATTATGTATCTTCCCAAGTTTTCCCTTTTGATGTTATTTATCAGAAAAACTTTAAATAATCCTTTGAGAGTTGGATTTTCTTCATATTTCATCAGAATACATTTGATTCATATTTGAAGATTGAATCATCGTTTTTTTTAGATGAGAGGGAATAAGTAGAGTTTTGAAGATTTTTACTTACATAGCATTTCTGAACTTCACATCTCTGTTCTGATCTTCAATAGGTCATTTTGAGCAAGAGATTACAATTTGTTGCATTCCTTTTTTAAGGTAGATTTCCTAGAAAAAAAATTTAATTTTGAAAGAAACTTTTTGAGTAAAAATTTATTGCAAGTTTCTTTGAATCAGATTTAGAGCAGTGTTTCCTGATATTTCTTCTTATTTTCTGTTGATTTTATCAGATATTCTGGTTATTTTGAGAATGAACAGATTCTGATGATTTATTGGATTTTCTGGTATATCATCAGATTTTCTGATGTTTCACCAAATTTATCAGATTTCTTTTTGAGCTTCACCAGATTTCCCATGTTTTTATCATATATGCAGTTTTAGTTCCCCCTAGATCTATTGTGATGAAACAAATAAAGCAAAGATATACTATATTAAACACAACAAAAGAAAATACCACAAAACAGCAAGAAAAAGAAACAAAAACTATTCCTCCTTGAGCACATTGTAAATGCTCTTCACATACAACCAGAGGTAGGTTATATGACCACTGTGATTTGTTGAAGGGACAAGGGTTGGATCACTTATGTTCTCTTGTAGCACCATCTGGGCCCTTGGATACCAGCTCCTTACTCCTCTGAAGTCCAGCTGACTGGTAATCACCTTAGTCACAAAGCGAGGGTAGATCAGAAAAGGTTGACGGTGGTGCAAGTTTGCTTCTAAGTCTCTCATGAGAAACTTAGAAAAATTGTATGGTTTCTCTTGCACAACAGCATGAACCACCTCCATCATCCTATAGGACAGCTCGTTGAAGTGTCCAATTTTCTTAGAGAAGCAGACACTGAGCTGTGTTACCAAGTACTGGAAAGGTGGTATGAAACCAGACTTGCTGACCTACCTTGACACGTTGTATGTTTGATAGCCCATGTCCCTCAGAGTTTGTTCCACCATTTCCTTGTTTAGGAAGGTGTTTTCTTGATCATCACCCAACTTGAGGACTTCCCTGAGAGTTTCATCCTTTAGGGTGATTCTGACCCCCATAACCTCACTTTCTATCCACATAGTGGTACCACTGAAGATGATTACAGCATTCCACCAGAATTCTTTAAGGAGTTCTGGATAGATAGTGAGATATATGGATACGGTAAAGCCCAAGGGACTTCGCATGATCATGTTGTACACAAACTTGCAATCTTCCCATGCAGGACCTTCCAGATTAGACCTAAGTCTAAGGTTATGATGTTTGTGAAGAGGAAGAGGAAAGAGTGTTTGTCTTATTGTTTTTGGGGGAGCCATTCGAAAATATGAATTTTTTTTTTTTGATAAAGTGCTTTTGAAGAGAACATTGTTTGAGATGAAGAAAGTCTTTTTCAAGTTGTTAATATTTATAGATGAAAGTGATAGTTATGCCATAAATGTTATTAACAACCAAGAATTCTCTTTTCCATTTCAATCTCTTCATTTAAGACGATATCTGTTGCAGAGAATATCTGCCAGTCTTCGAAGCCTCATGTTGTGAGTAAGTATTGAATGACTAGGTGGCTACTTTCATAGCCCCTAATCATTTTTATGCCCCCGTGTCTCTCAAATTTCTTATGAAAGATGACGTTGCATGCATCGGAAGTATAAGAAAGATTCAATTTTCTGCAAAAATTTTCCATGTGACGGTTGATTTTCTTTTCTGTGACATTGAATTTATCTTAATGCATATTACTTTCCCCCTTTTTAATTATTTTTAATAAACAAAAGAAGAAAGAAAGAGAAAAAAATCAAAAAACAGACTATTCACAGTTATGAATTTATACACATGTGAGATATGCATGAAGATGGAAATTTCATAAAATTTTCTGATGATCAGTGATTATTCTGATGTTTCAACGAAGTTTTTGATGTTTTATCAGAATTTCTGATGATTTCATCAGATTTTCTGATACTTCTTCAGATTTTCTGATAAATCATCAGATTCATTGATGATTTATCAGATTCTTTGATATTCCATCAGATTGATGGATTTCTTTATCAGAAACCTGTTGATTATCAGAATTTTGTTGTTCATCAGTTTGGTTTTCAGTTTGTGGCATTTTGCTTTCTGAAAGATCTTCATCTTTTATGTTAACCATGCCAAGTTTGCTGATTAAAAAATTGTGTCTCATTTCATCAAGAGGTTTTATAAAGATATCAGCAATTTGGTTTTCTGTTGGAACAAAGTACATTTCTATGTTACCTTTTTCAACATGATCCTTTATTAAGTGATATCTGACATCTATGTGCTTGGTTCTAGAGTGATGAACAGGATTTTTTGTTATTGAAATTGCATTCTTTGAATCACATAGGATTGGTATCTTTGTCAGATTAACTCCATAATCTTTCAGCTGAGTTTGCATCCATAGCACTTGTGAACAGCAACTTGCTGCTGCTACATATTCTAATTCAGCTGTTGATGTTGCAACACAATTTTGTTTCTTACTTGCCCAACATACCAATTTTTCTCCTAAGATTTGACATGCACCAGATGTGCTTTTTCTGTCAATCTTGCACCCTGCATAATCTGGATCTGTATATGCAATTAGTTCAAGGTTTGTATCCTTAGGATACCAGAGACCAAGTTCTGATGTGCCTTTTAGATATTTGAAAACCCTTTTCACAGCTTTTAGGTGGGATTCTTTAGGATTGCATTGATATCTGGCCAGAAAGCATGTTGCAAACATAATATATGGTCTGCTTGCAGATAAGTATAGCAATGATCCTATCATCCCCCTATAGGTTTTAATATCTACATATATTCCTTGTTTATCAAAATCCAATTTGTTCCCTGTTGCCATGGGAGTTTTAGAAATTGAGCAATTTTCAAGTGAGTATTTGTGTAGAATTGTTTTCACGTACTTTGATTGACTCAAAAATATTCCATCAATTCTTTGTTTTACTTGAAAACCTAAGAAAAAGGTTAACTCACCCATCATGCTCATTTCAAAGTGGCTGGTCATTAACTTTTGAAACTTTTTTACAGAAAATTTCATTTGTTGATCCAAATATAATGTCATCAACATATATTTGGACTAAAAAAGTGTGACCTTTGTGTGTTTTGAGGAAAAGTGTTGTGTCAATAGGACCTTTTGTGAAGCCAGAATTGAGTAAGAAGTTTGAAAGTGTTTCATACCAGGCTATAGGAACTTGCTTCAAACCATACAAGGCTTTGTTTAATCTGTAAACATGATTTTGAAATTTTGGATCAACAAAGCCTTCAGGTTGATGCACATAAACTTCTTCCTCAATTCTACCATTCAGGAATGCAGATTTTACATCCATTTGATAAACTTTGAAGTCTTTGGATGCAGCATAAGCAAGAAAGATTCTCACTACTTCTAATTTGGCCACTGGTGCAAAGGTTTTATCATAGTCAATACCTTCTTGTTGACAATAACCTTTGACCACTAACCTTGCTTTATTCCTGGTGATTATGCCATTTTCATCTGATTTATTTCCGAATACCCATTTTGAGCCTATGACTGACTTGTCATTTGGCTTAGGTACCAGATCCCATACCTTGCTCTTTTAAAACTGATCAAGCTCTTCTTGCATTGCTTGTATCCAGTCTGAGTCATTTAGAGCTTCTTTGACAGACTTGGGTTCTATCTTACTTAAGAACCCAGCAAATGCACACTCATGTGCTGTTGCAGATCCTGTTCTTACACCATCTGCTGGATTGCCAATGATGTCAGAATGAACATGTCCTTTTATCCATCTTAACTTATTGTGAAAAGTTGTTGATTCGGATGGATTTGAAGTTTCCCCCGGAACAGTTGCCTCAGTTGTATGGAGTGTATCAAAATTTTGATTATCAGACATATTTTCATTGTTCTGATTCAATATTTCTGATGCACTATCCATTTGTTCTGCAGGGTTAGTACATCAGTTATCTATTGATTTGTTTGTAAGATATTTATCATGTTCTAAGAAATCTTCTATTATCATTTCAAAGAGATTTTCATAATTTTCTTGTTTATCAGAAAAGTTTATTTCCTTCATATATTCATCAGAAACTTCTATTTCTGATGAGTCATCAAAAGATACATATAGACTTTCTCTGATTGTCCTTGTGTTTAGAATAAAAATTCTATAAGCTTTTGAGGACAAAGAATAACCAAGAAAAATACCCTTTTCTGCTTTTCTATCAAATTTCTCAAGGCTTTCAAAATCATTGAAAACAAAACATTTACAACCAAATGTATGAAAAAATTTTACACTTGGAATTCTTCCATTGATAATGTTGTATGGTGTTTTGTTGAGCCTTTTGTTTATTACGGATCTGTTTTGGGTAAAACAAGCATTTGCTATTGCTTCTGCCCAAAAATGAGTGAGCATTTTAGCATGAGCAAGCATTGTTCTGGCAGCTTCCACTAAGGTTATATTTATCCTTTCTACCACTCCATTCTGTTGGGGTGTTCTGGGAGCAGAAAAGTCATGAGAGATTCCTTTGCTTACAACGAAGCTCTCAATTTTTGAATTTTTGAATTCTATTCCATTGTCTGATCTGATCCTTTTGACTGTTAATTTTAACAGATTTTCAATTTTTCTGATAAAATTAATGATCAGATCAGGAGTTTCACTTTTCTTCCTTAAAAATTCTACCCATGTGTATCTGGAAAAATCATCTACAATTACAAGTATGTATTTCTTTCCAGAAAAGCTTTCTGTACTTACGGGTCCACAAAGATCGATGTGTAAAAGTTCCAAATTTTGTGTTATAGAAGATTCAGAAATTGCCTTGTGTGAGCCTCTTTTGGATTTACCCATTTCACAAGCTTCACAAATTTTATCCTTCTTTGAGGATATGAAAGGTAATCCTTTTACTAGACCTTTGCTTGCTAATTTGCTTAAATTTTTAAAATTTAAGTGAGCTAACCTCTTGTGCCACAACCAACTACTACCTTTGTTAATTTTTGAAAATAAACATAATTTTGGATATTCATTTTCTTCTTTAAAATCAAAATAGTAGATAGATTGTCTTATTCTTTTTCCACTTAAATAAATTTTATTATCATCAATGCCAATTAGCAAGCATTTTTCTGGTAAAAAAGTTACCTGAAAACCTTTATCACAGAATTGACCATAACTCAGCAGATTGTATTTTAAGCCTTCTACATAGGCTACTTTCTCTATGGTCAAGCATCCATACCTTATGCATCCATATCCCATAATCCTCCCTTTTACTCCATTCTCAAAATTTATCATTTTACCCAGTTTTGAAACAAAGTTACTGAGTAAGCTCCTGTCCCCAGTCATGTGCTTGGAGCTTCCTTAATCGCAGTACCAGATCTGCTGCACATGATGGTCCTGAAATGGAAAAATTAGAGGGTTTTTGGTACCCAGACTTGCTTGGGCACTCTTTCTGGTGAGGTTTTAATCAGATTGTGTTCTCCTGATAGTCTTTCATCAGAATATTTGTTATATGCTGAGCCATAAACATATTTTTCACTTTTCTTTTGGAGATGATGTTGAACAAGCTTCAGTATGTCAACACACATACAAGATTCAGATTTTATTTCTTGTGATGGAATGAGTGGATAATTTTGAATCAATGAGTGAACTGCCTCTGGAATATTTAAAGAATTTTGTTTTGATTCACTCCTTTTTGCTTTAAAGTTAGCTTTTTCAAAGGAATACTCAGAACTGGTTGATTTGCATGATTCAGAATCAGATTCTGATGTTTGATTATCAGAAATCTGATGTGTTGCTTTCACAGAGATGGTGGGTTTAATTTCAGTTGTTTTCACATACCCTAAACCCTCTCCTTTGTTCTTTGGTGTGGACTCAATAAAGTTTATGAATTCCTTAGCTTGTTGAAAACCTCTTACATTAATTTCCTTATCATGAATTTTCTTGTAAAGATCTTTTCTTTCTTTTTCGTAAAATTCAATTTTAGCCCTGTGATCTAAACTTTCTTCTATTAGTAATTGGTTTTCAAGTATAATTTTATTCATAGTCCTTTGCAACTCATCAGATTTTTTACTATCTGATTTTTGTTTATCTTGCAGATTTAGAAAATCTGACATGAGCTTGTTTAGCTTGTGTTCAAGATCAAGATTATCTAAATTTACCTTTTGTCCTGACGTTTCTGGTAGTTCATCAGAAAGTGCCATAAGGCAGAAATTAGGCATCTCTTCTTCTTCTTCATCAGAAGAATCATCAGATAGCCATGTATCTGTCCCTGCAATCAAACTGACTTGTTGTTGCTTCTTCCAGCTTCTTCTCATAATAAGTAACATCTTTTAGTTTCTTGGTTTTGCATTATGATGCATAGTGACCCCTTTGTTTACATTTGTAACACACAACTTCAGCTGTTCCCTTATCCTTAGATCTACCTTCTTCCCTAGATCTTCCATCCATCCTCCCTCTGTCACTTTTCTGGTATCTTTGGCCTCCACCCCTCAATCTCTGCTCAAAGGTTTTAGTGAGCAGTGCAATTGCTTCAGCAAAAGCTGAAAATTTGATGATGTATCAGAAATTTCAAGATTTTGACTGTTTGATGATTGTGGATCATTGGTAGGTGTTCTTTGTGAGTTTGAGATTAAAGCTAATGACCCCCCTCTTTGAATGGATTCTTCAAATATTTCTTCTTCTCTGGGGATCAGAATGCTATATAAGTCATGAATACGCATATTACCTAGTTCTAAGGTTGAGGACAAAGTCATGGTTAGACTTCTCCATTCTCTAGGTAAGGCATCCAGAAATTTTATATTTCTTTCATCATTTGATTTAGTTATTCCAAATTTCTTTAGCTCATTCAAATTTTTTGTAAATCTTTGATATGTTTCATTTAATCTTTCATTTGGTAAACTTTTGAATCTCTCATATGAGGAAACAATGTTTGTTCTTATGTTTCTTTTCATCCTTTCTCCTCCTTCACAAAGATTTTCCAACTGATCCCATATTTCCTTAGCTGATGCACATGCATCAACTTGAGAAAATATGTCCTTAGGGATAGCCATTATTAAAAGTGACTTTGCCCTTTCATCTGCAGCCACCTTATCTTTGTCTTCTGGGCTCCAAAGTGTATCACTTTTGGGAGCCCGGGAGGCAGGGATTCCAGGTGATTGATCAGTTGCTGGAATAGCTGGTATTTCAGTCATTGGTTGTGGACCCCTTTCAATGGATTGAAACAGAGCTCGGTCATGACCATTATGGAAATTGGCCATCCTAATTTTCCATTGGGGGTATTCCTCTCTGACCAGAGTCGGAGGTTTAGACATTGAACCAATGTTAAAAGAATTATTCCATGTTTGAAAGCTGGCCATATTTAGAGAAAAGAAGATGAGCGATTGATCGTTTGAAAATGATTTATTCAATATGCTCTTATACCAATTGTTGTTCCCAGTTTGGACTTAAAAACTTCTTTTCACGTAATATGGCAAGTGATTTCAATAGATGTGAAAATAGTGTGCGGAAATAGAAATTAGACTTTCAAGAAACAAGACCTACAGAATTATCAAGTTTAAATCACTTTGAAACAAAATGGTTTACAAGGTGATTGTAAGATTATTATCTATTACAAATGAATACTTGAATTCTGAGGGTGAAAGGAGAATGGAGTTTGTAGTATGTATTGAATGCTAGGCTTAACTTATTGTTCTCTGCTTGATGAGCCTTCTATTTATAGACGGCTTGAATACATGAATAAGCATTTGTTTATTCATGTATATTCCCTGCAAAAAGTAGCTTCTTGACATATTCATTGAATCCAATAATCAAGTGGCCTTTGTCATCATGATATCCAATAATGTCAACTTGCTTCGGTTATTATGGCAGGAAAGAACTGATTTTTAGACAAGTGGGTTTTTTATCAGAATTTCTGATAAACCACTTCATTGGAGATTCTGGTGAACAACTCATCAGAAAATCTGATGATCAGAATTGTCAGAAACTGATGATATTTCATCAGAAATATCATCAGATCCATCAGAAAGACCTTTTCTGATAATCTTCTTCAGCTCTTGATCAACTTATGATACTTTAAAGTAGATATGGTTCTTTTCAGTTGTCCTGTCCGATATTCTTCTTGTTGTGATCTTCAGGACTTTTATCTTCTTCATAGATCAAGCTGAATCTAATTTTCTTCAATACTTACAAATAAAGTTTCCTAACAGACCCCTTGGTGGTGCATCTTCCTCCGGGTCCGGATCACCCGCACGAACCAACCTCCTTTGTTTTTTAGTCCAATGACTTGGGATTGCACCCTTGGCCAAATAATTAACATAGTGGGCATACCATGGTGCGATCAAAATGGGTAGAAGTTGCTCATCGGGGAACCTTTCATTGATTTCACTAGGATCATTAATTCCTTCTAACGGAATTCGGGACAAATGATCCGCCGCAACATTCTCATATCCTTTCTTGTCCCGAATTTCTAAGTCAAATTCTTGCAAAAGAAGCACCCAACGGATCAAACGAGGCTTCACGTCTTTTTTCTCCATCAAATATTGAACCGCGTTATGGTCCGAATAAACGATCACCTTGCTCCCCCATAGGTATGATCGAAACTTGTTCAAGGCATACACCACCGCTAATAATTCTTTTTCGGTTGTGGTGTAATTCAGTTGCGCCTCGGACAAAGTTTTGCTTGCATAATAAATAACTACCGGCTTCTTGTCGACTCTTTGACCCAAAACTGCTCCAATTGTTGTGTCGCTAGCATCACACATGATTTCAAATGGCTTTGACCAATCCGGCGGTTGCAAAATGGGAGCATTCACCAACTATTCCTTCAAAACATTGAAAGCTTCAAACATTCGTTAGTAAACTCAAAAGGGACATCTTTCAATAATAAATTACATAAAGGTTTGGTGATAACACTAAAACCTTTAATAAATCTTCTATAAAATCCCGCATGCCCCGAAAATGATCTCACCCCCTTAACATTCTTTGGTGGATATAAAGATGAGATTGCCAGGATTTTTGCTTTATCTACCTCCATCCACCGGTCTGAAATCACATGTCCCAACACAATACCCTCTTGAACCATGAAGTGACTTTTTTCCCAACTTATCACCAAGATTTTCTCGACACGCCTTTTTTTAAACTTTTTTCTAATTAATCGAGACAAGAGTCAAAACTTGGGCCAAAGATGGAAAAATCATCCATAAACACTTCAAGAGACTCCCCGACCATGTCCGAAAAAATACTCATCATACATCTTTGAAAAGTGGCAAGGGCGTTACATAATCCGAATGGCATTCGCCGAAAAGAAAATGTACCATACGGACATGTAAATGTGGTTTTGTGTTGGTCGTCTGGGTGGATTGCAATTTGGTTGTATCCCGAATACCCATCCAAAAAACAGTAATATTTTTTACCCGAAAGTTTTTCAATAATTTGGTCAATGAAGGGTAACGGGAAATGGTCCTTAGAGGTAGCAGCGTTCAATTTTCTATAATCTATGCAAACTCGCCACCCGGTGACCGATCGGGTGGCGATTTGCTCGCCTTGTTCATCTTTGATTACCTGGATGCCGACCTTTTTAGGCACTACCTGTGTCGGACTCACCCATGCACTGTCTGAATGGGATAAATGATCCCCGCATCCAACCACTTTATTACCTCTTTCTTCACAACTTCTCTCAAGTTTGGGCTCAACCTTCTTTGTGTTTCTCGGGTAGGCTTTGAATATTTATTGGTAATAATCTTGTGCATTACAATGGATGGACTAATACCTTTCAAGTCGGCTATCATCCATCCAATGGCCGCTTTATGAGCCTTTAACACCCGCAACAAGCCTTCTTCTTGAGCCACCTCCAAATTAGAGGCAATTATCACCGGTAAAGTGTCATTGTCCCCCAAAAATGCATATTTCAAGTGCTTTGGAAACTCCTTCAACACCACTTGTGGTGGACACTCTAACGAAGGCTTTGTACCCGAATCAATCTTCATCGGTGAATTCTCGATTTGGTGGGTCCATGGCGGTCTTCCTTCCTTGACCGCTAGAGCCTCTTGCTCCTTTTCTTCCATCCTTAATGCACACATATGTACCTGCAAAGAACAATCACAAACACACGGTTCCAACACATCTTCTTCGTATTCATGCGAGTCGTATCCGTCAATGATATCTGCTAAGAAACACTCATCGCCACTAAAAGAATTAGACACGTTAGTAAAAACATTTAATCTCATCTTTCTATTACCAAATGTCATGTCAACCGTACCATATCGACAATCAATTACGGCATGAGTGATGTTCAAAAATGGTCGACCCAAAATAACATTGTGTTGTTGAATTGGGTCCACGGATGAGTAGTCTAACACAAGAAAATCAACGGGATAATAAAATCCATCGACTTTCACAATAACATCCCGCACAATACCCCGGGGAAGCTTATGAGACAAATCGGCTAAAACAACCGTTGTCTCAACCCGATTCAATGGACCAAAATCGTATTGGTCATATAAGCCCCCCGGTAGAATACTTACTCCGGCTCCAAGATCAAGTAACGCCCTCGCCATTTGAAAATTTCCAACTTGAATATTAATAAGGGGCGTTCCCAGATCTTAAAGCTTAGGAGGAAGATCTCCCTTTCAAACCGCACTTACACGCTCAGTCAAATCAACCCGTTTAGGTACTTTTGTTGCCTCTTTTGGGTACACAATTCTTTTAAAAACTTTGCATAAGCGGGTACTTGTTTAATTGCTTCAAGTAATGGAAGATTTATTTTAACTTGTTTGAACACCTCCCACATTTCTTCCTTTTGAGGACCCCATTTTGAAATAAAATTATTTTTACCCAGATCCACTAAAGCCAAAGGAAATGGGTTTTTCAAAACTGGGTTTTTTAGAAGAAATTTTAGGTGTTTCATTCTCATCATAACTTTCTTGACCCATTATGTCCTCAACCACCCCATCAACCAAACCCAGTGAAGGGTTGGTTTTATACTCTTTCCCACTTCTCAAAACACTCACATGATTAATATTAGTGTTACGAGATGAAGTATGAGAAAGGTTTACCTTAGTTTCACTTGGTAACTGACCTTTACCTTTTTTTAAGTCCGCCACTTCGGTTGCAAGTTGACCCATTTGGGTGGTCAAAGATTGAATTGCTTTGTCACGGATCTCACCCTTTGGAATGCGAGCATCGTTCATTTGATTTCTCTTTTGCATTTCCGTTTGCATCGCCTTCAACATCTCCATCGCCTCGTTTCCACCCGAAGACCCACCATGCTCTTGACCCGTTTGGTATTGTCTTTGAAACCCTTGGTTGTTCCCTCCTCGATACCCACCTTGATTATTAAATGGTTGGCGTGGAACAAAGTTACCTTGACTTCCTTGAAAATTCGGGTTGGCTTGGTTTGATGGATTCCCATATCTAAAGTTCGGGTGGTTTCGTAACCCAGGGTGGTATGTATTTGAATTCATGTTTCCTACCACCCCCAACTTGACCTTGTAGTGCATTAACCTCCTCATATTGCCCTTCCACTCCTTGGCAATTTTCAGCCGCATGCCCCAATTCGTTGCAAAGTGCACAAACATCATAGATTTCGTTTGTGGTTTGTACATTTGCATCTTCCGCCGCATGCACTTGAGTTCGGGTAATGGCTGGTCGTGCTCTCCTTAACGATTGAGTTTCCTTTTCGATGTGACCGCCATTTGTTCCAAGAATGCCCAATCACCTTGCTCACAATTGGTACCGAATGTACCATTCGTGATAGACATTAAATCACGTGTATCCTCGGAACATAAACCCTCATGGAATGCATTCAACAACTCCCATAATTCAATACCATGATGTTGGCAATTTTTAAGCATTAAATTGAGTCGCTCAAATTCCTCATGGAACATCTCGCCGTGTTGTTGTTTGAAGCTTCTCAAGCTTCTCCTTGCATCATTCATCTTTTGGGCAGTAAAGAATTCCTCCAAAACGGTTTGTTGCATTTCTGCCCATGTGTAAATAGATGCCGAAGGTAAGGTGTAGAACCATTTTTTCGACTTGACTTCTAGCGAAAATTGAAAGAGTACCAACTTTACTTCATCCGATGAAAACCCTTGCCCACCGATAGTGTTACATATCGAATCATAAGCTTCCAAGTGAAAATAAGGCTCCTCCGTTGCTAGACCCTTATATTTTGGTAAACTTTGTAAAGAATTTGTTCTAACTTCAAAAGTCCTTCCCTGATTGTTTTGAGGAATGACTATTGGTGATGGGTTGTTAGTGATCACCGGCCTAAAGTGTGCCTCTATACCTCTCACGGGCTCTCGAATATGTCTTCGTGGCACGCCCAACCGAACTCTTGGACGTTCAGGACCCATCGGTCTTTGAACTTGTGGTCTTGGAGGTCTGAATTGTTGTAGAGGTGGTTGAAACCTTGGGCCCACATGTTGTTGTTGTTGAACTTGCCTTTGAATCGGTGGACCTTATGGTGGCAATTGTTGAGGTATAATTTATTGTACCACTTGTTGTTGAGGAACTCTACCATACCCTTGCATCCCTTGACTTTGACCTTGAACATACGTATACTCTCCTTGCTCTCCATCTCCTCCATACATGTACCCCTCTTCTTCATATCCCCCAAACTCTTCGTCATAACCATCATCAAACCCATCTTGTCTTACACCCGAAGTTTGTAGAAACTGCGGTTGTTGATATTGTGCTCCCGGTTGTAAAGGTGGTTGAAATGGAGTGGAATGAATTATAGATGGACCGGGTTGAAATAAACCAGGTGGTGGTATTTGTTGTGATGATGATGATGATGATTGCCCGAAAGTTGGGAAAAATGATGAAAATGATGGAACAGCAGATGATGTAGAAGTGTAGCTAAAAGAGTATTTGAGTTGAGTATTTTCGGGTAATGTGGTGTTGGTCGATTTCATTTCGGGTGTGGATGTAGGAATGGTAGTATTTGGTGAAGGTGTGGATGGTGTAGGTTGACCCGTAGTGGGTGGTAGTTGTGATTGATCCATTGTTCTGATCTGTGTAATTGGTGTTGTAAGTGTTGTTGGTGAACCAAGAATTTTGTTTTCTCTTAATAGTACTCGATTTCTTCTCAAAGTTCGCTCAATCTCTGGATCAAACGCTAGTGGTGATAGCTTGTGAGAACCTCTTGTATGCATGCACCTGTAAATACGTGCACACTAACACAACCAACGTAAACCAGAAAAATAACAAACTTAAAATATCAAAGATAACACATGTTGCGCACTACTCCCCGGCAACGGCACCAAAATTTGACATGAGGTCGAAGACTCAATTAAATTTAATCCAATTACAACTAATAGCTAGCGATAAGTGGGTATCGAACACAGGGAGTTTGTGGAATTAGTGTTATCTAGATGGTTTGCTAATTAACTAAATTAAACTAATTTGTAGAAATATAAACTCAAAGATTTGGGTTGTTTGATTTTGAAAACTAAGATTACAATGCAAATTGCAAAAGAAAGGTTTGGTTTGTAAACAGTTTAGGAACAAATGACCATCCTAGATTTTCGGTTTCAATTGATGTTCATGTTCAAATTCAACAAGAAAGAACCACATAGACATGGTTCATATGTAGTTACTTGTTTGTGATAAAAGGGAACGAAGTACTCGGATTACACTAATGCGAGGTTGTTACCCGATGATCAATTAATCAACATCCAACCCTAAACCCTCCCATGATATCTCGATTTCCAACGGCACCAAGAACATATGGTTTAGACTATGAGTGAAACGTAAATCAACAAGTTACAAACAAATATCAACACACCATAATAAACCAACAACGATTGCAAGTCTATTATTCTAGAAATAAGAACAAGAACATAAATGTCTCAAACAAACCTTCAATCTAGGATGATCACCATAAGTTTAGCCACTCATGCTTTGGTAAATCATTATCAAACACAAATCAATGTTCATAGGAATCAAAACAAAAGAACAATTGTTTCCAATAATGTTTTTCACCAACTAGAAGCCAAAATTCGCCTGGAGCTGCTGTGTAACCGAATGGGGATGATTGGATACCAAAAGACCTCATAAAAAGTCATAAAACTCGGCAGTTACACTTCCCATGCCGTTCAGCGTCGTAACCTACGACACCCGCCATAGGCTACGGCGGCTATAAAAGTCTTACGGCAAGCGTATACTGGACTATGGTGGACCAAGGGACTTCTCTGGGTGCCGTAACCTACCGCGCCAGCCGTAGGGCGGTGCCTGCAGTTGTCTCTTTTGTTCCTTTTATCACTTCTTTAACACTCCAATTCGTTTCCCCCAAATATCAACTCCCATCCAAGCATCATAAAATCATTTGTTTATGCTCCTTTAAACCTGCAAAGCCATTTACACCGTAGTTACCAAGTTCCAACAATTAACTGAATTAAGCATGAGATATGTGTCTTCTTATATCATTTAAGGGTTGTTCTATAGACCACCCGTCAATACCGGATTATATTCTGGGGTGGGCAACACTATTAAGGTAGTACTAGAACACTTAATCTCGTATCTTGGAACAATTGAAGTTTGTGTAGAAATATAAATGGACAAACATACTGACAATCTAGGTGAATTTTTTAAAGCTTAAAGTTCTAATAGATCAACGATGTTAGTGATGTATCGTAAAATTGATATGATCATTGGTGTGCGTTAGGTGTGATATGATTTTATTAATATTTTGAGCCCATTTTACGCATTAATCAAGTCTTAAATTTATAAAACACGATATTCTACTAACACTAAACAAACACTTGGGTAAGTGCACCCATCGTGAGCATAGTATATCGTTGGTAAGATACCGAGGTCGTCCAAGGACACAAGATCTTTTAGTACCGGTTTATCCTCAACGTCTAATCAAACTAAATTTTTGAGAAATGTTTTGAGACATGAAAAATAAAAACTAAAAATGTAAAGATAAATAAAATAAAAACAAATAGACAAGAAGAATCACTTGGATCCAACTTGCCTTTAATGTATCCTTTGATGAATTTCGCACTTTCGGACTTTTTAAAAGATTATCTTAGTTATAGTAGTAGGCCCCTCTTTTGAAGGTGATGTTACCCTCAACCCAGTGGTTTGAGTCAGCAGGGATACAATCCAAAAGGGTCAGAATATTGAAAGATAATTAATTAAGTTATTAATGCGAAAAGTGGTAGGCCCCTCTTTTGAAGGTGACGTTACCCTCGACTAAGTGGTTTGAGTCAGCAAGGATACAATCCCAAGAAGCCGGTTTAATGTATTAATAGTAGCTTACATATGAGGGGTTCAAGCTATTCGCACCCCCGCCATCCAATACCAGTGGGTATTGAAGTAAGTCCTAGTAAGCTTGAACCAGGTCCTTGCGGGATCTATACACTGAACAAGGCAAGAACCTTACCAAACCATTCCCCTAACCCCTGACCAGGTAGTCAACATGCTTTTATATAGACCGTAAAAACATGAATGATGTAATCTTTTACTTTATATAGACAATAAAGTAACTCCAAGACACCACGGAAAAATGATAGGAAGAATTCACCTTCAACATAAGAAACTAGTTATTAAAATCATTAATACCAAACCAAATAAAAAGTGCCAAAAGATTAAAAATCAAAAGTAATACAATAAAGACTTGTCTTCACCAAGTGATGTAAGAGGCTTAACTAAACATGGCCTTTGATTGGCAAGAACCCTTACAATCAATCTTGGATCCCGAGACTACTACACACTCTAAAGACGGATGATGGATGATGGTGGTGGGTGTTGGTGTTGTAGTGGTGGTGGAGTGGTGGCAAAGTGGGAGAGTAGTGGTTTGCCAAGGGATGCTTTTGATGTGAGCCAAGCACCCCTATTTATAGCCTGCACAGTATTCTGGCCACGGCCCCGTGTCCAGCGGGCACGCCCCCGTGGCCAGCCTTTTCTCTTCCTTCATTAATTGCAAGTTTCAGAAGAGGATCCCACACGGCCCCGTGTTCAGCGGGCACGGCCCCGTGGTCATCATCATATCTGTACTATCAATATTTAGCAAGATTCTACGTATCTTTGCGTTGACCACACCCAGTGCTGAGCTGGGCACGCCCCTGTGTTGGGCATGGAAGCTTCTACAGGTTTGTCTTTCCTGCAGGTTCCTGACCATGCCCCGTGTTCGGCTCGGCACGGCCCCGTGGTCAGTCTTCTGATTTCTTGTTTTTACTTTGGAGATGCTGCCGAGGGGTCGGTCATGTCACGTTTATTCCTTCTTTTTGTATTTATGTTGGTTTTGGCTGCTTATTTGCTCCTCTTGTTCGTTTAAGCTCATTTGGTCCTGTAAATTCAAAAGGAAGACAAAAACACGCTTTTTTCCAACATTAGTACTAAAAGGGGTTAGTTTTATGCCTCATTTGATGTCATTTATATGTTACATTTTGCACACATCAATCCTCGACAACGAACTCAACAAAAATATGTCTATAAATGTATTGTACAGAGTTGTTATTTTTTTGTTTCAGATAAAAATAAATCCAAAAAGATTTTAGGAGTGTTTTAGTATAAAGTTTACAAAATACAAAAAGATTTTGTTTCATATTATGTTTCGACAACCAGTGATGGGAAGCTGAATTTTAAAATCTGATTATGTTGAATAGGTTTTGAAAATTTGCAAGTTCATTAATTTGAAACTTAAATTTGAAAAAGAAAATATTTGTTTGTTTGATATTGTCAACCAAGGTTATTAATTTGAACTTGATAGATAATTTGGTTAATCAAGGTTATTAATTTGGACTTGATTATCTGTGAAGGATTGTTAATGTTAATCATGTTTGAAATTCAAAAATGATATTAGATGTTTTGATTTGGAAAAATCTCTCAAGTGGGATCTGAAATGTTGATTTAAATGTAAGAGATTTTTTGGCAGGAAGCTGAAAGTTAGGGGGGCAGAATAGGAAGCTGATTAATAGGGGGAGCTGTATAAAATGTTGAATAAAGAAAAAGGAAGCTCAAGATCAAGAAACATTATGGAGCTGAATTGTCAAATGAAGATTGCGAAAGCAGGGGGAGATCGTAAAGGGGAGTCTGTAGATATGAGAATGTTAAAATTATCGAAGACTTTGAAAAGAATGAATATTGACTGTGACAAAGATTGGCTATGGCAATATCCAAGGGGGAGTCTGTGAGTACAGTATGTCTGTTACCTCTGTCAATTTATTGAGTCATAGCTAAATGTATAGGATTACATGTCAGAAGAGTTGGGATTATAATTTTGTGAACCTTTCGCATGAAAGGACTTGTCGTAGGAATGGATCCTATCGTTCAAGTACCGCTCGCACGAGAGAGGCTCTCGCTTCATTTGGGATCTTACGATAGGGAACTACTATAAATAGGAAGTGAGTTATTCTCATTTGTAACTTTGGTGATTTGGTAGCGAAGCTCTCCCAAATTGGTTTTGTAGCAACCCGTGTTACGAAAGTCAAAGTTCAAGTCAAAGTCAAAGTCAAAGTCAAAAGAAGAAAAGATTGCTAATTGCGATCTGTCACTCCTTGCTTAACTATTGATTTGACTTTCTTGACTTGTAATCGTAACTTATATTTTACTTGCTTTAGTTGTATTATGTGAAGTACCTATTAATAATCGAGGTTTAATCAATGTTTAATCGCATGTTTTATGGTTTTATCGCTAATCGCATCACAATCTCATTCACAACCTTGATTGATAGATTCTGAATATTGTTTTACGTGTGTGCTATTTATATGTTACTTGTGCATGTTTACTTTATGTTTGGTGGTGATTAATCGAAACACAATCGCAACTCTATCGCAATTCAATCGCAAATGCTAAACGTAAGATAATTATGACAATTGTATGTTAGATATAGTATTTGTGTGGTTATTATTAATCTATCGCATCGCTTAATCGATACCCGCTTAAACGCATCGCAATGCTCAACACGCAAAACGAAACGCCGAAACTCAACTCGCCGGACCACTTCGATCGAATGGTCGTCCGATCGATTGCCATCTGACTGGATTGCCATCCGATCGAAGTGTCATCCGATTGATCTGCCATTTGACACTTGCACTCACTTTCCTTTTCTGGAAACCTATAAATACCCTTGTCACATCACCAACAGTTATGTGACAGCTCTCTCGTTCGACCAGAACGCTCAAGCCCACTTTTCCTTCGATTTCTCGCGATTCTTGTAAGTTTTCAACTCAAATCTTGTACTTCTATGATCTACACGCACTTCTTCATCATTTTCACCTTTGAATCTTAACTTTTAACCATGAAATCAGCGGATTTGAGGTGTTCTAGGATGATGTCATCATGGAGTTCTTATGAACTTCAAGTTTTGACCTCATTCCACCAAGAATAACTCAGATCTGAAGGATTTCCATAGGATTAAACATTTTTTCGCATAGATCTAAACATTTTCAAATTTAAAAGGATTGAAAGATACTCTTCTAACTTTCTTTCAACTCTTTTACACTCAATGCCCTCAAAACTGATAGAATCGGAGCTCATTCAGGTCTTCTACTCCTTTCTTAGTGAAGTGTCGGTCTGAGATCTGATTTCTATCAAAGAGACAACCGATTACGGGTTAAACAGGAACAACCATCACGAACAGTTAACTGATCGGATTGGGGTGATTCCCATTCGATCGGGTAACCTGGGTCTGATGGAGTCCCCGTTGTTTAGCACGTTGTCATTCCGTCTCGGACAAACCGCAAAATTAGCAAAATAATCAAGACACAAGACGCTCAGATCGTTGGGACGGATTGTCGTCCAATCGGATTGCCATCCGATCGAACAACAATCTGATCGGATTGCACTTGAGCTTTCAAACTTAAACTTTTCAAACTTTCAAAGGAGTCTGAATGTCGAACGGATTTCTGTTCGATCGGATTGCCATCCGATCGAACAACAATCCGATCGGTTGACGTTTGGATCTCCAACACTTAAACATTTTCATAATTTTCAAAGATCATCAGTTTCTAACGGATTGCCATCCGATTGAAAGACCATCCGATCGAAAGACCATCCGATCGAATGACCATCCTGCTGTGAACTTGTTCTCGCTAGAAATGTCTCGCCAATCGGATCACTATCCGATCGAACGACTGTTCGATCGATCGACCTGAAGGGTAGAGATACTTCTTTGTTTTCAAAATGCTACAACGAAAACATCAAAGCCATCATACACAAACACATCCATCCCAAACA
This sequence comes from Helianthus tuberosus, assembly GCA_030545235.1. NCBI lineage: Eukaryota > Viridiplantae > Streptophyta > Magnoliopsida > Asterales > Asteraceae > Helianthus > Helianthus tuberosus. The sequence goes on from CM060448.1 coordinate 104,845,583, forward strand.
AATGTCAATCCAAACGAATGGCCATCTGATCGGATGACCATCCGAACGGATTGACATTCGATCGAATGACCATCCGATCTGATTGCCATCCGATCGGATTACCATTCGACACTTAGTCCATTTCACTGTTTAACGCGCCGTCCTTCGCTTATGCTATCGTTCTGTAATCAGACTTACTCTAGCGCTCCCTTCAATCCAATCACAGATTGTGTTTAGCAACTATCATCTATGTGAGTATACTCGAACCCTTTTTGCTTTATGCACTTTTGGGTGTTACATACGTTACTTATTCAAATCACAATCGACACACGACACAAACACTATTTATACGCTGACCGTTATTGCATGCTACATGTTATTCGATGAATGCTTGTATGTTATGTTAACACAGTGATTGTTGCCTGACACCTTAGCAACGATAGTACTATAGTTTGGACTTAGCACCTATCGTGGACAGGGGTTGTTAAGGTCTTTACTTCACGTTTCCTAGTGGGATATGTGTTGCGCATTCTACAACTCGCAGTCACGTCTGTGCATATTTCATTGTCGATAACCTACTAGCCTTCACTTTGTTACATGTTACATGCTGGTTATGCGTAAACGATTTTGAACTCTATTATACTATCAAACTTGTATGCTCACCTTTACACAATGTGTATTGACCTATATTTTAACGTATGTGACAAGTGCTTAGGATGCTTTGCTTGTTACTTGCTGGAAATCAAGCTAGGTTGGATTCTAGAAACAAATCTAATAAAATTTGAGTTGTCGGAACATGTTATTTGTCTTTGAGATATTTATTCTGTAATAACTATTTACTTTGGTATGTTATGGTATGGGACATAATATTTAAATATTTGGTAATTTAGTCGTTATGGATTTCTCCTGGACAGTCTGTTTCTCTCAGTGTCGCGCCCTGATGTTTTCGTCATCGGTTGGGGTGTGACAGGTTTCTCGAAGTTGTAACAGCAAATATTCAATAGAAACTAGTTTAATTAGGAAATTCTTTTGTTTATCATCACTATACATGGATTCCACACATGATATAGTGAACATTTGATCGGCCAGAGCATTTGAAGCACCGAAACAGTCCTCACAACATCATTAGATTCAGAATTGACTTTTGTTCATATCTGTGAAGTAGCGTCATGAAATTCAAAGAAATAAAGATTTTGGATCAAAAAATTGGATTCAGCTGCGCTCGAACGAATAGGCCCCTTTCGCGCGAAGAGACCCTCTATTCGCACGAAGGGATTAGTCCAGTCGTACGAAGGATCAACCCTTCGCATGAAGAGGACATTCGCACGAATGAACGAAATGCCTAAAAAAATACGGGTTGTTCAGGGACGAGTGTCCAGAAAAAACTTGCTTACCCTTCGCATGAAGAAGACATTCGCACGAATGAACGAAATGCCTAAAAACATACGGGTTGTTCGGGGACGAGTGTCCAGAAAAAAATTGCTTGTTACTTGCTGGAAATCAAGCTAGGATGGAGTCTAGAAACAAATCTAATAAAATCTGAATTGTCGGAACATGTTATTTATCTTTGAGATATTTAGTCTGTAATAACTATTTACTTTGGTATGTTATGGTATGGGACATAATATTTAAATATCTGGTAATTTAGTCGTAATGGATTTCTCCTGGACAATCTGTTTCGCTCAGTGTCGCGCCCCGATGTTTTCGTCATCGGTTGGGGTGTGACAGATTGGTATCAGAGCCATAACTATAGGGAATTAGGCAAGACTCGACATAGTCCGGGTCGATGTCTTAGAAACGACTTAGTCTATAGTCTAAGTACCAATAGACCGCCTTGTGCGAACCCGTTAGGGGTTCCGAACGAGCCCATTTATGTTATTCGATCGACTCGCAATCATGCTATACTATCACACTGCCTTTCCTAAAGCGGTCGCACTACACTATTTTCGAAAAATGAACGAGTGATTGGATCGAGACTAGGTGTGAAAACCGCAAACTCTCGATCAGATCGCTTGTTCGACCCACGTTTTACCATAAACAAGAGGATTTGCGTTGAATCAGGAATGAAATCCGTACTTCGACATAAATATCTCTCAATCTCGTGATTCTATCACACAAACATGAATGAATTCGTTAAGCTAGGGGTGAAACCCAAATCTTGATGACTCGTTCCACTCCTTATTTTGGTTTTACAACACTCTCACCAAAGTCTCGATGGATTCCAACGACTCGAGTTGCGTATATAACCGAAAGGATGCGTGCCATTCACCGCAAGTCGGTGATAGAGCACAGTCTATTAGGCCAAAACATATACTTGTAGTCCTTGAGAATAATCTAATCACTCTGGTTAGTCAATGTGTAACACCGTGAAAATTCACATCCTATAATGTATTGACACGTGTCATAAGTTTGAACGTGTGAAAGAATACTCTAGAGGGACTAAAGTTGACAAACATGGAAAGCATGTGAATATAGGGGTTCAAAATGTCAACAATGGATAAATATATTTTTAAATAACCCTACATGATGTTTATACCTTCAAACGAATAAATCATGGATCATACGAAGCTAAATATGAAAGAAAGTGAGAGATTACAAACTACAGGGGTTAAATGTGTCAACATGTTTAAAGTATACCTCTGAGTGACCTTTTAGCAAACCCGAAGCTTTGTAACGATTAATTATGCTCACAAGAATGCACGATAAAAATTTCATCAAGTTTCGTTATCGTATGAGAAAGTTATGATCAAATTCGTATGCGAGGGGTTAAAGCGTCAACGTTGAAAATTTTGACTTTTCGGTGATAACAAAGTTAACCGAGGAGTTAACAAGGTGGGTATAAGTCTTGAAGCCCTTATACGTAAATTTGAAGGGCTCATAATTCAATAAATAAAGGTGGGGTGACCTTTCGAAGGACCAAGAGCCAACATGCAAAAGCTAGAAACTTTTTAACCTGACAGCAGGACTCAAGCGGGCCGCGTAAGCCCAGGAAGACTCTTACGCGGGCCGCCTGGCACGCCCAGATGAAGAAATAACAGGCAACAGCCTGTTATGCCTTTGTAACCGACTTAAAAACGATTTTCCACTTCCTTGGGCGACCCCTACATGCTTTTTAGACCCTAGGAGCACTTGTAAGTGATCTGGGAACAATGCTAGGCTTGTGTGTCAAGATCCCAAGCATTTAAAATCACTATATAAAGCCACAATGTTTGCAACATTCTTGCATTCATCCCATCTACATTCTTGAAGACTTCTGGAGCTCCAAAGCAGACCCAAGTCATCCCTAGTCGTGCATAGGACTTTGGTAAGTACCCTTGACCTTCCTTAATCGAGTTTTGCTTAGTTATTAGCTTAAAAGTCCAACCGTCGTAATTAACATTTGACTTATCGATTAATCATTAATGGTCCAGTGATTAGTCGAATTGAAGGTAGTTATAAGTTGGTAAATATGTGGGCAATAAACCCTTAAAAGGGCACCCTCTGATTCCCGCTCTAACTAGATCAAATGTCGGGTCAAAGTTTGTATTAAAAAGTCAACAGAACTATAAATTGCAAATTAACATGTAATTAGCAATGTAGAAGGCATGTAACCTATTTTATCACTCATATAACTTGGTAATGAGTACAAGAACATGTCTAAGCATGTCCGACCCGACAATTTTCTGTTTAGACCCGGTTCGAAACCGAAAGTCGCAAAACTTTGACTTTTGCTTTGACTTCAGTTCTAACCCGATTTACCATGATTTAGAAATACCTTAGAGCTTCATTAGGACCAAGTTACATGTTGGAATAACCCTCTGTGTTTGGTTCGTTGATTGCTCGATTCGTTTACACGTTTCCGTTAAATGCCTAATGTTGACCAATATGCCCTTTTGACCATAAAACGAGAATTTTGGATATGTGAAAGGACAATAATTTTTGTTACTGATTTATAAACATGTCCCTAAATTTTCACATCAGTTGGAGGTCTAGATTAGGAGTTATGCTCATTAGCGTAAGTAGAACGCCTTTTTGTAATTAAACGGCGTCATTAGCATAAGGCCTATCTAAACCCAATTTTTGACACCAAACCTTTTAACCACTGATGTAATATAATATTTTGGGATTTTAAAGATTTTTAATTATTTTTTTAACCTGCTCATAACCTAAGGTTATGGCATTAATTCGCTAAATACCGAATATACCCTTTTTGGTTATAAAATGAGTTCTACAAAGTATTTGACGCCAATCTAGTTGCTACTGATTTTATTTAATAAATGAAGTATTTTGAACTTTATAACATGTCCAGAAAACTCAAATTTCCGGTATAACCCGGAAATCGCTTAAAATGGCTTTTTAAGCGTATTAAACACATAGTTTATGTTTAAAACCATTTTTTTCATACAAGACTTATCACAACTGATATAACCTGATAAATTAAGTTTATTTACTGATGTATTCAGACCCAAATCTCATAATTATAAAATAACCTCTTTTATAATCTTTAAAATGACCAAAATACCCCTATGGGGCTTAAATTGAGATTAAACTCGTTTTGGGCATAATGGAAGGTATCCTACTGATATCACAACCTATTTAAGGCATATTAACTTAGGAAACCTGTATATGACTCTCATGATTACCCGTTACGCCTCTTGCGCGTTCGGTTCGGTTTATGTAACTAGTTTGCATAAATTAGCCGAGACGGGTCAAACCTTATCGTTTTTATCTCAAAATCCAGAACGTGGTTAGGTTACCCATATTATACAAGTCTTCAAACTTGTCAGGTCTAAATCACATTCTATTCCAGTCTGCGCTTAATCGTGCGTTCGAACTGTATCTTTGTTAAAACTAACCAGTCTAAGTTTAGGCTTAATTAAAGACCCGTTAGGATTCTAATAGGTTATTATAACCCTTTGTTCCAGAATAGGAGACCCGGTAAAAGCTACCCGCATTTGCTGTTTGTGATTTATACTTGCAAAGGTAAATACTTTTAACTTATTTTCCCTTATACGGGCTTGGGGTACGGTATATAAAATACCGCTTGGTCCGGCATTGAATCTTTAATCGAATAAAGGTTAAATCATTGATATGCCCGTTTTGAAATGTTTTGTTTGCTTAAAGCCTTTGGGGGGTTAATGACCATGTCCCGGATATCCTTGGCATCATCTTACGAGATGGCCACGACCTGAGCACGGGGTGTAGGCGTACACCCGTCAGTGCACAAATAAATAATGTGGTGTGTCTATTGATCTTTAACTCGGTCTATGGACCGGGCTACTGAATGCATAAGGAACATGTAATTCTTTTACAAGTATTATATTCAAATAATTATCCCAAGTTATAAAAAGTTTGTGCCACGTGCATTCAAATCAATTTTATTAAACTTTTCAAATGAGTCGGTTGAATGTATTTACCAGTGTAAACTGACGTATTTTCCCAAAAAGGTTAAGTGCAGGTACTATGCGAACTAGGCTGGCTTTCTCCTAGCGTCCACAATAAGTCTCGCAAGCTTGGATGTCAAAACTGTTGAACAATGTTTCCTATTTATTTTTGATCCACCTGTGGATTAATTTCAACTGTTTGTGATACTTCATATTACAATTATATTCGGTTGAAATATATCTTTCTTTTGCTTCTGCTGTGCATATTAAATATTGTGTTGTTTGACTGTAATGTTACCAACCACGTCACGATACTCCCCCACCGGGCCCACCGGTCAAACGTGGAAATATCAGGGTGTGACAGGTTGGTATCAGAGTCAACGCTGAGTGAATTAAACACTAGCCTTTTGCGTTTAATCTCAGTTACACAATTGCACATTCATAAACTTTCGAGTCTAGACAAAGAACATAGGAACAATCCAAATTTGTTTTAAATTTTTAACTTTGTCTTTTATTTTATATATATTCTTGTTGTTATCTTTGTTTATATTGACAGGAAATATGCCACCAATAATGAGAAGAGGAGGACGAGGAAAGGGGCTGATGAGTTCCCCCAACGATCACGAAGCCGGGCCTTCGCACCGGCGAGCTCCTTCTACTACTGCAAGTGCCGATTCGCAAGGAAACAGGAGGAACCTTTTTGAGCCCGCTAGACGGTGTGTTTCGCACAGTTCAACGCCTCCCTATCGTAACTCCTATGGGCCACAGTCAGAAAACGAGCCCGATAACCCACAACCTTCATATATACCTCTCCAGCGATCTCTTTCACACAATTCTTTTGGTAACCCCACTCCTGTCTTTCAGGGCCGGTTCAACCCGGCAAATTATATTCAAGAACCAGTGGGTTTTAACCCATTGGGACCGGAGGACCACTTCTCGGAAGACAATGCTATGGACATGGACGAGGACACAGATCCCGTCGAACCTGCAAGTGGTACCCCCAACCATCCCATCGAGATCTCTGATGGATCTTCTTTCCACGGATCACCCTACGGTGGTCCAGATAGTTACCAAGCGAGGTTTAACCAACATGAATGGTACTTCACACCTTCTCACCATTCATCACCTCGCCAGCAGCAGCAGCAGGATCCCTCTGGGGATTCACGATTCGTGGCAGTCACGCCACCGCCTCCACCGCTGCCAGATCATCAAGCACCTCCAGAACCACCAAGGCGTAGGAGAACGGGCGCACGTATGTCTGTGCGAGCAGGGGATTTCCACTTTAGCACCCCTCGACACTCCAATGGCAGTCACTATCCGCCACTGCATGAGGACCCACAAATGGGTGGGCCCTCAAACCCAATTCCTGAGGTGAGTTCTGCACCAGTTGCACCACAGCCACCACCGATGGGTTTTGATAACCCGATTCCTGCGTACGCCGGTTCAATGGCGTACAATCCGTTTGAGCAGCCGGCTCACACCCATTATAACTATGCTGAAGACCCTTACCAAGTGGCATCAAACTACCTCGCCCTTCACCCTGAAGGACCGTATGGAGCTCCTTGGGGAGTAGGATATCCAACTCATGGATATCAAGTACCAGCTCGACCACCGATTCGGCAATAATCGCAGCCGCCACGGTTTTCCCCGCCAGAACGGGAAGAAATTCTTCAAAGATTGGACCAAGTCGAGCGAGATTTTCACAGAGATCGCAGGGAACGACAAGGTTTCCTCAAAGGCCTGGCAAGCTTGCTGAAGGGGAAGAAGAAAAGGGATCATTAAATCCCCATGTGTATTGTTGTATTTCCCATTCCAATCAAGTCCCTGCGTGGACATTTATCTGTGTATTTAGTCCCTGCGTGGACTTGTCTTTTTAGTCCCTGCGTGGACATCTATTCTAGTATTTGGTCCCTGCGTGGACTTGTATTTTAGTTTGGCCCCTGCGTGGGTGAATTGTTCTGTTAAAAGTCCCATTTAGGGCGATATGTACTCTTTTAATATTAATGGAATGTTAAGATTATAAATTTCATTTTTTGTCACTATATGCATAAATATAATATACATGAAATAAATAAATCAAAAATCATTCCTTTTAAAAATAATCTGCCTATTATATATTAAATAAGAATCTCAAAGGTATAACCTAGCTTACATGTCATTATAAGACTTAGCTAAGATGGTAAGACCTGTTTAAAAGATTCGGATCCCTGTTAACATCTGAAAACATGTTAACGCTCCTGGCAGACGTGATTCGTTGTAATCACACACGTCATTCTTATATAAGGATTCTTCAAAAGATTCCTAACCTAACTTAATTATCTATAAATCATGGGTTTAAATCATCAATTAAGGTGATCATATTTTGACCATACATTGGTAATATAGTGCCTACGGGCCATACTCATTATCATATAAGACAAAAGATAGTAGTAGTCTACGACTCCCTGTCATAGAAAGGTAATGAACTATGTTCAAACCTTAATGCCTTGATTCTCCGAAATCATGGCTTATGATTTAAAAATGTCCCTGTGACTAGGCCTTATGTGCCACTAATAATACTGTTATTGTTTGATAATTAGGATAGGTTATAGTAAAATCCTAAATAAATGTGAGTAACAAATTAACCAAATATGGTCTATGTTTACCATGGTTAATGAATTGCCATAAAAGGCAGTTCCATAATAAACTCCCAAATAAATTATTGTCGATATCTTATGTAACAGTTCAAGATACAATGGCGGACTCGGATGATATCAATAGTCGGCCAAGGGAGAATAATGACACCACCAGGTTCAATGTGTCTGGTGCTGAGCTCCAAGCATTGATCGACAATGCCATCACAAAAGCCTTGGATAGGCAGTATAGTGAAACAAGTGGTACTCGAAGCAGAGCCCAATCAGTACCCCATTCAAAGCCTAAGACTCATTCTGAGGTTCACAGCAAGCCACCCTCCAAGAAGGAAGAACCCAAGAACGACGATGACGATCGTCACTCTTCAAACCAGCAAAGTGTCCCATCTCAAAGGATCATACTGAATCAAGGACCCCGTGATAAGGCTTGCTCCTACAAATACTTTATGTCATGTAAACCCAGGGATTTCACTGGGGAAAAAGGGGCTATAGACTGCATGACATGGCTAGATGAGATGGACACAGTGGTTGATATCAGCGGATGCGCTGATAGAGATGTGGTAAAGTTTGTGTCTCAATCGTTCAAAGGTGAGGCCTTAGCCTGATGGAGATCATTGATTCAAGCTACTGGGAAGATTCCACTGTACAATATGACATGGGAACAATTTGTTACCCTCATCCGGGAGAACTACTGTCCCCAGCATGAGGTTGAAAATTGAGTCTGATTTCCTATCATTGGTGATGAAGAATCTGGATTGCCAAGCTTACCTTACGAGCTTTAATACAATGTCAAGGTTGGTTCCTTATCTGGTGACCCCGGAACCCAAAAGAATAGCTCATTTCATTGGGGGTTTAGCCCCAGAAATTAAGGCAAGCGTGAAAGCCTCTCGGCCAGCTACTTTCAGATCTGTAGCTGATATATCCTTGTCCCTCACACTGGACGCGGTCAGGCAGAGATCGCTGAGGAACACGGATGCCGAGAAGAGGAAGCGTGAAGATGACAATTCACGAAGGTCAGACAAGAAGTACCGGGGAAACAATGACCACAAGAAGGGGTCAGGTTCTAAGAAGGATGGGCATCAATCTGGATTTAAGCCCAAGTGTAAGATTTGTCAGAAGCACCACTTTGGGAGGTGCAGACTTGAGTCAAAATCCCAGTCTCAGTCGAGGCCATGTGGGATTTGCAAATCTTCAGAACATAAGACCCTAGAGTGCAAGAAATTGAAGGACGCAACGTGCTACAGTTGCAACGAAAAAGGGCACATTAAGACAAATTGCCCAAAATATGCAAAGAAAGCTGATGAAGGAAAGAAGACCAATGCTAGGGTCTTCAGGATGGATGCAAAGGAAGCTGTGCAGGACGACAATGTGATCACAGGTACCTTCCTTATAAATGATGTTTATGCGAGAGTGTTATTTGATTCAGGAGCTGATAAATCATTTGTAGATAATAAGTTTTGTGAGTTGTTGAAATTGCCAGTAAACACCTTAAGTGTGAAGTATGAGGTGGAATTAGCTGATGGAGCCATAGAAACCGTCTCAACTGTGTTAGACGGATGTGTTATATCCATTAGGAACCACTCTTTTCCTTTGTCCCTACTTCCTTTGAAGTTAGCCGGTTTTGACATAGTTTTGGGTATGGACTGGTTATCTCATAACTAGGCCCAGATTGTCCGCAATAAGAAGCAAGTGGTGATTAAGACTCCGTCTGGTGAATCGCTTACCATTCAGGGAGATACCCAGTATGGACTGCCTGAGCAAGTGACTATGCTCAAGGCCAATAAGTGTTTGAAAAAGGGTTGTGTCATCTACATGGCACAAGTGACTATTGATGAGCCGAAGCCTAAGATTGAAGACATCCCAGTCATTTCTGAATACCTTGAAGTTTTTCCTGAAGAACTACCTGGTTTACCACCAGATAGACAAGTAGAATTCAGAATTGACATCATCCCTGGAGCAGCACCTGTTGCTAGAGCGCCTTATAAGTTGGCACCAACAGAGATGAAGGAATTGAGGACACAACTAGATGAATTTCTAGCCAAAGGTTTCATTAGACCTAGTTCGTCTCCTTGGGGAGCACCAATCTTATTTGTCAAGAAGAAGGATGGATCGATGCGTCTGTGCATCGATTACCGTGAGCTTAATAAGGTCACTATCAAGAATAGGTACCCATTGCCCAGAATCGACGATCTGTTCGATCAGCTTCAAGGGGCAAGTTGCTTCTCTAAGATCGATTTGAGGTCAGGCTATCATCAATTGAAGGTTAAAGATGAAGATGTGCACAAGACTGCAATTAGGACTCATTATGGTCATTACGAGTTCCTAGTGATGCCTTTTGGACTCACTAATGCACCTGCCGCATTCATGGATCTCATGAATCGCGTCTGCAAGCCCTACTTGGACAAATTTTTCATCATCTTCATTGACGACATCCTCATCTACTCGAAGAACCAAGCTGATCATGAGAAGCATCTTCGATGTATTCTTTCACTACTTCAACAGGAGAAGCTTTACGCCAAGTTTTTGAAGTGTGAATTCTGGCTTCGAGAAGTCCAATTCCTTGGACATGTGGTTAGTGAGCGTGGTATCCAAGTGGATCCCGCTAAGGTTGAAGCTGTCATGAATTGGCAAGAACCGAAGACGCCCACAGAAATTCGCAGTTTCTTGGGATTGGCAGGATATTATAGGTGTTTCATTGAAAATTTTTCAAGGATCGCTGCACCCCTAACATCTTTTACTCAGAAGAAAATAAAGTTCGATTGGGGCCCTAAGCAGCAAGAATCCTTTGATATCCTTAAACAGAAGCTAAGCAATGCACATGTGTTGACATTGCCTGATGGGATAGAAGAGTTTGTGGTATATTGTGATGCATCACACACCGGGATGGGATGTGTGCTTATGCAGAAAGGCAAAGTTATTGCCTATGCTTCACGTCAGTTAAAGGTGCATGAAAAGAATTACACCACCCATGACTTGGAGTTGGGTGCCGTTGTATTTGCACTGAAGCTATGGAGGCACTATTTATATGGTATCAAGTGTGTGATCTATTCTGATCACAAGAGCCTCCAGCACCTATTTAACCAAAAGGATTTAAACATGAGGCAACAACGTTGGATGGAAACTTTGAATGATTATGATTGTGAAATAAGGTACCATCCTGGCAAGGCGAATGTAGTCGCCGATGCCTTGAGTAGAAAGGAAAGGGTGAAACCCATCCGAATCAATGCCAAGAGCATTGAGATAAAGAACAGTTTGAATGAAAGGTTGTTAGCTGCACAGAAGGAAGTTGTGTTGGGAGCTAACTATCCTAATGAAAAGCTAGGAGTAACTGAGGAGCAGTTATCCTATGGCAAGGACGGAATCCTGAGATTAAATGGACGAATATGGGTTCCAGTTTATGGAGGACTTCGGGATGTTATCCTCCAAGAAGCCCATAGTTCTAAATATTCCGTTCATCCTGGAGCTGATAAGATGTACCAGGATCTAGAGGCAAACTATTGGTGGATAGGCTTGAAGAAGTCTGTAGCTGCCTATGTAGCTAAAGGCTTGACGTGTGCGCAAGTCAAAGCAGAACATCAAAAGCCGTCAGGTTTGCTACAACAACCTGAACTTCCCACATGGAAGTGGGAAATGGTGACAATGGATTTCATCACCAAGTTTCCGAAGACAAGGAAAGGAAATGATACGATATGGGTGATAGTAGATTGACTGACTAAGTCAGCACATTTCCTACCCATCAAGGAGACCTATAGCTCCGACATGTTAGCCCAATTGTACGTGGATAATATTGTATCTCTACATGGCGTACCAGTGTCTATTATCTCTGACAGAGATACTAGATACACATCTCATTTTTGGAAGAGTTTCCAACAATCTTTAGGCACGCGCTTAAACTTCAGTACGGCTTACCATCCTCAGACTGACGGCCAGAGTGAGCGTACAATCCAAACGTTGGAAGACATGCTTCGTGCATGTGTGATCGACTTAGGTGGTAGTTGGGATAACCACCTGCCATTAATCGAGTTCTCATACAACAACAGCTACCATACCAGCATTAAGGTTGCGCCCTTCGAGGCCCTATACGGTAGAAAGTGCAGAACGCCCGTTTGTTGGGCGGAAGTTGGAGATGTCCAACTAACAAGACCGTAAATAGTCTTTGAAATGACGGATAAGATTATCCAGATTCGTGACCGCCTAAAAGCTGCCAGGGATAGGCAGAAAAGCTACGCAGATCTAAAGCGTAAACCTCTGAAATTCGAGGTAGGTGATAAAGTGTTGCTTAAAGTATCACCCTGGAAGGGAGTGATGCGATTTGGTAAGAAAGGTAAGTTAAGCCCGAGATACATAGGACCATTCGAGGTCATCGAATGTGTTGGATCGGTTGCTTATAAGTTAAACTTACCTGAAGAGCTCAGTGGTATCCATAATGTATTCCACATCTGCAATCTGAAGAGGTGTTTCGCTGATGAATCACTAGTCATACCACATACAGATGTGCACATAGAAGAGAGCTTGAAGTTTGTCAAAAACCCTGTGTCGATCGAGGATCGACAGGTTAAGAAGCTTCAAAGGAAGCATGTGCCTATTGTAAAGGTAAAATGGGATGCCCGTAGAGGTCCCGAGTACACGTGGGAGGTGGAGTCCACAATGAAAGAAAAGTACCCTCATTTGTTTCAGTAAATCTCAAGGTCGAGATTTCTTTTAAGGGGGTGAGGATGTAACACCTCGAAAATTCACGTCCTATAATGTATTGACACGTGTCATAAGTTTGAACGTGTGAAAGAATACTCTAGAGGGACTAAAGTTGACAAACATGGAAAGCATGTGAATATAGGGGTTCAAAATGTCAACAATGGATAAATATATTTTTAAATAACCCTACATGATATTTATACCTTCAAACGAATAAATCATGGATCATACGAAGCTAAATATGAAAGAAAGTGAGAGATTACAAACTACAGGGGTTAAATGTATCAACATGTTTAAAGTATACCTCTGAGTGACCTTTTAGCAAACCCGAAGCTTTGTAACGATTAATTATGCTCACAAGAATGCACAATAAAAATTTCATCAAGTTTCGTTATCGTATGAGAAAGTTATGATCAAATTCGTATGCGAGGCGTTAAAGCGTCAACGTTGAAATTTTTTACTTTTCGGGTGATAACAAAGTTAACCGAGGACTTAACAAGGTGGGTATAAGTCTTGAAGCCCTTATACGTAAATTTGAAGGGCTCATAATACAATAAATAAAGGTGGGATGACCTTTCGAAGGACCAAGAGCCAACATGCAAAAGCTAGAAACTTTTTAACCTGACAGCAGGACTCAAGCGGGCCGCGTAAGCCCAGGAAGACTTTTACGCGGGCCGCCTGGCACGCCCAGATGCAGAAATAACAGCCATCAGCCTATTATGCCTTTGTAACCGACTTAAAAATGATTTTCCACTTCCTTGGGCGACCCCTACATGCTTTTTAGACCCTAGGAGCACTTGTAAGTGATCTGGGAACAATGCTAGGCTTGTGTGTCAAGATCCCAAGCATTTAAAATCACTATATAAAGCCACAATGTTTGCAACATTCTTGCATTCATTCCATCTGCATTCTTGAAGACTTCTGGAGCTCCAAAGCAGACCCAAGTCATCCCTAGTCGTGCATAGGACTTTGGTAAGTACCCTTGACCTTCCTTAATCGAGTTTTGCTTAGTTATTGGCTTAAAAGTCAAACCATCATAATTAACGTTTAACTTAGCGATTAATCATTAATGGTCCAGTGATTAGTCGAATTGAAGGTAGTTATAAGTTGGTAATAATGTGGGCAATAAACCCTTAAAAGGGCACCCTCTGATTCCCGATCTAACTAGATCAAATGTCGGGTCAAAGTTTGTATTAAAAAGTCAACAGAACTATAAATTGCGAATTAACATGTAATTAGCAATGTAGAAGGCATGTAACCTATTTTATCACTCATATAACTTGGTAATGAGTACAAGAACATGTCTAAGCATGTCCGACCCGACAATTTTCTGTTTAGACCTGGTTCGGAACCGAAAGTCGCAAAACTTTGACTTTTGCTTTGACTTCAGTTCTGACCTGATTTAGCATGATTTAGAAATACCTTAGAGCTTCATTAGGACCAAGTTACATGTTGGAATAACCCTCTGTGTTTGGTTCGTTGATTGCTCGATTCGTTTACACGTTTCCGTTAAATGCCTAATGTTGACCAATATGCCCTTTTGACCATAAAACGAGAATTTAGGATATGTGAAAGGACAATAATTTTTGTTACTGATTTATAAACATGTCCCTAAATTTTCACATCAGTTGGAGGTCTAGATTAGGAGTTATGCTCATTAGCGTAAGTAGAACGCCTTTTTGTAATTAAACGACGTCATTAGCATAAGGCCTATCTAAACCCAATTTTTGACACCAAATCTTTTACCCACTGATGTAATATAATATTTTGGGATTTTAAATATTTTTAATTATTTTTTTAACTTGCTCATAACCTAAGGTTATGGCATTAATTCGGTAAATACCGAATATACCCTTTTTGGTTATAAAATGAGTTCTACAAAGTATTTTGATGCCAATCTAGTTGCTACTGATTTTATTTAATAAATGAAGTATTTTGAACTTTATAACGTGTCCAGAAAACTCAGATTTCCGGTATAACCCGGAAATCGCTTAAAATGGGTTTTTAAGCGTATTAAACACATAGTTTATGTTTAAAACCATTTTTGTCATACAAGACTTATCACAAATGATATAACCTGATAAATTAAGTTATTTTTTCTGATGTATTCAGACCCAAATCTCAGTATTATAAAATAACCTCTTTTATAATCTTTAAAATGACCAAAATACCCCTACGGGGCTTAAATTGAGATTAAACTCGTTTTGGGCATAATGGAAGGTATCCTACTGATATCACAACCTATTTAAGGCATATTAACTTAGGAAACCTGTATATGACTCTCATGATTACCCGTTACGCCTCTTGCGCGTTCGGTTCGGTTTATGTAACTAGTTTGCATAAATTAGCCGAGACGGGTCAAACCTTGTCGTTTTTATCTCAAAATCCAGAATGTGGTTAGGTTACCCATATTTTACAAGTATTCAAACTTGTCGGGTCTAAATCACATTCTATTCTGGTCTTCGCTTAATCATGCGTTCGAACTGTATCTTTGTTAAAACTAACCGGTCTAAGTTTAGGCTTAATTAAAGACCCGTTAAGATTCTAATAGGTTATTATAACCCTTTGTTCCAGAATAGGAGACCCGGTAAAAGCTACCCGCATTTTCTATTTGTGATTTATACTTGCAAAGGTAAATACTTTTAACTTATTTTCCTTTATACGGGCTTGGGGCACGGTATATAAAATACCGCTTGGTCCGGCATTGAATCTTTAATCGAATAGAGGTTAAATCATTGATATGCCCATTTTGAAATGTTTTGTTTGCTTAAAGCCTTTGGGGGGTTAATCACCATGTCCCGGATATCCTTTGTCACACCCCCAAAACCCACCATGCGGAGTATCACCGCTTGGAGGCGTGACATGACCAGGATCGAGCCACCAATCATATTGAACAACACAATTAAGTAAATAAAACCAACCACAATACGATTGGTGACCAAAAGAAAGTAAACCAACATTAGGTTAACAGCGGAAGCATAAAACGTAAGTTCAAAACATAAGTTCGTAGTTCATAAGGTTAAAGACCCATAAATAAGTTTCATAAGTTCATAAAGTTTATTCATTAAGTACGGGACATATCAGTTCGCATCCCACAACGACCACCTCCATATGCAAGCTCCATAGCATCTGGCGACCTACAAAGCATGTAGCAACGAGTCAACAACAAAGTTGAGTGCTCACGGTTGGTTGTCCATTTTAGAGTTGTTTCCAAAAACGTAGTTTAATCTCATTCAGCTATCCAGCCGTGGGGGTTACCCCATAGTTCGAAAACATTTATTAGTTATCCATCCCATGTCCACCTTCCCTGGCTATCCAGCCCGGCACTCCGGTCGTGGGGGCTACCCCATTATTTAGACTACCAGACTCATTTATCATATAGACTGCTAACAAAAATTAATTGTGCCCTAGCGTCGGTGTCTATCATCACCGACGTGCCATAGTCCATTAGTACACGCCCGTCCGACTGGCACGGTGTGAGGTTTGTTAAACCTAATAGCGCTATTAACTAATGACCCGCTCGCCATAGCCTCGGCGATTAAGTCGATACAAAAAGGGCGGGACTTCGCTGATAGAGTTCTAGTCCAGTAAGTCTAAGTACGTCCCAAGGACGAGGAATTCACATTTCTTAACGCGTCCCAAAGGACGAGGAATCCCTATTCCTGAACCCATTCCCATTCCCACCGGGAATTTACCATGCTTTGTAGAAAAGTATGAACTCACCTCGGTTTGCTCGGTTAGATTCTCAAATATAGCTAACAGTCAAGGTCGGTCAATCACGTCCTAACACGGTACAGATAACAATCAGTTTCTCATGCATAACACGTATCCTACGTACGGTTTATTTACTCATTACTTCTATCACATAACATGTACACACTTTAATAGTTCACGCTCATATAAACATTCCACATATAGCTATTCAATAACAAGCATACGATATTGCACATATTACTTTCATTGACATATAACATGTTAGATCATCCTCAGATAACATACTCGACATTTAGACACGCAAATTATTACTTATGTCATTTCAACTTAAATATCCAAAACTGGGCTGTTTTCGGGTTTTTTAATAAAATAGTTAACTTATTCCAAAAATTCCCAAATTTTTACAGAATATCTTAAACGATCAAAATATTATTTTGTAAAAATCTTAGGATCCAATTCATTACTAATATTTTATAAAAATTCATTTTCCGGACTGAAATCAGATTTATCTTTTTTCTGACTGCAGTCCACGGAATAATTTGTTTAAAATTCATCGAGAGTCCAATTTATGAAATTCCAGTGAGAGAATTACAAATACATCGGTGGTCATCTACAGTACAAATTGCATGATCTAACTCTACACAGAATTCAAGTTATGGCAGAAAACAGAACGCATATTTTCAGCAGCAAAAATGCAGCTTTAGCTGCTGTTACAAAACGACACTTTAAAAATAGTAAACGAAGTCCAAAAATTATGATTCCAGTGCCATTAGAACCGTATTTCATAATAACACGTTATAAACTCAAGAAAATTAAGTTTTTGTTAAGTTACGATGTGGTTACAGCCAACTGAAGTTGGCTGTAATAGTTCGACAGAAACTGTTTTCAGCTTGTGGTGTTCTAATGCATGTTCTATTTGCTCCGTTAACATGTCTAGTGATCAACAATGACCTTAATCATCAATATTAACAAGTAAATCATCAAGTAATCAGTAACATAACCAAAACAACTTCATACTAACATTACTACATCATATTTCAACAATGTTTCATCATTAAGTTAGCTCTATGTTCAAGACCATACAAGATTCATTAGAGTTCTTATCATTTTGATCATTAAACATTATTAACCACTTAAACAAGATGTAAAAAGCAAAGATCTAAGTTCTTACCACTAGCTCAAGGCTAGGGAAGTTTAAGTGAAGAAATGTGGTGGATAAAAGAAGATGAGAGTGGTCCTTCAACTTCCGAACACACCGAGCTTCGTTGTATGCCTTCTAACACCTTTGTATGCTTGTAAAATGGATGAAACAAGATTGAAGGTGATGATAGGGTGGTGGTGGTTTCAACCAAAAGTATGGGAAGGAAAAAGAGAGAAGCGGTGTTGGTGATCTTGGGTGAACAATGAAGGTTATGGAGCTCTTGGTTTATCTTATAATCCTCCATAATGTTTTAACTAGTGTGTAATGTGTCTCAAAATGTGAAACATGATCTAGTAATCTAATCCAATATAATCCCATGTGGACCCTTGGTGTTGGCTGATTTTAGGTTGGGGGGGGGTCTAGGCATAGGTTCTAACTAGTTAGTTACTTATATAGTTAGAAATCAAGTATTAGTTAGGTTTATTGGTTACTAGATATTTTTATGAGGTGTTATGCTGTTCAGGGACCATAACTAGCTTGGTAATGTTAAAACAATGCTTCTAGCATTATTTTGGTGTTCCGGGTAATGTCCGGTTGTTCGGTTAGATATTGTTCCGTTAAAGTGCTTAATTAATCCGTAAAGTGTCCTATGTATATATTTTTGTAACATTTTTAATTTTCAACGCTTAGGAAAGTACACAGGACTATTTAGTAACTTTTCTGTATACTACTAGTATGTTAACAAGCACACGTAAGTATAACACCGAAATCAGAAAGCAGTTAAATGATTCAGCACAGTCGTCAAGCACTTTAATTATCATTAATAAATCGTACGGATACACGGAATTACGAGGGTTGTCACATTCTCCCCCTGTTAAGAAAATTTCGTCCCGAAATTTAGCTCGTGGTTACTGAGGAAGCTATTTATGTTGCGTTGGTTTCCTGGTTTTCCTGGGGTGTCACATCATCCCCCCGTTGATTTGGAATTTCGTCACGAAATTCCGCAGTAGCTTCAGCCTCAGTAGTGGTTGCACTTTTCTTAAACAGCTGGGGATACTTGAGTTTCATTTGGTCTTCTCGTTCCCAAGTATACTCTGGGCCACGACGGGAATCCCAACGGACTCGGACGAGAGGTATTCTGGTACGCTTGAGGATCTTAACATCTCGATCAGTCATCTCTAATGGTTCCTCGACGAATCGCAGCTGGTCGTCGATTGTGAGCTCCTTGAGAGGAACTATGAGGGTCTCATCTGACAGACACTTCTTCAGATTCGACACATGGAAAACACTGTGAACTCCGCTGAGTTCTTCAGGTAGATTCAACCTGTAGGCCACCTTGCCAATTTTCTCAATGATTTCGAACGGTCTGACATAGCGTGGATTGAGTTTGCCCCGTTTGCCAAAACGGACTACACCTTTCCAAGGTGAGACTTTGAGTAGCACTCGATCCCCAACCTGGAACTCGAGTGGTTTTCTTCGCTTATCAGCATAGCTTTTCTGACGGTCATGAGCTGCCGCCATTCGTTGCCGTATCTGAGCAATTCTCTCGGTTGTATCTACTACAAGTTTTGGGCCTGTGATTTGGCTGTCACCAACTTCTGCCCAACAAAGAGGCGATCGGCATTTACGTCCGTACAATGCCTCAAACGGAGCGGCCTGGATGCTGGTGTGGTAGCTGTTGTTATATGAAAACTCCACTAGCGGGAGGTGCTTTTCCCAGCCATTACCAAAATCGATTACACATGGCCGAAGCATGTCTTCAAGGGTTTAGATGGTGCGTTCAGATTGTCCATCCGTCTGTGGGTGATAAGCGGTGCTCAAATCTAAACGTGAGCCAAAGGACTTGTGCATAGCTTGCCACAGTTCAGAAGTAAAACGCGAATCACGATCAGAAATGATAGAGGTTGGCACTCCATGCCTTGATACTACTTCCTTTAGATAGATGTCTGCTAGGGTAGAAAACTTATCTGTTTCCTTGATGACCAGAAAATGTGCAGACTTGGTCAGTCGATCTACGATCACCCAGATGGTATCATTTCCGCATTGAGATCTAGGCAGGCCAGTAACGAAATCCATGGAAATTTGCTACCATTTCCATTTCTGGATCTCTGGTTGTTGGAGTAGGCCTGATGGTTTCTGGTATTCGACCTTGACCCTAGCACAAGTTAAACATTTACTGACATAGGTTGCTATGCTGGCTTTCATACCAGGCCACCAATATGTAGTCTTGAGATCGTGGTACATCTTATCCGAACCAGGATGTACCGAATAACGAGACTTGTGTGCTTCATCCATCACAAGCTCGCGTAGGTCTCCTTACAGTGGAACCCAGATGCGTCCGTTTACATAGTAGGCGTCGTTTTCCTTTTGTTCCAGCCGTTGCCTCGATCCTCGTAGGGACTCAGCCCTGATGTTTTCTGCTTTCAATGCTCCAACCTGAGCATCACGAATCTGAGCGGGAAGGTTGGATTGGATGGTAAGCTGTAAAGCACGTACACGCTTAGGTATAGTATCCTTTCGACTGAGGGCGTCGGCCACAACATTGGCCTTGCCCAGATGATACTTGATCGTGCATTCGTAATCATTCAAGAGTTCGACCCATCGGCGTTGACGCATGTTTAACTCCTTTTGCTTGAAGATATGCTCGAGACTCCTGTGATCGGTGTAAATGGTGCACTTGGTACCGTACAGGTAATGTCTCCATATCTTAAGCGCGAAAACAACTGCTCCTAATTCCAAGTCGTGCGTTGTGTAGTTCCGTTCGTGAACTTTAAGTTGGCGTGACGCATAGGCCACACGTTGCATCAACACGCAACCAAGTCCTTGGATGGAAGCGTCGCAATAAACCACAAAATCATCGGGCCCCTCAGGCAATGAGAGGATAGGCGCGCTACAAAGTCTATCTTTTAGGTGCTGAAAAGCATATTCCTGTGCATCACCCCAATGATAGGTGACACCCTTATGAGTTAGTGAAGTGAGGGGTTGCGCAATCTTGGAGAAATCTTTTATAAACCTTCTGTAATATCCTGCCAATCCCAAGAATTGGCGGATTTCTGTTGGTGTACGGGGTGCAGGCCAGTTCTTGATCGAGTCAACCTTGGATGGATCTACATGAATCCCATCCTTGTTTACCACATGGCCTAGAAAGTGGACTTCGCGAAGCCAGAAGTCACATTTCGAAAACTTGGCATACAACTGCTCTTTTCGAAGAAGTTCCAGAATAAGCCTCAGATGTTGCTCGTGTTCCTCCTGACACTTAGAATAGATCAGGATGTCGTCGATGAACACTATGACAAACTTATCCAGGTAAGGCTTGCACACTCGGTTCATGAGATCCATGAAGACCGCTGGTGCATTCGTCAACCCGAAAGGCATGACCAGAAACTCGTAATGGCCGTAACGAGTTCTGAATGCTGTTTTGGAGACGTCCTCCTCTTGGACTCTCAGCTGATGGTATCCTGATCTCAAGTCAATCTTAGAGTAATAACTCGACCCTTGCAACTGGTCGAACAAGTCATCAATGCGTGGAAGAGGATATCGATTCTTCACGGTCACCTTGTTGAGTTCGCGGTAGTCTATACACATTCTTATGGTACCGTCTTTCTTCTTCACGAATAACACTGGAGCTCCCCAAGGCGAAGAGCTAGGATGTATGAAACCCTTTTCCAGGAGTTCTTGTAGTTGCGTAGACAGTTCTTCGAGTTCTGATGGAGCTAGACGATATGGTGCTCGAGCTACTGGTGCTGCTCCAGGAGCTAGCTCGATTTGAAACTCAACTTGACGATGAGGCGGGAGACCAGGTAATTCCTCAGGAAATACCTCAGGAAAATCGCGCACAATAGGAATGTCTTCAATTCTCTTCTCTTCCGTTGATGTGTCAGTAACGAGTTCTAGAATGGCAGTGTGGCCCTTTCGCAAACACTTCTGGGCCTTAAGGAAAGAGATAATGCCTACGACAGCACCACTCTTGTCGCCATGAATCACGAGGGGTTCTTTACCAGAACGAGGAATGCGGACGATTTTCTCCTTGCAAACAATCTTCGCTTGATGATGAGATAGCCAATCCATCCCAATAACGACGTCGAAACTACCAAGTGTGATAGGGATGAGATCTGTCACACCCCGACCACGTGGAACATACAAAACGTGGCGGAAACATCGGGGCGTGTTGCAACAGAATTAATGTTTCATAACCATGGATATCAAAAGTGTTTCGTTTTATTAATCATTGAATAATTACATCGTTTGGAAATCTAAATACACTATTTAAACATAGTCTATCATTGTTATTTAGTCACTAAGGCCTTGTCCAGTCCTATGTGAGCATGCATCTTATCAATCGATATCATCCAACAATACCTGAAACATATGTGAAAACGAGGTCAGCAAAGAAATGCTGGCGAGTACATAGGTTTTGTAGGAGTGTCGAAATCATGGCTAGTTTAGATGTTGCAATACTTTATTTAAAAACCTTGTTTTGAAAAGAGTATAATATTGCAACTTAATTAACCAACTCAAATCAAGCGGGTTATAATTTGTAAAACCTCGTAGCCATGACTCTTAACCCAAAAACATTTGTTTTAGTAAATTATTTGGAAAACAATGAGATCAGATGATATGTATAAATAAGAGAATAATGCATGATTAAATGAATAACCATGTAAAAATGAGTTTGTATAAGATAAGTTGTTTGTAAATAAATGTCTTGTGAAAAGTATGTTACTTGTATAAAATGTTCTATGTCTCAAACTGAAATGATTCAAATAACGCTACAATATGTAATACCATACAAACACTTATATATAGGAAGTACCAGCGGCGTATCCACCATGTTTGTATCATATTACACACGCATCGCTACTTAATCACTTAATCAAACCAAACCACCAAAGTAATTGTTAAAACATCGTGTGAAAACCCAATCGTTACCCAATCGTTAAAACATTGTGTGAAAACCCAATCGTTACCCAATCGTTACCCAATCGTTAAAACATCGTGTGAAAACCCAATCGTTACCCAATCGTTACCCAATCGTTAAAACATCGTGTGAAAACCCAATCGTTACCCAATCGTTAAAACATCGTGTGAAAACCCAATCGTTACCCAATCGTTAAAACATCGTGTGAAAACCAATCGTAAATCGTTAAATTCGTTTTAGGTCGTGAAACTACTTATGTGGTCGTCTCGCTAATAACATTCAAACCTTCTTGACTTTCGTCGCTTCTCGATTTCGCATTAACAAACCTCCATAGGGTAAGTTAACACTTACAGATTCAGTCGCTACCCACAACACCCACACATAACCACGGGTGCAGTAAATAACGGGATTTGTCAGATCCTATGGTACCATAACCTAATACTGGTCGGCTTGATCATTGCTAATGAATGTCATATGTTATGTAACTACAACCAACAAGTTTGTTCACTTTATGAAATCGTTATTAGTTTTGTATAAATCGCCTTTATCGTTTTTGAAACTATTTGTTATAACATCGAAAACATTTAGCACATATGAGTCACCCCAAAACAATTGAAAACAGTAAAATAGGGGAAGAATGTACTCGCCTGAGATTGCTTAGAGGTCTTGAACAACAACCAAGCAAAGCTAGAGGGAGCACGGAATCAATCGGCAAATCTGATAACTATATAAATAAACCGGACCTAAATCGGGAGATCGGATAGGATGAGGCTTGGTAAACCAAACGAGTGTTGGAACTCATATGATATGGTTTAACAAGGCCTACATACTACAATGAAACCAAACCTAAGTGCTATCGACCCATTACGACCCGTTTAGGTAGCTTATGCTACTTTAACGCGTCGTTCGCGTGAAACGCGTTCGGACCGTCTAACTAGTCCTATGACAAGTGTTATATGCCTAAACATGTTACATAATCAGTTATATGACAAAGGTTTAGGTTACATATGCTTATTTACCAATTATACATGAAAAGGGTATTCTGGTAATTTACCTAAGGCATATAAACTACCTATCATACAACTACTTAAACGATGTGACCATAGGGTATAACCTCGGAAGGTTATTCCCTACCTACTATGGTCACCTAATGTATTTGGTCGGATCCTAATGATCGACCAAATGGGTCGAGTTCGAAGGTATAGGCGATTTATTAGATCGCCTACCCTACGACTCTAGACAACGTGGTAATCAGTGGGCATAGTCCCAAGGGACTATGACCAACGTGATTACACTCACGTTGCGAAGTTCCTACGAACTTCGCATTGACCATTACTGGTCAACGCTGAAAGTCAAACAAAGTTTGACTTTCTGACTCGAAAAGCAGTAAAATAAGGAAAAGAACGAAAGAATACTTACCCAGGGTCCCCGAATGCTAATCCCGATTCGAGAATCTCAGGTATGAAACAATGGTTTCAACTTAGAGTTTCTAAAATCAGAATTCTAGTGCATTTGAAGTAATGGGGGGTGGGGTATTTATAGTATTCGGGTAACCGTTAAGATCATTTCTTGGAAAAGGGGAAACGATCAAGGCCGTACACTTGTCGGAAAGTCATGGTGCCACAAATGCTCCTAAACTTAGTGATTAAGCAAGTTGCAAACATGTGGTTGTGGTTAAACCTGCTGAAAACAGGCTGTTAAACATTGCACCTGGTCTGGAGACCCCATACGCATCGTATGGTATATATACCATACGCATCGTATGGGTGAACTTTGGCAGAATTACAGTTTTGGTCCCTGAACTGTATTTAGGCCATTTTTGACACGTTTAAGGCCCGTTAACCCCATTTCAAAGCTCTAAAATGAAGTTAAAGTATAGGGAACTTAAAACATGCTCAAAAATATCTCGGATGTCGGTTCGTTTAGCCGTACGAACGCGATGTTCGCTTAATTACGACGGAATGCGCATAAGCGCGAAAAACGAACCAAATGACGTGACGAATGGATTTTTCTTATGGCGAACACTAAAATATAATGTAGTCATGCTTACATAAATTTTTGGATGTCCGAATGTATGCATAACGTGAGTTACGCGTAAAAATGCAAACTTGTGCACTTTTTGACGCTTTTAGTCCCTGAATGACACAAAAGTTTATTTTAGCATACCGAACACCTCAAAGCCTATTTCTAAGCTATGTAAAGGATATTTATGGTATGTTTAACTTATGGTCATGTTCCGGAAGGTCTGTTACAGTTCAAATTGGCATACTTTCGTAGTTTGTCAATTTTAGTCCCTGTAAGCGATTAAACTTTGATTTCACCACACCAAACCTTCCAAAACTTATATCTAAGTTATGTAAAGGTTATTTAAGGTATGTTAAGCATATTTCACTATTCCGGAGTGTTTGTTGGATTAAACTGGTTATATTTACGCATCAGTGCGCGTATAACCTTCCAGAAAGCGATTTAAAGCTTGAATTTGAACAAGAGTTGATATGTGTAAACGATACACATATTTTTACAAATCCAAAGTATGAAATATAATATTTCATTGGTTTGGTATTTGTTTGATGGCCGTGAAGGCACAGGTGTTACAGTCTCCCCTACTTTAGGAAATTTCGTCCCGAAATTTATTTAGAGGAAACTTGTAAGAGTTTAAAACATGAAGTTGAAAAGATCGAACAATATTGGCTAGATTTCTGAACTTCTAGTAACTTTAATAACATCATGATTGCAATGTAAGAGGGATACTTATATACAAGTATATGAAGCGTCATTGGTGCGTCCACCGTACCTCCATTACATCGTTCTCATTTCGTTATTGTTGTCACTATCGGCTCTTACACATAATAAATCTTACTGGGTTTACCGTGCACTGAATCTCATAATTATGTGCGCTTCCATAATTAGACAATTCCTTGCATAGTTCACACAGTCTATTTTATAATGTGTAGGGGAAAACCAAATGAACAATCCTGTGATGAGTGTAACTAGACCGCCATTGAGTCCTTTTGATTAAATCAATGAATGATCTAAATAGACTATCAAGGAGTCTGTTCAGCTACATCACTAGATGTCGTTCTCTAACCAAATTGTGAATCAATCTTTTTGACTAGACCACTCAAGGGTCTATCATCGAATCATGGAATGGTACTATATAACCCAAGGGTCTTAACTACTAGGTAGAAGCCCATAAGGATTTAAGGTAGTACCTTTTTGAAAATCCTACTATGAATCCCTCATATGAAGATATGAAAGATTCTATGAGGATTTGAAAATCGGATCACACAAAAACATAAAGGAGAACACATAACACATAACCACATAGTCGCATAATCGCTTATTCGTGTAATCGTTTAATTTGTTATCTTTGGACATGGGTATTTAAAGCATACTAGGAATCCAATCCGTGGATTTCATTTGGTACTTTAAATATTTTCAAGAATCTAACTATAAAGATAGAAAGATTCAAAAAGAAAATTCGATTTCGATTATTAGGAACCGAAGTGTTCGAATTAAGGTACATAAAGAATCCAATTAAGGACTCTGATTTGAATGATGATTATCCACAAGGATCTAATTGTAAAGATAAAAAGATCCCATATGAATTTTAGAAGTTGAAGATGTTTTGAAATCTTGCACGGGATGTGCTTAAGTCAAAACATGAAGTTGAAATGCTAGATATGTCAAGGCGACATATGAAGCAGAATTTGAAGGTTAAGTAAATGTACAAGGAAAATATTTTTGAAAACTGTGCATGGGGTTCTTTTAAGAAAAATGTGTTTAACGTTTTTGAAACCTTATATATAATACTTTTTGAAATCATAAAGTAGGTGTATTAGATAGATATTTTTACAAAAATATTTTAAAATCATGCGAGATGAATTTTGAAATTATGTATAAGGTTTTTGAAAATATGAATGATGCTTTTCGAAATCATGCACTTGATAAGAAAATGTTTTGTATTTAATATTGTCTTCAGATTATATGAAATATTTTGAAATTTGAAAGGTTGGTTTTGATAACATGGCCAATGTTTTTGAAATAACATAGACAATGTATCTAGAAAAATTGTTTTCAAACTATATGAAATGTTTTGAGATCATGAAGATTGTTTTGAAATACTGGTACTGTGTATGTTTGAAAAAAAATCAAAACGTAATGGGTATGAGATTTGAAAATATCCTTAGTTATCTAACCAAGGATTCAAAGGCACAGATGTGCGAAAAGCACGATTACTCATAATGTCACTTAATTTTCTGTACTTTGTTTCTTAGAGTGAAACGAGTACTTAAAATTTTCGAGGGAATCATGAGCAATTATTTGAAAGAGAGAGATCACAAGAGTAGTTTGTAAGGTGCATAGTTCCTTGATGTAGGTATCATAGGAAAAGCCATATACACCTAGCAGGGGGTTGAGCTGGTTGGTTGGGGACGGCTTTACCATTGTGAGCGACCATGGCGAAGTTCTGAGAAGCCTTTCGCTTCTTTGACTTCTTAGGGAATCGTTCATCCATGGTCTTTGATTCCTCGATTGGTTTCTCGGCCGGTGGTGTTGTCGCCTGACTAGGTCCTGCCTGTCTTGGTGATTCTTGAGTGGCTTCATCCTGGAGATGATACATCGCCTATTCGCTGAGCGAATTTGGCTGTTTGCTCAGATATCTGGGCGTCATCGTGATGAAGAGACATTCTTGAAGAAAAAGAAAGGCATAGGGAGAAACAGGTGAAAGGTTTTTGGATAATCAAAACAGAATGATAACGCATGAAAATTGCGATCATTTGTTTGTTACCTAAGGCAAACAAATGAGACGGTGACTAATCAAGGTAAACAGGTCTTATTAATGTATCACTGAAGACATGCTCGCCTATAAGTGAACACTCATCCCAAGGATTCCCAGGTAAGCACAACTGGTCTCGCGTCTGATGAGATGTATACGAAGTGCTTGCCTAGACAGAAAACCCAGAATACAGGCATTCACCCTTCCAGTTTGCACGTGTTCACATTATTTAAAACCCAAAACCTTGACGAGATTTTGAAAATTCAAAGGGATTCAAAACCTTATAACTGAGGGTTCAAAACCTAGTAATTAATCATCCTAGAACAGATGATTAGTTTTCAAAGTGGTTTTGAAATTTATGTTCTTGTTGTGGTTGTCACCTAAGGATAGGTGACAATATTGTTTTATGACTAAACGCAAGTAAACTCGCGTTAGGGTCCTAAGAAGGTTATAGACTAGGTCAAAGCATTACTAATTACTAATAACCTAATTCCCTATAACCATTGGCTCTGATACCATCTTTTCTGTCACACCCCGACCACGTGGAACATACAAAACGTGGCGGAAACATCGGGGCGTGTTGCAACAGAATTAATGTTTCATAACCATGGATATCAAAAGTGTTTCGTTTTATTAATCATTGAATAATTACATCGTTTGGAAATCTAAATACACTATTTAAACATAGTCTATCATTGTTATTTAGTCACTAAGGCCTTGTCCAGTCCTATGTGAGCATGCATCTTATCAATCGATATCATCCAACAATACCTGAAACATATGTGAAAACGAGGTCAGCAAAGAAATGCTGGCGAGTACATAGGTTTTGTAGGAGTGTCGAAATCATGGCTAGTTTAGATGTTGCAATACTTTATTTAAAAACCTTGTTTTGAAAAGAGTATAATATTGCAACTTAATTAACCAACTCAAATCAAGCGGGTTATAATTTGTAAAACCTCGTAGCCATGACTCTTAACCCAAAAACATTTGTTTTAGTAAATTATTTGGAAAACAATGAGATCAGATGATATGTATAAATAAGAGAATAATGCATGATTAAATGAATAACCATGTAAAAATGAGTTTGTATAAGATAAGTTGTTTGTAAATAAATGTCTTGTGAAAAGTATGTTACTTGTATAAAATGTTCTATGTCTCAAACTGAAATGATTCAAATAACGCTACAATATGTAATACCATACAAACACTTATATATAGGAAGTACCAGCGGCGTATCCACCATGTTTGTATCATATTACACACGCATCGCTACTTAATCACTTAATCAAACCAAACCACCAAAGTAATTGTTAAAACATCGTGTGAAAACCCAATCGTTACCCAATCGTTACCCAATCGTTAAAACATTGTGCGAAAACCCAATCGTTACCCAATCGTTACCCAATCGTTAAAACATCGTGTGAAAACCCAATCGTTACCCAATCGTTACCCAATCGTTAAAACATCGTGTGAAAACCCAATCGTTACCCAATCGTTACCCAATCGTTAAAACATCGTGTGAAAACCCAATCGTTACCCAATCGTTAAAACATCGTGTGAAAACCAATCGTAAATCGTTAAATTCGTTTTAGGTCGTGAAACTACTTATGTGGTCGTCTCGCTAATAACATTCAAACCTTCTTGACTTTCGTCGCTTCTCGATTTCGCATTAACAAACCTCCATAGGGTAAGTTAACACTTACAGATTCAGTCGCTACCCACAACACCCACACATAACCACGGGTGCAGTAAATAACGGGATTTGTCAGATCCTATGGTACCATAACCTAATACTGGTCGGCTTGATCATTGCTAATGAATGTCATATGTTATGTAACTACAACCAACAAGTTTGTTCACTTTATGAAATCGTTATTAGTTTTGTATAAATCGCCTTTATCGTTTTTGAAACTATTTGTTATAACATCGAAAACATTTAGCACATATGAGTCACCCCAAAACAATTGAAAACAGTAAAATAGGGGAAGAATGTACTCGCCTGAGATTGCTTAGAGGTCTTGAACAACAACCAAGCAAAGCTAGAGGGAGCACGGAATCAATCGGCAAATCTGATAACTATATAAATAAACCAGACCTAAATCGGGAGATCGGATAGGATGAGGCTTGGTAAACCAAACGAGTGTTGGAACTCATATGATATGGTTTAACAAGGCCTACATACTACAATGAAACCAAACCTAAGTGCTATCGACCCATTACGACCCGTTTAGGTAGCTTATGCTACTTTAACGCGTCGTTCGCGTGAAACGCGTTCGGACCGTCTAACTAGTCCTATGACAAGTGTTATATGCCTAAACATGTTACATAATCAGTTATATGACAAAGGTTTAGGTTACATATGCTTATTTACCAATTATACATGAAAAGGGTATTCTGGTAATTTACCTAAGGCATATAAACTACCTATCATACAACTACTTAAACGATGTGACCATAGGGTATAACCTCGGAAGGTTATTCCCTACCTACTATGGTCACCTAATGTATTTGGTCGGATCCTAATGATCGACCAAATGGGTCGAGTTCGAAGGTATAGGCGATTTATTAGATCGCCTACCCTACGACTCTAGACAACGTGGTAATCAGTGGGCATAGTCCCAAGGGACTATGACCAACGTGATTACACTCACGTTGCGAAGTTCCTACGAACTTCGCATTGACCATTACTGGTCAACGCTGAAAGTCAAACAAAGTTTGACTTTCTGACTCGAAAAGCAGTAAAATAAGGAAAAGAACGAAAGAATACTTACCCAGGGTCCCCGAATGCTAATCCCGATTCGAGAATCTCAGGTATGAAACAATGGTTTCAACTTAGAGTTTCTAAAATCAGAATTCTAGTGCATTTGAAGTAATGGGGGGTGGGGTATTTATAGTATTCGGGTAACCGTTAAGATCATTTCTTGGAAAAGGGGAAACGATCAAGGCCGTACACTTGTCGGAAAGTCATGGTGCCACAAATGCTCCTAAACTTAGTGATTAAGCAAGTTGCAAACATGTGGTTGTGGTTAAACCTGCTGAAAACAGGCTGTTAAACATTGCACCTGGTCTGGAGACCCCATACGCATCGTATGGTATATATACCATACGCATCGTATGGGTGAACTTTGGCAGAATTACAGTTTTGGTCCCTGAACTGTATTTAGGCCATTTTTGACACGTTTAAGGCCCGTTAACCCCATTTCAAAGCTCTAAAATGAAGTTAAAGTATAGGGAACTTAAAACATGCTCAAAAATATCTCGGATGTCGGTTCGTTTAGCCGTACGAACGCGATGTTCGCTTAATTACGACGGAATGCGCATAAGCGCGAAAAACGAACCAAATGACGTGACGAATGGATTTTTCTTATGGCGAACACTAAAATATAATGTAGTCATGCTTACATAAATTTTTGGATGTCCGAATGTATGCATAACGTGAGTTACGCGTAAAAATGCAAACTTGTGCACTTTTTGACGCTTTTAGTCCCTGAATGACACAAAAGTTTATTTTAGCATACCGAACACCTCAAAGCCTATTTCTAAGATATGTAAAGGATATTTATGGTATGTTTAACTTATGGTCATGTTCCGGAAGGTCTGTTACAGTTCAAATTGGCATACTTTCGTAGTTTGTCAATTTTAGTCCCTGTAAGCGATTAAACTTTGATTTCACCACACCAAACCTTCCAAAACTTATATCTAAGTTATGTAAAGGTTATTTAAGGTATGTTAAGCATATTTCACTATTCCGGAGTGTTTGTTGGATTAAACTGGTTATATTTACGCATCAGTGCGCGTATAACCTTCCAGAAAGCGATTTAAAGCTTGAATTTGAACAAGAGTTGATATGTGTAAACGATACACATATTTTTACAAATCCAAAGTATGAAATATAATATTTCATTGGTTTGGTATTTGTTTGATGGCCGTGAAGGCACAGGTGTTACAAGATCGATAGAGAAAGTCTGACCAGCTAAGACGCGGTTACAACCTTTAACTACGTGTGTGGCTTCAAGACTTTTACCATTTGCTAGTTCTACCGTGTGTTTGGTGTTCAAAAGGGTTGGAGTGCGCTTAAGCATTTGACTAACTTTTAAGGACACATAACTAGTATCGGCACCCGAATCGAATAAAACAGTAACAAAGAAGACGTCCAGAAGAAACTTACCCATTACAACGTTGGGATCGTTCCTTGCATCACCCTGACCAATCACAAACACATGAGCCCTTGCCCCATTACCATTGTTGTTTCCCCCGTTGGCGTTTCCATTCCCCTGATTGTTGTTGTTCTGGTTCTGATTCAGCTGGGGGCAATGTTTCTTGAAATGGCCCTCAGCACCACATTGAAAGCACCCTTTGTTGTTACCTTGTTGTTGCTGCTGGCGTTGATTTGGTGGGGCTTACTGTTGCTGTCGGTTCTGATTTGCTGGACGCTGACTCCTGCAATCCCTTGCAATGTGACCAGGCTTGTTGTATCGATGGCAGTTGCCTTTGTTACATGGCCCACTGTGGTGCAAGTTACAGCGATTACATTTGGGGTGATTTCCCTTGTATCCACCCTGACCTTGATTCCCAGAAGACTGTTGACCGGGGCTCCTGTATTCATCTGTCTTTCGCTGCTGGGACTGAGCTGAAGTAGAACCTTTACCGGAATTCCCATCCCGTTTTCGCTTGTTATCATTGGGAGCGTCAGTAGTAGTAGCACTAATACGCTTAGGCAGTCTGTTTTGTTCCACTGCCTGGTCGGTGAGACGGTGAGCCAACTTGATGATTTGTTGAATGGTACCCAGGTTAGCTGAAGTTACGTGACTCTGAATCTCTGGTACAAGACCCTTGAGGTAAAGCTCAGTACGTTTGATGGGAGGGTCCACCATAGTAGGGCACAAGATGGCCAGCTCGTTTGACCTTTTCGTATACGCCTCAATCTCAGACCCCGTCATCTTCAGATTGAAAAATTCCACCTCTAGCTTGTGGATGTCATCACGACTGCAGTATTCTTCTTTGATCAGTTCTTTGAAATCATTCCATGAGGTGGCATTAGCAACCGCCAACCCAAGCAGTTGAACCTGATCTTTCCACCAGGTTAACGCAGTACCTTCAAGTGTTCCGGTAGCATATTTCACCCTACGGTCTTCAGGGCATTCACACATCTCGAAGACAGACTCAAGCTTCTCAAACTAGTGAAGAAGGCCTACCGCTCCTTCTGTGCCGCTGAAGGTACTGGGTCGGCAATCCATGAAGGTTTTGAATGTGCACACAGGAGGCTGAGCATGTTGACCTCCTGCAGGATTTGTTGCGAGTGCCTCAGCAACTCGTTCGTTGATCAAAGTTGTCAATTGGGCTTGAGTTAGGTTGATACTTCCTCCGCGTCCGTTCATGATCTTCACAACGAAGTAACGTAAGTGAGAAAAGTGTCGCGAAAGTGCGTAAGTGTGGGACGATAGTAGAGTGTAAGCACACAAGGTTCAAATAGCAATTATCGCGTTAACTAATGCACAGTGTGAACTATCTAACCGACAATATATCATATATCATAAATCATACCACCTACTGTGTCGAGTCTTGCACGTGGAGCGAAGCGTCGTTGTGGATCGTTGAGCACTAAACAGGTTATAGACGGTTTTATCAAAAAGCTTTTCTCTTTTTAAAACCAAGTTCACTATAACCAATGGCTCTGATACCAATCTGTCACACCCCCAAAATCCACCATGCGGAGTATCACCGCTTGGAGGCGTGACATGACCAGGATCGATCCACCAATCATATTGAACAACACAATTAAGTAAATAAAACCAACCACAATACGATTGGTGACCAAAAGAAAGTAAACCGACATTAGGTTAACAGCGGAAGCATAAAACGTAAGTTCAAAACATAAGTTCGTAGTTCATAAGTTTAAAGACCCACACATAAGTTTCATATGTTCATAAAGTTTATTCATTAAGTACGGGTCATATCAGTTCGCATCCCACAACGACCACCTCCATATGCAAGCTCCATAGCATCTAGCGACCTACAAAGCATGTAGCAACGAGTCAACAACAAAGTTGAGTGAGTTCACGGTTGGTTGTCCATTTTAGAGTTGTTTCCAAAAACGTAGTTTAATCTCATTCAGCTATCCAGCCGTGGGGGTTACCCCATAGTTCGAAAACGTTTATTAGTTAACCATCCCATGTCCACCTTCCCTGGCTATCCAGCCCGGCACTCCGGTCGTGGGGGCTACCCCATTATTTAGACTACCAGACTCGTTTATCATATCGACTACTAACGAAAATTAATTGTGCCCTAGCGTCGGTGTCTATCATCACCGACGTGCCATAGTCCATTAGTACACGCCCGTCCGACTGGCACGGTGTGAGGTTTGTTAAACCTAATAGCGTTATTAACTAATGACCCGCTCGCCATATCCTAGGCGATTAAGTCGATACAAAAAGGGAGGGACTTCGCTGATAGAGTTCTAGCCCAGTAAGTCTAAGTACGTCCCAAGGACGAGGAATTCACATTCCTGAACGCGTCCCAAAGGACGAGGAATCCCTATTCCTGAACCCATTCCCATTCCCACCGGGAATTTACCATGCTTTGTAGAAAAGTATGAACTCACCTCGGTTAGATTCTCAAATATAGCTAACAGTCAAGGTCGGTCAATCACGTCCTAACACGGTACGGATAACAATCAGTTTCTCATGCATAACACATATCCTACGTACGGTTTATTTACTCATTACTTCTATCACATAACATGTACACACTTTAATAGTTCACGCTCATATAAACATTCCACCTATAGCTACTCAATAACAAGCATACGATATTGCACATATTACTTTCATTGACATATAACATGTTAGATCATCCTCAGATAACATACTCGACATTTAGACACGCAAATTAATACTTATGTCATTTCAACTTAAATATCCAAAACTGGGCTGTTTTCGGGTTTTTTAATAAAATAGTTAACTTATTCCAAAAATTCCCAAATTTTTACATAATATCTTAAACGATCCAAATATTATTGTGTAAAAGTCTCGGGATCCAATTCATTACCAATATTTTATAAAATTCATTTTCCGGACTGAAATCAGATTTATCTTTTTCTGACTGCAGTCCACGGAATAATTTGTTTAAAATTCATCGAGAGTCCAATTTATGAAATTCCAGTGAGAGAATTACAAATACATCGGTGGTCATCTTCAGTACAAATTACATGATCTAACTCTACACAGAATTCAAGTTATGGCAGAAAACAGAACGCATATTTTCAGCAGCAAAAATGCAGCTTTAGCTGCTGTTACAAAACGACACTTTAAAAATAGTAAACGAAGTCCAAAAATTATGATTCCAGTGCCATTAGAACCGTATTTCATAATAACACGTTATAAACTCAAGAAAATCACGTTTTAATTAAGTTACGATGTGGTTACAGCCAACTGAAGTTGGATGTAATAGTTGGACCGAAGCTGTTTTCAGCTTGTGGTGTTCTAATGCATGTTCTATTTGCTCCGTTAACATGTCTAGTGATCAACAACGACCTTAATCATCAATATTAACAAGTAAATCATCAAGTAATTAGTAACATAACCAAAACAACTTCATACTAACATTACTACATCATATTTCAACAATGTTTCATCATTAAGTTAGCTCTATGTTCAAGACCTTACAAGATTCATTAGAGTTCTTATCATTTTGATCATTAAACATTATTAACCACTTAAACAAGATGTAAAAAGAAAAGATCTAAGTTCTTACCACTAGCTCAAGGCTAGGGAAGTTCAAGTGAAGAAATGTGGTGGATAAAAGAAGATGAGAGTGGTCCTTCAACTTCCGAACACACCGAGCTTCGTTGTATGCCTTCTAACACCTTTGTATGCTTGTAGAATGGATGAAACAAGATTGAAGGTGATGATAGGGTGGTGGTGGTTTCAGCCGAAAGTATGGGAAGGAAGAAGAGAGAAGTGGTGTTGGTGATCTTGGGTGAACAATGAAGGTTATGGAGCTCTTGGTTTATCTTATAATCCTCCATAATGTTTTAACTAGTGTGTAATGTGTCTCAAAAGGTGAAACATGATCTAGTAATTTAATCCAATATAATCCCATGTAGGCCCTTGGTGTTGGCTGATTTTAGGTTGGGGGGGGGGGTCTAGGCATAGGTTCTAACTAGTTAGTTACTTAGATAGTTAGAAATCAAGTATTAGTTAGGTTTATTGGTTACTAGATATTTTTATGAGGTGTTATGCTGTTCAGGGACCATAACTAGCTTGGTAATGTTAAAACAATGCTTCTAGCATTATTTTGGTGTTCCGGGTAATGTCCGGTTGTTCGGTTAGATACTGTTCCGTTAAAGTGCTTAATTAATCCGTAAAGTGTCCTATGTATATATTTTTGTAACATTTTTAATTTTCAACGCTTAGGAAAGCACACAGGACTATTTAGTAACTTTTCTGTATACTACTAGTATGTTAACAAGCACACGTAAGTATAACACCGAAATCAGAAAGCAGTTAAATGATTCAGCACAGTCGTCAAGCACTTTAATTATCATTAATAAATCATACGGATACATGGAATTACGAGGGTTGTCACATCCTTGGCATCATCTTACGAGATGGCCACGACTTGAGCACGGGGTGTAGGCGTACACCCATCAGTGCATAAATAAATAATGTGGTGTGTCTATTGATCTTTAACTCAGTCTACGGATCGGGCTACTGAACGCATAAGGAATATGTAATTATTTTACAAGTATTATATTCAAATAATTATCCCAAGTTATAAAAAGTTTGTGCCAAGTGCATTCAAATCAATTTTATTAAACTTTTCAAAATGAGTCGGTTGAATGTATTTACCAGTGTAAACTGACTTATTTTCCCAAAAAGGTTAAGTGCAGGTACTATGCGAACTCGGCTGGCTTTCTCCTAGCGTCCACAATAAGTCTCGCAAGCTTGGATGTCAAAACTGTTGAACAATGTTTCCTATTTATTTTTGATCCACCTGTGGATTAATTTCAACTGTTTGTGATACTTGATATTACAATTATATTCGGTTGAAATATATCTTTCTTTTGCTTCCGCTGTGCATATTAAATATTGTGTTGTTTGACTGTAATGTTACCAACCACGTCACGATACTCCCCCACCGGGCCCACCGATCAAACGTGGAAATATCGGGGTGTGACACAATGTCTATCAAGCCTTGGACAATCTATCCTCGATTTAAAGCTCACAATCGTTGATTTTTATGTGTTTTCGATTCTGATCCCGCAACTACTGACTCTGATATTTGTCATTTTATATATAATTTTATGTGTTTTATGTGGTTTTACCTGATTATGTGTTTTGGTTTCTGGTAATTTATACGCTTTTCGCTTTTCGCTTGACCGACACACAGAATTCGCACTGCACATCTATCTCAATACACTAACAAATCGCTTGCTATACTACTCGCTAATCGCAATCTCTACTCTCGAACTCACGTAACTTTGAATGATAGGTGAATACGTGCTATATATGTAGGTGAATATGTGCAAAATATAGTGGATTACTCGTCTCTGTGCTCTACGTGCTTATGTGCTTATGTGGATATGTGCCTATGTGACTTTGTGCCTTCGTGATTGTGTGAATAGACGTGTTCCTGTGCTTTATAAAGTAGACTTGGGAGAAATCCATTAGGTTATGCTTGACTTAATCGAAATTGTGTTTGAGTCCTGTGATGATGTCTGTTGCAGACAATGTCGTCATTTGGATCGTTTCACTCTCGCTCCGCTCATCGTAATCATGAAGACAAGCATATCGCTTCTCTGGTCGCCAAGCAAATTACGAAAGTCATACCGCAAATTGTTAGCGAACTAAATGAAAACGCTAGCAAGTCCTCTGAAGAGTCCAGGACTGATTCGCCCAAAGCTACTTTTAGCTTCAAGCAGTTCAAAGCCTGCAGACCCAAAGAATTCACCG
Organism: Helianthus tuberosus; assembly: GCA_030545235.1. NCBI lineage: Eukaryota > Viridiplantae > Streptophyta > Magnoliopsida > Asterales > Asteraceae > Helianthus > Helianthus tuberosus. The sequence continues at coordinate 104,882,750 of CM060448.1, forward strand.
GAGAAGATGGACCTACAGCCATGTTTCAATGGTTTGATTCTATCGAAGTCACCCTGCGCCAAAGTAACTGTCCTGATAATCTCCGCACTTTTAATGCCACAGGCGTTTTCCAGTCCAGGGCTTTGGACTAGTGGACTGCCGAAAGAAACAAGCGTGGAAATGATGCAGCTTACGGGCTAACATGGGACAAGTTGAAGGACATCATGATGAAAGAGTTCTGCCCTCCCCACGAGCTTCAAAAGTTGGAGGACGAGCTCTGGCACATCAAACAAAAGGATGGCGACAACGCTTGTTTAACTGCCTGCTTTAAGTAGCTGAGCATAATCTGTCCGAGCCAAGTTACTACCCCCGAAATCACCATCAAAAAGTATATTCGTGCTCTACCGGATTGCGTGGCTAATTTCATTCAAGCTGCGAAGATGACAACTATTAAGGAAACCTTCTTACTCGCTGCTGAGATCAACGACAAGCGAGTTAAGGCTGGTTACTTTGATAAAGCCTCCAAGAATCTCCATCATGTTACCGCTGCTCCAACCGTTGAAACTGCTGCCGCTCCTCAAGCTTCGAAGTCCTCGCGCCGCAAGAGAAATAACAATAACAACAACAACAACAGTAGCAAGAATTGCACTGTCACAGCTGTCGCTCCGCTCCAAGCAGTACCCGCTCAACTGCAGCCTTAACACCGCCAAGTAGTGGGACCGGTTACTCATGCACCGCTGGCTAAGCGTGCATACACTGGCCCTCACCCGGCTTGCCCTACCTGTACTGATCATCATCCTGTGGGGATTGCTTGCAGATACTGTGTGCACTGCAATATGTACGGCCACTTCACCGCCAACTGCCGTACTGGTCCACGTCAAGCTCCAGCTCAAGGTCAAGCTCCTGCTCAACAAGCTCTACTTCCTACTCCTCGAGGCCAATAAGAGGCTCATGCACCCGCGTTCCACGCTAGAGCTTGCTTTGCTTGTGGTGATCCCAACCACTTCACAAACATGTGCCCCAATCGAGTGGTGAAGCAAGAGCAACAACAGCAGCAGCAGCAGCAACAGTAGCCAGCAGCCCACGGACGTACTTTCAACATCAACGTCCGCCAAGCACAAGCAAACAACAATGTGGTTAATGGTACATTCCTTATGAATGGTATATATGCTTCGTGTTTATTTGATACTAGAGCCTATAACTGTTTTGTGTCGTTTCGAAAAGCTCCTTAATCGTAAGCACGCCCATCTCCCCTCGACGTTCGATGTTGAAGTTGCCACTGGAAGAATCGTCACCGTCAATTCTGTTCTTCGTGATTGTACTCTCGAACTCAACAATCACATCTTTTCTATCGACCGTATTCTGATGCAGCTCGGTAGTTTCGACATCATAGTAGGCATGGATTTTCCTCGTGAAAATCGTGCTGAAGTTGTTTGCTTCGATAAGATGATTCGTTTCTCGCTCACTAATGGTGATCTACTGTGTGTCTATGGTGAAGTCTCATCGAAGAAACTCCAACTTATGCCGTCTGTCTAGGCTAGCAAGTATCTCCGCAAGGAATACCAAGCTTTCTTGGCACACATTGTAGTAGCGGAGAAAAAGGAAGTTAAGGTAATTGATAAGGTGCCTGTGGTTCGTGATTTTCCTAATGTATTTCCTGATGATCTACCTGGTTTACCCCCGAGTCGTGATATTGATTTTCGTATCGAGCTCATTCCTTGAGCTAACCCTGTTGCTAAATCTCCTTATCGTCTCGCTCCGTCCAAAATGCGTGAACTCTCAAGTAAACTCCAGGAATTACTTGACAAAGGCTTCATTCACCCTAGCACCTCTCCTTAGGGCGCACCGGTCCTTTTCGTCAAAAAGAAGGATGGGTCGTTCCGGATGTGCATAGACTATAGGGAGTTGAATAAGCTGACTATCAAGAACCGTTATCCCCTGCCTCGAATCGATGATTTGTTTGATCAATTGCAAGGTGCTACATGTTTCTTGAAGATTGATTTACGCTCAGGTTATCACCAGTTACGTATTCAGGAGGAAGATATACCGAAAACCGCTTTCCGCTTTCCGCACTCGATACGGCCATTATGAATTCGTCGTAATGCCCTTTGGTTTAACCAATGCACCCGCGGTTTTCATGGATTTGATGAATCGCGTGTGTAAACCATTTCTTGACCGCTTTGTCATCATGTTCATCGATGATATCCTTAGCTATTCGAAGTCGAAAACCGAACACACGCAGCATCTACGTTTGGTTCTCAAGCTACTCCAAGGGAATCGACTCTACGCCAAGTTCTCCAAGTGTGAATTTGGCTAGAAGAGGTTCAACTCCTCGGTAACATCGTCAATAGTCAAGGTATTCATGTCGACCCCGTGAAGATTGAAGCTGTTAAGAGTTGGGTTACTCCAAAATCACCATCCGGTGTTCGTTCGTTCCTCCGATTGGCGGGCTATTACCATCGATTCATCGTTGACTTCTCAAAAATCATTGTTCCTCTTACTTCTCTTACGCATAAAGACAAGCCTTTTGTTTAGGGAACCGAGCAAGAGACTGCCTTTCAAACTCTCAAGCATATGCTCTGCAATGCTCATGTTCTCGCTTTACTCGACGGAAACGATGACTTCATTGTCTATTGTGATGCCTCGAACCTTGGTCTTGGTTGCGTTCTCATGCAACGGAACGAGGTTATCGCCTACGCATCTCGTCAGCTCAAGATCCAGGAGAAGAACTATACAACCCACGACCTCGAGCTAGGCGCAGTTGTTTTTGCGGTGAAAATTTGGCGACACTACCTTTATGGTACCAAGTGTACGATCTTCACAGATCATAAGAGCCTGCAACACATCCTCAGCCAAAAAGAACTGAATATGCGCCAACGCTGATGGGTAGGACTTCTCAACGATTATGACTGTGAGATTCGTTATCATCCTGTGAAAGCAAATGTCGTTGCTGACGCCCTCAGCAGACGAAGCTATTTGCATAGCGTTCGTAATATTCACGCCCAGCACCATCTCGAAACTCTTATCCGTAATGCTCAGCATGCTTGTTTTACCAAACGCACCTTGAAGAAGGAAAGGATTCACCATAATGGTGATCAGTTAGTGAATAAATCGAATGGGATATTCCATTATATAGACAGAATTTGGATTCCAAAGCGCACTAACTTGCGAAAAATTATGTTGGATGAAGCCCACAAGTCTCTATATTCTATTCATCCTGGTGCCGACAAAATGTACCATGACCTTCGTCAACGGTATTGGTGGCCGGGAATAAAGAAGGATATCGCTATCTATGTTTCGAAGTGCCTGACTTGCTCGAAAGTCAAGGCCGAACAACAAAGGCCATCTGGCTTGCTTGTGCAACTTGAGATCCCTACGTGGAAATGGGAAAGCATAGCCATGGACTTTATAATGAAACTCCCACGTACAACCGTAGGTCACAATAGCACTTGGGTTATCGTTGACCGTTTGACTAAATCTGCTCATTTTCTACCGATACCAGAAGACTTCAAGGTAGACAAATTAGCCCGAATCTACACCGACGACATCATTTGTCGACACGGTACACCTCGTGACAACATCTCTGACTGCGATGGTCGGTTTACCTCACGTCTTTGGGAAACGTTTCAATCTGCTCTCAGTACAACGCTAAATCTAAGTACAGCTTTCCATCCCCAAACCGACGGTCAGACTGAAAGAACGATTCGTACTCTTGAAGACATGCTTCGCTCGTGTGTCATAGATTTCGGTGGTAATTAGGACGCGCACTTACCTTTGGTCGAATTCTCGTACAATAAAAGTTATCATTCTAGCATAAAAATGGCACCATTTGAGGCATTATACGGAAGAAAATGTCAATCGCCGATTGTGTGGCATGAGATTGGAGATGCGCAACTACCCGGTCCTGAGCTGCTGCAAGAAAGGACTGACAAGATCCTTCAAATTCGAGACAATCTGCTGAAAGTTCAGAGTCGTCAGAAAAGTTACGCTGATAGAAGCCGCAAGCCCCTTGAATTTGACGTTGGCGATCACGTACTCCTAAAGGTATCACCTTGGAAGGGTGTGGTCAGATTCGGCAAGAAAGGAAAGCTCGCGCCTCGATATGTTGGACCCGTTAAGATTCTGGAAAGGATTGGAAAAGTGGCCTACAGACTCAAACTACTGGAGGAACTTAGCAACGTCCACCCGACTTTCCATGTATCAAACCTCAGAAAGTGCCTAGCCGAGCAGGATTTACTAGTTCCACTTGAGGACCTACAAGTGGACGAAACATTACACTTTGTGGAGAAGCCTGTCAAGATCATGGACTGAGAAACCAAGAAGCTCAGGCGCTCACGCATTCACATTGTGAAGGTTCGCTGGGAAGGAAAACGCTGCACAGAGTTCACCTGGGAACTCGAAAGTGACATGAAGGCGAAGCACCCGCAGTTGTTTGATACGCCTAAGGCCTAATTTTGGGACGAAATTCCCTAAAGTAGGGGAGGTTGTAACAACCCATGTTATGAAAGTCAAAGTCAAAGTCAAAGGAAGAAAAGATTGCTAATTGCGATCTGTCACTCCTTGCTTAACTGTTGATTTGACTTTCTTGACTTGTAATCGAAACCTGTATTTTATTTGCTTTAGTTGTATTATGTGGAGTACCTGTTAATAATTAAGGTTTAACCGCATGTTTTATCATTTTATCGTTAATCGCATCGCAATCGCATTCGCAACCTTGATTGATAGATTATGAATATTGTTTTACGTGTGTGTGCTATTTATATGTTACTTGTGCACGTTTACTTTATGTTTGGTGGTGATTAATCGAAACGCAATCGCAACTCTATCGCAATTCAATCGCAAATGCTAAACGCAAGAAAATTATGACGATTGTATATTAGATATAGTATTTGTGCGGTTATTATTAATCTATCGCATCGCTTAATCGATACCCGCTTAAACGCATCGCAATGCTCAACACGCAAAACAAAACGTCGAAACTCAACTCGTCGGACCACTTCAATCGAATGACCATTCGATCGAATGGTCGTCCGAGCGGAGTGCCATCCGATCGAAGTGTCATCCGATTGATGTGCCATCCGACACTTGCACTCACTTTCCTTTTCTTGCAACCTATAAATACCCCTGTCACATCACCAACAGTGATGTAACAGCTCTCTCGTTCGACCAGCACGCTCAAGCCCACTTTTCCTTCGATTTCTCACGATTCTTGTAAGTTTTCAACTCAAATCTTGTACTTCTATGATCTACACGTACTTCTTCATCATTTTCACCTTTGAATCTTAACTTTTAACCATGAAATCAGCGGATTTGAGGTGTTCTAGGATGATGTCATCATGGAGTTCTTATGAAATTCAAGTTTTGACCTCATTCCACCAAGAATAACTCAGATCTGAAGGATTTCCACTGGATTAAACATTGTTTTCGCATAGATCTAAACATTTTCAAAGTTAAAAGGATTGAAAGATACTCTTCTAACTTTCTTTCAACTCTTTTACACTCAATGCCCTCAAAACCGATAGAATCGGAGCTCATTCAGGTCTTCTACTCATTTCTTAGTGAAGTGTCGGTCTGAGATCTGATTTCTATCTAAGAGACAACCGATTTCAGGTTGAACAAAAACAACCGTCACGAACAGTTAACTAATCGGATTGGGGTGAATCTCATTCGATCGGGTAACCTGGGTCTGATGGAGTCCCCGTTATTTAGCACGTTGTCATACCGTCTCGGACAAACCGCAAACTTAGCAAAATAATCAAGACACAAGATGATCAGATCGTTGGGACGGATTGTCATTCGATCGGATTGCCATCCGATCGAACAACAATCTGATCGGATTGCACTTGAGCTTCCACACTTAAACTTTTCAAACTTTCAAAGGAGTCTGAATGTCGAATGGATTGTCGTTCGATCGGATTGCCATCTGGTCGAACGACAATCTGATCGGTTGACGTTTGGATCTCCAACACTTAAAAATTTTCATAATTGTCAAAGATCATCAGTTTCTAACGGATTGCCATCCGATCGGAAGACCATTCGATCGAATGACCATCCTACTATGAACTTGTTCTCACTAGAAATGTCTCGCCAATCGGATCGCTATCTGATTGAACGACCGTTCGATCGATCGACCTGAAGGGTAGAGATACTTCTCTGTTTTCAAAATGCTACAATGAAAACTTCAAAGCCATCATACACAAACACATCCATCCCAAACGAATGTCAATCCAATCGGATGACCATCCGAACGGATTGACATCCGATCGAATGACCATCTGATCGGATTGCCATCCAATCGGATTACCATTCGACACTTAGTCCATTTCACCGTTTAACGCACCGTTCTACGCTTATGCTATCGTTCTATAATCAGGCTTACTCTAGTGTTCCCTTCAATCCAATCATAGATTGTGTTTATCAACTACCATCTCTGTGAGTATACTCGAACCCTTTTTGCTTTATGCACTTTTGGGTGTTACATACGTTACTTATTCAAATCACAATCAACACACGACGCAAACACTATTTATACGCTGGCCGTTATTGCACGCTACGTGTTATTCGATGAATGCTTGTATGTTATGTTAACACAGTGATTGTTGCCTGACACCTTAGCAACGAAAGTACTATAGTTTGGACTCAGCACCTGTCGTGGACAGGGGTTGTTAAGGTCTTTACTTCACGTGTCCCAGTGGGGATATGTGTTGCGCATTCTACAACTCGCAGTCATGTCTGTGCATATTTCATTGTCGATAACCTACTAGCCTTCACTTTGTTACATGTTACATGCTGGTTATGCGTAAACGATTTCGAACTCTATTATACTATCAAACTTGTATGCTCACCTTTACACAATGTGTATTGACCTATATTTTAACGTATGTGACAGGTGCTTAGGATGCTTTGCTTGTTACTTGCTGGAAATCAAGCTAGGATGGAGTCTAGAAACAAATCTAATAAAATCTGAGTTTTCAGAACATGTTATTTGTCTTTGAGATATTTATTCTGTAATAACTATTTACTTTGGTATGTTATGGTATGGGACATAATATTTAAATATCTGGTAATTTAGTCGTTATGGATTTCTCCTGGACAATCTGTTTCGCTCAGTGTCGCGCCCTGATGTTTCCGTCATCGGTTGAGGTGTGACAGGTTTCTCGAAGTTGTAACAACAAATATTCAATAGAAACTAGTTTAATTAGGAAATTCTTTTGTTTGTCATCACTATTCATGGATTCCACACATGATATAGTGAACATCTGATCGGCCAGAGCATTTGAAGCACCGAAACAGTCCTCACAACATCATTAGATTCAGAATTGACTTTCGTTCATATCTGTGAAGTAGCATCATGAAATTCGAAGAAATAAAGATTTTGGATCAAAAAATTGGATTCAGCTGCGTTCGAACGAATAGGCCCCTTTCGCACGAAGGGATTAGTCCAGTCGCACGAAGGATCAACCCTTCGCACGAAGAGGTCATTCGTACAAATGAACGAAATGCCTAAAAAAATACTGGTTGTTCGGGGACGAGTGTCCAGAAAAAAATTGGTGATTGAAATTTTTTTCCGAGATTTTGCCGACAAATACAGGTTGTTCAGGGACACCGTATGGGGCTTTAGATAAAAGATTTGATGATGCGATCACAGATTGTTGAAATTAGTGGGGTAGTCATGATACCTATGCAGACTGTTTATCATCTGGGTTATCTGACTATTAATGGGGCAACAAGAAAAATCTGTATTGATGAAAACACACTTTTGTGGACCAAATTGATAAATTTTCCGCATAGTGGAGTTTTTCAGTGAAAACAGTGGACTGAATTTGCCAAGTTTGAGGGGGAAATTTATTGAAAAGTTTTAGAGATGTCAGAATTTGCAAAAATGAAGGGGAATAAAAATTTCATAGAATATATTGAAATTCTTGCATTTTTGAAATTCGTGGCCTGTAACAGCATTCGGGTGGTTCCGACTTCAGATTGTCCGGGGATGCATAGGGTCTAGATTCGTTAGTTCGTGATCATAGGAAGTTCAGATTCTACAGATCAGGGTTAGATTGATGTCTTAGGCTTTGAGTCCTGGGTCTTCGTCAAGCCGGTAAGCAGGATTAGCGTAAGGAGACGCATTAGTATTGTCGATACTTAAAAGATATCACAGTTGTGTGGTAGTCTAAAGTGTCAGAATGGTTAATCTTCTAGCAGAGGAATTGTTTTTCGGACTAACCACCGGGGAATGATGATGTTTGTTGATTAAGTTATTGCCGGAACTAACGGAGAAAACTGATCGTGACTGAAGAGGAAGAATGTGAATCTGATCGTGGAAGAATGTTTCTAATATATTAATGTGTTACCAGATGATTTGTTATCAGATGAAGATTGGTTGATTGTGGAGATTACCGTTTACACTAATCAATCATTTAGGAGTGTGCTTAAAGATGATTTCAGAAAACGGGATTTCAGATTTTCGTGGGTATTCATAGACTTGAAGTTTACCAGTGTGATAATTTGAAGTTTCTATCAATTGGCGGTTGGATTTTTAAAGATTAAGAGATTAAGCAGAAGTGGTTAATCAAAAACTGAACGCGGATGTGGTTAAAGTCAAAATGGAGAGATCGCATTGTGTTATTTCGAGTTGTTGATTATTCGTGAAGATTGCGGTATAGCAAATCCGAGGAGGTTAAAAACCGTGCAAACAAGACCTGAAGATTCATTTCAGGGGGAATTTGTGCATAATGAAGATAATGCAAGCCCGAATCATCAATCAAGGGGGAATTGATCGAGGATATCAAGATGCCTGATTGAAGTTGCAGAATATTCAAACACGGCTCTCATTTTCAAAGATCAAGCTTCGACTGTAACGTACAAGGGGGAAATTGTTAGTGCATATTTTGTGTGTCTGTCACTGTGTGAATAGGTTAGAAAGAGCGTGTGTTGAATATTGTATAGATAAGAGTGAAAATACGGTTTTGTAACAAAAAGTTCCCTTTGTACGAATGAACCCTTAGCACGAATGGAACTTGTTCCGTTAGTTCTAAGCCCATTCGCACGGAGGGTAATGCCTATATATAGGAGTTGTGAGTGAGACCTTAGGTGAAGTTTTGGTTCCCAGAGGGGAAATCCTGGAGAATTTTTTTTTCCAGCATGTAAATGATGTAAACTCTTTCGGTATGAATGAAGCTTAAGACTATTCTACTTCTACTCCATTCTTCTTAATAATATTCTACCAAATTAGTTCTATCTGGTCCAAACTTCCGACTAAACCCGCTAGATCCTCTACTCTCAGTATTTAACGTTAAAATCTCGAAAAAAATTTTCTATCAAAATTTTATTTCTTGACACTGGTCTCATCACCACGATCAAAAAATGGCTTTTTAAGGCATTTTAGAAACATCCGTACGAGTGAAAAATTTATATTCGTGCGAATGTATCCTTTCGTGCAAATGAGCTGATTTTGGAACACATAACTACTTTCCTGCGAATGAAGTACTTTCGTGCGGATGTAGTTCCTCCGTTTGAACACTGCTGATTCAATTTTTTGATCCAAAATCTTCATTTCTTTGAATTTCCTGATTATTCTTTCACAGACTAGGTCGAAATTCAATATTAATCAATCTTATGGTCTCAGATTTACTTTTTGTCCATGATTGACCATTTATTTGATGTTTTACGTCAATAACCCCTAAACGTCCATAATTCAAAAGCGTAGGTGACTCAATCAACTGTTAGATCGATTGAATCAGTACCGTAGCTCTGATACCAATTGTGAGTTCAGGATCCGGCGGGTTTAGATGGAAGTCTGGATAGGATAGTACTAATTTGATAGAATTCCTGTTAGATTAGTTATAAGTCGAATGACTCCATTCATACCGGAAGAGTTTACATTGTTTACAAGCGGGAGAAACCAAAATTTTCCAGCATTTCCCCTCTGGGATCTCCAAAACTTATTAACTAACGAACACATGACACTATATATATACATGAGGTTGGGACAGACGAGCACTTCTGTGCGGATGAGTATGTCCGTGCGGATGTGGTTACATACGCACGAATGAGTTACATCCACACGAATGTGTTACATCCGTACGTATCTGTTACATCCGTATGAACCTCTCTCATCCTCTCCAAAGTCATGTGTTCGTATCTCAACTATATAATATTCAACACGCGCTCTATCTAGCCTATCCGCACAGTGGCAGACATACATAAAATGCACTAACACCTTGACAGCTTATGTGACAGAAGCCTAGTTATTAGCTGATGTGGCACAAACTTAGTTATTGGATTTTAATAATCCCAACTTTCACTATCACCCTCAACAGCAACCACCATTAGCCGCCACCACTACCACCACCACCGCCACCACCATCAACAACCACCGGCTGATGGTGGTGGCGGTTGGTGGTGGTGGCGGTAATGGTTGTCACACCCCCAAAATACCACATGCGGAAACCCCGCTAGGCGTGTGACATATCAGGATCTAGCCAGTAATCATATTGAACTCATAACAAGGTTTCAAATGGAGTTGTCAATTATAAATAAAAGTGCATCAAGTAATAAGTTTAATAAAATCCAACAAGTTCAGCGGAAGCAATAAGTAAACCATTGTTTAAATGTTTCAAAACCAATGTATGAAAATCAATAAGACTGTCATGTGTATCCAATCAGTTCGACCCATGACCACTCCAGCCATTCCAGACAGCATGTTCCATATCCAAGAAATCTAACCACCTGCGAGCATGCAACACGTGTGTCAGACAACACTGGTGCGTTCATAGTTTTACGAAGACGTTAGTTACCAAGTGTTTAGTTCAGTTCATTGATAATAATGTTGATAATAACTCGAGTACCGTACAAGATGGCTACCAGATTGTTTTGGTCGTCCCCAATTCCCCCTATCTAAGCATTGGTCATGATTAAGGTCATTAGTTCACGCCCGTCCTCTCAGGTACGGGGTGAGGTTGCCAAGCCTAATAGCGCTATCAACTAATACCCCGTTACCTCTCAGGTAACTAATTCGGTATAAGATGGGACTTAAGGTGATAGGAAAAGAGTGTATTATCTAACATCCCAGTTTCTACCCAAAAGACTTATTCCTCTCAGGAATACCCATTTGACTGTCCCACCCACTGGGACGCATGCTCAAAAGGAATGAACTCACCTTAGACTGCTCGGTATGTTATGTTAAGTTATCTGTTCCAAGTAGATCAACCAATCCCTACCGTGGTTACCAAGGACAATTAGTTTCGCATTCAGTTAAATCACGTATTCCTTACACATACTATACAAGTAACATACAAGAGACACACCCATCATACGAGTCATAGTGGTTAATCATACAATATAGCGACCAATTATCATTAGGAATTCACATAGCAAGTATCCGGTTCTCATACAAGTTTACATTACAACTTCATGCTTCAACAGTTCATCTAATTGTTCCTTACATTCATCGTCTAAACCATACAATTATTCATACAACATGTCACTCCATTATAACCATATAAACTAAAATAAGCATAAAATCCAAGTAGTTGTGCGATTGAGTTTCTTTGGTGTGACTCATAACAGTGTAGGCCACCCCATGTGTAACCCAAAACGCTGCGAGCCCATTAGTTATGGTGCGGCCCAAGGAAACCTAGGCCCACTTAGTGTGTGTGTGCGATCAGAATGATCCGTGTGGCTCGATGCTCAAGTGTAACCCACCCGGTGTGCGATTTGACCGATTCAACCTTTCCATAACTCCCACTAATTTCATCCATTCCAGTTATGTGATTGGAAGTTTCTGCCTATAATTATTACCCCATCAAGAGCACTCTTCGCAACATATCACATGAGCCTAATCGTTTAGCAATAACATTCATTCATGATCAACAATATTCGAACCATCATAAACATCACACAATTTTTCACATACTATTCATCACGTGAGTTATCATTATGAACTAATCATCATACAATTTTTAACACATGGTTAAAATTCTAATCCTCATGCTCTTATTTATATGATCATAATCAGCCGTTACGAGGCTTCATGTTAATCACGAAGTCATCAGTTTATCGTCATCATGTAGAGCTGGTAACTAATATTCATACCCTCATAACCATAATGAATTATTATTCTAGTAACACATTGACCAGCAAGTATGTTTGCAACCAAATATATCAAGTAATTAATCCATAAATAACAAGACATACACTAACCTGGTTACGAGATATAAGAGGTGCTGGAGTCGAGAGGGGGTGGAGTTTCGACAGAGATGGGGCTGCCGTCAAAGGAAGGAAAGTGAGGAAAGGAATAGGGTTTGTTATCCTTTTATGATTGTGAGAGATGCATGAGGATCACGTATGATCTAAACAAGTGGGCCGATCCCACTTTGAGTTTCATTATCGTTTTTGGGCTCAAAGAAGCTGGGCCGTGGAAAGTCAAACAACACATATGAAAGTTAGGATTATTAAACTCCAATAGCTATGTTTGGTGATGGTGCTGAAAGTTAGGATTATTAAACTCCAATAGCTATGTCACAATGATGGTGGTGGTGGCGGCTGATGGTGGTGGTGGTTGTTGATGGTGGTGGTGGTGGTTGGTGCTGAAGTTAGGATTATTAAACTCCAATAGCTATGTTTGTGTCAAATAAGCATACACATAAGGAGCCACATCAGCCATTAACAAGGTTTGTGACATGTAAGTTGTCACGTCAGCATAAAACTAACTGGTTTAGCATAAAACTAACTGGTTTATAATCCAGTTAGACAATGATCGATGAGTGCTAAATTCTTACAAGTTGGTATTGTCATATGAAATTTTTTAAGGTGAAATTAGTGTCGGCCATTGGGTGAAAGTTATGATTATTAAAATCTAATAACTCTTAATAAACAAGCATACAGGGATATGTCTAAAAGAGTCACATGTAATGACGCTAAAATTTAAAAAAAAAAACAGTTTAAACTAAATATTCAATATCAATGTTAGGAAAGTTTTTTGTGTAATGACTTTGTTGTTGTAAGTGTCTTCTTTGGATTCTAGCTTCCTGTCATACTCCCGTTTTTTTCTTCAAATCCTTGACGTTTAGAAAACAACAATTTTAACACAGACCAGTTTTTTTTTTTTTTTTTTTTTGAAAGGCTAATTTCTTTAATCCATGTCGTCCGTGGGACTTGAACCCAAGATCTTCCCCTTCCCAACCTAGGTGTTTTAAAGACTTTGCATTTGCCAATGGACCACCACCCCATTGGTAACAAAGACCAGTTAACACGTACAATTTGTTAACACGGTTTGTTGTATCTTAATTTCCAAAATCATAATTGCACTAAACCTAAATAATAACACTCTTCGGAAACCAAAATTACATTTGAACCCGATGTGTGCCTCTCTTTTATTAATCATTAATCGAATAAACTGGTATGCCAAAAACTTCACTGCCCATATTATAGTTTCGTTGAAACTTTATGTAGGATCTTATGCATTAAATTAAGTAGTCACAAGTTTTATAGGGTTTCAAAACTAGTGGGGTGTAAATTGCAACTTACTCATTTCGCATACTTTTATATCCTAACAAAAATACAAACATGTAGTTGTTGGATGACTCATTTACTAATACTAGAAATCATTTTTTTAACATGCCTTGTCTTTTGTACCTCGCACATGGCATGTTGAGGGACAATCAAAAATCATCACGTCACTTCCTCGTTGTTTTAATGTTGTTTTTCATCATATAAAAGGGTGAGATTCGATTTAACGCTATATGGCGTGGTCATGATACTCATAACCACTATGACTCTTTACGTCAGCATCATATCACTCACCTTTAATCCATCATTCAAAACAAGTACCCTAAGGGTGTGGTTATGACTCAAACCACTATCCCCTTATTTATTTTAATTTATTTTTGTCTAAAGAAAAAGGAAAGGAAATCTTGGAAAATAGAAAAGAGGACCATGGTTGCCATGGTTTAATCCATACGAACAATGGTGGATCAAGCAAAGGGGTGATGTAGCCTTCTGTTCATTTTCCTATGTAACGAATCATGTCCCAACCATAACCCCACACCCTTCAACCTAATATGTATTAAGCATGTGAAGTGGGGAAAGAGAAAAAAACACATAGTGAAATAATTGAAATATTGATAACTTAATTAGTAGAAAAATTTTATGTACAACTAAATTGCTTGCAGTGTAATCTATATAACTATATAAAGTAAATGTGATGTATACACATGTAATTTTACATGGCGTCCAGTATTTTATGCAATATATACAAGTAAAGAATGCTTATTTTATAAGGGTGAAATTGTAAAAAAAAAAAAAAAAATAGCAAATTTTAAGACACTCAGAGGGTATAATAGTAATTTAGCCCACACTTCATACTCACGCACACAAAAACCTTTCCTCTACTGCCCCTGAAGAAACCTAATAGTCATCCAAACAGTGAAACGGAAAATTGAAGATGATGATTGAATGGAAAGGTGAAACGTAAAATTGAAGATGATGATTGAATTTGCTCCTGATCCACCATTATTTAATATGCAACCCATGCTTCAACTATGTACTTCTTTGCCACTTCAGTGCCCTGTTATCGGGTTTGGATTACCCACTCTTCTTCTCCTTTCGGTTCCACTCAATACATTGTAACTTTCTCAATTGTGAACCAGGTCCACACACGCTCCTTATTTTTCACACGGCTACAACCGGAATCCCCCTATCTCAGGTGTGAATTCTGTCGTGTTTTAATACTCTGTGAATTCCTGATTTGATTTTCGTATTTCATCGGTTCGCATAAGAATAATAGACTTAGTGGTTTAATGCTCTGTGAATTCCTGATTTGATTTAGTCTAAAAAACTTACTGGTTTGATTAGTGGTGTATGATTTTATTGATTTTAGGTGTATATGATTTACGATTCATGACCCATTATCTCTCACTGTCGTTTAATAGAGGATAAAATGATACTGGTGTGGGTTTCAAAGAGGTTAAAAAATACCTTGTTTTGTTATTTGTTAATTAGTTTCAGGATCACATAAATACTCTGTGAATTCCTGATTTGATTTTCGTATTTCATCGGTTCGCGTAAGAATAATAGACCTAGTGGTGTATGTTTTAGTCTGAAAAACTTACTGGTTTGATTAGTGGCGTATTTTATTGATTTTATCGTATTTCATAGGTTCGCATAAGAATAATAGACTTAGTGGTCTATGTTTTAGTCTGAAAAACTTACTGGTTTGATTAGTGGGGTATGATTTTATTGATTTTAGGTGTATACGACTTATGATTCATGACCCATCATCTCTCTCTGTCGTTTAATTAATAATCGATTGTCCTTCATCTTTTGGTTATAATCACTCAGTGTTAACGTAATTAGTTTGCAGCATATCGAAATAGAGGAAAAAATGATACTGGTGTGGGTTTCAAAGAGGTTAAAAATACCTTGTTTTGTTATTTAGTTTCAGGAATTGTTCAGTGCACATTGTTTATTTTGTTATTAGTTATTTTTATATGAAATTTAACATAGTATATCATTCTTTTTGCTTTAACAGACAAAATGACAATGCAATCCAAACCTTTTTCTCTCTGCTCACCCCAGGATTTAACCATCAGTTTTGATCTGTTTACTACCCAATCACAGGCAGTCTTTTTGGTCTCCTTGGTTCACTTCAGAGCTGCACCATTTTTGTTGTTGCAAAAATGGCTGTTTCACGCCTGCCATATATTCTAGATAGTTAACACACAAAATACATCACCCACCGACCTTCGGTTCCTTGACCACGCCATGTTAACTATGTTATGTAACGTGTCTTTTATTGTTTTAAACTTGTTTCACCAACTTGACTACCCTATATCCATAACCCAAAATTTTCTAATCTTACGGGTGAATTGCGTTTGCAGGCTTAACTACATCTAACGTAGCCACAATGTCTGACATACCCCCTGATGGAATCATTTAGGGTATACTGACGAGAGTCCCAGCGAAGACTTCTGCCCAATCTAAGACTGTGTGTAAGCAATGGTGTGAGCTACTATCAACACGTGACTTTGAAAGAGCTCACTTTTCCCGGTCATCAGTACCTAACAATCAAAGAACACTCTTGTTTCACGGCCTCAACTGCCATGTTCATCCAATGGGTTTCGAGACCACCGAATATGGCCCGCATTCCGTACTCCAACTCCAATTTCAAGCCGAAGAAAATGAAGTGATGATCCTGGAAAATTTAGACAGGTTGCTATGTGTCTGCTTGAGTCACATACATGAGCTGCTCCTTTCGAACCCCACCACTGTCGCGCACAGGCATTTGGCCACCCCCGCTGGCCACAGTGTTTTTGAAGAAATAGTAGATACCGTCGGCCTATACACTAGCCTATCCAACGACTACAACCTCCTGCATTTAACACGAAGATCGGGAGTGCTTGCAGCCCACATCTATTTGAGACAACGGGGAAACTGGCGAAAAATAGCTTTCAAAACTAACCCTGCTTACCAAACGCGCAAGTTCTACTGGCCACCTGGTACTCTATGTGCCGACACATTATACTTTACAATTTGCGAGTGTTGGGTAGTGGGTAAAAATGTTGTTATTAGGTTTGATACCTCGACTGAGCAGGTGAGGGATATCAGTTTCCCACCTGTTCCATCCTCGGGGATTTTCTAAGGCATTTTAGTTAGTGTGCGGAACTCTCTTCACATGCTTCTTTAGACTGGCCAACAAGATATGTCGATGTCACTATGGGCCCTACAAGGAGAACATTGGGTTAGGATTTTCTCAACACCTACAGCCCCCCCCCCATACCATTGTCGTTGCGGCTGACCATAACACATTACATGACAAACATAAGTTGTATGGTGATGAGTAACTCAAGAAAGCTTTTTGAGCTACGAATGGACACCAAGGCCGTAGACTGTTATTACGCATCCTGCTGGTTTTGAGGTTACATAGGAGCAGTTTACGTAGAGACGTTTGTCTCACCGTTTGCAGTGGCTTAGCTTAATCCTCACGTTTACTATACGAATTTTGCGTAAATGTTTTGCTATATTCTTACTGTTTTGTTGCTTTGCAAACCTGAGTATTTATGTGGACTATGTTTCTTTTGCTGGCACATGTTAACATGAGTTACTTAAGTTGTTTTACTAATTTCCCTTGCGTGCTTCCATAGTCTTTTATATGTTAGAAAAGTAAATTTATATTATTAGCGCTATGCAAAACCAGAATCACACAACCCGAAATGGTTCCGTATACCAAGCCGACCCTTTTATAATGCTTAATTCAGCTGCACTAACCATTGGGTCTGCAGCATAGACATGAGAACTGTTCCAGCATGTCCTTGTGATCATAAGCCAATACTTTAAAACAAACTAGGTGATAAAAACATATTTAATGATTGATAGGATTACTACACAACTACTTGATTGAATCACAGAAGTTAAAAAGTATGGTATATGTATGAAATTATGAAAGATAGAAAACCATACTTTGTTTACAGCTGCAGTCAAATATTTCCACTTCTTTCCACCAGCTTTCCCGACCTATACGACCAAAAATATCACACAAGATGTAAAACCAAGCATAAAACCTGACAGCAGTCATGTAACCCTGATAGGAAGTACTTACAGCTGAAACAGCTTTCACATTTGGATTCTCTTTCTTGAACGTCTTCCTGAACTCTTCGTTGTGACCATAACGAAACACTCAATCAGAAGCGATATAATAAAAGTTGATTTAGATTTTACAATACCAGAAAAGCCCTTCTAAAAATGATACATACAGCAAGACAAAGAAACCACTTGAAAGTGGAATTGTTTTATTCAACTTCATCGTAATGAAGTTAAAGAACTTTGCTACTAATAGCAATCTTTCCCCATCAATATTACATATGCCTAACATTTTACCCAAGAAATACACCATATTATGATAATAAGCTTATTTCAATAAACAAGAACTATAAATGATGGATGTACGATAAAACATGTTAATCATTTTAGAAAAGATATTCTTGTTAACTTTTATATATCAGTTAGCTTTTTGATAAAGCGCAAAGTATAAAATAGGCGCTGTAAGCAAAATCATAAATATACACTACAATCGACCAGACTTGTTTCTGAACTAAATTTACGTCAAAACGTATGATAACTCAAATTTATACCTTCGAATCAAAACGTATTATATTTGACCCAAATTGTTTTCAAATAAAATTTGCGCAAAAACGTACTCCAACTCAAAACGTACATAAAAGCGTTTAATAATGGACCCGACTCGTTTTCAAACAAAAATTATGTTAAACCGTAGACGAACTCGAATTTATACCGACACGTCCATAAAAAATAAAAATATAAGACATTAGTTTTTTAGGGTAAGCTCGAAACTTTAGAAACTTTACGGGGACAAAGTGAGAGTTACAAAGTTAGAGGGTTACCTATGACATTATAGCAAAGTGTAGGGGTAGAATGCATTACATGTCAAAGTGTGAAGGTTAAAAAGAAGTTAGAAAATTTGGGGGCCTTTTTTGTCAAGTTATAAAGTAGAAGGTTCATTTTTGTCAACAACGGGGTCAGCAATGTGTCACACCCTGGCTTTGCGGGTGTGACTTCTTAATACCATAGCTTAATCATAACAAGCTATATGAAATAAAAACCATGCAAGATCATCCATTAAAATAAGTTCGAAGAGTAAAGAACCACAACATTGTCTTAACGGATATCACATCCTAACAAACATAAACAGTGTTCAAAAGACACAACACCAACAAGAAATAAACACAGTTTAAGAACTGTGACTCGTCCAGGAAAAAGTCACATCCCTTAAACTCGGATGACCTCGAGACTAATGCAGCGGGAAAACGTGTCATACCGCGCCAGATCCTTTAATTCCCTGAAATACATGTAAATTGAAAAATCAACAATAATGTTGAGCGAGTTCATGTGTAAGTGAGTAAATAAACCTTTGTATGTATAAAAACCCTGGTATGTAGCAAATAAGGAAAAAGAGATCACCAATGGTTTGCAAGGCCATTGATATGTGTGAAGTGCAAGTAGGAAGACTCAAACCTAGCAGATTTATGCGTTGGGTACAAAGTCACCCCGAGGTCCGTTATGTTTGGGCCTGGGGCTGGGCTCGCTACACCCAGATAGATCTACCGCTCCTGCCCCTCAGTCCTACCCTGAGGATTAATGGCCTCAAGTTTCCGCCTACCCACTCACATGATCTGAATAATAACTCTCCTTACGCTAACCATACCATGTAAGAATTATTCGTAATCATAGTAACATGTATTTCACCCCCACAGTTTAGAAAACTGAAAATAGTTAGAGAAAAGGGGGACATGAACTCACAGTGGTGCGTCTCTACCAAGTATATCTCCTGATCAAGCAGCTGTGCGACGACCTACACGTACTAAATCTATTAGACGGACGGACGGCCGTGCCTTAGCTTAAGGTTTAAGTTTTTGGGAAATAGTTAGACAACTATTTCGTGTTTATATTTTTTGTAAATACTTGGTAATTATTCTCCTTCCCAAGGATGGGGGATTTAATACATGCGTGTTCGTAAAATTCGAAATACATTATTAAGTCTCACTTAATATATTTTATTTCTTACTTCAAAATATAAATATTCTTCCCAAAATAATACCTTGACAAAAATACGCGCTCATAAATATTTTCTTAAAATGCGTAAGTTACGTTTTAAAGATCAGGTGGTAATAATTATACCGTTGTAACTTATTATTTATTATGAAGGTGTTGTATTATTTTTGGAATCGTTAACATTCGGTAATATTATTTTTACCCTAAAAATAATATTTGTATAGTTCACAAAATAATCATAGAAATTCACAAGTGTTGTTATGAAAAACATATATTCTAAATATATATATTTCAGGTTTTATTTTGTGAAAATCCCACCTCCGACACTTAGAAATTTTGTAAACAGAATCATGGCGAAATTTGCGTCCTTGAAAACGAGTAAAAAATGTATTTCTAACACTTGTGATGAAAATATTTTCAAGTGTTAGGTTTTTGGAAAAATTTCGCCAGAGTTTCCCCTGTAACTGGAGGTGGCCACGCTTTCAAGCGTATCATTTTCTTTTAAAATCCAATCAACAATTCCCTCAATCAACAATAAACAATATTCAACTAGTTAAAATAGATATAATCGCAGAAATACATGAACTTGTGGTTTTTCCAAAATATGTAGTATCTTTCCATTATTTTTAGTGGATCTTTGTATAGATCAATTCGGTTACTTGAAAGTCTCGTTTTTAAAGAAGTTACATCTTTACAACTTCTTGTAGAATTTGACAATACTAGTTCTTTGTCGAAACTTAGTGTTACACAAGTATTTACACACTTGTGTGTTTGCTAAAATCATTCTTGTTTATGAAAGATCCGTCTTTAAAAGTATGTTTTCTCTTGACACGTGGTCCTTTGAAAATACCGTTTGTAGATCCGTAGATCTACTAGTTTTGGACACTATTTCGTAAGTAAAGTCGATTTTACACAAGTTCATGTTTAGTGTGTGGTAGAGTTTCATCATTTAACCCTTTGTACACTTAAACAAACTCTATGCCATGATTCTTGATCATGACTAATCCGGGTTAGATGATGATTCGAGCTACCACATCATAGATCGGCACTAAATAATCACACAAAACAAATCTTACAAGATTTACACAACCCTTGTGCTATTAACCAACATTTTTAACATTTTAGTAGACTTTTACATATCATCTTGTAAGTTCATGAGTTTTAACCGTCATATATTATTTTAACCACTTTAAAATAGATCGAGAGTGTGTTTAAAGCCACTTACTACTAGCTCGAGGCTAGGGAAGAAACTAGTCGAAAAATGCGTGGATAAAAGCAATGGGGTGAGGTCCTTCACGTTCCGAATGCACCAAGCTTCCTTATGTGAGATCCTTAACACTTGTATACCCTTGGAACTTGCAAGATCAAAACCGAAAATGGATGGATGGTTGTGGGGTGCTCTCGGCCGAGAACCAAAGAGAGAGGGAGGGAGAGAGTGTGTGTTGGTAAGTTGAGTGTGTGAAGGTTATGTTGGTTTAAGCTTGGTTCTTATAGATAAAACTCAAGATCATTAACCATTGGATCATATGTCTAATTGATATTAGACAAGAGTGATTATTTTAATCATAAATAGGACAAGGGTGTCCCCTAGGGGACGAGTTCGGTTGAGGGGGGGGGGTCTCCTAGTTAGATTTCAACCATTAGTTGGCCATTTAGTTAAGTTAAGTTGGAGGTTAACTCGGTTAATAGTGTGTTGTGCATTATAGCGGGTGTTAGGGTACCCTAACTGGCTCAGAAAAAGATAAACAATGTTAATGGCAATATTTTTATGTTCCGGGTAAAGTCCGGTTGTTCGGTTGGATAGTGATCCGTTAAAGTGCTTAACAAAGCTTTAAAGTGTCATTATTATTATTTTTAGTGACACAACTTATTCCCGACACTTTGGAAAGTGTCTAGTAATGTTTTTCTCATGTTTTGGCACTTTATTAGTTAGCTAGATGCTGAATTTTAATTAAAGTGCTGAATTTTGTACTTAAAGTACGTTTTAGGCACATCCGGTCACTGTAATCTCATTCCTAGTGACGCAGTTCTACAACCCTTATATCCCTACACTCACCACTAGTGTAGCGAACTATCTCAGGCTCTTACAGGCCTTAGGGGCAGTACCTGCCTGGTGCTAGTTATGACAGCACGTTTAATAGGTTATCCGTTCATTGTGCTACTGTGCTTTTGGTGCATCAAGGTTGTCACAAAGGTGCTGTAAGCAAAACATGGAGTGACAGCAAGTAAAGTATGATGCAAGTAAGTACATGTTTCAGCATTCAAGTAACAGTTTATCCACAAGTTCAAGTAAGCACAGTAATTAAGCAGTAATTAGTTATTAATTAAGTCGTACGGATACCTGGTTTAGTGAGGGTTGTCACATTCTCCCCCCGTTAGAAAAATTTCGTCCCGAAATTTTAAGTTCTGCTTCTAGAAGCAGGGTTCTTGGGAAATAGGTGGGGGTATTTCTCTTTCATCCGGTCCTCACGCTCCCAGGTGTATTCAGGACCATGTCTGGCATTCCAACGAACCTTGACGAGATTGACACTGCTCCGGCGGGTCTTGTTTACTTTCCAATCCGTAACCTCAACAGGTTCTTCAACGAAATGGAGCGTGTCGTCAACATGAATCTCGTCGGTGGGAATGATAACGGTATCTTGAGTTGGACTTTTCTTCAGGTTGGATACATGAAATGTATCATGAACTCCATTCAGTTCAGCAGGTAAGTCCAGCTTGTATGCTACTAGCCCTATTCTTTCCAAAATTCTGAAAGGGCCAATGTAACGCGGATTCAACTTCCCACGCTTTCCGAAGCGTGCCACACCCTTCCAGGGTGAAACTTTCAATTAAACCATATCTCCAACTTGGAATTCCAAATGTTTCCGGTTGGGATCTGCATAGGCTTTCTGTCTTTCGCGAGCCGCTTCGATGCGTTTTCGAATCTGCGCAATCTTGACTGTCGTCTCTTGGACGATTTCGGGACCAACAAGCTGCCTATCACCTGCGTCAGCCCAGCATAGGGGTGATCGACACTTGCGTCCGTAAAGAGCTTCAAATGGCGCGGCTCCAATACTGGTGTGGTAGCTGTTGTTGTATGAAAATTCGACCAGTGGCAAATGTTTATCCCAGCTACCGCCCAAATCCATAACACATGCTCTCAGCATATCTTCCAAGGTCTGAATAGTCCGCTTTCTTTGACCGTCGGTCTGAGGGTGAAATGCAGTGCTCAGATTTAATTGTGAGCCAAAAGCTTCTTGGAAGGATTGCCAAATCCTTGATATGAAATGTCCATCTCTATCAGAGATGATTGAGAGAGGCACTCCATGACGTGCGACGATCTCTCGCATGTATATTTCTGCCAGTTTGCTGGTGTTATCCTTCTCTTTGATTGGCAGAAAGCGTGCGGACTTTGTTAGGCGGTCAACTATCACCCAAATAGTGTCATGACCTCTTGGCGTTCTTGGCAACTTTGTAATAAAATCCATGGAGATTTGTTCCCATTTCCACTTGGGAATCTCATGTTGTTGCAGAAGTCCTGAAGGCTTCTGGTATTCTGCTTTCACCTTAGCACACGTTAGACACTTGCTCACATAAACAACAACATCGCCCTTCATCCTAGGCCACCAATAGTAATCCTTGAGATCTTGGTACATCTTATCCGCTCCTGGATGGATAGAGTACCGCGATTTGTGAGCTTCATCAAAAACAACTTTCCTTAAACCACCAAACAGAGGAACCCAAATCCTTTTCTCAAAACATAACGTTCCTTCCTTGTTTGGCACCAATAGCTTCTCCATCCCACGGAGATATTCTTCTTCAAGATTTCTTTCCTTAAGAGCTTCTTTCTGCGCGGCACGAATGCGCAAGGAAAGATCGGTTTGGATAATCATTTCTAAAGCCCTAACCCTTATGGGCTTGATTCTCTCTTTTCAACTTAGGGCGTCGGCAACCACATTCGCCTTCCCTGGATGATACTTTATCTCGCAATCGTAATCATTTAACAACTCAACCCATCGTCTTTGTCTCATACTCAACTCCTTCTGGTTGAATATGTGTTGTAGGCTCTTATGATCTGTAAAAATTGTACATTCCGTACCATATAGGTAGTGTCTCCAGATCTTTAAAGCAAATATCACTGCGCCTAGCTCCAAATCGTGCGTGGTATAGTTCTTCTCATGTACCTTCAACTGACGTGATGCGTAAGCAATAACCTTCTGGCGTTGCATCAACACGCAACCCAATCCTTGACGCGAGGCGTCACAGTATACCACGAAATCGTCAGTACCTTCCGGTAGTGCTAGGATTGGCACATTGCAGAGCTTATCCTTCAACAGCTGAAACGCTTCTTCCTGTTTGATTCCCCAATCAAACTTCTTATCTTTCTGGGTGAGGAGCGTCAATGGTTGAGCGATCTTTGAAAAATCCTCAATGAACCTTCGATAGTAGCCAGCCAAACCCAAGAATTGTCGAATCTCGGTTGGCGTCTTTGGCGTTTCCCAATTCTTGATCGCTTCGATCTTGGTTGGATCCACATGGATTCCATCTCCATTTACCACATGTCCAAGAAATTGGACTTCACGTAGCCAAAATTCGCACTTAGAGAATTTGGCATACAGCTGTTCTTTCTTCAGCAGCTCCAAAATAGCTCTTAGATGCTGTTCGTGCTCAGCCTTTGTCCTTGAATAAATCAAGATGTCGTCGATAAACACAATCACGAACTTGTCCAAGTACGGCTTGCAAACTCTATTCATCAAATCCATAAAGACTGCAGGTGCGTTTGTCAACCCAAACGGCATAACAAGGAACTCGTAGTGTCCATAACGAGTTCTGAAGGCTGTCTTCGGGATACTCTCCTCTTGTATCCTTAACTGATGGTATCCAGATCGCAAATCGATCTTTGAGTAAAAGCTTGAACCTTGCAGTTGGTCAAACAGATCATCAATTCTTGGCAGAGGATATCTATTCTTGATCGTCAGCTTGTTCAGCTCCCGGTAGTCTATGCACATTCAAAAACTACCGTCCTTCTTTTTGGCAAACAGGACCGGAGCTCCCCAAGACGAGAAGCTTGGTCGGATAAATCCCTTGTATAACAACTCTTGAAGTTGTGTCGACAATTCTTGCATCTCAGACGGGGCAAGTCTATAAGGTGCCTTAGCCACAGGCGCGGCGCCTGGGACTAAATCGATGTGAAACTTCACTTGCCTCTGAGGTGGCAGTCCAGGCAAGTCCTCCGGGAAGACTTCCGGATACTCCCTCACGACAGGGATGTCTTTGATCTTTGGTTCTGCAGCTTTCTTGTCTACAATGTGTGCCAGGAAGGCAGCATATCCCTTCTGTAGACACTTTCGCGCTTTCAGGCAGCTGATAATTTTTAACGGCGTATCGCGCTTTTCGCCATGTACCACAATTGTTTCGCCATCTTCGGTCGGGATACGAATGACCTTTTCGTGACAAACGATTTCTGCCTTGTTGCTTGATAACCAATCCATTCCTACTACCACGTCGAAGCTTCCCAACTTGACTGGTAGTAGATCCAAAGCAAACTCACGTTCTCCCAACTCGATTGCACAACCTCTGATCACTTCATTGGCTTCTACTAACTTCCCATTAGCCAATTCGATTGAGTAGGGAATATCTAACTTACTAGCGGCTAAACCAAGCATATTCTTAAATTCTAACGATACGAAGCTATAGTCGGCACCAGTATCAAATAAAACGGATGCATAGCGTTGGTTTACAGGGAACGTACCAGTAACGACATTGGGATCCTGGCGCGCTTCCCTCGCTTCGATATGGAACACTCTTCCACGGGCTTGGTTCAACTCTGGGCAGTTCCTCTTAAAGTGCCCGATATCAACACAGTTAAAGCATCCAGGTCTTTGCCCGTTTCCACCTCCATTTCCAGCTTGGTTATTCCTTTGGTTATGATTCACAGCGCCCGCTTGATTCACATTGTTGCCTCGATTCCCATTACCTCCATTGTTTCCTTGTTGGCGATTTCCAATTCCACCCCGGTTATTGTTTCTGTTTCCAAATCCTCCTTGGCCTCCCTGACCAACAGTGGCCCAACAAGAATCCTTCAAGTGGCCAGGTTTCCCACACGCTTCACATACCTTCAAACCACATCGGCCAGAATGGTGACGCTGGCAGGTGTTGCACTTGGGCTGGGTGCCCATATATCCCTTTCCTTTCTTTCCACCACCAGCTGTAACCTGAGCTGGCGCGTTTGGCTCTCCTTTCTTAACAATACCACTAGTGCCTTGTTTGAAGTTCGAGAACTTTCGTTTGTTACCTCCGGATGACTCGACGTGAGTCTCTTTCTTCTTTGTCTCGATCTCATCGAACTTGTTCAGGCGGATAGCCTCCTCAGTGAGAGCCACGCTCAAATCGATTGCCTCAGTAATTGTTGTAGGCTTGGAGGAGGTCACCATGCTTATGATTTGAGGAGCTAATCCCCAAATCAAGCATTCAATCCGCTTGAATTCTGGAGTGACCATATAGGGTACCACATGCGACAGGTCGTGAAACCTCTGAACATATTCCGCGATCTTCGGACCATCCATCTTCAAATGCCAGAACTCAGTTTCCACTCTTTGGATTTCAGCGCGAGAACAATACTTTTTGCGCATTAGTTCCTTCAGTTCAGTCCATGTTAGTGCGTAGGCAGCAGCTTCACCAAGTGTCTGCACTTGCAAATTCCACCAAGATAGGGCTCCATCCAAAAATAGCCCAGAAATGTAGGTGACTTGCTGGTCTGGTGCACATTTGCTCATGTGGAGAACAGATTCAGTCTTCTCGGCCCAACAAACAAAAGCGACAGCACCTCTGGTGCCATCAAAGTTGACAGGCTTGCAGTCTAGAAACTGCTTGTAAGTGCACCCATGTGGTGGATTGTTATTGCAGCTATTGTTAGAATTACTTCCGCTAGTTCCTCCTTGTGAGGCTGCGTACTGTGCAATAGCGGCAGCGATGATTTGTTGAAGTCCTGCCTCGTTGGCAGGCATGCGCGGATCGCGTTTTGGTGGCATCTTCTAAAAGATGGTTCACGTTGGTCAGATGATAGTAAGTAAAGTGTACGTGTGTAATATCAACACATAACATCTCATGTTATAAATAAATCACCCATATCGATAGCCTCTGTAATGGTTGAGGGCTTCGAGGTAGTAACCATGCCCCTGATCTGGGGTGCAAGTCCCCAAATGAATCGTTCAATCCTTTTGAACTCCGGTTTGACTAAGTAGGGGACGACCCTAGACAAGTCGTGAGATTGCTGGATGTATTCAGGAATCTCTGGTCCGTCCATTTTCAATTCCAGAACTCCACCTCAAGCTTCTGGATTCCAGCCCTAGAATTGTATTTCTTCTCCATCATTCCTTTGAGCTCGTCCCAGCTCAGTGCATAAGCAGCATCTGTGCCAAGGGTCTGAACCTGAAGGTTCCATCATGAGAGTGTGTCATCTAGAAATAACCCCGAGGTATAGGCAACACTCTGTTGGGGCGAACCGTTACTCATTCTTAGAATGGAGTCAATCTTTTCGGACCAACGAATAAATGCAACGGCGCCTCCTGTTCTGTCAAAGTTCAAAGGCTTGCAGTTCAGGAACTGCTTATAGGTGCAGCCAGTTGGAGGGTTATTTCCAGTAATGCCATCGCTGTGCTTAGAGCGGAGGGCTTCATGTCGTGCATTTGCCTGTGAAATGCGTTCTTGCAGCTCGGCTTCTGTCCTTGGCAGTGTACTGGTGTCTGTGACACGTCTGGGTGGCATTCTCTTCTGTCGAAGTGGTATGAAGCGGGCTAGACAACATTTCAATTGTCTATGAGATACATAGCACCATAAGCCATCATGTAATCACCCAATTTTACACGTAAATATACTCAATGTATGAGTGGGGAAATAAATTTCCGAGCTTTCACATAGGCTTGCCAAATTGGCTTATTGCTTGTAATAGAATGAACTCAAGGCTACTTCTCCTTGGTCATTCGTGTTTTAGTTACTTCCTGCTACATTGGTTTTCAATAACTTGACCCGCAGAGTCCACCAGGATTTCTGTGCACTCAAGGCTACTTCTCCAGGATTTCTGTCCACCAGGTTTTCAATAACTTGACCCGCAGAGTCCACCAGGATTTCTGTGCACTACAAGTCGTTATTACGTGGGCCCCCGTAATAATAAATTGTCTTGCACAGTTACCCCAATTTTCTCTCGTCCAAGCAGATGATCAATCAAGGAGCAACAGCAGGTGCATCGGCATGAACAGGGTCATGCTCCAATGCGGGGTCAGGAGCAACGCCTGGCTCAGGGGCCACAGTCGGCTCCAGATCAACAAACTCCATCTCAAAATCAGCTGGGTCAACAAACATAGGGTCGATAGGGACTACAGAATCCTCCAAGGGCTGGTCTAAGTGTATGAACTCCATGTCATGGTCTGGATCAAAACCAGGTGGAAAAATGGGATCATTCTCAATATCGTGATCAAACTCAAAGCTGTGTGCGGGAACTGGTGCAGCTGATGACGCCATATCAGGGTCGGTGTCGTGTGAGTGATGTTGCACTCCCTGTGTATGCAAAGATGCGGACGCCACAGATTCAAATGGGTCTGGGACAGGTGAATGGGCATGAGCCTCTTCTTGCAGGAGCGTCAGCAAGCAGCAGGCTATCACCAGCAGCAATAGGGCCTCGCCCTCAAATGGGTCCTCCTCTAATAGATCGTTATCATCGTCAGAGACCACGTCGGGGGGCATATCAACAACGGGATAAGCGGCAGGGGGCACAGGAGCAGGGATCACCGCCAGTGGCAAATTCCCAACAAGATGGCCATCAGCAGGCTCTGCTACGACATCAGGCAGCGCAAAGGGCTGAAAGTCGTCATCGTCTGTGCCGGTAGTATCGGAAATGTACACCTCGTGCTCCGATGAAACTATGTCGTCTGATACTATGGCCATGGGATTCGTAGTGTCCATCTTTCTAGTACATGATGAAGGCATGACGTTTGTAACACAAACACACATACGTATAACAATCAATCATATAATCATATAAACATATTAGTCACCAAGTAAGCAATCAAATAATTCTCCTAGTCCCACTAGCCTCCCAGCCTCTCAGACTGCTCTTCCTAGTCCCATTAGCCAAATTCTCCCAGCCTCTCAGACTGACTCCCTAGTACCACTAAACAACTACCTCAGTCTCCTAGACCGAGCCTCGGTCTTCCAGACCGAGCCTCAGCCTCCCAGACTGAGCCTATAAATAATAAATGTGCTCAACATTTGTTTGTAAAAAGTTTTGGATCTGGACTTGAGTGGTATGCAGTGTAAAAATGTTTTCGTGAGAGCCCTAGTGATCATAGTCTAGACTCGAGAAGGAATCCTAGTTCGCTATGATCAGAGCTCTGATACCAAGCTGTCACACCCTGGCTTTGCGGAAGCGTGGTTATTTTGGTGTGACTTCTTAATACCATAGCTTAATCATAACAAGCTACAACAACAACAACCATACCCAGTAAATCCCACAAATAGCAAAGCTAGTTATAGGGTCTGGGGAGGGTGGGATGTAGACAGTCCTTGCCTCTATCCATAGGGATAGAGAGGCTGCTTCCAGAGAGACCCTCGACTCGAAAACGAATAGCAAACCAACACACCAAGTCAAAGAGTATAGAAAGAATATAGAAATAAGAAGTCGCCCATACCAAGAAAGTGAACAGAGTGGCACAATATATTGTAAATCATGTAAAATAGCATACACCATCATTTATGCATAAACACAAGAAGGCAATCACCGGAAAAGTCACTTAAAGAATAAGAGAAACCTACATCCCTGAAATACACCTAAGAGCTTACTGCCATATCCTCTATAGGTCCTTAACCCTAATCCTACGCCTCCATGAAGTCCTATCTTGGACCATGTCCTCAGAAAGATGCAACTCTAGTAATCATAACAAGCTATATGAAATAAAAACCATGCAAGATCATCCATTAAAATAAGTTCGAAGAGTAAAGAACCACAACATTGTCTTAACAGATATCACATCCTAACAAACATAAACAGTGTTCAAAAGACACAACACCAACAAGAAATAAACACAGTTTAAGAACTGTGACTCGTCCAGGAAAAAGTCACATCCCTTAAACTCGGATGACCTCGAGACTAATGCAGCGGGAAAACGTGTCAAACCGCGCCAGATCCTTTAATTCCCTGAAATACATGTAAGTTGAAAAATCAACAATAATGTTGAGCGAGTTCATGTGTAAGTGAGTAAATAAACCTTTGTATGTATAAAAACCCTGGTATGTAGCAAATAAGGAAAAAGAGATCACCAATGGTTTGCAAGGCCATTGATATGTGTGAAGTGCAAGTAGGAAGACTCAAACCTAGCAGATTTATGCGTTGGGTACAAAGTCACCCCGAGGTCCGTTCTGTTTGGGCCTGGGGCTGGGCTCGCTACACCCAGATAGATCTACCGCTCCTGCACCTCGGTCCTACCCTGAGGATTAATGGCCTCAAGTTTCCGCCTACCCACTCACATGATCTGAATAATAACCCTCCTTACGCTAACCATACCATGCAAGAATTATTCGTAATCATAGTAACATGTATTTCACCCCCGCAGTTTAGAAAACTGAAAATAGTTAGAGAAAAGGGGGACATGAACTCACAGTGGTGCGTCTCTACCAAGTATATCTCCTGATCAAGCAGCTGTGCGACGACCTACACGTACTAAATCTATTAGACGGACGGACGGCCGTGCCTTAGCTTAAGGTTTAAGTTTTTGGGAAATAGTTAGACAACTATTTCGTGTTTATATTTTTTGTAAATACTTGGTAATTATTCTCCTTCCCAAGGATGGGGGATTTAATACATGCGTGTTCGTAAAATTCGAAATACATTATTAAGTCTCACTTAATATATTTTATTTCTTACTTCAAAATATAAATATTCTTCCCAAAATAATACCTTGACAAAAATACGCGCTCATAAATATTTTCTTAAAATGCGTAAGTTACGTTTTAAAGATCAGGTGGTAATAATTATTATGAAGGTGTTGTATTATTTTTGGAATCGTTAACATTCGGTAATATTATTTTTACCCTAAAAATAATATTTGTATAGTTCACAAAATAATCATAGAAATTCACAAGTGTTGTTATGAAAAACATATATTCTAAATATATATATTTCAGGTTTTATTTTGTGAAAATCCCACCTCCGACACTTAGAAATTTTGTAAACAGAATCATGGCGAAATTTGCGTCCTTGAAAACGAGTAAAAAATGTATTTCTAACACTTGTGATGAAAATATTTTCAAGTGTTAGGTTTTTGGAAAAATTTCGCCAGAGTTTCCCCTGTAACTGGAGGTGGCCACGCTTTCAAGCGTAT
Source organism: Helianthus tuberosus (assembly GCA_030545235.1). NCBI lineage: Eukaryota > Viridiplantae > Streptophyta > Magnoliopsida > Asterales > Asteraceae > Helianthus > Helianthus tuberosus. The sequence goes on from CM060448.1 coordinate 104,913,646, forward strand.
CATTTTCTTTTAAAATCCAATCAACAATTCCCTCAATCAACAATAAACAATATTCAACTAGTTAAAATAGATATAATCGCAGAAATACATGAACTTGTGGTTTTTCCAAAATATGTAGTATCTTTCCATTATTTTTAGTGGATCTTTGTATAGATCAATTCGGTTACTTGAAAGTCTCGTTTTTAAAGAAGTTACATCTTTACAACTTCTTGTAGAATTTGACAATACTAGTTCTTTGTCGAAACTTAGTGTTACACAAGTATTTACACACTTGTGTGTTTGCTAAAATCATTCTTGTTTATGAAAGATCCGTCTTTAAAAGTATGTTTTCTCTTGACACGTGGTCCTTTGAAAATACCGTTTGTAGATCCGTAGATCTACTAGTTTTGGACACTATTTCGTAAGTAAAGTCGATTTTACACAAGTTCATGTTTAGTGTGTGATAGAGTTTCATCATTTAACCCTTTGTACACTTAAACAAACTCTATGCCATGATTCTTGATCATGACTAATCCGGGTTAGATGATGATCCGAGCTACCACATCATAGATCGGCACTAAATAATCACACAAAACAAATCTTACAAGATTTACACAACCCTTGTGCTATTAACCAACATTTTTAACATTTTAGTAGACTTTTACATATCATCTTGTAAGTTCATGAGTTTTAACCGTCATATATTATTTTAACCACTTTAAAATAGATCGAGAGTGTGTTTAAAGCCACTTACTACTAGCTCGAGGCTAGGGAAGAAACTAGTCGAAAAATGCGTGGATAAAAGCAATGGGGTGAGGTCCTTCACGTTCCGAATGCACCAAGCTTCCTTATGTGAGATCCTTAACACTTGTATACCCTTGGAACTTGCAAGATCAAAACCGAAAATGGATGGATGGTTGTGGGGTGCTCTCGGCCGAGAACCAAAGAGAGAGGGAGAGAGTGTGTGTTGGTAAGTTGAGTGTGTGAAGGTTATGTTGGTTTAAGCTTGGTTCTTATAGACAAAAATCAAGATCATTAACCATTGGATCATATGTCTAATTGATATTAGACAAGTGATTATTTTAATCATAAATAGGACAAGGGAGTCCCCCTAGGGGACGAGTTCGGTTGAGGGGGGGGGGGGGTCTCCTAGTTAGATTTCAACCATTAGTTAGCCATTTAGTTAAGTTAAGTTGGAGGTTAACTCGGTTAATAGTGTGTTGTGCATTATAGCGGGTGTTAGGGTATTCGGGGACCCTAACTGGCTCAGAAAAAGATAAACATTGTTAATGGCAATATTTTTATGTTCCAGGTAAAGTCCGGTTGTTCGGTTGGATAGTGATCCGTTAAAGTGCTTAACAAAGCTTTAAAGTGTCATTATTATTATTTTTAGTGACACAACTTATTCCCGACACTTTGGAAAGTGTCTATTAATGTTTTTCTCATGTTTTGGCACTTTATTAGTTAGCTAGACGCTGAATTTTAATTAAAGTGCTGAATTTTGTACTTAAAGTACGTTTTAGGCACATCCGGTCACTGTAATCTCATTCCTAGTGACGCAGTTCTACAACCCTTATATCCCTACACTCACCACTAGTGTAGCAAACTATCTCAGGCTCTTACAGGCCTTAGAGGCAGTACCTGCCTGGTGCTAGTTATGACAGCACGTTTAATAGGTTATCCGTTCATTGTGCTACTGTGCTTTTGGTGCATCAAGGTTGTCACAAAGGTGCTGTAAGCAAAACATGGAGTGACAGCAAGTAAAGTATGATGCAAGTAAGTACATGTTTCAGCATTCAAGTAACAGTTTATCCACAAGTTCAAGTAAGCACAGTAATTAGGCAGTAATTAATTATTAATTAAGTCGTACGGATACCTAGTTTAGTGAGGGTTGTCACACAATGAGCCTTTATGCATGACCCCTTTTAATTTTGACTTCTAGCATCATGCCCCAACTCAAGAACTGATGAAGGAGATGATTTATCGGGCAGCTCTTGGTTTTAATCCTGAATATCACCATTTGTGAGTCCTATCAGTGTTAATGTTATTACTATCCATTGTTTGTTTGTTGTGTGGTTTTTGTAGTAGCGTCGCGGTTTGTGATTTCATGAATTGTCATTGAAAGTGTTTTTTTTTTTTTCCTTCTAAATGAAGATTTGGTTCAGAGTCAGTACAACTGTAGTTATTAAAATTATTGACTAAAATGATTATTTACACCTTAATTAATGCCCCTGCTTTTTGTCTCCATTGGTTAGGTTGAAGTCACGTTTCCACCCATAATGTCTGACGGCCATAAAAAACCACATACCGATGCAGCGTGGGTAGTGCTACGGAAGGAACGTAATAAGTGATTATATGCTTCAAGAAAAGACGCTAAAATGTTAGGACCTTGCACAATGCCCAATCAGACCCAACATGTTCTTGAAGCATGTTCGACATCTACTCCACCAGTAGAATGTTCTTCATTGGATCAGTCAAAGAATCAACCACGCCCTACACGCAGCGGGCGGAAAAAATCAAACTCACAAAGTTCTCATGTTCTACCAGCAGCCCTACACACAAAAGCTCAAACACACGTAGCCTCCAATGTAACAGACTAGCCGATACCCGAACTCTCTCTAGGTGACTACTGGCATACGCACCACTTATTTACTAAATTAAAATTCCCTACCCGAGTTACTAACATTAGGTCATTGAATAGGTACTCAAGCATAACATACGCAGGTCAGTGACTTTCAACACATCATTCATAACACACCAGTTTTCAAACCAAGTACGGCAGATTATCCGTATAACTTTGTTTACAAGGTCCTCCCCACAGCACACTGTGTCCTAAAAGAGAATACGTCGTGTCCTCACTGTGCCGCAAAACGCTTCCCTTTTGAATTCCGAACCTTTTACTGCACGGACGGGAAAACCGTTCTAGCATATACTGGGATCCCACAAGAATTACACCATCTATACACATCACAAGAAGATATTGAAGGGTTTTCAGGGAAAACATACGCGCCTACAACACAAACTTCTCTTTCACATCAATGGGTGTCTCGTTAGACGAAACAATGGCCAACATGAGAGGGGGTGTGTACACATTCCGTGCACACAAAGGGATCTATCACAAAATTGACCAACTGGTTTCACGGGATGGCACACCCAGATACTTACAACTATATTTTTACGACCCTGATACAGAGTTACAACATCGCCTGCGATGGCCAAATCTGGATGCTAATATCACTTGAATTCTAATGCATGCTCTCTCCACAAACCCCTACGTCTAGACATTTCGCCGCCTCGCCGAACTTGGTCCCCTGGACAACTACAGAGTCACCCTGAATGTTGCACTTCAACTTGACCAACGTGTGTACAACCGACCTACCACATCCTCGGTTGCTGGTATATGGGTAGAAGGTTATGACAATTCCACATCATACAAAAGAAACATCATTGTTTATGGTAGGTCTGACCATCAAAGAACTATTCAACCATACTCTAGTTGCTACGACCCACTGTTATATCCTCTATTCTTTCCTAATTGTGACAACTGTCAAATTTGCATGCATCCGTACAATTAATTAACTATGATTAGTGCCTAATGACTGTGCTGATTTACAATTTATGACTCGAATTACGTTCTGATTTCTGCATCATATATACATGTGCATCACATTTCATGCTGTCACATCATTCTTACATACAAACTTTAGTGACATAAACGATGTACAAAGCACAGCTAGCACAGTTAGCGGATAACTCATAAAATGATGACGATGTTCGGTACATAGACAGACAGTGTTTTGAGACCCATTATGGGCCAGAGACAAGGTACTACACTAGTATGGTGTGTAGGGAAGTAAGGACCATAAAACTGCGTCACTAGGTGATAGTTTAAGTGCCGGAAAGTGCCTAAAACCCACATAAAGTGCAGAATTCTGCATATTTCAGCAAAATTCAGCAATTTAATGAGCTAGTAACATTCAAAAATATGGAAAAATGGTCCTAAATGCTTTCCTAAGTGCCGGGAATTATAAGTGTCACAAAAGGGTACATAACGAACACTAAACGGTATAGTTTAGCACTTTAACGAACCGGTATCTGACCGAACAATCGGACACTACCCGAAACACTAAAATTTTACTAGAAGCATTGTTTTATTATTTCTGAGCTAGTTATGATCCCCGAACACCCTAACACACTATATAACACCATATTAACCTAAACACCTAAACAAACACTTGAAATCCTACTAGATTCTCTAACTTATCATCACCACCCAACTATACCCCCCCCCCCCCTTGGATTTACGGTTATGGTGGTGGCCCACCATCAAGATCCTACATGATCTCACTAGATATTACAAGATCTCTTTTGATTTTGTTTTGATTTGGGAAGATTCATTTAGATATTGCTTAGATCTTCCTTGGATATTCTATAGATCTTCCTTGGATATTATAAGTAACCATCATCATCAACACTTCACAACTCACCTCCATCTCCTTCTCTCCTCCATGTCCTCGGCCCAAACAAGCACCCACACCACCACTATTTTCATCCAACTCCAATCCATTCCAAGATGTACACAAGGTGTTAGAAGCTAAGTTAGGAAGCTTGGAGCTTTCGAAAGTTGAAGGACCTTCACCGTTTGCTTTTATCCACTTGTTATCTTCACTTGAATCATCCCTAGCCTTGAGCTAGTGGTAAGAACTTCATACACTCCATTGTTCATCTTATATTGGTGGTTAAAAGAAGATTCATGTTGATTATTATGAAGAACACTAAAGAACATTTATGAACATGAAGATGAAACATGAACATAAACTTGAAATTATAAGAAAACTTAAAGGAATCTTGTTGTTTAGTGTTGTTGTGATATTTGATGAAAGATTGTTTATGTAAATGATGAAGATCATTATATGATCTTGCTAGATCATGATTAAAAGCATAATCTAGCAAGATGAGAGGATGAAAATGTTAGAGATTTATAAATCATCCTCATGAAAGACATAAACTTGAAAAGATATATTGTTCTCTTGAAAAATAATAAACAAGTGAGTTGATAATCTTATAGATCTAAGATTTAAGAATGGATTTTCCAAAAGAACCAAGTTCAAAATATGATTTTTAGAAGATCTTGGTTCTTACTTAAACTTTTACTAATTTTTTTTGGTGATGAAACAAGTGTAGAAACACTAGAGAAACAAAAACATTTCATAAAGAAACGTTTTTGTAAAACATGTTTACAAGTTGTAAACATCCAAATCTTTCAAGAATGAGATTTTTAAAGAAGTAAACACACTTTGAGGGGTAACTAAACCTACTAAAAACACTACCAAGTTACTACAAGTTTTTGTGAAGGATCAAGTTCATGTTGTTATGTAAACTGTATAGTTTTTGGCACTTGGTAAGTGTGGGTTGATTGTTGATTGTTGGTGATGATTTTAAAAAGAAAATGATATGCTTTGATAGCATGCACACGTCCATTTTTAGGGGAAACTATGGCAAAATTTTCTAAAAATATAAACACTTAGAAAAATATTTTCTAACAAATATTTACTAGTGTATTTTAACTATGGATTTCAATATAAACTTTGCCATAATTTTTGTAACAAAAATACAAGTATTGGAGGTTGGTTTTTGTAAATAAAAATGGATAAATAGGTATTTAGAATATATATATATATTTACATTAAAGACATGAAGTGTGTGAATATTTGTATGCTTTGTGTAGTATTTATATTATTTTAGGATTAAAATAATATAACTTGACAAATACCAAGAAATTGCAATCCAAAATATTACCAAAAATCTCATGGAATAAATATACAAGTTGCACACATAATATTGTGAAGCCGAACAAGAAATGTAACTTACCAAATATTCCGGAAAATATGTTTACAAGTATATTTTTTGTAAATAATATTTTGGGCACCAAAAGAATGAAAATGGGATTTTCATGATTACTACAAAATCATATCTTATTTTTGACAAGGAGAAAATATATTATTCTCGAGAAGTAAAAATATATTTTCTTGAAATTACTAAGAAATATAATATTTTTGGGAAAAATATATATTTCCTTGAAATACATTATTTTGGATAAAAATAAGTTTATATATATTCTAAGTGAGACTTGAAAATATATTGTTTTGGAAATAAATATTGGATATTTATTAAGAAAATACGTACACACTGGATTACGATGCCAACACATGGCAAGGTATACCAATACAAGAATACGGATATACATGTAAGAAATACCCCCATCCTTGGAAAGGAAATACGAATACAAATATTTGAGAAGTATAGTTACAAAATACTGTTTAACAATTATTCCAAAAATTAAATATAATTTAAAGTTAAAATATTTATTATTTTAACAAGTAATTATAACTTGAAATAATATCATAAGCGTAACTCAAAGGCACTAATCAATACTAAGACAAGGCACGACCCGCTCGTCTAACGGACCGTAGTACGCATGTAGGTAGTCGTGCGATCTAGAGGAAGCTTTGAGTTACATCGGATACAAGGAACGCAAAACTGTGAGGTCATGTCCCCCTTTTCTTTAAACTGTTTTGTTTATTTACTTCGGGGTGAAATACATGTTACAAAAGGATTACATACAAATACAATTGGTATGGTTAGCCTAGGAAAGACCCATAGATCATGTGAATGGGTAGGCGGATACTTGAGACCATTAATCCTCGTATAAGGACCGAGGGACAGGAGTGATAGATCTATTTTGGTGTAGCGAGCCCCATCCATGAGTCCGCCGAATGGGCCATGTGGTGACTATGTCTTACAGCCGGAAGCCCGGTACAAAGTCTGCTAGGTTTGAGTCTTCCTGCACCATGTCACGTATATTAATGTATTAGCTACACATTAATTGATCTGTTTCCTTGTTTCTTTCATACCGGGACTTATAAACTTACATACATACTTACAACGATTTCAAAGGTTTATACATATGTAACATCTGTGCTTGTAATCATTATTAACAGTTCTATTATCAATAAAACAATGTTATTTGATCCCAATGTTTGTTTGGTTGTGTTTTACATTTTTCATGTTTTGACTTTTATTCAATTCCAAACTCTATATCACTTTCTAGAGAGTTATACGCAAACTGGTGCGTAAACGTACTCAGTTTAACACGAAAAATACTCCGGAACATCAACATATACTTAACATACCTTAAATAACATTTACATAACTTAGAAATAAGTTTTAAAGGCTTTGGTATGGCAAAAACAAGTTAATTCGCTACAGGGACTAAACTTGACAAACTGCGAAAGTATGTCAATTTGAATTGTAACGAACATTCCGAAACATGACCATAAGTTAAACATACCATAAATATCCTTTACATAGCTTAGAAATAGGCTTTGAGGGGTTCGGTATTCTAAAATAAACTTTTGGGTCATTCAGGGACTAAAAGTGTCAAAAAGTGCACAAGTTTGCACTTTTGGCATAACTTACGTTCTGAATACATCCGGACATCCAAAAATTTATGTAAGCATGACTATATTATTCTTTAGTGTTTGGCTTGTCAAAAGTCCATTCGTCGCGTCATTTGGATCGTTTTTCGCGCTTGTGCGCATTCCGTCGTAATTAAGCGAACATCGCGTTCGTACAACCAAACGAACCATCACCCGGCATATTTTTGAGCATGTTTCATGTCCACAATGTTTAGGCAACATTTTAGGGCCTTAAAGTTGGCTTTACGGGCCTTAGAAGTGTCGGAAAAGGCCTTAAACACGTGCAGGGGCTGAAACTGCCATTTTTGAAAGTTGTATGCAGATCAGGAGGGCCAGGCGGCCCGCCTCAGTTCCTGAGCATCCTCACGCGGCCCGCGTGGTACCTTCTGACCAGGTTAAATGTTTCTAATAGCAGATTGCAGCTGTTTGATCCTCCTCCACACATTCCCAATTGTCTAGTCAGCTGATAAGGATCAACTTTTAGCCACCATAAGGTTCCGACACTTGTACGGTTGCGATTAAAGCACGGTTTCCATGAAACGATCTCAACGGTGGCCCGAAAACTATAAATACCCCATCACCCCATTGCTTAAACCACTAGAATTTTGATCTTAGAAACTCTAAGTTGAAACCATTGTTTCATACCTGAGATTCTCGGATCGAAATTAGCATTCGGGGACCCTTCGTAAGTATTCTTTCGTTCTTTTATTGCTTTTAGAGTCTTTCGAGTCTGAAAGTCAAACTTTGTTTGACTTTCTGCGTTGACCAGTTATGGTCAATGCGAAGTTCGTTTGAACTTCGCAACGTGAGTGTAATCACGTTGGTTATAGTCCCTTGGGACTATGCCAACTGATTACCACGTTGTCTAGGGTCGTAGGGTAAGCGATCTAATAAATCGCTTATACCTCGAACCCGACCCATTTGGTCGATCATTAGGATCCGACCAAACACATTAGGTGACCATAGTAGGTAGGGAATAACCTTCCGAGGTTATACCCTATGGTCACGTCGTTTGAGTAGTTGTATGATAGGTAGTTTATATGCCTTAGGTAAATTACCAGAATACCCTTTTCATGTATAATTGGTAATTAAGCATATGTAACCTAAACCTTTATCACATAACTGATTATGTAACATGTTTAGGCATATAACACTTGTCATAGGGCTAGTTAGGCGGTCCGAACGCGTTTCACGCGAACGACGCGTTAAAGTAGCATAAGCTACCTAAACGGGTCGTAATGGGTCGTAAACAGTTATGTTAGGTTTCAACTAGTATGTAGGCTTTGTTGAACCATATTACACGAGTCTCCATACTCGTTTGGTTTACAAACCCTCATGCTACCTGATCTTCCGATTTAGGTCCGGTTTATTAACATAGTTACCTATATTAGGTGTCGTTTGATTCCGTGATCTCTAGCATTGCTTGGTGGTTATCTTAGGACTACTGAACAATCTCAAGTGAGTACATAGACCCCTCTTTTACTGTTTTCCAAACGTTTTGGGGTGGAACACATGTGCCTACTTGTTACTTTCATGCTTTCCTGTTTTCACATCATATACATCCTATGTTTGTTAGTACATTATAGTACATGATTTCATTACATCTTATGCTAGGTGTGCCCATTGTGTGCATTACTTAGTACATTGTTTTACATTACATTTCATGCTAGGTGTGCCCATTGTGTGCATTACTTAGTACATTGTTTTACATTACATTTCATGCTAGGTGTGCCCATTGTGTGCATTACTTAGTACATCGTTTTACATTACATTTCACGCTAGGTATGTTCATTGGATTACATATTTAGTGCATTGTTTTCACATGCTTACATTTTTGGTATGACATTTGGTTTGTTTAACATGGAACAATACATTCATTAACATTGATCATGCCATTCGTTAGTAGGTAGTGGTACCATAGGAATTGACAACTCCCGTTCCGGACATCCTGGGTATGGGGATGAAAGGAATGACCGAATTCGATATACATAATTTAGATAAACCTTTAATTTGTTTAAGGGTTTATCGCCACAGTCTCAAGGCTTGGATGTATGCATTATAACGATACCGCATAAATGTTTGTATCAGTATAGCATGCATTTGTTACACAAAACATAACTTTGATTTAAACTATGCTTTACTTCAATACCTTGTTTTTGTGCATTTTACATATGGTTTAGTTGATACATTTCACTTACCATACATGACATTTTGGTTACACATCACATGATTTACATTGAACATAAACATTTTGACCTTGATATACACATTTGGTGGTTTACATTGGACATAGACATTTTGATATGGTTTACACAATAACACTTGACAATTGATTTGTACATGAACAAGTTACATTGGTGGTGGTTTGGGTAAGTGATCTGAGTAACGATGCGTGTGTAATATGATACAAACATGGTGGATACGCCGCTGGTACTTCCTATATATAAGTGTTTGTATAATATTACATAGCGTAACGTTATTTAAATCATTTCAGTATAGACATATTACATTGTATACAAATAACATACTTTTCTCAAGACATTGTTTTACAAAACAGTTTATTTTATACAACTCATTTTAAATGGTTATTCATTTAACCTTACATTTATTTATACATATCAACTGAACTTATCGTTTTTCAAATGATTTACAAGACAAAGCAAAGTACGGGGTTCATGATTAAACATTTTCTTAAACTCAAGTCATGAATCTTATTTTCACAAAACCTATGTATCTCACAGGCATTTTTATGCTGACGTACCTATTTTCACATGTGTTTTCAGGAGCTTTTCCGTAGGATGTTGATCATGATTCTAGGGCGGACCTGTGCCTTAGAGACTAAAAATGGAGATAGACTTGTTTAATTATGTTATAAACTCTTTTGTTTACTGTTCAAGACAATGTAACACTCTTGTTTAATAAATAAAATACAACTTTGAATGCCATGGTTAAGAAACAATTAATTCTGTTACAACACTCCCCGATGTTTCCGCCACGTTTTGTATGTTACACGTGGTCGGGGTGTGACAACATACACTCAAACGAACACATGAACTCGCTCAACTTTTGTTGATGTTTTCAAACTACATGTATTTCAGGGAATTTGTAAGTGGATCTGGCGGGCTTTGGAAGTTTTTATGCTGTGTTAGAATTAAAGATGTCATCCATGGTCTTTGAGTTTGGTCAGTGTGTCTTATTCCTGGACGAGACACATCTTCCAAACCTTGGTGTTATTTAATATCTTTTGACGAGTCCTTAATGAACACATACACAATTTGTACAGTTTGTAAAACGTGAATTTGAAGTCTACGTTTTAAAACAATGTTGTTATGTTTTGAACTTATTTAATGGATGACAAACCTATGGTTTTATCATATAGTTGAGGTTATGATTGAATGCAATGATATTAAGAAAGTCATACCATAATCACGCTTCCGCAAAAGTCAGGGTGTGACACTAATGGTGAGTCCGGATGGCATTCAGATATACTACGGCGTGGAGTACTTGCCAATCAACGCCAGTTAAATCAGAATACCATAGAAGATGACATAGACGGTAACAACATCTCTCCCCACACTATTACAAAACCACAAATAATATTGCCTTCCCAGAATTATGGTAAATTAATTACCAGCCTTGTAACCCTTATCATTATACGGGGCTGGAAACACGAAGTTCCCAACCAACTGTTGCTATGCGAGAATACTACTGCTATAAGTTCCAAATCTGCCCAATAGAAAACATATTATTGTTGAGTGGTAGGTTGCTACAGCAGTTTACAATTGACGTCCACATAAAAGTAGAGACATCACACTTAAATTACTACGAATGGATCTAACCCAGAATAAGGGCAGAACTGTACTAGGGAATTGTGGATTGCGTCAATGTCGGGGACGCTCACCCAACCAAAATTGGGAGGCGTATAGTTCTTCCTGCATCTTTCATTGGCGGCCCTCGTGACATGCGTCGTTAGTTACTGGACGCAATGACTTTAGTACAGGAGGATGGAAAACCAGATTCGTTTCTCACAATGACATGTAACCCGTAATGGCCTGAAATTTATGACAATTTGCAGACAGGACAAACTGCATAAGACCGTCCAGATCTTATTTCTAGAGTTTTCCGTGCAAAATTAGAGGATCTGAAAGAACAACTCTTTAAAAACACATTCTTGGCGAGGTCAAAGCACACGTTTACGTGACTGAGTTCCAGAAACATGGTTTACCCCATGCCCATTTCCTTCTTATAATGTGCCCGCATCACAAAATCAATAACCCAGATCAGTATGATAAGTTTGTGTCCGCCGAAATCCCAAATATACAAACGCATCCCCAATTGCATGAAGTTGTCGTAAAACACATGATTCATAGCCCTTGTGGCACCCTGCGGATGAACATCCCCTGTATGCAACGGGATCCTAAAATATGTCATTTTTGTTATCCAAGACAATTTAACGACCACACAACACAAGGAGACGATGCATATCCCCTACAAAGAAGACGCAACAATGGGATAAAAGTCGACGTACGAGGCAACACACTAGATAACAGATGGGTTGTTCCGTATAACCCAAAGTTGTATGATGTTCAACTGCCATATTAATCTCAAGATATGCTCCAATGTTGGGATTTGTAAACATTAGGTAGGATTAATGTAATTATTGAAGACAAAGGACATGGTTTGCAATAACATATATACATAAAGGGCAAGTTTTGTAATCCCTCCGATTGAGACATTACTCTTCAAGTTTTTGTTAAATTATCATGCCAATCGAGTTTGGAATTTTTTGGGCGACAAGAATCTTTCATTGTCGTGGAAATTAATGATTATGATTTTTCATTTTGATAAGTTTTGTAAAACCTACACATGGTATTTGTAGGATCGTGTATCTGACCTGAATGAGTCGTTCAGAGGAGTTTTACTTCGTTTCAGGTGTGGAAAACAAGAAACAAAGGTAGAAACAGCTTAATCTTCGCTTTAAACACCTTGTATATTGAATTAACAATGATTACAAGCAAACGTCACACCGGCAACACCTCGGTATGGAAATCAGCAACTGTTTTAAATGAGATCACTTGAACCCTATATATAATAGATGGGGTCTCACTTAAAAGAGACAAAAATCAGTTCAAGCGAGATACCATATGTTGGTTTCGCTTGAAACTGACAAATGTCATTTCAAGCGGACTCAACCATTTCAAGCGAACTTACATAAAACACATCTTAAACCTTCCTATTTTCTCGTACATCGTGCCCTGATCCAACAAACTCAGTCTAAGACTTGATACAAGACGAAGTCGACAGATGCATGTACTAACAGACTCCCCCTCAGATGTTGACGAGTCTCTCGTGTCGAGTCTTTGCAACTTCAGTCTTTATCAGTCTTTGGGCTTCACTCTTTCTCTATCAGCATTAACAGACTCCCCCTAACAATGTGCTGGCATTCCTTTAGTTCTTCAGCATCATCTGCTTCAGGATCGTAGTCTGGCTTTCACAGGTTCAAGATCGTTGCCTGCCTCATGCTTTGTCTTCAGAGTCAAAACCTGGCTTAATCTTCTATCTACAAAATCCTCAGGTATCGGAACCTGACTCTTTAAACACAAGCTTCTCAGGATTTATCAACCTGGCTCTACTAAAGATGTTCCAAGTTCGTAACCTAGCTCTCGATCTGCTCAGGATTATCACCTAGCTCAGACTTAAACCTGCACAATCTCTACCTCAAACTAAATTTCACACATTTAACAATTCAATGTATGCACTAAAACTGACTCTCCCTCAAAAATAATTCAATAATCTTGATGAACCACTTTAAAATTTGATCAAAACACATTTGATTTTCAAACACATACTTCTTTTCACACAAATGTCATCATGTTTAGCATTTGGAATTTTGAAAATCAGCTCTCCAACATCAGTTGTCTAAAATCATTTTGAGTTTTTCAAAAGTTTATGCTAAAACACACTGAAAATCTTTTTGGATTTTTGAATGTAAAGAAATGCAGTAAAGAAATATTTACAGACAATATTTTTGTGAGTTTTGTGTAAGAGGATCATATCAGTTTTTGACAAGTCACAAGTACCGTTGAGCTTAGTTACACATTAAGAATTAAACAATTCACTTAGATTGCCGATATACTGATCCATTTAAATTTTCACACAAATTTCAACTGATTCAGGATATGAATTAGATGTTTTAAGGACTTAAACTCATTCATGTGTCCCACCTCTTTAATATACTCCCGTATCCAGATCCCAATATTCAGTCTTACAGGTGAGTATACCACAGACGATATCTGTAAGGGAATAAATTATAGTACGAAACCGTGAGAGCTCAGGTCAGAACTTCCGTTCAGCAGAGAGATAACGGCTCGACTTTTGGTGTGTCCCCTTTAGAGGATCTTTTGTATTACAACAGCAATGACTATTAATTTTATTGTTTCATCAATTTGCTGATGGCGGCGCTATATTTCAAGCAAGCGGAAAGTATTCTCCGGGGACTAGGTCAGAATTTCCATTCAGCAGAAGTCCCGGGATAATACCCCAGATATCACTGAGCATAAAGACCTAGTATCTCAGAAAGGGGGACCTTTCAAACGAGATTTCAGGGGTTACCTATATATCCAAGTAGTGTTCCCCACAAAATAAGCAAGTTTAAATTTAAGTTTATATCCCGAAAAAGCTTACTAAATGTGTAAAAACCTATCGGCATATCATCAGTGAGACTGTTTAACGCTATTTAAACATTACATTTCTTTAGCATACTGTAACTGTCTACTGATGTACTATCATTTCCTCTTCTTTGACACCAAAACTCATTTTTGAATTTTATCATGTTTTTGCCTTTTTCAAATTTTCTAATGTTTTTGGATTTTCAGAAATTTCTACTCCCCCTAAAATGCAAACACATTTCAGGAAATTTGAAAATAAATTTTGATATTCTACTTGTACAGTTTGTTTTCTTAAAAAAAATTAACAACCGATATCAAATCACTTCAATTCGCCATTCACTTGGCATAAACAATCAGAACTCCCCCTTACACAAAACTATTTTCTCATTATGATTTCAAAACACTTAAGTTTGTTTTAACCAAAATGATTTTTCCGGAAAATAAGTTTTGTTGGTTTTATCACTTGTAAAGTTAGGAGTTTGGTTCATCACTTTGTCATTCAAAAATACCAATTGTAGGAAAAATGCAAGTACAACTTAATGTCCTTGATTTTACCACTTGTATGAGAATTACATCAAGTTCAAATTAATGATCTTGAGTAATTACTTAGTCAAAACAATCCTATGTACCAGTTGTAGGAATAAAACATCTACACAAATTCATTTTACCAACAAGGATGCCGATTCCTGCTTCACACTTACCCACCTGGAAGCTCCGGCAATTCACACTTATCCTGTAAAAAAATATAACCATTATGAAATTCATTCACAAAAATCAATTATCAAGAATGATGCCGATTCCTGATCCACGATTACAAACTTGGGATCTCCGGCATAGTCAGGTGTTCAAGGGAAAAGAATTTCCACCCAAGTCTGACCAACCTTGGGTGGTTTTAGCTCCTTTAGCTCTTGTTCAGTTGGGTTAAAAGTTGCTTTATTTGTTGCGTAAAAATCTTTAACCCCTTTTACTTTCCCATCAAGCATTTTCCCAAAAATTTTCTTAACATTTCCATTGAAAACTTTCTCGACATCAAACTCATTCTTCTCGGAGTAAAATTGATTCGAGATCTCAATCTTACCAACTTTCTGTTTAATCTTCTCAAACTTCAGTGATGGAAATTCATCATCATTCACTGAAGATACAAAATTTACCTCTTTTACCTCACCTTGTGGCTCTTCTGGCTTTGTGGAACCAGAATCATTGCCGACTTTTACATCACCCTTCTTGACAACCCACATTTGGTTATCTTTTGCTTTCTTTTTGTAAAAATTCTTTTTAGAACATTCACCAACCTCATAAGTTGAATTTTCAAACATTTTAAATTTTTCGGTTGGTGGTTCAACATCAACAACTATTTCTTTCAGTTTTTCAGAAACTCCCTGTTTAGTCTTAGCATTTTTCGGACAATTCCATGCAATGTGACCAGCTTCATTGCATTTGAAATAGGTTCGAGTCTCTTTTGGATGAAACACTCCAGTTCCATTCCTTTTCTTCTAATCAAGAAACTCCTGGTTTGATTGTCTCTAGAAAGGTTTCTTCTGTTCTTCTTCTGCACTTCCTCCTGAAACAAATTCTGTTTTTGTTTTAGAATTTTTCTCATTTTTATAATTTTCTGGTGGAATAAAACCTAATCCTTTCTTTTTGTAGCTACCATTATGGTTTGGTTTTTTTTGAAAACCAGAACCAGAATTGTAACCCTTTTTCTTGTTTAATCGTTGTTGTACTCTTGAAGTGTATTTTTTAGGTTTTCCAGTAAGATTTAAATCTTTTATTTTAGAAATCTTAATTTCTGTCATTTTGAAAACCTTTTTGATCATTTCAAATCTAACACTTCTTATTGGAAACTCTTTGTCATAATATAATTTGTCAGAATCATTTAAAGTGTATGCTACTTCAAATGTTTCATCATCCAAATTAGATTTTGATAACAAAAACTCTTTACTGTAAGCCCTTTTAACCATCGGTTTTGAACTGTTGACTGACGAACTTGACCCTCCAGACTCAGACTTTGACTCAAACTCCTCATCAGTATCCAACACCTGATCGACCACCTTTTTTATGGTAATTCATCAGTTGATTCGGTTTTTAACTTTATATTGACTGCTTTTTCGACTTGCTCCTCATTTGGTTTTCTGGGAGAATAACCTTCCCAGATTGGAGGCGGACACTTGTTATAGCTAACAATCGGTTTCTTACCAGTATCCTTCTTCTTTGGCTTTTCATCATCTTTAAAGGCTTCAAAACCTGCAACAGTTGGATAAATTCGATCAATAAGATAATCAGAACTAGAATAACTCTGTAATAATTGTCTGATCCTCTCATTTTCAATTTTCTCGGTCTCCAACTCTTGCTTCCACTTTGCACTTTCTTCGATGTAAAAATTAATAGCTTTCTGCTTCGTCATCAATGTTGCATTCATCATAGTCAAAGCATTTTCTCTTTCATAGTTTGTCTTTTGAAGACCAGTTACTGTTCTGTTTAAAACGTCATACGACTCCTTCATGTAATTGAGATTGAACAGCAATTGTTCCTTCATTTTCTCAAGTTCGGCCAACTTTTCATCCTTTGTTGCACATTCTTTGCAAGTCTCCAAACACTTTTGGCATGGTTTGATAACTTCCACCATCTTTTCAACTTCTATGATCTTTTCAACCTCAACAACTTTCTCAGCTTCATTCACCTTTTCTGCTTCAATAATCTTCTCAGCAACACTTTTAGTCTTCATTTGATTTTGTTCTTTTGCAGCTCGTCTCTCCTTCAGCTTCTCTAGGCGATCTGCAAAATAAAAATGAAAACTTTCAGGAGAGAGATGAGATTTTGCAATATTAATATGTTTTTCTTCTTCATCATCACTACTATTGTCAGTTGGTGTTTGATTAAACTCTACTGATTTGTCAGAATTATCATCCGAAGAAACAGAATCATCTGGTGTTTGATCAAAAACAACTTCCTTTTCTGAACTTTCATCACTTTGTGAACTTTCATCACTTTGTGAACTTTCATCTGAGCTCTGTGGGTTTTCTTCAGATGCAACAGACTCTTCCTCCATATTCTTCACAGTCTCACCAATAGAATTCATCCATGTGGTAAACATATCTGGTTCTTTCACAATCTTAGCAATGAATGCTTTAAAATTCCCATTCTCATCTGCAAACATATCCCAGTTAAACCCTTCAGGTAACCTTTCGTCATCTTGATTGATTAGGCATGCTTTGCTTTCGGGCGATATATATTTGTTCCAGTTAAAATCCACCTAAGGAATGTGAAACAAACTTAGTCTAAGACTTGATACAAGACGAAGTCGACAGATGCATGCACTAACAGTATTAAAATCCTGAAACTTTAGGTAAACAAATTTCATTATTCTAAGAGTAAATTACAAGTTTTGTCCTTTATGTATATACCAAATTTCAGGCGGTACCATTTGTCTTTAAAATTGATCAATTTTGTTCTTATTGTGTCAAAATCTTGCATGGTACGTCGTTTGACCCTAACCTAGTTAAAATTTCCTGTTAAGTCATGTCAAACAAGGATAGTTTAGTCTTTTTAGCTTTTCATTTTGAAATATTTTAATAAATAAACAAAAGGTAATTAAAAATATAGAAACTTATGAGTATTTAAAGATTTTACGTTAAAACAAATTCAGTTATCTTTTCACCCCTCTTTCTCTCCATCTCTCACTTACCACTACCTCTATCCACCACCCGCCCCACACCACCACAATCCACCCTAACACCTTGCACCACCATCCACCGCTGTCATCCACCTCTACTTCTCTCTATCTACCTTTTCTCCACCCCCACCACCACTCCCGCCAGCCAACACCGCTTCCACCAACCACCACTGCCACAACCAGCGACCCTACCTGCCACCAATTTCCACCACCGTCAACACCATCACCACCATAAGCAACCATGATGGTTCACCCTTTGACTGACCAGACTCCTAAATAAATCTAAGCGACTGAACTCCTAAACAGATCTGAACGACCGAACTCCTAAACAGATCGTTCAGACGGCATATTTTTTTTTTTTTGGGTAAAGGGTTACCCCGATAAATTTTATATCATCAACCAAATAAAACAAGTGAGGAATAGAGTATTCCCCAGTTCTCTAGCATGACATTCCATACTAAAGTTTACAAGCACAAACGCACACACAGGCACTAACGCAAACACAACTACCACTTAAAAAAGACACTCGACCCGGCAATACATCACATGGAAATTAACCACAGTCATCGTCTTCAATCACAAGCCCATGCGGCAAGCTCCAGTCTTGTAACATCCTCTCCACTTGACTCGTTCTCTTAAATCGCATAGTGTGAAGTTTCATCCTGATCGTGCCAAGAGTTATCTCTACAAGGCGAGCCGCACTCCTTTTTTGGTTGAAAACAATCGCGTATTTCTTTCTTGCCATACAAAGTATGCCGCCGCACCCACAACGAGTTTTCCAATGACATGCCTCGCATTCTTGGAACTACCAACCCGCACCAAATGCTCATAGATACTATCCCACTTATTGCAAACGGAATCCATAGCAGCTAAGTCTTTTACTCCATTCCAAATTTGTATCCCAAACGAGCACTCAAAAAAGAGGTGTTCATGAGAATCCGGACCTGATGTACACAACGAGCAACACAAAAGATTAAAGTTAGCATTCCCCGAAGAGTTCCACGTACTCATAACATCTTGTGTCTTGAGCTTCTTGTTCACAATGAGCCACATTATGAAAGAATGTCTAGGAATAGCTTGAGGAAACCAGACTACATTAGCCCATTGCACCACATTTTGGCCGGTACGAACATCATCCCACACCGCAAATGTGCTAAAGTCAACTTGGCTCCCCGAACTAGATTTCCATATAAGCTTATCACGTCGCGTCGCGCCGCATTCAAAACTATATGATGAAGATTAGCTAAAGCTGGAAACCGATCGACCCAAACACTTGACCACCTCCATTCCCCTTGAATATACACATCCGCTAACTTGGTTTTCATATTGAAGCCCGCATTGGCTATAAGTCTAGGCGTCACAATAGCCTGGATTGGCCATACATCATCCCATTTATCAAACCAGGTCGACGTATTAGCCCCATCTCCCACCTCGGTCCAAATATGGTTCCGGATAATCGGACGCAGATTGAGCATTTTCCTCCAACTCCATGTCATATTACCGCGTAATGGTATATCCCAAAAAGATCTATTCCAAAGGCGATATGAGTGAATCCACTTTACCCATAACGATTCTCTATGAGTAAGCACACTCCGTACGTGAACGGTCATCAAAGAATTATTCATATCCCACACTCTTCGAATTCCCAAGCCTCCTTCACATCTCGGAAGACAAACTGATTTCCATTTAACCTTAGCTTTCCCTTTAATGTTATCTCCTTGAGCCCACAAAAAATGTTTCATCCTATCTTCTAAATCATAAATAAGACGTTTCGGTAAAATAAATACCAAAGCCCAGTAAATGTGTAGCGAGGATAGAACTGAACAAATCAACTGGAGTCTACCCGCAAAAGACAAACACTTATTTTTTCAATCAGTGATTCTAGAATCCATTCTTTCAACAAGCTGCTTGTAATCTTTGTACTGAAGCCGAGAAGATAGAAGAGGCACTCCAAGATAGTGAACTGGAAGGCTCCCCTCCTCAAACGACATTATGGCCAGAATACGTTGTTTCACCTCTTCCGTAACATTACCAAAGAATACTGTACTTTTCGCCATGCTCGGAACTAGCCCCGACATATTCTTAAACATATTCAAAGCTTCCATTATAGTTTTAGCTAATCTATTATCTCCTCTAGCAAAAAGAAATAGATCATCCGCAAAACATAGGTTAATAGTTTTTTGATTTTCACACTTACTTTGGAACCTGAAATCATTAGATATCAAAACCTGTTTTTGCAGTATCAGAGTGAGGACCTCCATAACTATTGTAAATAGATAGGGGGACATAGGATCACCCTGTTTCAAGCCACGATTCCCTTTAAAAAACCCATAGAGATTACCGTTGATAGCCAAAGAAAATGAAGTAGACGCAACGCAAGCCATAACCCACTTAACCATCTTCTCATGAAATCCGAACCCCACCAAAGTCTTTTGTAAAAAATTCCAATCAACCGTATCATAGGCCTTCTGAATATCAACTTTAAAGGCACACCTCGGCGGACCAACATTCCGATGGTAGTTATGCATTAACTCTTGAGTCAAGAGAATGTTATCTGAAATTCTCCTCCCCGGAACAAAAGTAGACTGATTGATACTCACAATATCGCCTAAACCCTCCTTAATGCGGTTTGAAATAATTTTGCTAATACATTTGTACAAAGTATTACAGCAAGAAATAGGGCGATAATCCGTAATAGACAAAGGAGTACTCACTTTCGGGATCAATGAAATGATTGTGTGATTCAGTTGTGCAAGTAACTGACCATTATGGAAAAAATCTTTAACTGCTCGACACACATCATTCCCTACAATATTCCACGTACTTTTAAAAAATACCGAAGTGTATCCATCCGGGCCAGGAGCCTTGTTCCCAGCTATTGAAAACATAGCACCTTTAATCTCCTCATCCGTAACATCTCGAACCATAGCAAACGATTTCTGGCTAGACAGCACATTACCGAACAGATCCTGCGTCGGATCAATATTGATAATACCCGCGGTCCCAAAAAAATGCTTATAATGATCAACCATCACCTGCGGAACCATCCCTCCCTCATAAAGATTACCATTAGCATCCCAAATTGAAAAGATTCTACTCCTATGATTTTTCGCTTTAACAACATTGTGAAAAAAACTTCGTATTCGAATCACCCCTCGATAGCCAATCAGCTTTAGATTTCTGTTGTAAGAATAAGGCTTCATCTCGCACCACATCCATATACCCGTTTACTAGAATAGCATGCTGATTTTTCAAGTCCAAACTTAGAGGATTTTCATCGATAGCACGCTGGCAATCATCCAGATTTTTCCGAGCAACTTTTACCTTCTCATGCAAATTACCTTGCTGCTTAAACAGTTTCCGTAACGGAGTCTTAAGAGCCTTAAGTTTCTTAACAACTTGGTACATAACAAACCCTTGAACATCGAGTTTTTTACTGAAATAGTGCTAATATCAAAAATGAAATCAAAACTAATGCTGGTTCCCAAAATATTTCACAAATACTGCCATTGCCAATCTGAATGGCGATTTTTGTTGAAGCTAGTAGGCTGTTCAGAAATCTTCAGTGCTGTGCAGGCTTTTTGCAAGGAATGGACAGACCAATCATTGCCCAGTAAGCTTACAGATGACCAATCATTGAACATGTACCTTATCAGCCAATCTTATTGGCGAAATTCCTGCAGTTATAGCCATTATAAATGGCAAAAAGTACTTGGCTGACAATACAGCCATTCTGAATGGCGAAAAGCTTATTTTATGCACACATAACCATTATTAATGGCGAAAATCTGCTAAGTAATCCATTCTGAATGGCGAAAACTTTAATTTCCTGCACACATAGCCATTATTAATGGCGAAAAGCTGCTAAGCTGCTGAAAAGGACTGGAAAACAGAAGTCTGTCCTCCTTGTTTAATGACAAACCACCCATATCAGTTTTGTAATATAAGTGGGATATGAGTTATAACTACAAAATACCATCAGACAAGCTGCGAATATATCAGCAGTTCGGATGTTTTATCCTACAAAACCACTGGTTATGATACCCAAGGCCACAAGAAGTATTTCAAGATCAAAATAAGAATACGTCTCCCTTGATTTTCGAGTTACATGAACATTCCAATGCATGTTCAATTCTCAGAATGTGGCATCACAAACACTAGAGCCGGGACAAACTATATCCTCACAATTTTTTGTTACTTTTACCAATGTTCTATTTGTGAAAATATTTTACGAATTATATAACCCATGAAAGGGACTTAAGCCATGCCATTTTAATGTTTAGTGTTTGATAAATAATGGAAAGGGTCGACCCTTTGCATAGATTAACACATATTTTAGAAGCACCATATCTGCATATGCTTATATGCATCATACTAGGGTCTAGTGTGATCTTTAACTTATGAACTCTTAACACCAGAGTTGTAGCACACATTCATTCCCATTGTGCTACAACTAATTAAGTTGGCTATGAGAACTTATTATTCCTAACAATATACTTATGTATGGAGTTGGTTGTCTTAAGCCTACTTTGTGCAATAGTATAAAAAATGAGAGACTCGCTACATGAGATTTTTGATGCCTTTGAGAGAGATTGTCATTATTTTGGTGACGAAGATAGCATAATATAATTATATGAATTATGAAGCTCTGTTAATTGTTCTAATGTAGATGCTTTTGTAAGTTGTGAAGATAACATGGTACCAGATGGTCTTAAGTGCTTTTGTGTGTGCGTTGGAGTTTTTTGGCCCGGGGGATTGTTATAGGGGAGCATCCCTAGAGAAAAAAATAGAATACGAGCACATCGCATACGAGATTTTATTCTAGTCGATCTTTATAAGAATATCGCATCTTGTCGAAACCCCAAGGAGAGTCTAGTGCTGTAACTAATCAAAGTGGTCAAAGTCACAAGGTGCAAAGGGCCCTCCTTGTGCCTACCTTAAGGAACAAGACCCATTGAAAAGTGCACATCCTAGACAAAAAGTGTAATAACAGGGGAAGTAAAAGGTGCAAAGGTCTCGCCATGTACACATATGCGAAAAATTCCCAATAAAAATATCCACAATAGAAAGCCAAGTTAGAAAAGATTGATGAATACATGTTGACATCCATTTTCTATAACTGATTGAAGCGACGATTCAATGGTATCTTCCATGAACGCTCTTGATCCACTCAAGTATGATGGATATACCAAACAGAAGTTTATTATAATGGAGAAAACTTTAATTTCCTTATAACACAGAACCACATTCTGGTTCGTATTGATAGCAATACTCCAATTGTTTAAATATTTCGCCATTTCAAATGGCATTTTCTGCACATTGAGATTTCTTCGCCATTTCAAATGGCATTTTTTCAATTTAAGACTTTTTCGCCATTTAAAATGGCATTTTCTGCAAATTTAAGACTTTTTCGCCATTTCATATGGCATTTTCTGCAATTTAAGACTTTTTCGCTATTTCAAATGGCATTTTATGCAAATTGGTCACATTTTTGCCATTAAGAATGGCTTGTCTGCAGGTTTGGCAGATTTTCGCCAATAAAAATGGAAAATTCTGCAGTTCTTCGCCATTTCTAATGGCTGAATGGTCAGACTAAAGCTTTTCGCCATTTCAAATGGCTGATAAGGTACAAGTCAATGATTGGTAATGCCTATAAGCTTCCTGGGCAATGATTGGTCTAGGAATTCCCCTGCAAAAAGCGTGCACAGACCTGATAAATCTGCACAGCCTACTACCTTCTAAAAAAATCGCCATTTTTATTGGCAATGGCAGTATTTGTGAAATAATTTGGGAACCAGCATTAGTTTTGATTTCATTTTTGATATTAGCATTATTTCAGTAAAAAACTCTTGAACATCAGTTTCCCAGGGGAAAATTCTTGTACAAATAATCTTAACATACTAAACATACAAATTGAAGGAAAAGTCAAAAAGACAAGGTGGCATTTTTGTAATTATCTATAACTATCAAAGTTACTCTACAAATGTATCTAAAAAACCTAAAAAAAAGCCTAACCCCCCCCCCCCCCCCCCCACACACACACACCCCCAAAAACCTAACCCCCCCCCCCACCCACCCACCCCCTCCCCCCCCCCCCCCCCCAAAAAAATAACCTAAAAAAAACTACCCCCCCCAAGCTAAAATGCTAAAAACTAAACGTAGCGATTTTTTATAAAATATATTTTTTAAAAAATTGTTTTTTTAGGTATTTTTTGTGGAGTTCACATTTGTATAGTAACTTTGATAGTTGGTGGTAATTACAAAAATGTCACCATATCTTTTTGACTTTTCCTTCAATTTGTATGTTTAGTAAGTTAAGTTTATTTGTATTTGATCTTTTGCCCAGTTTCCCACACCCGTTTAACCTCCTCCATAAATCCTTTTTTGTCCGGCAATAAATTAACAAACTTAAATGGTTTTGGCTTCTCCCTTGTGACACTCGGTAGAGCAAGTATACACGGCGAGTGGTCCGAGATATGGTACGGATGAAACGAAGCCGCAGCCGTAGGGAAGACGTCAATGAAGGAAGTATTCCCAAGGATTGACGGCACGTTTTTTATCGCTTTAAGAAACCGACTCAACCACCGGTCTCCTCCTCCTTAGATAATCTTTGTCGGACTCAAACCCTAGATCTCTATTATGAAAATATAGATGTTGGTGCTCCTGATTCGCGATATTAAAGAGGCGTTTCCGGTGATTCGTTTTGATACCTGCTTACGTTAATGGAGGAGTTAGAATCTGCTTTCGTTATTTGAACTATTTTGTTCATTTTGGATTGGTATATGTTAGATTTCAATTTATGGAAACATCGGCGGTTGTTCTCAGGTTGTGGTGGAAGAAGGTGGTGATGATGGTAGTGAGAGTGAGAATTTCCTTGTTTAGGGGAGTGGGTGTGGTCACTAGTGATAGAATTCTGTCACTCTCAGTATCTAATCAACTCATGCCATGTTATCACCCACTATTCTATCACTAGTGATAGAAATGTAGTGGGGGTGATCACTAGTGATAGAATTCTATCACTTCCAAATTTTTTTAATTTTTATTTTAAAATTAGAAATTAACAATAAAACACAAAATTATAAATTTCATTAAAATTAAAATTAAAAAATAAATTACATAGCAAAATAAAAAACAACAAAACATTGGAAAAAAAAAACTTAAATTAAACAGGTGGCATCTCCCAACCCCACCTTTCGCAAATCTCGCGCTTTTGTTGAATTACAACCGACTTAAACGGTTCGTCAAGATGGGCAATTAAAATTTATTATATAAAGATGAGGGACCTGAATTGCAATTAAAGGAAAGCTATTTAAAAATAGCTAACAAAAGTTGAGGGACCTGAATTGCACTTTTCATCAAACTTGCTATTAATTCAATTGCTAAACGACAAAACAATCTGAATTGCACTTTTCATCAAACAATCTTTTCACGCGTTATGGTTTCAACGAGTTATTTTTTTAACGAGTGATAGAAGGAGTGGCGGCGGTGTGCGTTATCTTTCCACGCGTGGTGGGAGGTCCATCACGGACCGCCCCGCCTCCCCTTAGAGAGAGAAAGAGATGGGGTTGATAGTATTTTATTTTTTTAAGATGTTTTTTTAAATAATAGGGTAAAAAGACAATTATAACCTCATGTGTCTTGCACATGATCTGATTTAACATAAAAAAGTATCTGGGTTAGGGTCAAAGGACACACCCTGCAAGATTTTGAAACAATAAGTACAAAACTCATCAATTTTAAAGATAAAAGACACCGCCTAAATTTTATATATAGATAAATGATAAAACTTTAAATTAACTCGTATATTAATCTCCACAACCCAAA
The DNA here is from genome assembly GCA_030545235.1 of Helianthus tuberosus. NCBI lineage: Eukaryota > Viridiplantae > Streptophyta > Magnoliopsida > Asterales > Asteraceae > Helianthus > Helianthus tuberosus. The sequence goes on from CM060448.1 coordinate 104,939,268, forward strand.
TATAAAAATTCAAGAATTAGAAAGATTTTTTTTTTGGTACCTTTCTGTTGAATGTTTTTAGTGATAGATGATGCTAAATAGGGCTTTTGTTCAATATTTCTATTTCTATTAATAATTTTGCTTTACAATAATAGTTTTTGCTGTTTTATTGATGATTCTGCTATTGAATAATCATTTTCTTTTTATATGCGTCTCCTCACAAAACAGATCGGTTAACCTTTTAGTTCATATTTTAATTGTATAATTGAATTGTTAGTGTTGGATAATCTGTTGATTTGTATCATTGTACCAAAATAATTGTGTATGTATTTTTTCTTATAAAATGTGTGTATGTTAGGTGTTTTTGTTGATACTAAAGTGCCCATGTGTAGATTGTATGTTTTTTATGACACTAAAGTGCACGTGTAGGTTATATGCTTTTTCTTACCACTAAAATGTACATGTTAAAATACTTTTAGTTTATGTAGAGATGTCAAATGCTAATAATCGTGCATTGGTGAAACACTAGAGCACAATAAGCTCATATGTACACATGTAGCTTCAATGTACACATACGTAGCTTATATACACAGGAGAGTTTCTACCTACATATGTAATATGGAGTTTCTACTTGCACGTATGTAGTTTCAACTAACACATGAAGTTTCAACCATACATATCTAAGTGCAGTTCCTAAATTTCGCTTAGGGGTTTTGACATCTCAACATACACATGGGTAAATGTTAATCTTTTTATGTAACTAAGCATATATTTAGTTCATGTTAACTTATAATGTAATGAACTCAAAAAGAAAAAAACAAGTACCTACATATGTGTATGTTGTCTCTTCATCTAATTTTGGAGTAATTAGGTGAAGTAATGGTCCCATGTATTTTTAGTGTAATTATGTATTATGTTTAGTACTTGCATATGCGTAATATATTGTTTAAGTAAACCGTATACATGATAAAAGAAAAAGAATGATACTTGAGATACGTTTCGAATAACAGAGACGGGGATGACTAAACAATCACATATCACGCAACAGATGATGCAGTCTAATTACGAAAACATAAATAACTAAGCAACATATTAGTCTCACACAGAATGGAGATGGCATCAGATGTGGAGTAGAGAGACGTTCTCGAACAGCTTCTGGGAGCATCTGGTAAAGGGCAAAGGAAGGAACGTCTAATGGTTTTACATGAACAAAGTACTAAGGTCAGATCACCATAACAAAGCCACCACGTGTTTGCCATGACATTCGAACATTCACCATATTATTTGACAGTCAAGGGTCATCCATCATTTTAAACAATAAAAGAAACAAAATCTTGATCTTAGTAGTCTCAAATAGGTTTTTAGAAATGTTGTGTTTTTTTACTTCTTTTCCAGGCTCATTTCCTGAAGGTTGAGCAGCAGATTATCAGCATTCAACATGACTTTGTTAGATGAATTGGCCATCGTGGCTGCGATTTCTCGTGCCGCTTCAATTTTCCTCAGCGTTATAAATGCCGGATTGTTGGCTATTGCTTGCCCAATCAGTTGCGCACTCTTTGCTTCTCCCTGTCATTTACCCCGTGTGTTAGTTATATATAATAATAAGCAAATAGCTAAACTTTCTCGACACCAGTCCAGCTTTTCACTTTACTAGTTCTATGAAATAGGGGTGTGTTAGTGTCTGGTCTGGTCTAGCTGGTTTTAGTTTTCAAGGAACGAAGCGCTAACTACGATTCTGAGAAACGACAAACCAATTCGGACAGGTTGTGGGTCAGCTGAACCTGTCGGTTTTAGCGGTTCCTTGTGGTGGTAATGTGGTATGACAGTTTGAACTGATTATTTAAAAGTCAAAAGTCGTTATTTGGATTAACTTTTAAAATGATAAAGATGGTTTGTAGAAACTATTTATAATTTGGAATGAAAAACTGTTTTTAAGTCGTACCAAACCAAAATTACTTTTGCCCGTGACAGAACCCGTCCAGTTTACCGCCTCTAGTATAGTTAGATTTACAAGTAACAGTCAAACATGCAAAAGCGTTACCTGTGCTCTGATGATAGCACTTCTCTTGTCCTGCTCAGCCTTTTCAACAACAAACTTGGCCCGCTCAGCTTCCTGTGCAGCAACTTGCTTTGCTTCAATCGCGGCAGTAAACTCCCTCCCAAAAGTAAGACTTGTGATGGACACATCATCAAGTGCAATGTTGAAATTGGCAGCCCTATCCGTTAGTATTTTCCTTATCTCCCTACTAACAGCCTACACAGCATGTTTTCGTATAAATAGTTAGATACTGTCACTTAAAAAGAACATTCTTTGTTCTTCATATAAAACGAACTTCCAAAACACAACTGTCAAAAATATAATATGTAAACTGTGCAACCACAAATACCTCTCTTTGGGTAATAAGCTGGCTAGCATTATACTGCGCAACCACAGCTTTCAATGTTTCATGAATGATTGAAGGCAGGACTCTCTCATTATAGTTCTCACCAAGAGTTCGATAAACAGTAGGTAGTTCATCGGCAACAGGTCGAGTGAGAACTCGAAGACCAATTTTCACCTGATTCAGAAAGTGAATGAACATGTATAATTTATAAAGTTAATGAAATTGATTCAGTCATGGGTACATGGTAATTAGAGGTAAGAGAGGGATACCATTTGCAAATCACGGCTGCCAGAAGTGCTCTCTACAAGATGGGGTCGTGCACGAACATCATAGATGACGGGCCTTTCAAACCAGGGGATCATGATGTGTGTCCCTTCTGGGTAGACCTATATTTATGAACAGATAAGCATACATTCAGCACAATACTAGCCTTTAAAATTCAAGTATCAGCATCTATATTGCATTCTGAAGGGAAGATATGTACACAAAATTGACAAATGGTATACAAATAATATCACCAGAAATAAACGTGTTCCCATTTTAAGAACCCATCAACAGAACATCAAGGCTATACCTATTGAGCCTTGATATTTCTAGCTTGAATTTGATTTAGGCCGAAATGATGAACTTTATCGTCTTGCAATGAACACGCACCATCTAATCTATTTTCTACAATCTGTTAGCCTTGTGTATCTTATGATGTATTTCTTACATTAATAATAACTATTTGCAATGTTAAGTAAACACCAAACATAAATAGCTACTGCACAAAACTTTATTATAATCGTAAACATAAAAAAAATGACCAACTTATTTGAATATAATGAATACTCGATGCTGTGAAAGGTGACGTGTCTTCAAGGAAAAAACATTTTTTTTTTATTTTGTAAAAAATTAACATGGCTGCACTAACTGTTAAGAAATACAGGTGTGTGTCATTAAATCTGTAAACATTGAAACAATGTTAAGATGTTTGAATGAATAAGCAACTGGACAATCTGTCGGTTCATTATGAGCCAGACTAACGAGGCCTATGTTCCATATAAAATAATATAACATATTAAAGTCCACTGCTCATCTTATGAGGGGGTTTATAATATAATATGAGCAAAAGGGTAGGAAAAAAACAAAAAAACATGGATGACACCAATCATCTTAAAAAAGATGTTTGCATTTTAGATTTGTAAATAAAAGTAAAACTAGCATACATACATAAATACATATGTATGTATGTATAAACAAGCACAATAAGATTAAATAAACCTTGTCTTTAACACCAACTATACGATTGAAGACAATAGCACGATGCCCTCCCTCGACATTGTACAAACTGTTACCAGCTGCATACAACCCAATACCAAGAATGGCTCCAAACTTTATCAATGCTGAAGCTCCACGGGCATCAGGCATCTTGGGTACCTTCATGTTGTTCAGATTCATCTTCCCTGCCATTATAATCCCTGACACATCACTATATCAGTTCAGCATGTTGATATTGTGATCATCGTAATAAATAGCAAACCAACATATATTTTGAATAAATCTGTTAAAAGATACCAGAGGTCATTTCATATCATGTAAACCACATAATCAGATACAGCTTACTATATCTTAATGAATAAATAGATATCGTCGACATTCTCAGGTAGTTGTGTTCAACACTCGGTTACAAACTCTTGAACCGAAACAAAACCATTTAAAACCAAACTAAATCAGTTATTCGTTTTCAGTTTTTAGGAGTTTAAATTCGGTTAAACCGAGAAAACCGAATTCATACATATTGGGACATAGATTTTCCTATTTGTACCGCCCATTATAAAAACGAGCAAACCGGACTGAGGAGCCCATAACCGACCCAACAAACAATCATCTTATTAAAATTCAGTTTTAAGTTTAACACCAAAAACGAAACCAAATTCAAATTCGATTTTCAGTGTGGCTTTTATCATTTTAAACTTAGTGACCGAAAAATAATCAAAACCAAGGAACCCAAACCACTAAACACCCCTAAAATCTCAGGTCAAAATCCAAGTTACCTTCTTCAACTTCAACACAAGTTGAAGAAGCTAGCAAAACATACTACACTTGACATCAAATTCTATAAGTTGAAAACAACTAGTGTTATTTAGATTTAACAGAAGAAAAACACATCAAATACAATTCCTCAATCTAAAACGCAACAGATTTAACCTACAAAAGTAACCAAACGGTATGTAAAACATAACATCATCATAGCCAAAACACAAGCTGTGTTCTCTAGAAAATTCACACTTATGAAAGAAGATTCACAAATCTCGAAAGCGATCCGTAAGTTATGCGCTAAAATCACGAATCAAACACACACGACACAAAACTTTTAACGAAAACCGAAGACATGGAAACAGATCAACAATAGATAAGACAGATTTCAGAACAACTAAACGATATAAATGACGAAAACGTAGATGCTGAACGCGTATTAGGGTTTCGAGATCAAGCAAATATGTAGAGAAGCGTACCTTAGTCGAGGAATCAGTGTGTGGAAAAAGGGGGCTGCGAATGATCGGAAGAAAATTAGGGCTTTAACTGGCTGGGGTTGAGGGTTTTGGGGTGATGTCACTCACGGGCTTTAAAGTGTTATCCAAGTTTTCTCCCAATCCCATTTTTTTGTTTTCATTTTCTACACCAAACTTTTCATATTTAGATTTGTTTTCCAGGGTTAGGATCAAATACAAAGGATAAAATAAATAAGAAGTGTAAGAAGGATTCTAGTCCATTGATCTTAGATTTGAAGGGTTGAGATTGGTTGTAGGAAAAAGAAGATAATAGAAGGGCATAAAAGGAATCCTATATTTATGGATTTTCTCTCTCCACATGCAATGCACATGTCAATTCCCCCATCGATTTAAAACGTCCATAACTTTTTCATACGACATTTTTTTTCAAAAAAAATTTCACCATAATAACGAGCGTTTTTTTATCTTTAATATGAGTACCATATTATCATATAAAAATAAAATAAAAATTTTCATTTTTACTGGGTTTTTTGGCATTGTGTTAAAGGTTCAGGTCATTGTGTCTTTTAACTGGGTTTTGGTCAGTAGAGTTTCTATACATTGTGTTATTATCAAAACCTATAACACAATGTTAATTTGAGTTCTATCCATTGCGTTTTTATAAAAACCTATAACACAATATATGACACAATGAAGATTTTGTTATATCTGGGTTTTCTATACATTGTGTTATTAGTTCAGGTCATTGTGTTTAATATGTTATTCATTGTGTTTTAATATATTTTCCATTTTGTTTTAATAATTTGTTCAATTTTTTTATTATCTTGTTCATTGTGTATTAGTTTGTTATGTATTGTGTTTTTAGTTTGTTTTTCATTGTGTCTTCATCTGCTCTCCATTGTGTCTTTTATCTGCTGTCATTAATTGTGTATTTTATCTGTTGTCATCAATTGTGTTTTTATTTAGTCTGATTCTTATTGTGTTATATGTTATCGCCATTGTGTTATACGTTATGGGCATTGTGTTTTAGTATGTTGTCCATTGTGTCTTTATCTGTTGTCATTGATTGTGTTTTTATTCTAATTTACATTGTGTTTTACATCATGTCCATTGTGTAATATGTTATTCATTGTGTTTTAATATGCTGTCCATTGTGGTTTAATAATTTGTTCAATTTTTTTATTATCTTGTTCATTGTGTTTTAGTTTGTTATGTATTGTGTTTTTAGTTTGTTTTTCATTGTGTCTTCATCTGCTCTCCATTGTGTCTTTTATTTACTGTCATTAATTGTGTCTTTTATCTGTTGTCATCAATTGTGTTTTTATTAATCTGATTCTTATTGTGTTATACGTTATGTTCATTGTGTTTTAGTATGTTGTCCATTGTGTCTTTATCTGTTGTCATTGATTGTGTTTTTAATCTAATTTACATTGTGTTTTACATCATGTCCATTGTGTAATATGTTATTCATTGTGTTTTAATATGTTGTCCATTGTGGTTTAATAATTTGTTCAATTTTTTATTATCTTGTTCATTGTGTTTTAGTTTGTTAAGTATTGTGTTTTTAGTTTGTTTTTCATTGTGTCTTCATCTGCTCTCCATTGTGTCTTTTATTTGCTGTCATTAATTGTGTCTTTTATCTGTTGTCATCAATTGTGTTTTTATTTAGTCTGATTCTTATTGTGTTATATGTTATCGTCATTGTGTTATACGTTATGTTCATTGTGTTTTAGTATGTTGTCCATTGTGTCTTTATCTGTTGTCATTGATTGTGATTTTAATCTAATTTACATTGTGTTTTACATCACGTCCATTGTGTAATATGCAACTGGGTTTTTGAAATTTTTTTGAAAAATATAACAATATGGTACTCATATTAAAGATAAAAAAACGCTCGATTTTATGGTATAATTTTTTTTTAAAACAAATGATGTATAAAAAAGTTACGGACGTTTAAAAGTTAGGGGGGAAATAGCATGTGACTTGCATGTGCATATTCTCTTTCCTTTTGTAGACAAAATTACCCTTTCCATTTAATTACTCATAGGACACTTGTCACTCTCTGGTGACTTCTTACCCTTTTTATTTTTAAATCTTTTGTATTATAACTCAACCCTTGTTTTTCATTGGGTTTTCAATGTTTCTATTTAGGTTACTTTCAAACTCCTAGTAGATGCTTGCTTATGTGGTGTTTGGTATGTAAAAGAAAGAGAAACGGAATAGAATCAACTCTTACGAGAGAATGAAAAAAATGAGTTTAGTTGGTTAAGTCACTTCCTTGTTTTTTTTTTATTTTATTTCCTCTCTCATCCTTCATTACCACCACCGGCCATCACTGCTACCGACCACTGGCATTGCCAACCACCACCACCCACCGCCAATTATACTCCTTCATACCTTCCTGACTACCAAACAACACAAAGTAATGATTCATTTCATTCTAACATGATAATCAAACAAGACAATGGAATGGTAATGATCCATCAAGAGTCAAGACACTATGGTATCGTTTGGTATGAAAGAATGAGAGGTGGAATGAAATGGACTATTACGAGGGAATGAAGAAAAGAATGTTTGGTTGGTCGATGGAATGGAATCGCCCATTCCAAAATACATTCAATTCCCTTAAAATCATTCCACCTGTTTGTTTTCCATTCCATTCCCTCTTCAGCCTTCATTAACAACCCCACAACCCACCACCTGTCACACCCTGACTTTTGCGGAAGCGTGATTATGGTGTGACTTTCTTAATACCATTGCATTCAATCATAACATCACTATATGATAAAAACCATAGATTAAGTATAAAAACATGACAACATTGTCTTAAAACATAGGAATTCAAATTCGAGTACAACCATGCAACTTGTTTAAAAGTTCACAAAGACTCGAAAGATGACATTAAATAAAACCAGGATTTGGAAGACGCGTCTCGTCCAGGAATAAGACACCCTGACCAAACCCGAGACCATGGATGACATCTTTTATTCTTAAACCACACTTGGAACTTTCGAACGCCGCCAGATCCACAACTAATTCCCTGAAATACATGTGTTTTGAAAACATCAACAAAAGTTGAGCGACTTCGTGTGTTTGTTTGTATGTAAGAATAAACCTTTGAAATCATTGTAAGTATGTATGTAAGTTTGTAAATCCCGGTATGAAAGCAACAAGGAAAAACAGATACATTAATGGGTTGCAAGGCCATTAATATGTGTGATGTGATGCAGGAAAGCTCAAACCTAGCAGACTTTACACCGGGCTTCCGGCTGTAAGACATAGTCAACCCATGGGCCAAACCCTGGTCCAACATGGGCGGGGATCGCTACACCTAAATAGATCTATCACTCATGTCCCTCGGTCCTACAACGAGGATTGATGGCCTTAAGCGTCATACCCACCACTCACATGATCTAGAATTACCTTTCCTTAGCTAACCATACCAAATAATAACGTTTGTAAACAGTTGTAACATGTACTTCACCCCCGAAGTTATAAAACTGAAAACAGTAAAAAGAAAAGGGGGTCACGAAACTCACAGTCTTGCGTCTTCAGTCACCGTAACTCAAGCTCCTTCGGGTAAACACGACTACCTACAACGTACTATGATCTATTAGACGAGCGGGTCGTGCCTTGACTTAGTATTGATGTCTTTGAGTTATGTTTCTTTTGTGTCTTCGATATTATTCCAAGTTATATAATTATTTGTTAAAATAATTAATATTTTAACTTAAATTATATTTATGAATTTTGGAATAATTGTTAAACAATTATTTTAGCTTAATACTTCCCAAGTATTTATACTTGTAATTTTCTTCCCAAGGATGGGTGTATTTGTATATGTACTCTTATAGTTTTATATTTTTGCCATGTATTGGGGTCGTATTCCGGTGTGTATTTATACGTACGAGAATACGTATTTGTATGGTATTCATTAAGTATCCTTTATACTTAATTTCATATTAATTATTCCGGAATATTATCTTTAATAAAAGTCCACCAATATATACCTCCAAAATATATATTGTAATAAATATTATTTAGAAAAAATTATTTATAATTTTTCTTTTGCAAAAATATTTGTAATTTCTCATAAGTTCAAAAATTAATATATTTCCAAGTCCAACTTGGAAAATATATATATAAACTCATTTTTCTCCAAAAATGACATACTTCATATTTGTTCAAGAAAATATATCTTTCATCCATAAATATCGTATTTCATGTTTGTGTAAGAAAATATATATTTCTTAAAAATAATATATCTTCTAAAAATTTCAAGAAAAATATATATTTATACTTGCCAAAATAATATATTTTTCTCTTGTCAAAATATGATATATTCTTGTAGTATTCGTAAAAATCATATTTTCATTTCCTTAGTGTCCAAAATATCATTTACCAAAATATACTTTGTGAATAAATTCCGGAATATTTTTGTAAGTCTTATTCCATAGTTCGGTTTTCACCAATATTTTTGTGTAAATGTGTATATTCATTCTTTGGAATTTTGGTAATATTTTGGATTGTAATTCTTGGTATTTTGGTGTGTTATATTATTTCAAGTCCTAAAATAATATAACTAATACACAAAATATACAAATAATCACACACATGTGTCTTCAAAATATATATTTCCTAAATACATATTTAGTCACTTTTATTTATGAAAACCAACCTCCAATAATTATATTTTTGTGACAAAAATTATGGCAAAGTTTTTGTAGGAAACTCATGGTTTAAAATACACTTGTAAATACTTGTTTAAAAATATTTTTCTAAGTGTTTATATTTTTAGAAAATTTTGCCATAGTTTCCCCTAAAAATGGAGGTTTCCATGCTTTCAAGCATATCATTTTCTTTTGTAAAAATCAACACAATCAATTCACAATCAACAATAAACAACCTTTACTTACCAATTTGCCAAAAACAAGTAATAATCTACCACTTCATGAACTTGAATATTTGTAAAAATTTGTAGGAACTTATGTAACCACCCTGGTTTTCACACTCACATTTGTTTTGACTTGCATGGTAACAAATACCGTATTTGAAATGAAACTTATTTGAACATACTTGCTTTGTGCTTATACATGCTTATACCAATACAAACACGTGAAACAATTACAAATTTGTTGAGTTTTATGCTGTTAAACAAGGTTACATAAACTATAAGGGCCTATTGTGACATTTTGTGAAACTACAATCTAAGGGATCTATTTGTCATTCTTTGAAACTTTAGAAATACAAGGGTTAAAAGCGCAATTATTGAAAACTACAAGTTTAGGGTCCTTTTGGTCATTTTTGAAACTTATATTATTAAAAATAAACATATATATTTAGTTTTAAAAGTACAAGGTTCATTTGGTCATTCTTGAAACTTAAACTGTAGGGATTTATTCTGCCATTTACAAACTTATTTTAACTATAAATCCTAACCAAGTTAAAATTTGTATAGAAATTCTTTCTTTGAGAACTAACCCAGTTAGTATATCTAACTAAATAAACCAGGGACCATTTGTGACATTTTCCGAAACTTCAGGGACCATAGTTGCATATTTTCGAAACTTCAGGGTCTGTTTTGAATATTTTTCGAAAGTTCAGGGGCTGATTTTGTAAATTTCTGAAACTCGAGGGACTATTTTTGTAAAAAAAGAAACTTGTGGGGCTAAAGTGTAAATATCCAAAAACCCGGTAAAAAGGGGGTCCTTCTGTATCGAACCGGCCATGCCGGGGATCAAACTCGCGTCTGTACGTTATAACCGAAGTGTCTTAACCAGTTTATCCTCCTGTACAGGAGCTGAAAGATATGGAACTTAAATTCTTTTATATACTATTTAGAATTTTAATATTATGATTTAATTAATTCAGAAACCAAAAAGGTTTTAAAACCTCAAAACCAGCCAACACAGGACTCGAACCCGCGCCCCTCCGCAAACACAACAGCGCGCACAACCGGCTGGACTAACCAGCCACATGTGAATTTTATTGGATTGTATTATATATATGATAACATTAAAATCGGACATGATTATAAGAACATATCCGCATGGTCGCGGATTTCACCAAAATCTCACCAAAACCAATTTTAATTCATTATTTTGACCTGTAAAGCTTACCCACATGATCCCCAACCCATCCCAACTAATCCCAATCATTCAAACGACACAAATTCGTGCTATAACAACTGTGAATCGGAACTTTTTATAAAAAAAAAAAGAATTTAAAGTAGATCAAATCCACTAAATTGTGTCGAATCAGAGATCTAAACTTCGTGTATTTAAGTTCCCTACATTCCTAGCAACATTCCACACCATTTACAAACACTTAAACACCTGAAATCGTCGGATTAAAACCTGCAACTCGCCGGAATACTCATTTTTTCGCCGGAATTTTTCAATCCGATCATCCTTTCAATACCGGTTAGTTTTTATCCGTCCAATTAGTTTGTTTACACTTATGCAATGATTCCCTAGAGTTAATCTTGATATAACACAGTTTTCCCGTAGAATTGAAAGAGTTGACTTTCTGTTTGACTCCAATTGGAGAAGATGACCAGTTCCTGTTTGGTTATAAGTTTAGCAGTCCTAAACCAAACACAAACAGAAGCTTAGCCCAGTGGTTAAGACTCTGTTTGGTTACAATACAGACCCGGGTTCGAACCCAGGGGTCTGCATTTTTTTTAAAATGTTTTTTTTTTATATTTTTAACATTCCAATAATTTTTATAACATTATCAGACACTGTTACTTTTATTAAAAATATGAAGTTAGTCAATTTATTTATAAAACTAATTTTTACAATATTAAAACAATTTATTATTAAATAATTAATAATAAATCGATTTTTAAGAAATAAATACTGAAATTTGCAGATTAATTATTTTAAGTGCTGATCTTTACAAAAATAATGTTGCTACTGATATTTTATATAATTTCGATATTTATATAATTAAATCAGTAATATTCAAGTTCAATAATTAAAAATGTTATTTTTAATTATTCCGATATAAATTAATTATATCACTTGTACAATATTTTGCCAATAATCATTATATTTAATTATGATACTAGTTAAATATATTTGATTTATTATTACAAATGTTTATATTAAATCAATTGTACATTATTACAGTTTTATTATTTATGATAAATAAATATTTTTCATAAATAATTCCTTTATATCATGTTCATTTTTCCGAGCCCTCTAAACATATAATTCACAAGATCCTTCTGTTAATCTAAACACTATCAAATACAATAAATGCTCAACAAATCCCGTCAACACTATACGACCTCAATATTGATACATTATTCTTGTTCATGTACGATTCATTAGGACAACTTTGAGTTTCCTTATTATCAGACACCTTAATCTTGACTTGCGTATTCGGAATCACTTGCAAAATAAGGTGAGTTCATGTCCCCCTTTTCTCTTAACTATTTTCAGTTTTATACTTCGGGGGTGGAGTATATGTTACAACTATTACAGACATTTTTATACATGGTGTGAGTTCATGTCCCCATTTCTCTTAATTGTTTTTAGTTTTATACTTCGGGGGTGAAGTACATGTTACTAAATGATTACAGACAAGTGAGTTCATGTCCCCCTTTTCTTTTAACTGTTTTCAATTTTATACTTCGGGGGTGGAATATATGTTACAACTATTACAAACATTTTTATACATGCTATGGTGTGAAGGGTGGGCACAACACTTAAGGCCATTAATCCTCGTCGTAGGGCCGAGGGACATGAGTGATAGATTAGATCTATTTGGGTGTAGCAAGCCCACACCCATGAGGCCGGGGCGGCCCATAGAGGTGACTATGTCTTCCAGCCGGAAGCCCGGTACAAATATGCTAGGTTTGAGTCTTCCTGCACCATTTCACACATACTAATGGCTTTGCAACCCATTGGTGATCTCTTTTTCCTTAATTGCTACATACCAGGGACATTTATACACACAAGACATATTTTAAAGGCTTATACACACAGACTTACACATGAACTCGCTCAACTTTTTGTTGATTTTTCAAACTACATGTATTTCAGGGAACTAGCAGGATCTGGCAGGGTATGCATGTGTCTAGCTGGGTTGGATAATAGATGTCATCCAGAGTTGTGAAGTTTGAGAGGTGTAACCTATTCCTGGACGGGTTACATGTCTCTAAACCTCGTCTTTTCTAAAGTCGTTTGTGTGCCTTATGAACACGTTTTAAATAATTTATGGTTTGTAACTTATTTCAAATGTCGATGTTTCTAAACAATGTTATGGAGGTATTTTCTCACTTTTATTAATGGATGAACATCTCGTATTTTTATCATATAGCATTGTTGTGATTGTTGCTATGGTATTAAGAAGTCACACCAAATAAACCCACGCTTCCGCAAAAGCCAGGGTGTGACAGCTTGGTATCAGAGCCTCGATCATAGCGAACTAGGATTCTTTCTCGAGTCTAGACTATGATCATCAGGGCTCTCACGAAAACATTTTTACATTGCATATACAAGTTTACAGATCCAGGGTACAAACGTTTCTTTACAAACATGTGTTTTTCGTGTCAGACATGTAGTAACTGGAAGGGTTAAGTATCCGTAGTTGAGAACTCCTGTCTAGGCTGGCATTCGTAAAAATCCAAATAATAGGACCCGTTGCCTACCTGGGGACTATCAATGAGAATACCGATACCTGTTAGGCCAAAGCATGTCAAAAAGTTTAGTTTTTGAGTCAGTCTTTATTTAACCAATTTTTACAAGTTTTTAACATACCGCTTCCTACACATCAAGTTTTAGAGACTGAGGGAGGTTCAGTCTTAGAGACTGAGGGGTCCCAATCTTAGAGATTGGGGAGGTTTTGGTCTTAGAGGCCAGGGAGTTAGTCTTAGAGACTGGGAAGGTTTGGTCTTAGAGTCCAGGGAGTTAGTCTGAGAAACTAGGGAGTTCAGTCTGAGAGACTGGGTGGGATAGTCTGGGGAAGACTAGGATGATTACTTGCTTACATTGATTGTGACTTACATGCGTTGTTGGATTATTTTGTGTTATGACATGGGATGTTATGAGTTATTGTGTTATTACATACGTATATCACTTACTTACTATACTTACTATGACCGGACCAATAAGATCTTCTTTTAGAAGATGCCTCCACGACGAGACACACGTTTGCCTACCTGGGAACTACCGATGAGAGTACATAATACCTATAGGCTCAAGGCATGTTACCCTAATTCGAAAGGATTTTTTTTCCTTTCTCCATTTCAGAACAATCCAAGTTTTAATCGACCTACGTTGTACTATTATCAAATTTTATATGATACGATTCCCCCTTTTTCAAGTTTCAAATTTTTCTCGAGACCATACATTTCATATTCAAATTTTCAAACTAGCTGCAGTAAACTGTTTTAGAATGTATCACGGGAGCCTTAACCGATCGTATGGTGTAAGCCTAAATTTCCTTATCTATATAAGAAACTCACCACTCGAACTAATCTACACAAGAACTACAACTTCTGATATAACTCAACACATACCCAAACTTTTCTTAGTTCAACAAAACCCCATATCCCAATGACAAATCTCCCAGCAGCATATGCTGAATCTTCAAATGCAGCAAAAATTCATCCCTTCCTTCAGTTTACTAATTTACACAATCGAGAGAGGTATCAAAAACTCAAGCATCATGAAGTTCTTACTATTAGCGGTATTGATTGGCAACGAATGGGAACGATTGATTCCAGTGGTTTACTGGCAAGATTACTACTACCTAATACGCCCTGGCGCCGTTTCTTCGACATCCTAGAACCATCATACGATGAACTAGTGTATGAGTTCTTGTCCACTTTCTATTACAAATATAATAAAAATCTTACCAATGAATCCATTCATTTTCAACTTTGTGGGCAACCTCATACTATGTCATTAACAGAATTCGCAGTTCATCTGGGCATATATACAGATGAAGAAGTTAAACAACCCATTTTTACGAAGGCATCAACCTCTTATTCCTCCGCGGATATGGTAGATTATTGGCAATGCCATTCATTAAAAGAATGGTGTGGCCACAATAATTCTATGAACTTTACAAACCCTTGTTATCAATATATGCACCATGTTTTAGCCAACACTATCACGGGGCGCAAGTATAATCAACAAAGGGTTAGAACAATCGATCTTTTCTATCTGTATAGTATTTTTGAGCAAGTTCCTTGTAATATTGCCCACGAGCTTGCTGTATATTTTTCTAGTCAACAATCACATCCTCTGAGAAGTCTCATGGGAGGGTCTTACATTACAAAAATAGCAAAATCATCAGGTGTCTTAAGTGATCAGATTATCCAAGGATTATCTCCACCAAAGGCACCTGGGATTGTAAATTTTTACACCATTAGGCTAACCCCTGTTCATATTGATACACTAACTCAACCATCCCAGTCGGAGGGAGCTTCAGTTATCTTAGAAAGTACCTCCCCACAAAATTTACAACAATCATTGTTGCAGCTTCCTCAATCGTCTTTTTATCGATTTGATATGCAACCACCACTGCCATACATACAAGAACATATTACAACTAACTTATCCCAACCATCAACACCAAACTTCTTACAAAGCTTCTCACCGATAGTTTTCGAGGAGGATCCAACGACGCAAGAAGCTTTGTTTGATGAAAGCATGATGATCCAAGATCAATTAGTATCGGAATCATTTTTGCAATCACCGTTACTGCCACAGTCTTTCCAGTCACTATTGAACGAAGTAGAACAACTGCCACCAACTGATATAGCAGGCCCAAGTACGATGCCTCAAATGCATCTACCTCCAGATTCAATGGGAGTCGAAGTGACTAGGTTAAACGATCAGGTTCGAATTTTGTCCCAACAAATAAAATGGCTGACAGAAAGAAATAAATGGTTGGAAGACATGCTAGACAATTAGCTGCTCGGATGAAACTAACTCTACCACCTCCACCACCTTATAGTTCTAAGTCTGAATTTGATTCATTACATGACTTATTCCAAATGTAAATTTGTTCACATCATAATAGACTATCAAAAATTTTTTATGATTAAATTGTTAAATACATACATTCTATTGTATTTTGTGTTTTAACCTACAAGTAATACAGATATGATCATAAATATGAAGATTATGCTTCCACTTTGTTGATCCAAATGCAATTAGAAATTTTGTTTCACTTAAGTTTAAACCTTTGCTTGCTCTACCACGTTCAGAGTTAATCGAATCAAGTCTGCAAACCCTACTTGGATAAATTTATCATTTTCCTCAATAATGACATTCAAAGCCGATCAAAAGATTCACCTCTGCTTTATCTTTGGGCTCCTAAAACGAGAACAACCTTATGCCTAGTTCTCAAAATGTGAAATTTTGCTTAAGGAACTTTATGCTTAGTAAATACATCCTTGCTTTATATATTGACCTATCATGCTTGGTATACGCTTACAAATACATTTTGCTTCGTATAATTGATTTAACATACTTAATGCATAAATTACAAACACATCTACGCTTAGTACAGTCTCACAATAAACTTATATTGATTATGACAATCCATGCTTAGTTTATAATGCACACTATTAGTTTGATTTATGTGAAACATAAAATTTCATTGTGCTTGAATGAAATACCCACGACTAATTTTGTTGTATGCAAAATAAACGATGCTATCATTACAAATCTGAAATACGTTTTGATTCAATTGATGTTGTGCTATATTGGTGCTTATTTGATTTAAACGATACCTCAATCTTATTTGTCTTCCTTACTTAACTAGAAGTGCTATGTGGACCATGCGACGAAACGAATAATTATGGGTGCACACTTAATTACGAGGTTCGACGCATGAGAATCATAGTAAACCTTGTTAAGTACGGTGGCATATAAGAACATTATGTGGCTATGTGATTATCTATCATATGTTTATTATTACGTCCCTTTTGCTTGCTTAAAATTTACATTACAAGTGTAGTATAAACAAATTTCTATACACTCGATAATGCTATTAGATTCATAAGTTCTAAAACGTTTGAATATCTTGAGGTGCCATAGGATCTAACACCTTGCTCACCCTTTCAATCGTTACAAATACACTTTACGGTTTCCTTCGAATAAATTTTGGGACGAAATTTTCTAAAGTAGGGGAGACTGTAACCACCCTGGTTTTCACACTCGCATTTGTTTTGACTTGCATGGTAACAAATACCGTATTTGGAATGAAACTTATTTGAACATACTTGCTTTGTGCTTATACATGCTTATACCAATACAAACACGTGAAACAATTGCAAATTTGTTGAGTTTTATGCTATTAAACAAGGTTACATAAACTATAAGGGCCTATTGTGACATTTTGTGAAACTACAATCTAAGGGATCTATTTGTCATTCTTTGAAACTTAAGAAATACAAGGGTTAAAAGTGCAATTATTGAAAACTACAAGTTTAGGGTCCTTTTGGTCATTTTTGAAACTTATATTATTAAAAATAAACATATATATTAAGTTTTAAAAGTACAAGGTTCATTTGGTCATTCTTGAAACTTAAACTACAGTGATTTATTCTGCCATTTACAAACTTATTTTAACTATAAATCCTAACCAAGTTAAAATTTGTATAGAAATTCTTTCTTTGAGAACTAACCCAGTTAGTATATCTAACTGAATAAACCAGGGACCATTTGTGACATTTTCCGAAACTTCAGGGACCATAGTTGCATATTTTCGAAAGTTCAGGGTCTGTTTTGAATATTTTTCGAAAGTTCAGGGGCTGATTTTGTAAATTTCCGAAACTCGAGGGACTATTTTTGTAAAAAAAGAAACTTGTGGGGCTAAAGTGTAAATATCCAAAAACCCGGTAAAAAGGGGGTCCTTCTGTATCGAACCGGCCATTGCCGGGGATCAAACTCGCGTCTGTACGTTATAACCGAAGTGTCTTAACCAGTTTATCCTCCTGTACAGGAGCTGAAAGATATGGAACTTAAATTCTTTTATATACTATTTAGAAAATTTTAATATTCTGATTTAATTAATTCAGAAACCATATTATGATTTAATTAATTCATAAACCAAAAAGGTTTTAAAATCTCAAAACCGGCCAACACGGGACTCGAACCCGCGCCCGCGCCCCTCCGCAAACACAACAGCGCGCACAACCGGCTGGACTAACCAGCCACATGTGAATTTTATTGGATTGTATTATATATATGATAACAATAAAATCGGACCTGATTATAAGAACAGATCCGCATGGTCGCGGATTTCACCAAAATCTCACCAAACCCAATTTTAATTCATTATTTTGACCTGTAAAGCTTACCCACATGATCCCCAACCCATCCCAACTAATCCCAATTATTCAAACGACACAAATTCGTGCTATAACAACTGTGAATCGGAACTTTTTATAAAAAAAAAAAATTTAAAGTAGATCAAATCCACTAAATTGTGTCGAATCTGAGATCCAAACTTCGTGTATTTAAGTTCCCTACATTCCTAGCAACATTCCACACCATTTACAAACACTTAAACACCCGAAATCGTCGGATTAAAACCTGCAACTCGCCGGAATACTCACTTTTTCGCCGGAATTTTTCAATCCGATCATCCTTTCAATACCGGTTAGTTTTTATCCGTCCAATTAGTTTGTTTACACTTATGCAATGATTCCCTAGAGTTAATCTTGATATAACACAGTTTTCCCGTAGAATTGAAAGAGTTGACTTTCTATTTGACTCCAATTGGAGAAGATGACCAGTTCCTGTTTGGTTATAAGTTTAGCAGTCCTAAACCAAACACAAACAGAAGCTTAGCCCAGTGGTTAAGACTCTGTTTGGTTACAATACAGACCCGGGTTCGAACCCAGGGGTCTGCATTTTTTTTAAAACGTTTTATTTTTAATATTTTTAACATTCCAATAATTTTTATAACATTATCAAACACTGTTACTTTTATTAAAAATATGAAGTTAGTCAATTTATTTATAAAACTAATTTTTACAATATTAAAACAGTTTATTATTAAATAATTAATAATAAATCTATTTTTAAGAAATAAATACTGAAATTTGCAGATTAATTATTTTAAGTGCTGATCTTTACAAAAATAATGTTGCTACTGATATTTTATATAATTTCGATATTTATATAATTAAATCAGTAATATTCAAGTTCAATAATTAAAAATGTTATTTTTAATTATTCTGATATAAATTAATTATATCACTTGTACACTATTTTGCCAATAATCATTATATTTAATTATGATACTAGTTAAATATATTTGATTTATTATTACAAATGTTTATATTAAATCAATTGTACATTATTACAATTTTATTATTTATGATAAATAAATATTTTTCATAAATAATTCCTTTATATCATGTTCATTTTTCCGAGCCCTCTAAACATATAATTCACAAGATCCTTCTGTTAATCTAAACACTATCAAATACAATAAATGCTCAACAAATCCCGTCAACACTATACGACCTCAATATTGATACATTATTCTTGTTCATGTACGATTCATTAGGACAACTTTGAGTTTCCTTATTATCAGACACCTTAATCTTGACTTGCGTATTCGGAATCACTTGCAAAATAAGGTGAGTTCATGTCCCCCTTTTCTCTTAACTATTTTCAGTTTTATACTTCAGGGGTGGAATATATGTTACAACCATTACAGACATTTTTATACATGGTGTGAGTTCATGCCCCATTTCTCTTAACTGTTTTTAGTTTTATACTTCGGGGGTGAAGTACATGTTACTAAATGATTACAGACAAGTGAGTTCATGTCCCCCTTTTCTTTTAACTGTTTTCAATTTTATAACTTCGGGGGTGAAGTACATGTTACTAAATGTTTACAGACAAGTGAGTTCATGCTCCCCCTTTTCTCTAAACTATTTTCAGTTTTATACTTCGGGGGTGGAATATATGTTACAACTATTACAGACATTTTTATACAGGCTATGGTGTGAAGGGTGGGCACAACACTTAAGGACATTAATCCTCGTCGTAGGACCGAGGGACATGAGTGATAGATTAGATCTATTTGGGTGTAGCAAGCCCACACCCATGAGGCCGGGGCGGCCCATAGAGGTGACTATGTCTTCCAGCCGGAAGCCCGGTACAAATATGCTAGGTTTGAGTCTTCCTGCACCATTTCACACATACTAATGGCTTTGCAACCCATTGGTGATCTCTTTTTCCTTAATTGCTACATACCAGGGACATTTATACACACAAGACATATTTTAAAGGCTTATACACACATACTTACACATGAACTCGCTCAACTTTTTGTTGATTTTTCAAACTACATGTATTTCAGGGAACTAGCAGGATCTGGCAGGGTATGCATGTGTCTAGCTGCGTTGGATAATAGATGTCATCCAGAGTTGTGAAGTTTGAGAGGTGTAACCTATTCCTGGACGGGTTACATGTCTCTAAACCTCGTCTTATCTAAAGTCTTTTGTGTGCCTTATGAACACGTTTTAAATAATTTATGGTTTGTAACTTATTTCAAATGTCGATGTTTCTAAACAATGTTATGGAGGTATTTTCTCACTTTTATTAATGGATGAACATCTCGTATTTTTATCATATAGCATTGTTGTGATTGTTGCTATGGTATTAAGAAGTCACACCAAATAAACCCACGCTTCCGCAAAAGCCAGGGTGTGACAACTTACTAGTGTTATTAGTGAGTCTTGTTATCCTTTAAAGTGTGTTTAGTTCTTTAAAAACTTCATTTTCAAAGAAGTTAGATGTTTACAACTTCTTGTCACATTTTCTAAAAATGTTCCTTTATGAAATTTTCTTGTTTCACAAGTGTTTCTACACTTGTTTAACCACTAAAAATAGTGTTTGTTTTTGTAAGAACCAATATTTAATAAAACTTATATTTTTAACTTGGTTTCTTTGAAAGATCATTCATAAATCTTTAGATCTACAAGTGTTACTACTCACTTTGATCTTTATTTTTCAAGAAAACCATTTAGTCATTCAAGTTCATGATTCATATGTGGATGATCCATCATCCTAGCATATTTCTACTTTCTCATCTTGCTAGATTATGTTTTTAATCATGATCTAGCAAGATCTTATGATGATCAACATCATTTCTACAAACAATTAATGATCAACAAGCATAACAACTCATATTCATCAAGATTACTTCATTAATCATGCTTATGTTCAAGTTTACTTCTTGTGATCTTTAGTGCTCTTTAAGTTTTTGAGTATATTTCTACTTTAACCACTAAAAATGGAATTAAAATGGAGTGTACAAGGTTCTTACCACTAGCTCAAGGCTAGGGATGATTCAGGTGTAGAAAACAAGTGGATAAAAGCAAATGAACAAGGTCCTTCCACTTCCACAAGCTCCTAGCTATGATCTTTAACACCTTTGTGTGTATGTAGAATGTGGGAGAATGGATGAATGAAGGTGGTGATGGTGGTGCTTGGGGTCAGCCGAGAACAAGAGAGGGGAAGAGAGGAGAGTAAGTGTGTGTGAGAAATGAGTTCATGGTCTTCCATATCTTACTTATAACCAAATTCATGTGTTAACTCTTGTGTAATATGTTCTAAATGTGCCAACAAGATCTAATAAAATATTGAAACAAGATCACATTGTGGGGCCCTTGTTTGGGCCGTAAATAGTGGGGGGGGGGGTTCTAGATTAGGCTTTAACCAAGTTAGTTACATTAAGGTTGAAATGTAAGTATCTAGTTAGTTAAGTTAGTTACTAGACATTTTAGGAGGTGTTATGATGTTCGGGGACCATAACTAGCTTGGTAACATTGAAACAGTGCTTCTAGTGTAAATTTGATGTTTCGGGTAGTGTCCGGTTGTTCGGTTGGTTACTAGTTCGTTAAAGTGCTAAACTTTGCAGTTTAGTGTGCTTTATGTATCGTTTTGTGACACTTTTGATTCCCGACACTTAGGAAAGCATTCAGGACCATTTAACCATATTTCTGCATAATATTAGTGTGTTAAATTGCTGATTTTTTATGAATTCAACACTTTGGGTGAGTTTAGGCACTTTCCGGCACTTAAACTATCACTATAAAGGCAGTTTTGTGATCCTTACTTTCCTACACACTATACTAGTCTAGTACTTGGTTTCTGGCTCATTCTGTGACTCAATCACTGTCTGTCTATGTGCTGAGTTCTTCAGCACTTTCCTGATTTATCAGATAACTGTGCTAACTGTACTTAATGCATCATTTAAGACAATATATGATGTGTGCAAAATGCAACATATAAATTACATCAAATGAGGCATAAAACTAACCCTTTTTTAGTACTAATGTTGGAAAAGTGTGTTTTTGTCTTCCTTTTGTATTTTCAGGGTTAGAAGAGCTTAAATGAACAAAAGAAGCAAAAATACAACCAAATCTAGCAATAATACAAGAAAAGGAATAAACGTGGCGTGCCCGACCCCTCGACAGCATCTCCCCAAGCAAAAACAAGAGAACAGAAGGCTGAACACGCCACGTGCTCATTGAGACTTTGTCTTTTCTGCAGACACTTGAACACGCCCCGTGCTCATTGAGCACGGGGGCGTGCCCAAGTGTCTGCAGAAAAGACAAAGTTGTAGAAGCTTCTATCACCCACCACGGGGGCGTGCCCATCCAACACGGGGCTGTGGTCAACGCTAAGATTCGCAGAATCTAAGCAAATCTTGATAGTACAGATACGCTTCTGCACACGGGGTCGTGCCCTGCAGACACAGGGGCGTGGTCAACTAATGCAGACAAACTGCATTTAATGAAGAAAGAGAAGATGGGTGGACACAGGGCCGTGCCCATTGGACACGGGGCCGTGTCCGGGCTTCTGTGCAGGCTATAAATAGGGGTGCTTGGCTCACTTGCAACTCATCCCTTGGCAAACCACCTCTCTCACACTTCACCCACCCACCACCACCATCACAACCCACATCCACCACCATCATCTATCATCCATCATAGAGTGTGTGTAGTAGTCTCGGGATCCAAGATTGATCGTAAGAGTTCTTGACAATCAAAGGCCATGTTTGCCTAAGTTTCTTACATCACTTGGTGAAGACAAGCATTTAGTGTAATACTTTTTATTTTTAATCTTTTCGCACTTTTTATTTGGTTATGTATTAATGACTTTAATAACTAGTTTCTTATGTTGAAGGTGAATCTTCCTTATCATTTGTCCGTGGTGTCTTGGCGTTATTTTACTGTCTATATAAAATAAAAGATTTACACCATTCATATCTCCACGATCTATATGGAGATATGTTGGTTACCTGGTCGGGGGTTAAGGGAATGGTTTGGTAAGAGTCTTGCCTTGTTCAGTGTATAGATCCTGTAAGAACCTGGGTCAAGCTTAGTAGGAACTCCTTCAATACCCACTGGTATTGGATGGCGGGGGTTCGAATTTCTTGATCCCCTCATATGTAAACTACTATTAAAACATTAACCCGACTACTTAGGATTGTATCCCTGCTGACTCAAACTACTTAGCCGAGGGTAACGTCACCTTCAAAAGAGGGGCCTACCACATTACGCATTAATAACTTAATTAATTATCTTTCAATAATCCAACCCTTTAGGATTGTATCCTTGCTGACACAAACTACTGGGTTGAGGGTAACGTCACCTTCAAAAGAGGGGCCTACTACTATAACTAAGATAATCTCTTAAAAAGTGCAAAAGTGCGGAAATAATCAAAGGTTACACTAAAGGCGAGTCGGATCCAAGTGATTCATCTTGTATATCTGTTTTATTTTTCAGCATTTTTAGTTTTTATTTTCATGTTTAAACCTTTTTCTAAAATTTTGATTTGATTAGACATTGAGGATAAACCGGTACTAAAAGCTCTTGTGTCCTTGGACAACCTCGGTATCTTACCAACGCTATACTACGCTCACGATGGGTGCACTTGCCCATATGTGTGTCTAGTGTTAGTAAAATATCGTGTTTTATAAATTTAAAACTTAACTAAAGTGTAAAAAGGGCTAAAAATATACATAAATTTATATAACACCACACACACATCAATATAGCTTTCATGCAATATTGGTATGACATTAAACAATGTATGATGCACATGTATGTATATGGCAGAAATCAGAAAGCAGTTAATTGCTAATTTAGCACAGTCATTAAGCACTAATCATGGTTAATTAATTGTACGGATACCTGGATTTTTGACAGTTGTCACATTCTCCCCCTGTTAAGAAAATTTCGTCCCGAAATTTTAAGCTTTACTACTTGCTGGAGGGGTGTTAGGGAATAAATGCAGGTATTTGGCTTTCATGCGGTCCTCACGCTCCCAAGTAAACTTTGGGCCATGACGCGCATTCCATCTAACCTTAACAAGCTTAACACTACTCCTACGAGTCTTGTTAACTTTCTAGTCAGTAACCTCAATAGGCTCTTCGGTAAAGTGGAGTGTGTCGTCAATGTGAACTTCGTCAGCAGGTATGATCACTATTTCTTGGGTTGGACTCTTCTTCAGATTGGATACATGAAATGCATCGTGAACACCATTCAGTTCCGCTAGTAGTTCCAACCTATAAGCTACAGAACCAATCCTCTCCAGGATTTTGAATGGTCCAATGAATCGTGGGTTTAACTTACCACACTTCCCAAAGCGTGCTACACCTTTCCAAGGTGAGACTTTTAATAGTACCATATCTCCCACTTCAAACTCCAAAGGTTTCCTTCTTTGGTTCGCATAACTCTTTTGTCGATCGCGAGCCGCCTTGATGCACTCTCGGATCTGTATAATCTTATCTGTCGTCTCTTGAACCAATTCAGTACCAACTAGCTATCTATCGCCTGCATCTGCCCAGCATAACGGCGATCGACACTTTCGTCCATAAAGAGCTTCAAACGGTGCAGCTTGAATGCTTGTATGGTAGCTGTTGTTATAGGAGAACTCAACCAAAGGCATGTGAGTGTCCCAACTGCCACCCAAGTCCATTACGCAAGCTCGTAACATATCTTCTAATGTCTGAATCATTCTCTCACTTTGGCCGTCCGTCTGTGGGTGAAATGCGGTGCTCAAATTCAACTGAGAACCAAACGCTTCTTGAAAAGATTGCCAAATTCTCGACACAAATCGTCTGTCTCTATCTGAAATGATTGAGATAGGCACTCCATGACATGCGACTATCTCCCTCAGGTACAGCTCAGCTAGCTTACATGTGTTATCCTTCTCTCTGATCGGCAAAAAATGCGTAGATTTTGTCAGACGGTCTACGATTACCCAAATCGTATCATGACCTCTAGGTGTCTTGGGCAACTTTGTTATGAAGTCCATCGAGATCTGCTCCCACTTCCACATGGGTATCTCAGGTTGCTGCAGAAGACCTGAAGGCTTCTGATACTCGGCCTTCACTTTGGCACAAGTCAAACACTTTCCAACATAAGTTGCAACATCCCCTTTCAATCTTGGCCACCAGTAGAAACCTTTCAAATCTTGGTACATCTTATCCGATCCTGGGTGGATCGAGTACCTTGATTTATGAGCTTCATCAAAAATCACATTTCTAAGACCACCAAAGAGGGGAACCCAAGTTCGTCCCATGAAACACAAGGTTCCTTCCTCATTGGGTACCAACTTCTTCTCCATTCCACGGAGATATTCTTCCTTAAGATTCTCTTTCTTAAGAGCTTCTCTCTGCGCGGCATGAATGCGCAACGAGAGGTCCGTTTGTATAATCGTTTAACAGCTCCACCCATCGTCGCTGTCTCATAATCGTTTAACAGCTCCACCCATCGTCGTTGTCTCATATTAAGCTCTTTCTGATCAAATATGTGCTGAAGGCTGTTGTGATCTGTAAAGATCGTACATCGGGTACCATAAAGGTAATGTCGCCAAATCTTCAAAGCAAACACCACTGTGCCTAATTCTAAATCATGCGTGGTGTAATTTTTCTCGTGAACCTTCAACTGGCATGAAGCATAAGCGATAACCTTTTGTTGCTGCATCAGCACGCAACCTAATCCCTGACGCGAGGTGTCACAGTATTCCACGAAGTCATCGGTGCCTTCGGGTAGGGATAGAATAGGTGCATCGCAAAGCTTGTTCTTTAGCAACTGAAAAGCTTCTTCTTGCTTATCTCCCCATTCATACTTCTTGTCCTTTTGAGTAAGGGAGGTCAGCGGTTGAGCGATTTTCGAAAAATCCTCAATGAATCGGCGATAATACCCAGCTAAACCTAGAAACTGACGGATCTCGGTTGGCGTCTTCGGAGTTTCCCAATTCTTAATCGCCTCGATCTTGGTGGGATCCACTTGGATTCCATTTTCATTCACTACATGACCAAGGAATTGTACCTCACGCAACCAGAACTCGCACTTCGAGAACTTAGCGTGCAGTTTCTCCTTCTTGAGCAGCTCTAAAATGGCTCTAAGGTGTTGTTCGTGCTCTTCCTTCATCCTTGAATAAATCAAAATATCATCAATAAAAACAATCACTAATTTATCGAGGTATGGCTTGCAAACTTGGTTCATCAGATCCATAAACACTGCTGGCGCGTTTGTCAAACCAAACGGCATCACTAGAAACTCATAATGTCCATAACGAGTTCTAAAAGCAATCTTTGGTATACTCTCTTCTTGAATCCGCAGCTGGTGATAACCGGATCGAAGATCGATCTTGGAGTAGTAACTCTAACCTTGAAGTTGATCGAAGAGATCATCAATCAACGGCAAAGGGTACCGATTCTTGATGGTCAACTTGTTTAGCTCTCGGTAGTCAATGCACATGCGAAAACTACCGTCCTTCTTCTTGACAAACAGAACTGGAGCTCCCCAAGGCGAGAAGCTTGGTCTAATAAATCCCTTGTCCAAAAGCTCTTGAAGTTGCATCGACAACTCTTGCATCTCGGAAGGCGCAAGTCGATAAGGTGCCTTGGCTACAGGCGGAGACAATCCTGGCAAGTCTTCGGGGAAGACTTCAGGATATTCCCTTACTACAGGGATAACTTCCAGCTTTGGTTCTACCACTTCCTTATAAAAAATGTGAGCCAAGAAGGCAACACATCCTTTCTGCAAAGACTTTCGGGCCTTCCAACAACTGATAATCCTTAGAGGCGTATCATATTTTTCTCCATGCACTACAATCATCTCTCCATCCGCCATCGGGATGCGAATGATCTTCTCGTGGCATACAATCTCAGCTCGGTTGCTCGACAACCAATCCATTCCAACTACCACGTCAAAGCTTCCCAACTCGATTGGCAGAAGATCAAGCGTAAACTCATGCTCTCCGAGCTCTATTACACAACCTCTAATTACTTCCTTGGCTTCTACTAGCTTTCCATTAGCTAGTTCTATCGAGTATGGAATATCTAGCTTACTGGCTACTAACCCAAGTATATCCTTAAATTCTAGGGATACAAAACTATAATCGGCACTAGTATCCAATAGCACAGATGCAAAGTGTTGGTTGATAGGAAACGTACCCGTAACTACGTTCGGATCCTGGCGAGCTTCCCTAGCTCCGATGTTGAAAACTCTTCCTTGGGCTTGATTGTTCTTTGGGCAATCTCGCTTGAAATGCCCAACATCTCCGCAACCAAAGCATCCTTGCTTATTTCCAGTACCACACTGGTTGTTGGTTTGGTTGCGGTTTCCATTACCAGCTTGGTTTCCAGAACCACCACGATTTCTAATACCGCCATTTCCTTCTTGATTGCGGTTTCCATAACCGTTTCCACCACGGTTACCATTGCCATTGCCATTTCCATTACCTCTCTGGCCACCATTCCCACGACCATTACCAGCCCAACACATCTCCTTCGAATGACCATTCTTTCCACAGTTTTCACATTTCCTAAACTTACATTGGCTGGCATGATGGAACTGGCACACATTACACTTGGGCAAGGTGCCCATGTATCCATTTCCCTTATTCTCCGAACTCGCAGTACCAGTCTTGACTTCGGCTGATGGGTTCGCATCTCTCTTCTTGTTAGCACTATGGTTCCCTTGGGTACCCTTCTTGAAATTCGAGAACTTCCTCTTGTTCTCCCTTGATGACTCGACATGAGTCTCCATCTTCTTTCCTTCAGAAACCGAAAACTTATTCAGCCTAATCGCTTCTTCTGTCAGTGCTACGCTCAAATCAATGGCCTCAGTAATGGTTGGAGGCTTCGAAGTAGTCACCATGCTCATGATTTGGGGTGCCAATCCCCAAATGAAACGTTCGACACGCTTGAACTCCAGTTCTACCATGTAGGGGACAACGCGAGACAGGTCATGGAATCTCTGCACATACTCAGCAATCTTCGGACCATCCATCTTTAGATTCTAAAACTTGGTTTCCAGCTTCTGAATCTCAGTTCTCGAGCAGTACTTCTTGCGCATCAGCTCTTTCATCTCATCCCAAGTCATAGCGTATGCAGCCTCTTCTCCCAGAGTCTGAACCTGAAGGTTCCACCAGGATAGAGCTCCGTCTAAGTAAAGTCCAGAAATGTAGGTGACCTGGTGCTCTGGCGCACACTTGCTCATCCGCAGCACAGAGTCTATTTTCTCGGCCCATCTAACGAAGGTTACAGCACCTCCAGTGCCGTCAAAATTCAGAGGCTTGCAGTCAAGGAACTGCTTGTAAGTACAGCCTGTGCAGGCAACATCATTCACAGAAAGCATTAGCAAACGCACATGGAATGTCCAAACGTATCGTAATGTGTCTTAAATGACTTAAACATTACCGTGAGGTGGGTTATTTCCTGAGGTACCTCCGCTGTGTTCAGAGCGTAAGGCCTCATGTTGTGCGATTGCTTGTGAAATCCATTCTTGCAGTTTTGCCTCTGTTGTGGGCAACTGATTGTTCCTTTGAGGGGGCATCTTCTAAAAGAAGATTGCACAGGTCAGGTCTTATGTACATAATAAGTAGTACGTATATAATAGAGTTTGTTATAATAAGTAAGCATGCAACCGTAGCATAAACAAGTAAATTAACAACGTATTTAATGAGAACATTACGATTGAGCTTTCATTAACCATCGACCACAAATACAGTTACATGTTTTACAAATGTATCGTATCAAAAGGGAACTCAGGGTCACACTACCCTTGTCCATAATGTCTTTTAATCTACCATAAGTCATATAGTCGAAAGGTGGTTTCCAAAAGGCTTCACTAGCTAGGATAAATAGCGGTGCTCTCATCAAAAGCAAGCTACCTACATAAAACCAAAAACCGTCTATGCTGATGGTGGTGGAGGAGGAGGTGGTGGAGGAACAAAAAGCAAGCTGCGCACATGCGCAAGCTCCTCCTCAAGATTATAAACATGACGCAACAGATAACTGATCTGCTACTCAACGGTAAGAAAGCGAGTGTCAAACTCGGGAAATGGAGTAAGTGGTGCAGGAGGATGCGAAAACGGGGACGGTGTTGAACGAGGGGGAACAAAAGTAGGCTGACACGGACATGGCAAAGGTCGCGGTGTCATCTCAAGCTCTAAAATCCTGCGACTCATGATCTCATACTGGATCTGCAATTATAGAAGTAACTCATCTCGTGTATAACCAGTAAAGTGCGAGGGATGGTAGGGATCAGAAATCGGCATGGTGTACAGTGGGAACCATCTAAGTGGCTCGTCAAGCGGTGAAGAAGTAAAATGAGCAGAAGGTGCAGACTGAGGCATGTGAGGGAAAGCTGCTGACACATGCGGGTCATGGCTAGGCTGCTGGCTAGAAGTGCCTTCCCCTGGACGGGGTGCAGGTATATCCTGTAAGAAAACAATCGGCAGGTCGACACGGTGCACATATGACTCTATAGGATGAAAAGGAGCAATGTTAACAGGTGCAGGTGCAAGTGGGGGAGTGACTGGCTCAATAACAGGAGGGTCAACAGGTGCAGGAACTGGATCTGGTATAAGTGGTGCAATGTCAGGTATGCCAAATGGGACAGGGTCATGGTCAGGTAAAGGCTCAGGTGCAGGTATCGGCTCAAGATCAGCGGGTGCATCAACGGGCTGATCGACAGGAATAAAATCAAGCTCATGTCCAGGCTCAACATCATGTGGAGGTAACGGTGCAGCTGACATCGCTGTATCGTCGTCAGAGTCGGTGGCATGACGTCGCAAACCAACTACCTGTAAGGCGGATGATGACACAGACTCAAAAGAATCGGGGACAGAATGTAAACTAGAATCAGAAGAAATTTCAATAACAGGAATCCCCAGAAGTGGAATAGCAACAACGTCCTCATCGAGCTCTCCATCACCATGAGCATCATCGGGAGGACCATCGACAAACAGGTCAACATCATCATCAAAAAGATCGTCAAAAGGCAAATCCTCATGTCAAAACCGAGCCCAAAATATAAAATATCATTAAAAATAATTTAAAAAAACAAGAAAAATGGGGTTTAGGCGGGCCGCGTAAGCCACCCCTTAAGCTTACGCGGGCCGCGAGAAGGTGATGGCTGGCACGACCCCAGGCCGCCACATGGTCCAACACCCGTCGACCCTAAACAATGACCCGGACAAGCTAAACCCTACCCGGGCTACTACGCGGGCCGCGTAGCACGTGGTCTCTGTTTACGCGGGCCGCGTAAAAGTCGAAAACATGCCCTATAAATAGAGGGCATCGGATCTTCAGTCTGCTCATTCAATTCTTTTCTAAATCTCGACTTTCTGAAGTAATAGGCATAATTTTCGAGTATAATACCCCCTAATTAGCGAGGTTCTGCTCCGTTGTAAGTATTATAACCCCAGTTACGTATTATATACGTTGCCCGATTGATCTAGGGTTCCGTAACAATTGTCGCGGTTCTGCCCGACGTAGTTGTTGGAATACCGTCTCGGGGAGGGTATCGTTAATATAAATAAAGGGTTATTATACTAACATGTGTACATTTGTGTAAATTATAGATTAAACACCAGGAAACCCTAGAAGAAATCTAAAACAACAATGTAAGTTTATCCGCTTTTTGTAAACCTTTTTGTGAATTGTTTTACAAAACCTTAAATGCTTTACAATATGATTAAGC
Organism: Helianthus tuberosus; assembly: GCA_030545235.1. Lineage (NCBI taxonomy): Eukaryota > Viridiplantae > Streptophyta > Magnoliopsida > Asterales > Asteraceae > Helianthus > Helianthus tuberosus. The sequence goes on from CM060448.1 coordinate 104,970,125, forward strand.
AGTGATTGAGTCTTTGTAGTTCTTCAATTACTACCGGTATGTTGGGGTTTTGTATACAAAATGTGGAACACGTTACCATTGGACGACGAGTGTAATAACACTCACCAAAACTATTATTTCTTATTATATTTTGTCCAATAGGAAACCCTAATTAAGACCCCCAAGTGGTTCTGCATAAACCCTAAAATTTTCAGAACAATCAGAATCAGGATCAGGGCCCCTAAAACTCAGGGGGGTATTCCCTATTGATGATTATCCACATAAATAGCTGTCAAAATCGAATTTTGACAATCCGTCAACTCAGCTAAGCTAGTTAGGGACGTGGCTACCCTATGGTAGAGTGAGGCCCCTCGTGTCACGCGACGCCCCCAATGTGACCCCTCGCGTCACGCGAGGGGGTCAAATTTTCAGTATAAATAGAGGGGTGTGGGACTTGAATTCTGGCACTTGAACGACGTTAAAATTCGTTTTACACTTCGAGATATCACCTGATTACTACCAAACACACACATAAGCCCGAATTCTGCCGCAAAACAGGGTAATAACTCGATCGCTGCTATGATTCAATGTCCGATCGATTGAAATCAATCCAATGGATGTTTAAGTGCTGCCCAAATTAGGGTTATGCTTTGTCATTCATCGTGAATTTGATGGATGTTTAAGTATCGCACTTTGTCATTCGTTGTGAGGGTTTTAATCTCGTGAGTTATAGTAATTGCTGTATTAGTTACTGACCTAGTTTGTGTGCATGTTATTTAAATTAGGTTACAAGGCTATTCAGTAGGCTTAAACTCTGCCCGTATAAATCTGCAATGTGAGTCATTCTCTTTTTATAAAATTTGATTTCAAAATCATGTTTATAATTACAGGGATTAAGTCTTTGTAGTCTCCAAATTACAGCCGGTATGTGGGGTTTTGTATACAATACTTGATAACCGTCACCATTGGACAACGGGTTAGCCAAGGGGTGATATGACCATAATCACAGACACCATTGGACATGTAGGATCGTGAAATGACCTAACGAGTCGATTAGAAGAGTGCTCAGACCGAATCAGAGGCGGAATTCATTGATTCGGTCTTCGTTTTGCTTGTATTCACTAATAAATGTCTTGTTTATTGATCTTGAACACTTTACAGTACAGAGACACTTCGACAGCACCTCGGCGTCGGAAATCAGAAAGTTACAAATGAGAAAGTTTGAAGCCTATTTATAGGACAAGACCCTCTAGTTTGAAAGTGGCATGTGAAGGGACCCTCTAGTTTGAAGGTGACACAGCTTGCTTCAAACTAGACCCTGTTCAAACTAGACCCTGCTCAAACTAGCAGGACACTCTCAAACTAGACCTCTTCAAACTTTCAGTCCGAGACTCGCTATAAGACGAAGTCGACAGATGTATGCACCAACAGACTCCCCCTCAGATGTTGACGAGTCTTAAGTGTCGAGTCTTCGCATCTTCAGTCTTTATCAATCTCTTCTCTTTCTTAGCATATACCAGGATCCTCTCTTTGGCTCTAACCTCGTCAGACTCCCCCTCTCATCATGATGGGATCGCTGTCTGGAATTAGCTATCACCTTGAGATCAATCCATGGCTTTATCTCTGATCAGCTCATTTCCTGCACACATTTTCTCATCAACACATAAGTATTTACTTAAATCAATAAGAAAAACTTACTAATAATAGTTACATCAAGTTCAAATTAATGATCTCGATTTAACTAATCAAACTTTTCTTTCTCAAATCAAATTTCTTCTGTTAAACACACACTCCCAACCCTGTTCATCATGTTCAGCACTTGAAATTTTGAATATCAGCTTTCCAACATCAGTTGTCGAAAATCTTTTTATATTTTTCAAAATTTATGCTAAAACACACTAAAATCTTTTTGGATTTTTTTTTAAATAGAATGAAATACAGTAAAGAAATATTTACAGACAATATTTTTGTGAGTTCGTGCAAGAGGATCATATCAGTTTATGAGACATATCACCAACACCGTTAAGCTTGAGTTCATTTTAAGTTCTAAACGATTCACATTGATTGACGATATTGTTGTCCACTTAAACTCAATCTAAAAACTTTCAATCTGCTTACCGATACTTTAAGGTACATTTAGATAGCACTAAGTTCTTACGGACCCCACGATCTCAGCATATCCCCTCATCATGCAATACACTATCTCAAGCAATGCCTTTAAACTTTTATCAACTGTGATTTGTGCGAAAACAAAGCAGAATGTTTAAACATTAACAATCAGGTCGATACTTCCGTATACGCAGAGAAAGTCCAATGTTTAAACAAAATAAGAAAATAAAACAAGTTGAAGTTGTTTAGGCTTTAACCACCAGGTCGATACTCCCGTATACGCAGAGGAGGTCCAAAGCTTAAACGAAACACCAAAGAAAATAAAGCAGAACGTTTAGGCAACAACATCCAGGTCGATACTCACGTATACGCAGAGGATGTCTGATGCTTAAACAAAATAAAGAAATAAGACAAGTTTAAATCTTTGCAAAATAAAATGCACAATCACACCGACTTTTCAGCAAAGTTGTGAAAGTTCACAAACTTAACCAGTTTTATGTCTTTCGACAATCAGCGATTACTGAGTAGGTACACAATCACGAAGGACAAAACTAAGTACTATGCTTTCGACCATGTTTCCCACTAGAATTAGGCTTTTCATTTTAGGTTTGTATCGTTCTCGCAAATCTACTAGTCTAGCTGAGCCTACCGTCACATCATTAGTAAGATCGTTTATCACATTTTATCATTCCATTTCTTTAGCATGCTGTGACAGTCCAACTGATCTACTATCATTTCCTCTTTTTAACAACAAAACTCATTTTTGCATTTTTTCAATGTTTTTGTAATTTTCAAATTTTCTAATTTTTTTTAAATTTTTACTCCCCCTAAAATCAAAATATGTTTCAATTTTGATTTTCTGGGAAAATTTGAAAACAAGCTGTACAAGAAATTTGAAAACATGATGAGAATTACTTCAATTCTCCATTCACTTGGCATGAACAATCAGAACTCCCCCTCACAACAAAACATTTTCCCATAGTGATTTCAAAACACTTAAGTTTGTTTTAATCAAAATGGTTTTTCCGGAAAATAAGTTTTGTGTGTCTTTTCACAAATTTGGGTTTCATTCATCACCTTGTTTTCTTTAACCACTTGTAAAAATTTAACATTTATAAGATCAATCCACAAACAACACTTGTAGAAAATCAAGTACAATTTAATGTCCCTGATTTACCACTTGTAAGACGAAATATCACTTTCGTGAATTTCTCAAGAAATGTGCCGATTCCTGTTCCACACTTACCAACCTGGGAACTCCGGCAAGTCAGGTTTTTCATTTAAACAGATTCACCCAAGCCTGACAGTCCTTGGGTGCTTTTGAATTCTTGTTCAACAATGGTGGAAAATTTGCCTCATCCATTGTTAGACTAGAACTCTCAGTTTTTACCTCAACAACTGGCTCTTCTAGCTTTACCACACCAGATTCATTGCCTAAACTTGGCTTGTCTGACTTTGAAGAGTCAGATTCATCGCCAACAACTTTCTTCTTCTTCTTTCTCTCTTCTGTCCTCAGATTTGTATCTGATGAACTCGTCTTGCTTGACTTTGCAGTCGAGGAAAGCGATTCATCAGAACTCTTATTTTTACCAACAAATGAACCCGAGGACAAAATCTTCTCTAGATACTCTCTCGCCTTTTTCCTCTTTTTCCTCAGTCTGTCTTTCTGCCCCTGTGAAAGTTTTACTTTCGGTTCTTGAACTTTCTGTTCTTGAACTTTACGTTCTTGAACTTTCTGTTCTTTGGGCTTGACAGAGACTAGTATCTTTGCCAATTTTTGAGAATTAGCCCTCGATCTTTCATTTGATCTCCTTGGGCAATTCCTGGCAATGTGTCCTTTGATGTTACAATTAAAGCATCTCCTCGTCTCATCACTCCAACTCTGGCAGTTAACAGCAATGTGTCCTTGATAACCACATCGGTAACACACTCTGTTATCGTACCAATCACCATTCTTAGTCCACACATTCAGATCAAAGCACTGTTCGGCTTGGTGATATCTATCTCTCCTCTTGTAAGCTGGATTTGACTTTGAAGCACTGTGGTCCGACCTGCACCACTTATTACCGACAATTTTTGAGTTTTCATTTTTTACTTTTTGTAATTTTTCATTGCGATTGGATGATCGATCTGATGAGCTTTTATTATCTTTTTGAACATTTTTCTCATTTTTAATTTTTTGTTTCTGTTCCACTTTCTTCTTCAAAGGTTTTTGCTTAGAGCATTCTTCCTTTTCAGTCGATCGTAGAACAGTTTCTTGGAATTTTTCTTTTAATTTCAAAAACAATTTTTGTTTTTCAATTTTATCTTTTTCATCATCAGATTTCTCATCACAATCTTCAACTTTGACATTGTCAAAGTTTGTGACATTGTCACTTATTGGAACGGAATTGATCGATTTTGGACATGGATAATCTGGTGTTGATGACGAAATCTCAAAACCTTTCAATTTCTCTTCAAGCTCATCTATTTTGTTTCTTGAATTCTCAGCTTCAATTTCAAGCTGAGATATTCGTTCAAGATGAACCTTGATTGTTTTTCGAGCACATTCAGCTTCTTCTTCAAGTCGAATAATCGTCTGAAGATGAGAATTTATAATTTTTTGCTTTTCAATGTTGTTTTGACTAAAAACATTTCTTCCATCTTCAAGAATCTTTATCTGACTTTGAAATTCTTTTTCAATTCTTGATTTTTCATTTTCAAAACTCTCAATTTTCTCTTCAAAAACTTTTGCTTTTTCATTCAACTTCTTGTTTTCTGATGTCAAACTGTTCAAATTACTTAACAGTTTGTCATTTTCAACTTTCAGTTTCTCACAAATTTCCTGAAACATAAGAATCTGTTTAATATCAGCTTGCTTCTCATCTTTCAGCTTTTTGACTTCCGATGTCAAACTTTCCGCATCTTTCAAGAGTTTGTCATTTTCAGTCTTAAAGTTGTCACACTTAGAGCACACAGATTCAGAACTTGAGGATTCAAACTTTACAGATTCTTCAACTTTTGAAGCTTCTTCTTCCTTTATCATGAATGTACCTGCACAAAAGATTTTAACGAAATTAAGAGAATTTGCATACTCATCAATATAACAACCCCTCTTCATATCGTATTTCATAACATATTTTGCTCTAATACATTCAACAATCCTTTTGTTCATTTCATCAATCACATCTAAGCCCATATCTGCCAAATGATTTTCTAAAACCTTTATCATTTCTTTCCTTTTCTTTCCGTTTTCAAATTCATGAGTTTTAAGTATGCTGATGAATCTTTTTAGATGTAATTTTGAAAAATTTGAATCATTTCTTAAATTTTTCAAAAATTCACTCCATTCAATAGGTAATGCATCAGCAAACTTTTCTATCTTTTCAGTATCTGGTAAAATGATCTCATGATTTTTTAAGTAACCAAGTAAGACTCCATATCGGTTCTCTAATTCTTCCAATTTTTCATTTTTCAAACAGACAAAATATTTAAACCTTTTAACCCAAACATCCTTTTTCACATTTCTATAACTATCGTCCAAATACCCCATATACCAATCATTTAATCTTTCAAGATCATGATTTTCCATCTCATCAAACATCATTTCCATTTTTCAAACACAACTTGTTCAAACAAAATACCAAGTACAAACTAGATCCCCTTTCAAACGGAACCCTTTCAAACTAGATCCCCTTTCAAACTAGATCACCTTTCAAACAGAAGGGTCAGTTTCAAACGGGAGGGTCAGTTTCAAACAGGAGGGTCAATTTCAAACAGGAAGGTCAGTTTCAAACGGGAGGGTCAGTTTCAAACAATAGGGTCAGTCCTCAAACGGGAGGGTTAGTTTCAAACGGGAGGGTCAGTTTCAAACAATAGGATCAGTCCTCAAACAATAAGGTGGCAGTTTCAAACGGTCAGGTGGTATACGTTCAAACGGGCACCACTTTTCAAGCCATTTCTACCACTTTTACTTCGAATTTTAAGCTGAAACTTTCAAGCGTTTGTTAAAATGCACTTTTACACATTCTGTGAAAGTTATAGCCGATTTTAACCGTGAAAACTTGTTCAGTTTTGAAAAGAAGGTGTAGAAAATCAGAATTTGCTAGCGAAAACGAGCTAAACGGTAAGAACTCTTCCTCCTGAGCTCTGATACCACTTGTAGGATCGTGAAATGACCTAACGAGTCGATTAGAAGAGTGCTCAGACCGAATCAGAGGCGGAATTCATTGATTCGGTCTTCGTTTAGCTTGTATTCACTAATAAATGTCTTGTTTATTGATCTTGAACACTTTACAGTACAGAGACACTTCGACAGCACCTCGGCGTCGGAAATCAGAAAGTTACAAATGAGAAAGTTTGAAGCCTATTTATAGGACAAGACCCTCTAGTTTGAAAGTGGCATGTGAAGGGACCCTCTAGTTTGAAGGTGACACAGCCTGCTTCAAACTAGACCCTGTTCAAACTAGACCCTGCTCAAACTAGCAGGACACTCTCAAACTAGACCTCTTCAAACTTTCAGTCCGAGACTCGATATAAGACGAAGTCGACAGATGTATGCACCAACAGGACAACGAGATAGCCAATAGGTGGTCGAGTGATAAATACCATGGGTAGATGGTTGATATGTATAAACATTGTAATCGCTCTTAATACTGTAAATTATAACAACGCGTCGTTTTTAGTAAAAAGAATGATTCACCAGTATTTTCCCGCTAACAAAACCTTTTTCAAACATGTTTCAGGTGATCTGTTGTGATCCAGGAAAAGTGCCGCGAAGCACTACAAGCTTAAGGAAGTGGCTCAATATAAATAAAGAAACATGTTTTGTAAAATAAAGATTTCCCAGTGAAATCACCTTATTGTAAAACTACCGGGTTTTTATCCCGAATTATGAAATAAAATAATCGGGCATTTTGAGTTTTAAAAAGATCCTGTATAAAATCTTCCGCTGACGCATCATTTAAATACCACGGGTTCCTGTCCCGCGGCTCATGACCGGGTAAAACCGGGGCTGGGGCCGTGACAACGAGTTAGCCAATGTGTAATATGACCCACCAGTCAGGATTGACAGTACTGAATGAGTAATTGTGTAGAAATAAACAATGTGATCGCCCTCAATACTGTGTTAATTGGTAAAATGTTTCTTGATTAAACTGGGATTCACTTACCAGTATTTTCCACTGACAAATCTTTTTAAAACGCGTTTCAGGTAACACAAAGTGACAACCAATTAGTAAAAAGCCAGCTGGAGAGCACTGACGGCTTGGAAAAATGTGGCTATAAAAGTTACCAAAAAGACGATGTTTTAAATTCAATAAAATAGGGTTTATCCCTATAAACGTATTGTAATAAGGAAAATTGGGTTTACCAATATGGTTATCAATATAAAATATGGTGGTTTTACTCTGATAAACATTTCCTAACTACGGTCCTGATGTAATTTCCGCTGCCAAATTAATAATTAAATAACTGATACCACCACAACGAATGTTCGCGGCCGCCCGTTCCCGGGACAGATAAGGGGGCGGGGGTTGCGACATACGGGGTATATTTTAAGACATGTAGGGATATTTAAAATATATTTGGGTGTCAGAAAAATATTCGGGAGGGTTGTTATACCTCAGGAGGAATGACCATGAGAGGAACACGAGCGAGGATCGGTGCCACGACGTGCTCACCATCGGGGTGACCGATGATAAGATGATCGTGAACTGGAATGGGAATAACAAAAGGATCCTCGTCTGGGATACCATCAGCAATCGGTAAATCATCTCCGAAATCGGGCAGCGCAAAGGGCTGAAAGTCGTCATCATCGTCGGACATCATCTCTGGGTCACTCTCGGTGTCAGAAGTAAAGATCTCTGGCTCAGGTGCAATCTCATCATCTGAGACTACAGCCATGGGGTCATCGGTATCAGACAAACCACTCTCGGATGATGACATAGCTGTAATAAAACAATCACAACATATGCACATATATCAACAACTAACATTAAACATGCAATTAATGACAATGTAATCACGTATCCTTCCTAGTCTCCCAGACTAAACTACCCAGTCTCCCAGATTGAACCACCCAGTCTCCCAGACTGAACCACCCAGTCTCCCAGAATGAACCACCCAGTCTCTCAGACTCTCAGACTGAACCACAACATAAACCTTGAAATGTGTTATGTGTCTTTTGTTTGTAAAAATGTTTGTTTTTTCCTGGATCTGGGCGTTTCGTGTATGCAATGAAAACATGTTGTAAAAATATTTTTATGAGAGCCCTAATGATTGTAGTCTAGACCCGAGAAGGAATCCTAGTTCGCTAAAACCTGGCTCTAATGCCAAGCTGTCACACCCTGAATTTTGCGGAAGCGTGATTATGGTGTGACTTTCTTAATACCATTGCATTCAAGCATAACATCACTATATGATAAAAACCATAGATGGTCATCCATTAATTAAGTATAAAAACATGATAACATTGTCTTAAAACATAGAAATTCAAATTCGAGTACAACCATGCAACTTGTTTAAAAGTTCACAAAGACTCGACAGATGACATTAAATAAAACCAGGATTTGGAAGACGCGTCTCGTCCAGGAATAAGACACCCTGACCAAACCCGAGACCATGGATGACATCTTTTATTCTTAAACCACACTTTGAACTTCCGAACGCCGCCAGAACCACAACTAATTCCCTGAAATACATGTGTTTTGAAAACATCAACAAAAGTTGAGCGAGTTCGTGTGTTTGTTTGTATGTAAGAATAAACCTTTGAAATCATTGTAAGTATGTATGTAAGTTTGTAAATCCCGATATGAAAGCAACAAGGAAAATCAGATCCATTAATGGGTTGCAAGGCCATTAATATGTGTGACGTGATGCAGGAAAGCTCAAACCTAGCAGACTTTGCACCGGGCTTCTGGCTGTAAGACATAGTCAACCCATGGGCCAAACCCTGGTCCAACATGGGCGGGGATCGCTACACCCAAATAGATCTATCACTCATGTCCCTCGGTCTTACAACGAGGATTGATGGCCTTAAGCGTCATACCCACCACTCACATGATCTAGAAGTACCTTTCCTTAGCTAACCATACCAAATAATAACGTTTGTAAACAGTTGTAACATGTACTTCACCCCCAAAGTTATAAAACTGAAAACAGTAAAAAGAAAAGGGGGTCACGAAACTCACAGTCTTGCGTCTTCAGTCACCGTAACTCAAGCTCCTTCGGGTAAACACGACTACCTACAACGTACTATGATCTATTAGACAAGCGGGTCGTGCCTTGACTTAGTATTGATGTCTTTGAGTTACATTTCTTTTGTGTCTTCGATATTATTCCAAGTTATATAATTATTTGTTAAAATAATTAATATTTTAACTTAAATTATATTTATGAATTTTGGAATAATTGTTAAACAATTATTTTAGCTTAATACTTCCCAAGTATTTATACTTGTAATTTCCTTCCCAAGGATGGGTGTATTTGTATTTGTACTCTTATACTTGTATATTTTTGCCATGTATTAGGGTCATATTCCGGTGTGTATTTATACGTACGAGAATACATATTTTTACGGTATTCATTAAGTATCCTTTATACTTAATTTCATATTAATTATTCCGGAATATTATCTTTAATAAAAGTCCACCAATATATACTTCCAAAATATATATTGTAATAAATATTATTTAGAAAAATTATTTATAATTTTTCTTTTGAAAAAATATTTGTAATTTCTCATAAGTTCAAAAATTAATATATTTCCAAGTCCAACTTGGAAAATATATATATAAACTCATTTTTCTCCAAAAATGACATACTTCATATTTGTTCAAGAAAATATATCTTTCATCCATAAATATTGTATTTCATGTTTGTGTAAGAAAATATATATTTCTTAAAAATAATATATCTTCTAAAAATTTCAAGAAAAATATATATTTATACTTGCAAAATAATATATTTTTCTCTTGTCAAAATATGATATATTCTTGTAGTATTCGTAAAAATCATATTTTCATTTCCTTAGTGTCCAAAATATCATTTACCAAAATATACTTTGTGAATAAATTCCGGAATATTTTTGTAAGTCTTATTCCATAGTTCGGTTTTCACCAATATTTTTGTGTAAATGTGTATATTCATTCTTTGGAATTTTGGTAATATTTTAGATTGTGATTATTGGTATTTTGGTGTGTTATATTATTTCAAGTCCTAAAATAATATAACTAATACACAAAATATACAAATAATCACACACATGTGTCTTCAAAATATATATTTCCTAAATACATATTTAGTCACTTTTATTTATGAAAACCAACCTCCAATAATTATATTTTTGTGACAAAAATTATGGCAAAGTTTTTGTAGGAAACTCATGGTTTAAAATCCACTTGTAAATACTTGTTTAAAAATATTTTTCAAAGTGTTTATATTTTTAGAAAATTTTGCCATAGTTTCCCCTAAAAATGGAGGTTTCCATGCTTTCAAGCATATCATTTTCTTTTATAAAAATCAACACAATCAATTCACAATCAACAATAAACAACCTTTACTTACCAATTTGCCAAAAACAAGTAATAATCTACCACTTCATGAACTTGAATATTTGTAAAAATTTGTAGGAACTTACTAGTGTTATTCGTGAGTCTTGTTATCCTTTAAAGTGTGTTTAGTTCTTTAAAAACTTCATTTTCAAAGAAGTTAGATGTTTACAACTTCTTGTCACATTTTCTAAAAATGTTCCTTTATGAAATTTTCTTGTTTCACAAGTGTTCTACACTTGTTTAACCACTAAAAATAGAGTTTGTTTTTGTAAGAACCAAGATTTAATAAAACTTATATTTTTAACTTGGTTTCTTTGAAAGATCATTCATAAATCTTTAGATCTACAAGTGTTACTACTCACTTTGATCATTATTTTTCAAGAAAACCATTTAGTCATTCAAGTTCATGATTCATATGTGGATGATCCATCATCCTACCATATTTCTACTTTTTCATCTTGCTAGATTATGTTTTTAATCATTATCTACAAAGATCTTATGATGATCAACATCATTTCTATAAACAATCAATGATCAACAAGCATAACAACTCATATTCATCAAGATTACTTCATTAATCATTCTTATGTTCAAGTTTACTTCTTGTGATCTTTAGTGCTCTTTAAGTTTTTGATTATGATTCTACTTTAACCACTAAAAATGGAAGTAAAATGGAGTGTACAAGGTTCTTACCACTAGCTCAAGGCTTGGGATGATTCAAGTGCAGAAAACAAGTGGATAAAAGCAAATGAACAAGGTCCTTCCACTTCCACAAGCTCCTAGCTTCTTTGTATGATCTTTAACACCTTTGTGTGTAAGTAGAATGTGGGAGAATGGATGAATGAAGGTGGTGATGGTGGTGCTTGGGGTCGGCCGAGAACAAGAGAGGGGAAGAGAGGAGAGTAAGTGTGTGTTAGTGTGTGTGAGAAATGAGTTCATGGTATTCCATATCTTACTTATAACCAAATTCATGTGTTAACTCTTGTGTAATATATTCTAAATGTGCCAACAAGATCTAATAAAATATTGAAACAAAATCACATTATGGGGCCCTTGTTTGGGCCGTAAATAGGTGTGGGGGGGGGGGTCTAGATTAGGCTTTAGCCAAGTTAGTTACATTAAGGTTGAAATGTAAGTATCTAGTTAGTTAAGTTAGTTACTAGATATTTTAGGAGGTGTTATGATGTTGGGAGACCATAACTAGCTTGGTAATGTTGAAACAGTGCTTCTAGTGTAAATTTGATGTTTCGGGTAGTGTCCGGTTATTCAATTGGTTACTGGTTCGTTAAAGTGCTAAACCTTGCAGTTTAGTGTGCTTTATGTATCTTTTTGTGACACTTTTGATTCCCGACACTTAGGAAAGCATTCAGGACCATTCAACCATATTTCTGCATAATATTAGTGTCTTAAATTGCTGATTTTTGATGATTTTTGATGAATTCAGCACTTTGGGTGAGTTTTAGGCACTTTCCGGCACTTAAACTATCACTAGAAAGGCAGTTTTTTGATCCTTACTTTCCTACACACTATACTAGTATAGTACTTGGTTTCTGGCTCATTCTGTGACTCAATGCACTGTCTGTCTATGTGCTGAGTTCTGTTAGCACTTTCCTGATTTATCAGATAACTGTGCTAACTGTACTTGATGCGTCATTTAAGACAATATAGCTTTCATGCAATATTGGTATGACATTAAACAATGTATGATGCACATGTATGTATATGGCAGAAAGCAGTTAATTGCAAATTTATCACAGTCATTAAGCACTAATCATGGTTAATTAATTGTACGGATACCTGGATTTTTGACAGTTGTCACACCACCGTTGTCACCACCCACCACCGTTGTCACCGCCCACCACCGTTTCCACCGACACCCGCCATTGTGGCCACCCGATGCCGTCACCCACCTCCGCCGCCACCCGCCATCGTCGTCATCGCTACCACTGCCAACGCCGCCGGATCCAACCACCACCACGCCCACTGCCGCCACCCACCAATGACACCACCATCGCTGCCACCGCAACCGTTGTCGCCACCACCGCCACCCACTTCCATCCCCGCCATCGTCGCTGCTGCTACCTTCGATCACTGCCGCCACCCACCTCCGCCACCGCTACCCACCTCAATCGACGCCGTCGCTACCACTTCTGACCACCACCACCACCACCACCACCATCGCCACCGCCACCACCCACCTCTGCCGTCACCCACTACCACCGCCGCTGGCACAACACGCCACCGTCACCACCCACCACCACCACCGCCGCCACCCACTGCCACGGCTTCAACTACCACCTATCACCACCCACCATCACCGCCTACCCCTGACCACCGCCCACCACTGACCACCTCCACCTGATTCTATTCCTTCGTTTTTTCTTGCCTACCAAACAACAAGAAGTAATGATTCATTGCATTCTCACGTCGTAACCAAACAAGACATGGAATGTTAATGATTAATTCCATTACCTCCTTCATTCCATTACCTCGTCCATTCCATTCCCCCGTCAATTCCATTACCCCATACCAAACAAACTCTATGAGTTACGACACCATCAAGCACAATTTCTAAACAACACCATGAAGCACAAACCACGACACCGACACCAGCAGGGGTCAGTGTAAAGATTGTTGGAAATCAGGCCCTTGATCGAACAAAGAAACACGTGATATGAACAAACTCGTTCGACTCTTTTATTTATTTTTAATGAAAAGCACACAAATTACAATAGACCTACCATCTATTTATACTAAATTCATTCTAGCCCTAACCCTTCTCGAACTATATTTTAAATAATAAATTAACTATTTAGATAAACCTATCTAATAAACTAACAATTATCCCTAATAAAATATTAGAGACTCGATAAATAATTTTAACAGGAATTATCTATAACCATCATGATCCTTATCTCCTTAATTCAAGGTTAATCTCTTTGCTCTCCCCCAATCTCGAATTGGACTCGTTTCTTCACATATGCACCATAGATGTCACACCCCAACCCGCAGCGGAATAGGTGGTTGGGGCATGATTGATTGCTCATTGCTTATGACAAAACAATTAAAAATAGAAATATTATAAATGATTAAATTTATCAATCTCATAATACATATAACAATTCATAACATCACACAAACTGGTATATTTCTCTAAGGCACCATCCTTAAGTGTCATCATCCACTTTTCGAACCTGTTCACCTATATCATGTGTAAAAATATTTTTTGGGTCAACGTAAGTTGGTGAGTAAAACTAAAAGTTTTGCTAAAACGGTTTTGTTTAAAATAATTAACTTTTGTCATATAAGTCAACGGTAATTAAGTGACTAAAATGCACACAAAAAATAACCAAATGAACCATAACAATTAACCAACTGAACCACAACAATAACCAACCATGAATATGTAAACTGTTGTAAATGTATTGAACTTTGAATATGAGACTCAAGCCCACCAGCGAGCGAATCTAAATGTGGTGGCGATACTAATTGTTAGAAAATATTGATCATCAATATAATCTGTCATTTGGTTTTGATGATATTAAGTACATTGATCTTGAGGAAATGGATATTTTGCACCAGGTAGCTCAACTAAGTGTAAGAGCAAACAATTTTTATAAGAAAATTGGTAGAAGCTATCCAGGACTAAATGGGAGAGCTAAGGTGGGGGTTGGACAAATCCAAGATAAAGTGTTTCAAATGTAATCAACTAGGTCATTTTGCTAGGGAATGTAAGAGTCAAAGCTCTACTCCAGTTATTACATATCCAAATCAAAGACCTCAAGCTGTTAACCAAACACACTATAACAACCCTCAAAAACACCCTAAACTGCTCCGTAATCGCAAAACCGGACCCGTGTAACGTTATTTTTATTAAAAATAAAATAAAATAAGTCTTTATTGCACGTGGCGGCCCGCGACGGACACACCCCTTGTGTGTCGCGGGGCGCGACGGCCATTACTTGTCAGACACTGCATGGTGACACGTGTCACCTATCGTGTCTACTGCATGATCTTTTAATGATCCCAAAAGCATTGTAATATTTAAAACTTTACAAAGTATAGGGGTTAAATGTGTCAACATGTTGAATATTATCTCTGAGTGACCTTTTAACGATCCCAAAAGCATTGTAATATTTTAATCCTTGCTCTCACGAATATCGGACAATAATCTATTGGAGTTTCGATGAAGACAAAACTTTTCGGGTGATCTTACAACTAACCGGGAGCTTAACGGAGTTAAATAATGACCGAAGACACTTGTTAGTTAACTATGGGGGTCATAAGTGCAATAAAAGAAAGTTAAATAAACTTAAAATGGACTAGGGACTGAAATTGCAAAGTTTGGAAACTTTTTACCGGATTAGGAGGTTCTCGCAGGCAGCGTAGACTCCCTCTAAGGTCTACGCGGGCTGCGACAGCAGTGCCAGTGACAGTTCCCCGTACAGCTGCATGTTGCAGCCTGTTCCAACGCCATTGCATGGTTGTTTTTGATACCAGGGACTGATCAAATGGTTTTTACTGCACTAGGGACACTTGGGAACATCTGAAAACATCATAGGTACAACTGCAATGATCCTAGAGACTCCAAATACTTATATAAGGCCATGCATTGTTTCATTAGAACTTGTATACTTTCAATTTTCACTCAACCTCACTCTCTGGAGCCTCCTGGTGTTCAAGGAAGCTTTCTAAAGTTCAAAATTCATGCTAAGTACTCTAGTAAGTGTTCTTAGCTTCCATAGTTAAAGTTTTATTAGCTCAATGACCGAAAGTCAAAGATATCGTAATTAAGCTTTGACTTGGTGATTAATCACTAACGGTCCAGCTATTATTCGAATTGAAAGTGGCTATGTGTTGGTAATTATGTAGGTAATAAACCCTTAAAAGGGCACCTCTTAATTATCACATTTACTTGGTCAATTGTCGGGTCAAACTTCTTAATAAAAAGTCAAACGAGTCAATTTTTGCAAAATAATTCATAACTGATAATACTGAAGTTATGGAACATGTTTTAACATTTAAATAACTTAGTAAATAATATAAGAACATATTTAGGCATGTTCAACCCGACAATTCTAAGTTTAGGCTCGGTTCGCAACCGAAAGTCGCAAAAGTAGACTTTTGCTTTGACTTTCAGTTCTGACCCGATTTAGATTAGTTTAGTTATGCCTTAGGGTTCCTTTGGGACCACATTACATGTTAGTATAACCCTCTTAGATTATACAATACGGTTCCATAAAAATCTGATTCATATGCATGTTTCCGTTAAATGCTTAAAATGGACCATTATGCCCTTTTATCATTAAAACGAGATTTTTGAAAATGTGAGAGGACAAAAACTTTATTACTAGATTATAAGTATGTCCTAAAAGTTTGACATCAGTTTCTGGTCTAAAATAAAAGTTATGCGCGATATCGTAAAATGAAATCCTTTTTGTTAAAAAAATGGTATTTTCGCATAAATCTTATTTAAACTCAAATTTTGGCACCAAACTTGTCACTTAATGTTAAGATATAATATTTAGGGATTTTTGGAAATTTTTGTTGAATTTTAAACTGATCAAAACATAGAGTTCTTGCATGGACTCGGTAATTGACGATAACGTCCTTTTCACTAATAAAATGAGTTTTACACATCCTTTACATGTCAAACCTTTTTCCACATATTTTATATATTAAATAAAATATTTTGAGCAGTTAAGTCTGATCAAAATCTCAAATTTCCTAAAACAACCCGAATATCGTCAAATACCGACTTTTATGCGATTTAGGCGCATAATATGGTTTAAAACCATATTTAGCACCTAAGACTTGTTACCTACTGATGTTATAAATAATTTTTTATACTTTAACAGTAAGTATAAGTCTTAAACTAAGATTTCTAAATTTAACCCTTAAAGCACATGTGAAATGACCAAAATGCCCCCTACGGTGCATAGTTTGGCCCTAAATGATAAAATTCACATATGTATGATATCTTACTGATGTAACTTATTAAAATAAATATTTTTACTGATTGTTTTAGACCAGAACCTCAGATTACCATTTAACCTCTTTTATAAACGTTAAAATGACCAAAATACTTCGGGGCTTAAATTGTTTTTAAATCCGTTTTGGGCATAATGGGAGATATCCTACTGATATCCTAACATATTTAAAGCATATTAACTTGTGGAACCTATACATGACTCATCTGGTTACCCGTTATGCATATACGTGTTCGGTACGGTTTATGTAACTAGTTTGCATAAATTAACCGAAACGGGTCAAACCTTATCATTTTTACTTCAAAATTGCGTTTTGAACCATAAACCTTTCTTTAAAACTAACCAGTCTAAGTTTAAACTTAAATAAGACCCCTTAGGAATCTAATAGGTTATTAAAACCTTTGTTCCAGATTAGGAGTCCAGTAAAAGCTACTTGTACTTGCTGATTTGATATACGGCTGGGAATAAAATTATATTTTAGCTCAGGTAAATACTTTTAACTTATTTTCCGTTATACGGGCTTGGGATACGGTATTTAATAATACAACTTGGTCGGGTATTGAATCTTTAATCGATTACTGGTTAAATCATTGAGATAACCCGTTTTAATCTATTTTTGTTTGATGCAATGCCTTTGG
Organism: Helianthus tuberosus; assembly: GCA_030545235.1. Lineage (NCBI taxonomy): Eukaryota > Viridiplantae > Streptophyta > Magnoliopsida > Asterales > Asteraceae > Helianthus > Helianthus tuberosus. The sequence goes on from CM060448.1 coordinate 104,987,372, forward strand.
GGGGTTAATGACAGTGTCCTGGATATCCTCGGCTCATTCATTTGAATGGCCACGACTTAAGCACGGGGTGTAGGCATACACCTGACAGTTGCGTATGTAAAAGATATAACCACTCGTTGAGGATAACTCGCCGTGGGATTATATTAGTGGTGTGTCTATTAATCTTGTCTCGGCTCTTCTAACTGGGTCCTGAATGGACGACAAACATATAAATCTGTATACAAGATTATTTTAAATAATTGTCCCAAGTTATAAAAGAATATTTGTGCCTTGTGCATTTAAATCAATTTTATAAACACTTTTCAAAAAGAGTCAGTTAATTGTATTTACCTGTGTAAACTGACGTATTTTCCAAAAAGGTTAAGTGCAGGTACTACGCGTAATGGGCTGGAACTGAGTGATTAAATAGAGAGTCTTGCAAGATTTTATCACTTACAACCGTTGTGTAATATTTTATTATACTTTTTGTTTTGATCCGCCTGTGGATCTACTTACAACCGTTGTGTAATATTTTATTATACTTTCAAATCGGTTTGTATTATTACTTTAGACTTTCGTTGTGCATTAAACTGTGATTATTGACTATGATGGTATCAACTACGTCACGATACTCCCCACCGGGACCACCGGTAATACGTGGAAATATCGGAGTGTGACAGTCACATATAGGATTCCAAACCTGGGTAGTACTTTCTCATCCTTGATTTCACCTTATTAGCCTTCAGCCTGCGTCTAGGAAGTCTAGTTCGTCTTAGTTAATTCCTTTAGTTTAATTAGTTAAAACCCCAAAATCCAATCAAATCAATTAAACCACTTAAGTAACTAGTTGAGTCAGAGTCTAGTTTAGGGTCGCTAGTGTCTCGTGGGTTCGATACTCGGACTTCATTAGGATTTACTGCGTACGATAGGTACACTTGCCTGTCTGTGGTCTAGAAGTTAGAGAGTCTTAGTTTATAAATATAAAACTAGGGTGTCTAGATTAGGTTAGTTTTTTATAGACCATACTTTGCTCATCAAGTTTTTGGCGCTGCTGCCGGGGATACTTAGGCGATTGCGTTATTAGCTTTAACTGATCTTATTTGTAATTTGAGTCTTAGGGTTTGAGTCCTAGAGTTTGTGTCTAGTAGTAGTGTGTCGAGTCATTATTTTTGTAAATATTTTATATTAGTTAGTTTGCTTTTTTTTTTTCTTTCCTCTCTCTGCCTTGTGTTGTTTTTGCTACTTTCTTCATGGTAGGTTATCATAGCGAGTACCCTCCCTATGTTTGGGCGTTCATGGAATCATGTCAAGTCTTCGCTCAGTTAACGTCAACAGCACAGGACCAAGGGGATCCGAGGTTTCCCAGAATGATTGTTATTCTTGAGCGAATGTTCGAGACACTAGGCCAGATGTTGAGGGAAGGCATGAATCAACACGTAAATCAGGAAAAAAATCAAAGTACAATACGATTTACTTGGGATGATTACTATGCTGATAATATTGACTTTGAGAGCTATGAAGGAGTAAAAGAAGAAGAAGTTGAGGAAGAATAGGTTAAAGAAGAGCTTCCCGGTGATCCAGAGTTGTCAGATGTAGAATTGGAGACGAAAACGGACGATTCAGTCCTACCTCTGGTTCAACAGGACGTGACGCCTAATTGGTATTCCACGCCATGGTATTATGGTCCTGAACCCATTGATGACGACTTCTGGAATGATGATGAGGGGAAGATGTGGATGAGCCACTTGACAAGATGGAAAATGAGAGAGGGATGCATAAACCATCTTGGGATGATGAGTTTGGTGATGAGTTGGTTGGTTTACCAACACTTATAGATGAAGAATTTGACCCGGTTGGTGATCTAGCATATCTAGAGACATTACTTGAAGAGAAGCCAACCATGGAGATCAAACAAATACATAACGTAGAAGAAGAGAAAATGGCTGAAGAGTTGGATAGCCGGCCCGTAGAGAAGTTAGTAGTTGGATTGCCAATCACACCAATGAAATCACGAGAGAAGGCGAGAAGAAGCTTGGATCAACACATTATGAGGGTTCAGAGATGGTGCAAACGGAAGCTTAAGGCAACACTAAAGTGCAGAGACAACCACCACCCTCACTATATGTCACGTATCAGGTTTGGTCAAGGTAAATTTAAATTTTGGTGGCGCGACCCGTTTGCAGGTGTTAAGATATTTTATAGTTTCATCATTAATTTCTTAATGAACAATTAAAATTGAACGGGTTAGATAAGGGTCGGATAAAGGAGAAACCTCCCGATTAAATTCAAGTGTGGGGAGGTTTCATAGAGTTTGTATAGAGTCGTAGTTTTTGTATATTGAGTCTAAGTTAGTATCGTTTGAGTCATTTTTTTTTAGTCGGTACTGCTTTGGTTTTTGCTTGTTTTTGTTTATGCAGGTTTGAATATGTACCACCCTTACTCAATCTCCATTGGGTGATTTTGGAGCTGCTTTTCAAATTTCAATCCATTTACTAAGCATACCAGTCAGTGTCAAAGCTGATCACGACCGAAATGCTATACGATTGAGCCGGATTGGACGAGATATTTGGAGCATATGTGATGACAAAACCAGCTAAGTCCTTTCCGATTTGCCCTTAGTCTTTTATTTCTTATTTATTTTGGTCTTTTGAGTCGGTTTCCATCCTACATTTAGGGCAATGTAGAGTTTAAGTGTGGGGATAAGAAACTATCATTTAGTGTCTAGTTAGTAGAGTCTTGAGTCATAAAAAAGTTTGAAAAATACAAAAAAAAAAAAAAAATTTACAAAAATCCAAAAAAAATTGAAAAAATAGAAAATGTTCCTGTTTGAGATGTTTGCAAAATAAAAACGGAAAATGATAGAAAAATCTGGTATGTTCGGGAAATAATAATAATAATAATAATAATATGAAAATAAAAAATTAAGCTTGTGCCTAATTTGGGATATGTGAGTAGGCCTGATCCGGTTTTAGGTTCCTTTGATCTTAATATACTTAATTGTTAGTTTGTTAGTGGGTTCTCATCTAGGAAAAGTAGGGAAGCTGAAACCGCCAAAAATAGTATAAGGAATGTCGTTATAAGCTAAAATTATTAGACTTTTTTTATCAAAGAAAATAAAATAATAAATGAGCTAGACCGAATAAATGACAAGGCCTATGTAATCTTTGTTGGGGATGGTGACTCTGACTTAGATTGCCTCTGGGATTGTTAAAAAAAATGCAAAAATACCGACGCCTACGTTGTCGCTCTCGGGGATGGTGACTCTGGTTGAGACAACCTCTTGGTTAGGTATGCAAAGTCTAGAGCTCAAAAGAAAAAAAAAAGAAAATATTGATTTTAAATTCTTTTGATTTTGGTATAAAACGGTTAGGAAATAGTCCAGTGACTGTTCCTTTTGTTCTATAAGCTTGAGGCGGGATTAGGTGGACTGCGATTTTTAGTGTGAGACCCTAGGTAGATTGACCACACCTGAACTTAAATTGCATGATAAGGCTTGGAACCGGGTTTGGGTTTAAGAGGACAAGTATACTTGCAATCGCGGTTAACACAAGTGTTAATTTTAATAAGTAATCTAGACGTTTGAACCTGAATATTATATGATTCTGATTCCGTTTGCATAAGTCTTTTTCAGGGACGAAAAAGGTTTAAGTGTGGGGATATTTGATGTGTGGTAAAATACACATATTTGTCCTGTGTAAAATGTATAATTACTGTATAGTTTTTATTTGTTTTTTATAGTTTTTAGTATTATATTACATTATTTTGTATTGGGACAGGTCCTGGTGCAAATAGAGCAAAAACGAGTAATATGAAAATAACCAGCAAGTTGGGCAGAGTGGAACGCCAGTGACTGAATTAAAATTTGTAGCGATTTTTCTTGATTGGGCCAGACCCACTTATCTCTATATTATTAAAACAAAAGCCTATATATATATTTGTTAAAAGTTGGGCTGCAACAGTTTGGGTTCTAAGGAATTTTGGTTATGGATTGAGTAAAATAAAAGATAAGGGGCATCGCATAGGAGGTGGGCTTTTGGAGTTGCGAACATCGAAAAAAAAAAGTGGTATTATAATTATTGACGGCAGCAAGGGATTAGGAAGGATCGATTATTATTTATTTTCGAGGAGAACAGACGGCTGGACGAAAAAAAAAAAAAAAGAAAGGAAGGAGGAGAAGATCTAAAGGGCCGATTTCAAGAAGAGAAACTGGTTCAAGATTCTAAGCCACAGTTCAAGATTCGAGTCTGGGTTCACAAAAGAGTTAGCTTTACAGTTTTTAATTAGAATTTGTGTTTCTTTTTTGACTTGTGAACATGATGTTTTTGATATCTCAGACTTGTTTATTGTTTATGACTATGATTTTTGGCTAGTTATTTTTTTACCCGGGTTTGTGATGATTATTCATGTCAATTGGTAATTTGTCGGCTTTTGGTAATTTTGTGATAGATAAATATTAAAGTAAGAGACCTAATTAATTTTGTCTAGATGTGTGTGCATACTTTATTCTAATTTATTATCTTATAATTGTTCCTACTGTGTCTTTGTGAATGTCTTTCATGTATAGATGCATGTTAGGTTACCTACTTTGTGTTTGTAACTAGTTTATGGTTTACTGAGCTCGTATCCCATAGGAACATTGTTTGATAATTTAGAGGAGTTTAGTTTTCTACCTATTTTTGAGACCGGAAGGAGATAGATAGTTGAGATTGTCTTTGTTGCTAGGTATTTAGGTGCAGTGAGACCAGGAGGAGATCTGTCTAAGTTCCCTAGCATTATTTGTTTTCCTAAGTCTTGTCAAGTGTTTTTAGGTTACCCCATGCACTCTAGGGTGTATTGTGATTAGTGAGTCTGGGAGGAGATCTAGTCTTTGGGTACTTTGGTATTGTTGGAGAGACCGGGAGGTGATCCAACCCATACCAATGAGCTCTATTTGACCTTTAGGACCTTAAGAGAAGTTGATGAGACCGGGAGGAGATTCAACTTATCTTTAGTCTTAGAGTGTCGTATATCATAGTTACCATTGCCGAGAGAAAACCGAGAGTCACAGATAGGATTCCAAACCTGGGTAGTACTTTCTCATCCTTGATTTCACTTTATTAGCCTTCAGCCTGTGTCTAGGAAGTCTAGTTCGTCTTAGTTAATTCCTTTAGTTGTCACACCACGAAATATCAGAGCATTGGCGTGACTGGACTGGTATCTTCATTGCACAGCGGAAGCAAATAAGCAAAGACTTCTAGAAAAATGAACGCCGCTAAGTACTCGAAACTCCAATGGATCTCCTTGGCAACCGTGCCATAACTTTGAAAAGTAACCTGAGAAAGAAACATGCGAAAAAAAAGTCAACATAAAGTTGAGCGAGTTCATAGTTTGTTTGTAAAAGATTTGAAATAAATCTTTTGAGTTGTGAAAGATTTGAAATAAATCTTTGGAATAACCGGTTTTTGAAATAGTATTGAGAAAACGAATCAAAAGTCATTTTCTTGCCAAGTTATATGGAAACGTTGTGTTTGTAACACAGTATGTTCATAAAAATCATGTATTTGTAAAGCCTTGTATTTGTAATGTTCGCATAACCGTCAATGCCCACACTGACTTTGACTCCATACCCGCATAATGCTTTGAATTTGTATAAAACATAGTAGTTAATTTGTATGAACAAGAAGTTTCCGTAAGTATAAAATTCCTGGTATGTAGCAGATAAGGAAAAAGAGATCACCAATGGTTTGCAAGGCCATTGATATGTGTGAAGTGCAAGTAGGAAGACTCAAACCTAGCAGATTTATGCGTTGGGTACAAAGTCACCCCGAGGTCCATTCTGTTTGGGCCTGGGGCTGGGCTCGCTACACCCAGATAGATCTATCGCTCCTGCCCCTCGGTCCTACCCTGAGGATTAATGGCCTCAAGTTTCCGCCTACCCACTCACATGATCTGAATAATAACCCTCCTTACGCTAACCATACCATGTATAAAAATGTCTGTAATCATTGTACATGTATTTTATCCCAGTCTCTAAGACTGATCCTCCCTCAGTCTCTAAGACTGAGCCTTCCTCAATATTATCCCCAGACGATCCATCCTTAGTCATGAAAATCATTCACATTTCGATAATACGCATTTGTTTTGTAAAAACCGGTATGTTTAGTATAAACCTTTCGTAAATCATTTGAGTTCCTCGAAATCCCTTCGTAATATGATTTAGAAAATACGAGTTTTGCGTTTGTTCTAAACTTGGTATGTTTTTGCAAAACGTGCATGTCTTTCCACCCCAAAAACATTTATAAAAATGTAAAGCCGTAAAAAAAGTGGGGTTATGAACTCACCTGAATATTCCTGTGCAAAGCTAGCTAATTACGACTTCGTGATGTCGTTTCCAAAATGAGACTCGCTAGCGTGCATTCTACAATATTCCTAACACGGAATATCTAATAAGTTTCTAAATAAAAGCGGTAACTAGCCTACGTGTCACCGAGCTCTACCGAATCGTTAATCGAACGATTCAATGGTAAGTTGTTAACTTAATGGAAAAGATTAAGTTATACGTGTTAAGTCTCGTTTAATGTCAGTAGCAGTTTAATAAGTCTTGAAAAAGACTTAGTTTCCGAGAGACTTAAAATGAATAAATATATATATATATATATATAAATATATAAATATATCGTTGTAAGTGTGTTAGCCGTCTCGAGTAGTCATACGTGTATAAAAGAATATTTCTATGAAAATATCATATAACAAACTCGTATCGCGTTTCGTATGAAAATAATATATAATAACTTGTATTATATATATCACGTCTTGTGTATATTTGCCAAAAATATACGTATATGCCGTTTCTGCGTTTGAAATAAATATAAAAAAAATATATTTATTTTATAAAAGGATCCTCGAGTTGTTTGAAGTTTGAAATAAATATAAAACTATATTTATTTTTGTAAAAGAAGTCGTATGGTTTGTTATTCGAAATAAATATACCAACTACATTTATTTTTATAAAAGAATTGTCGAAACTTCAGAGTTTAGAATAAATATAAATACTATATTTATTGTTGTAAATACTTTCCGAATCATCGTTTTCGTAAAATGCGAAGTTTGGTCGAAATTAATTATATTCTTTTGCTAGTTTTCATAAAAGTCGCTTGATATCACTAGTCGTCGTTTCTTAAAAAAAACCATGTTTTGTTTTATAAATAGACGCCCTTTATTTTATGGATTTTCTCGAAAAACGGGCAGAGTTTCCTCTGTTTTCGGACGGCCCCGACAACACAAGTTGTCGTTTTATTTTCAAAAATCAACAAGATTCAACAATATTTATATAACTCAAGTTATAAAAACAAAGTAATATACGAAACCGCAAACTTTATAATTAACGATTTTTATTATTCGGTTCGAGAGCTCGTTTGTTCACGTAACTAAAACTATAGAAATAGCGAAACAAACGCGCCGTTAATTTTTACCAAGTCTTCATGCCGAAATGTCGAGCCGCTTGACTGAGTTGACCGAGTCAACTGAGTTGACCGAGTCAACTGAGTTGACTCGGTTTGACCGCGTTGACCGAGTTGACTCGGTTGACTGAGTCGACTCGTTCCTCGAAACCCACAATTGAACAGATCTGTTGTTGACGTTTGTTGACCGAACCGAAACAAAACCGAAATTGACCGAGTCTTACTTGTTGACCTGAGACGAGTCTTGACCCGACACCTGAGACCACCTCTACTGTCGTGACAACAAAGCCACAGAATCATCATCTTCAACAAATATTCGTAAAAGAAACCAAAGGAAAGAAATGGGAGGGTTTACCGTGACATTGTCGGGCCAATACACCACCACTGCCGTGTCTTTCCTGCGACCACCCGAAACCCGAACCGCTTGATTCGCGTTGACTGAACCCGAACGGACCAAATCCGACCCGAACCATACCTGCATCCGACCTGAACCGTGAGCTTGTCGGAAGGAAATACAAACCGCCGCCACCTCCCGTGCCATCACCATAGCCGACGACCACCGGATAATTGTAACGACCGGCGGTCCGAGCTTTTAACTGTCGGTTCTCCCTCTCTCTCTCTGGTTATCGCCGCCGCACCACCACCGAACAGTGGTGGTGGTGGTTCGTTTTGTGGTTCGAAGGGGGGGGCTGTCACTCGTCGGAGTGGTTCACCGGCCGCCGGTCACTAGACCGAGAGGGTGTTTGGCTCTGCTTGAGAGAACCGAGGGATGTGGGGGTGGGTGTTTGTTTGAGGGTACTGGGTGTTGGTGTAGATGACTTCTTTATGGAGTCTTTGTAAGATTTTAAAAGAAAATCAAATAGGTATATGGTATATGTTGTGTGTATATGCAGTAGATCGAGAGTGAGGGAGAGAGTATTTGACATTTTCCTTTGTGTGAGTATAGACAATTGAGGGTCCTTTATATAGAGATTTGAGGTTTAAAGTTTCTTTTGTGTAATTATATTACATTCAGGTTATGTATTTTCCCCTATGAATCAAGATCTTAAGAAGAGATTTGTAAAGATTTTTATAAGATTTAGTTGAGATCTTGTATAGATCCTCAAGAAATAGATCGAGTATAATATGCGCAGGTTTAGGCTTGGGCCCAGGGCCCACAAGCTCAATCCCATGTGTAAGTGGCCCGTAATTCCTACGAGACCCGTTGTCAAATCCTGAACTCCGTTTTAACATCAAAATTAAAATACACAAAAATACGGTCGGTAGTCGTTGTTTGCACGCCCGTTCGTCGATCGCGGTAATAATCACGAAAAATTGTATCGTTGCCGTCTTTAATCCGTTTTTCGATCCGGTTCCGACTGTAGTCACTAAAATTTTAATTACGAAGCTAAAACATATCGTAAAAATTTAATATTTGTCGGCGTTGTCAGTATTCTGTTTGGTTTCAATCCGTTGTCATTTAACGTTTCACAGGTTTCTCTGTAAACCACCGTTCGCGCACTGTATAATCGAATAGAAGTTCCTAGGCACTCCAAAGGCCTAATTAAGTTAAGTTGTGCTGTAAACACTATTTATTATCGCGTTAATTACTTGTTAATCACGTAATTAGGTGCCGTAAATCACGGGTTGTCACATTCTCCCCCTGTTACAGAAATTTCGTCCTCGAAATTTAGACTATGTTATCTCCTCGGAATTGTATTGTTCGCAGGTATGTCCGAATAATAACAAAGTGAATGACCCCGTAATCGAAACAAGACTTAATGATACAGTCACCAGTGCGACTAAGTTAACAAGGATCCAACAATGAACAGGAACTTCGACCAATCGAATTCCATATGAATGTTTATAACATGTAAATGAGTTCTAGAAGCAATAACATCCACTGGATGAGCTTAGAAGCAACAATCTCAAATGTACTAGTATGCACGAAACGCTCGATCATGATCAGCACAAGCTGCAAGTTATACCGACGCCACAAAGTGTCGCAATGAATGAAACAATTCAGTAATAGGGGTGATCGAACAAGTATCACCTGTGTTTTGCATGAAACGCTCAATCATGATTAGCCCGAGCTACAAGCTTGTACTAACACCACAAAGTGTCGTAGTGATTCAAATAATTCAATATTAGCGGTGATCAAACAAATTCACCGTGTTTGAAATCAAATGAAAGCGTAATAAAGTGAATCTGAAAATTTGTTTCAAATGACATCATAGAATTTCCAATTGAATATGGAACATCAAAGAAATAATGTTTTCAATCGAAGATGAAGAAGCAATGGATATCGCAAAATTTGCGATCGATAATGAAAGAACCGTTAGTAGGTACACCGAAATGTAAAAATGAATTTTTGTACCATTGTCTTAACACACTATTGTATTAAGACCGCTTTGATATAATAAATCGAAGTGGATTGGAAAACAATCAATAAATAAATATTTAGTTCCGTGCATAAGATGCGTAAACGAGTTTAGCGCAAGCTTCAAATTAATGAAAATCACCATCACATGGTGTCGGAATCAACAAACAATTTAACGGAGTCGAATGCCAAACAAGTTTACTTCGACTCGGAACAAATGAAACACTTGTTAAAACGAATTTGAATATGATGCTCCCAATACATCATATGATGCTCTGAAGTGAATATGTGTAATGGACAAGTTCAAACAATTGAACTTGGTTTCGGCGCTAGGCGACAATAAATACATGTACCAACAAGACAACTTTCGGCATGGTCGCAATGAAAACCATGTATGTAACTTGTAAATAAATGATCGTGATACAATGACCATTAAGAGGAGTAGAGATACGAAAGTCTACTCAGTAAGTGTGAAATTCGAAATTTCAATAAAAGAAATTTGAGGACTTTACCATGGGGTTTCGTGTGACGACCAATTGTTAGGTGACATTACCATGGAATGTCGAACATAGCGTACTCGTCATTAGTTAGGTAGGGGGGGAATGCGGAGACAATCGTCTTCTTCCTGGCGTGATTCGTGTCGTTGTAGGATCGCGTGACAAGTTGTCGTTTCCTGATTGTTAGTTCTCCTGCTGACAGGAATCTATCGTCGTCGTTAGATTGCGTCATCGTTCCTTCTCAAAGGCCTCGCCTCGATAGTCGTGTATGTCGTATTTCAATCTCCGTTGATGTATAGCTTAAGTTTCACGTATACCTGTGCACTAGCGTTGTGTGCCGCGTAGAAGGTGATGTACCCCGACATCCGTTGGCGTAAAATTTGAGTTCTATGTATTCTCATGCGCTAGCGTTTTGTTATGCGTAGGATGCCTGCTCGGGAAGTTAAAATATCATAGATAATATGGATAATAGTGTGTGCCCGAGTTAATCTTCGCGGTTCCTACGTGATAACCTTTAATAAACACACACATGCGCAAATAATCAATCATATAAACATGTCAATCACCAATAAGCAATCAAGTAATTCCCCTAGTCCCACTAGTCTATCCTCCCAGCCTCTCAGACTGAATCTCCTAGTCTCTCAGACTACCTCCCTGTTCTGAAGGTCTTAAATGCATGTTTCCTAAACTCTCAGAGTGTTGTGTACTGTATGTAATTGTTTTGTGTACTGTGTATAAAACATCACAATAGCGTATGTTTGAAAACAAAATTTTGACTGCTTGCTTTTCGGCAACGGTTGGAGACCATATTCGAGTACTAGGCGTTCTGTATGTATTCAGGTTTCAATAATCTAAGTTCCCAGAGAAAAGTGAGGTTAGAGCCTAGGTATCACAACAGAAACCTAATTCGCTGTAACCTATAGCTCTGATACCAATCTGTCACACCCCGAAATATCAGAGCATTGGCGTGACTGGACTGGTATCTTCATTGCACAGCGGAAGCAAATAAGCAAAGACTTCTAGAAAAATGAACGCCGCTAAGTACTCGAAACTCCAATGGATCTCCTTGGCAACCGTGCCATAACTTTGAAAAGTAACCTGAGAAAGAAACATGCGAAAAAAAAGTCAACATAAAGTTGAGCGAGTTCATAGTTTGTTTGTAAAAGATTTGAAATAAATCTTTTGAGTTGTGAAAGATTTGAAATAAATCTTTGGAATAACCGGTTTTTGAAATAGTATTGAGAAAACGAATCAAAAGTCATTTTCTTGCCAAGTTATATGGAAACGTTGTGTTTGTAACACAGTATGTTCATAAAAACCATGTATTTGTAAAGCCTTGTATTTGTAATGTTCGCATAACTGTCAATGCCCACCCTGACTTTGACTCCATACCCGCATAATGCTTTGAATTTGTATTAAACATAGTAGTTAATTTGTATGAACAAGAAGTTTCCGTAAGTATAAAATTCCTGGTATGTAGCAGATAAGGAAAAAGAGATCACCAATGGTTTGCAAGGCCATTGATATGTGTGAAGTGCAAGTAGGAAGACTCAAACCTAGCAGATTTATGCGTTGGGTACAAAGTCACCCCGAGGTCCGTTCTGTTTGGGCCTGGGGCTGGGCTCGCTACACCCAGATAGATCTACCGCTCCTGCCCCTCAATCCCATGTGTAAGTGGCCCGTAATTCCTACGAGACCCGTTGTCAAATCCTGAACTCCGTTTTAACATCAAAATTAAAATACACAAAAATACGGTCGGTAGTCGTTGTTTGCACGCCCGTTCGTCGATCGCGGTAATAATCACGAAAAATTGTATCGTTGCCGTCTTTAATCCGTTTTTCGATCCGGTTCCGACTGTAGTCACTAAAATTTTAATTACGAAGCTAAAACATATCGTAAAAATTTAATATTTGTCGGCGTTGTCAGTATTCTGTTTGGTTTCAATCCGTTGCCGTTTAACGTTTCACAGGTTTCTCTGTAAACCACCGTTCGCGCACTGTATAATCGAATAGAAGTTCCTAGGCACTCCAAAGGCCTAATTAAGTTAAGTTGTGCTGTAAACACTATTTATTATCGCGTTAATTACTTGTTAATCACGTAATTAGGTGCCGTAAATCACGGGTTGTCACATTAGTTTAATTAGTTAAAACCCCAAAATCCAATCAATTCAATTAAACCAATTAAGTAACTAGTTGAGTCAGAGTCTAGTTTAGCGTTGCTAGTGTCTCGTGGGTTCGATACTCGGACTTCATTAGGCTTTACTACGTACGATAGGTACACTTGCCTGTCAGTGGTCTAGAAGTTAGAGAGTCTTAGTTTATAAATATAAAACTAGGGTGTCTAGATTAGGTTAGTTTTTTATAGACCATAATTTGCACATCAACAAGTCAAACGGGTGGCAAGGTAACAACCACAACCTATGGGCTAAGGAATTTTGGATGGAACTCACTTAAAAGAATGAGTCATGGATTCAAATAATCGTCGTAAGTAAAGCTTACACCCTTTTCGTAAGACAAGTATTTAATTATAGGTTATAAGTATGACATAGATTGTATTTAAAATATGGTTTTGACACGAAATGATACGGGTTGGAACATATCAAATGATGAAAAATCCATGTTTAATGGTAAGAGTTGAAATGATAATTTGGTCATGAAGTGACATATATAAAATGCGTTTTCGAATGGTTACTTTATAAGTAAACCTAATCGGATAAAAAAAGGGGTAGAAACGGTGATTTAGTCGCTTATAAATGAAACGGGTCAAATGGTAAAGTTGATACCATTTGACAAATAAAGACTAATAAGTGCTTGTCGAGTCTTATGCTCATAGGATGAAATGGCCTATGAATTAGCATATTATGGAGACAAGGTATTTAAAACGGTAAATATGTTGACCCGAGCCAGGTACGCATAATTAAGTTTATAGTTAAAAGTGCGATTTTGGTCAAATAATTAGTGAAAGTCATTCGTCGTAAAATGAGGGACTTAAATTGACCAAAAAGCCCTTGATGGGTAAACCGGGCAAACGAGAGGTTGTTTAAGAACATGTAATATGATCATGTAAGTGTTAAATAAGCATAAAAGTTCTAGGCATAATCCTTTTTGGGTCAAATGTATCAAAATGATTTCCGTCATAAATTGACAATCCAAAATGGTACAAATTGGAATAAGAAATCTATATTATTTAATCACCACAATTATAGTTGTGGTGGCGGATAATTGTTGTTTTAATACGGAGTTTAATGTATGTAAAGAAAAGGAAAGATTTAAACTTAAAGGTTTAAATCCTCTAAATGGGTCAAAATAATTTAGGTGGTAAAATGTTGGTTTAGTGTAAGAAAGTTACAAAATAAACCGGCGAATGAAGATGCGTGTGCGAACCATGTAATGGTAGCGAAAACACTAACGTTGACAAGCCCAGGGATGGGTAAAAAGGGATTAGAAACAATCATCGTTGATAAACATGTATTATGTAGATAAATGAAACGGGTCGAATAATGGTATGAAGGATTGATAAGCCTTTTGCTTATAATTCAGCTTTTGATGTGAATTAAGATGATAAACAAATCTGTAATTAAATTACGGACGCATAGGAAAAAAAATCACGTAAATCGGATAAGTAGATAAAAAGTTATGACATTTGGAAGTTGAATTTTGGTTAAAAACCATAGCTGTGCAGATACGCAGGTCCAGATACGCACCTTCTGGAAAGTGGTCTCCCCCGCGTGGCACGAGAGGGAAGAATCTGGAAAAAATTATTTTTATTTTGTTGCTTGATGCTATAAACTTGTTTAAACTCATTTTTTAGCTATCAAAACTAACTTTTATGTTGGTTTTGAAATTAGGTGAACGTAGTATGCTCCCGGATGAACATCAAGCGAAGATCAAGAGCCGAACACACGACTAAACAAAGCTTCTGCATTGATCTAGTTTTGCTTTATATAATTGATATGTGTAAACACCCATAACATAGTTTTTGAATGATTCAAACAAATGTGAACGTTTGGATGAAAAGGTTTTTGCTAAATGGCATTTTTTATATATATTGCGTATTTTAATGATATATTTATGTTAAAATTTATAAGGGTCTTACAATTATACTAACACTAAACACACACTTGGGCAAGTGCAGCCATCGTGAGCGTAGTATAGTGTTGGTAAGATACCGAGGTCGTCCAAGGACACAAGAGCTTTTAATACCGGTTTATCCTCAACGTCTAATCGATCTAATTTTTTTGGGAAAAGTTTTGAAACATGAAAATAAAAACTAAAAATGCAAAGATAAATAAAATAAAAACAGATAAACAAGATAGAATCACTTGGATCCAACTCGTCTTTAATGTATCCTTTGATGATTTTCGCACTTTCGGACTTTTTAAGAGATTATCTTAGTTATAGTAGTATGCCCCTCTTTTGAAGGTGACGTTACCCTCAACCCAGTGGTTTGAGTCAGCATGGATACAATCCCAAAGGATCGGAATATTGAAAGACAATTAAGTTAGTTATTAATGCGAAAAGTGGTAGGCCCCTCTTTTGAAGGTGATGTTACCCTCGGCTAAGTGGTTTGAGTCAGCAAGAATACAATCCCAAGAAGCCGGTTTAAAGTATTAATAGTAGTTTACATATGAAGGGTTCAAGCTATTCGCACCCCCGCCATCCAATATCATTGGGTATTGAAGGAGGTCCTAGTAAACTTGAACCAGGTCCTCGCAGGATCTATACACTGAACGAGACAAGAACTTTACCAAACCATCCCCCTAACCCCCGACCAGATAGTTAACGCGCTTTATATAGACCGTAAATACACGAATGATGACATCATTTACTTTATATAGACAGTAAAGTAACCTCAAGACAACATGAGAAAATGATAAAAAAAAAAAAAATTCACCTTCAACATAAGAAACTAGTTATTAAAGTCATTAATACAAACCCAAATAAAAAGTGCCGAAATATTGAAAATCAAAAGTAATACATAAAAGACTTGTATTCACCAAGTGATGTAAGAGGCTTAACCAAACATGGCCTTTGATTGGCAAGAACCCTTACAATCAATCTTGGATCCCGAGACTACTACACACTCTAAAGATGGATGATGGTGGTGGGTGTTGGTGTTGTAGTGGTGGTGGAGTGGTGGCAAAGTGGGAGAGTAGTGGTTTGTCAAAGGGATGCCTTTCAAGTAAACCAAGCACCCATATTTATAGCCAGAACAGAGCCCTTGCCACGACCCCGTGTCCAGTGGGCACGCCCCGTGACCAACATCTTCTCTTCCTTCATTAATTGCAAGTGTCAGCAGAGGGCCCCACACGACCACGTGTCTCCTGGGACGGCCCAGTGGTCAACTCTTTGCTGTACTATCAAGATTCTGTGTATCTTAGCGTTGACCACGCCCCGTGTTGAGCTGGGCACGCCCCCGTGTAGGGGTGTGCACGGTTCGGTTATTAGCATTATCTGTAACCGTAACAGAAGTCATCGGTTAATCGGTTCGGTTAATTTGTCGGTTTTCGGTTCGGTTCGGTTAATTTTCGGTTAATAACCAATTCAAACAAGTGCTAAATTTTTTGCTTAGAAATACATGTAATGGATGTATAAATACATGAAATAGATGTATAAATATATGAAATGAAGGTATAAATGCATAAATAGATGTTTAAATACATAAAATGGAGGCATACATAAGTGAAATGAATGTATAAATAAATGAAATGAAGGCATAAATAAATGAAATAGAGGTATTATTACATGAAATGAAAGTATAAAACATGAAATACATGAAATAGAGGTATAAAAGCTAGAAATATATAAAAAATAAATGATTCGGTTCGGTTAATTTCGGTTAATCGATGATAAAAAAATATCCATTAACCGACGTTCGGGTAATTCGGTTTCGGTTAATTTCGGTTCGGTTTTGTCGGTTTTCGGTTCGGTTTCGGTTAACGGTTCGGTTATTGCACACCCCTAGTGGTGGGCGTGGAAGCTTCTACAGGTTTGTCTTTTGTGCAGGCTCCTAACCACGCCCCATGCCCAGTTGGGCACGGCCCCGTGGTCAGGCTATGTTGTCTTGTTTTTGCTTTGGGGATGCTGCCGAGGGATCGGGCATGTCACATTTATTCATTTTTTTTATGTTGGTTTTGGCTGCTTGTTTGCTCCTTTTGTTCTTTTAAGCTCGTTTGGTCTTGTAAATTCAAAAGGAAGAAAGAAACACGTTTTTTCCAACATTAGTACTAAAAAAATGTTAGTTTTATAGCTCATTTGATGTAATTTATTTGTTGCATTTTGCACACATCAACACATGATTGACAGGGGCGGACCCACCTACAAGCCAGGGTGGGCGGGCGCACCCCCGAGAAAAAAAAATTTAGTGTAAATTTCCGACGAAAATCCCGTCCGCACCCCTTGGATTTTTTCGTCCGCACCCCTTGGAATTTTTCGGGCGCACCCCTTGGAATTTTTCGTCCGCACACCATAGGTAAAAAATATTATGGATTTATATTATACATTTTTTTTAGTAAAGTTTGATTTTTTTATAAAAATACTACCTATTTTATAAAAATACTACCTATAAAAATTCTGCCCTCTTGCCCATTATCCAGCAGCCCACTAACATAATGTACTTGTAGCCCATATCCATTACCCAATTAACTTAAGCCCATTTATCAATTATCAAATATCAATCCCACCGGCCTTCAATATCAATTCCCATCATCCCGCCCAGCTATCACACCGCCCCTGCCTCCTGCCCAGCGAAGCGACATCATCAGCAGCAACAACACAGGTCGATCACAGCCGGAAAGTGACCGGAATCCTCCCCAAAACTGACCGGCGATCTTCAAAGGTAAGTTTTATTGTTTTTTTTTAATGAATTTACTTGATATTAAGGTAGAAAGGGGTAGTAAAATTCTTAAATAGGTTTGAAAAATCTTGTGTTTAGTCGTTGCTTTACTGCTTTAGATGATTATTATGTTATTTAGATGATTTTTAGGGGTGATTACACTCACAATTCTAGGGGACTAGGGTTTGATTGCTTGAATGGTTGAAAGTTAAAATTAAACAAAAAGACTATGGAACGATGAACTTATGGTCATGGATCAATTTTATTGTGATAGGATTATAGGAACCATGAGTAGAGACTTTATGGCGCGATTTCTCAAGCGGAAAGTGGATACATCTTCCGAACTAATTGATTTGGATACTCTTCCTTCGGATCCATATGATCGCAAGCCGATAGAAGAATATAACGTGAATCAACGGGATGAGATTAGAAGGGCATAAGAAAGTAGCTTTAGATGATGTTTTGGATAGATTTCAAAAAATGAAAACCCGTAGGGCGACGTTTTAATTATGTTTGTACAAAGTTTGACGTGTTTGCCAAATATATAAATTTAGTTTGATGTTCTTTTGACTTACATGACCCGAACCGACCCGACCCGACCCGATACAACCGATTTTTTTACTTATGTACCTAGGGGCCTAAAATTTTTAAAAATCTTCCGCACCCCCATGGAAAAATTCCTGGGTCCGCCACTGATGATTGACAGAAGCGATAGACATAGTGCATTCACACCAAGGCTTTAAAAAAAGACGTTAGGAATATAACACGTGTTGTTTAGGTTAGTTTATTTATTAGATAATAATGTAGATATATAGGTATATAAATGTTAAGCACACCTACTTAAATTAAAATTAAGTAAAAACTATAACTATAAAGAAGGTATCTATTTATTGTCCTACCAATTTTACCCCCCCCCCCCCCCCCCCCCCCCCCCCCCTCCTTTACAATCATAAAAACTCACGTTATATCATATGGGTTCAAACTGGTTTATTTGTAAGCATTTAAAGATCCAATTAACACAATTAGGTACTAGTTTCTACCTTAGTTACAAATACAAAATGTGTCCGGCGAGAAATATGTTGCGACGATTGATGCAAGTATCTTCTTATATATGGGTCAATTTACTAATTCACTAGGCCAATGTTAAAATTTATTGGGGGTCATTCGAGATAAAATCGTATACGTTTAAAACAAAACAAAGTTTTTTGTGTGTGGTCAACCCCCATTGCCTACCCCAAGGCAATGTTTTAAAACACAGTTTTTAAATAATACCGGATTGGGCTCTTAAATAGTTCAACCGGACTATACCGGACGATTCAACCAGGTTATCAGTTAACCATATAATTCCATAAAATTTAAATATATCTAAAAAATTATCCAATCTCAATTAGAGTTGATGTAATTGGTCATGGTTTTATCTAAAAAAAACAACTATTAGCTTGTAAAATATTAAACATTTCAAGAACATTTTTTTAGTACTAATAAACAATATTACATTGACGAGGTAGGTAACAGTTTTAATAGTGATGAAATATTGCAATAGAAGACATTATGTTAATTACCGTTAATATGGAATGGGCAGCATTACCTTAATATCATATTTTATCAAAATTTAAAAATCAAATTTTAAGATAAAGCAAACCGGTTTAACGGTTTGAATCGGTATATAAGATATACCGTATTTTGGTTTTACCGACCTTTATCGTACCGGATCCTTGTCTGGTATCCGGTATTACCAAGGTTTAACTGACTTGTTCATACCGGTATTTAAAATATTGCCCCAAGGTCCACTTCTGCCAAAAAGTGTGCTTATGTAGAGCACAAGATCACAATTTCAACCCCTAGACTATCACTAAACATCCAGATCTAATTGGAAGACATTTTTAAATCATGTATGATCAATCTCCATCTCAAATCGAATTTTATTATTACTTATAAAAAAAATACAAAACAAAATATAAAACAGTGTGAACAACAAAATAAATAACATGAACATGATAAACAAATCATTCAAAACCAATAAAAAATCACCTTACAAAAAAGCCATGCAAAACAGCACAAGACCTCCAACTAAACCCATCCCCATATCCACAATCCTTCCACCTCCATTCTTGGACGGGGTGGCCCCGTCACCGTCCGCAGCAGGGGAAATCGGCGCCTTAGCTGAGGGCTTCGTCCCGGGTGGGGAAGAAGCCCCCTCAGGCGCCGGAGCATCCTCCTCAAACAACAACACTTTATCAACCACGTACACCGCTAGAGGAAAATCCTTCCTCAAAGCATTATTGATCTGCGTCTCAACGACTCCGGTGGAGACGTTCACTTGGCTCGCCCTACCGGTAAAATTCAAACCCAAGCTCCCATGGCTACTGCCGGCCTGCGTGGGAACCGGGTTGCTGACGGTAACAAGATCGTCCATGCTGTAGAACTTTGGGAGGACATGGTACAATACGAGTTTCACTTTCTTCTCCTCTGAAAGGCCGTTAAGGGTGCCCGCGGGAAGGTTTTGGAAGGCGTTATCGGTCGGTGCGAATATGGTCATGCCTTGGTTCGAGTTGTTGAGTTGGTTGGGGAGTTGGTCGAGGACTCGGGTTTCGTTGAGGAGTTTGCGGAAGGAGTTGAATTGGCCGCCACCAACGAGGATGGCGGTTATGTTAATTGGGCCGGCCGGGCCTGCAGGGGCGGGGGCGGATTGGGAGAGGGTGGAGGGGAGGTGGAAGAGGAGGGTGGTGAGAGTTAGGAGAATGAGAGGGGAAGCCATGGTGGTGTATGGGTGGTGGTAGTGGAGATTATATGGGGTTATAAGGAAGTGGTGTGTTGGAATGAGTTGGATTTATGATGATAACGGGAATATGTAGGCTGGCATAAATAATAATAATAATAAGGGGTTGAAGATAAGAGTGGTTATGTTTTTGTTTGTTTTGTTACAACTTGCACATTCTTTTACTAGATATTTATTTTAACAATGTTTAGAATCGGATACGTTGGGTGTATGCGAACCCTCCCTATTTCATATTTTGTTTTAAAAATTAGGTATAGTGTTATCTGGTTTTAAAACTGGTTCTACTATGAAACATAATTTCTAAGTAAATATTAAAACTAAAAGGTGTATCGAAATGAGTTCAATTTGTTCAACTTAAAAGACCTTGTTTACTTTCACAAGGTGGAGCGCAACTTATGTTGAAAACAACCAACCATTTAAAAATAACAACTAACAGTGTTGACAAATGGGATTATCAGCAGTGGGCACCGCTGGCATCAACTCCTTGTGGCCCCCATTATTTGCCCCACCTCTCCATTTATTTTGATTCTTCATGCCCACCAACTGTTTTGACAAAATTCTCTTTGTGAAACATAAAAGTGATAGAAACTTGCAACGGTTTGAAACATATCTTTGGTTATTTGGTAAAAGTTTTACATGTTAACTTTTTTATTTTCTTACTTAAAACAGCAATATCATTCATAATTACTAAAGAAACACTAAGTTAACACAGGTTAGTTTCGTAAATAACAGTTGATCCCTGCTTTCCTCATTAAGCAAATCTGATACTCTTCTATCGGTCCTGTAAATCGAAACAACACCGGTGAACTCGTTATAAGGAGGAGAGATTAGGGGTTCTCATTGTAATCACTCTCCGGCGTGAGAATAAGTATTCGCTTTGAGGAAATAAGTGTGTGTATAGAGTGAGAGAATGAGAGAAGCGATCCTTGAACCTGTTGGCGAAGTACTATATTTATAGCTAAAGGTTTGTGAAGGTGTGAGCGCATATGTCTATCGCTTCCGTCAATCACGTATCGTAGCTGAGAAATGTTCAAGACAAGGTTTAGAAGTGTTATTATATGAAATATAATTAGGAGTCCATCCTCACGAAAAGTCCATCCTCTCTAAGGAGCTTGCATGTTAGCAAGGATGGACATCCCCTATAAATAGGAGGAGCGTCTTGTTCATTTAGATTTTTTTGCTGATTTGAGAGAGGAACTTTATCAGTGTGCTTTCAAGGTATTGTTACTGTCAATCATCAATAGAAAACAACTTTGAATTAGCTTGTTCTTGTCTGATCCACTCTCGTATAAGGATTCCGCACGTGATACGAGATCTACGTAGTCATCGGAGTTACTGAATCGATCCTAACACGAACATACAAGTGGTATCAGAGCAGGAGATCGATTGCACGGATAGAAGATACAAGATTCAAGCTGATTTCATCAAAATCGGAGCTGAAATTCATCCTTTCTTCTTCTACTCATCTTCTGAATTTTTTTCAAACTTTAACTCTCATATCTACGCTGATTTCATGGATAAAAACGTTTGATTTTTCAATATAATGTGGAAATGTTTTTTGATAAATCCTACAAAGTTTCACAACAAAATTCAAACTAAATCTTGGTCAAATTCTTGAAAAACTATGAAATTTGTAACTGTTTACGCGCTGAATTACTTGCACGGATCTAATTGATCCGCGCGGATCCGCCTTTGTGTTGTCACGAATCAACGTTTTGAGTTATTCACGGATCAACGAATCAAGAAACAAGGGTTAGTGTTTGAATAATCACGAATATGATATTCCACATTCGAACGAATCAAGAGTTCTTTGTTTGAAGTTGGCACGGATCAACCATTCGTTGATCTGCCCGAATCTGGTTTAAGTTGTTTTCACGAATCAAGGATTGTTTAACGGATCAAGAACTGGTATAAGCACGAACCTAAAAAGGATACATTCAGATATATTCAAGTGTTGAAGTTTGTTGGTTCACACACAATATTCATGGATCTACAATCAGTGGATCCGCACTATTCTAGTTTTCAGGTTTGCATGTTTGTACGAATCAACTATAAGTTGATCCACACGATTCAATTGCATGGATTAAAGTTCACAAATCAACATTTAAGGATCAACATTCACAGACCTGGAAAACTTGGGTTCGCATTAACCAAGAACTGTTGATCCGCAAGAAGTTAGAGTATGTTCATCCCCGCGAGTGTAAAAATAGTGTACATCTGCGAACTTAGGTGACATTCACAAATCAGTTTATTGTCTAGATTCGCACAGGCCTTTAAAACCAGTTCATTCACGCGAACCTAACTGCTGATCCGCACAAGTCGCTGTTGGTTCGCAATTGGGAGTGGATTCTTACATACTAGTTTTCAATAGATTATAAAATAATTAATATATTTAAGTCATTCACCACCTAATTAATTGTGATTAAATTTTTATTTATTTAAGTTTTTATAATATTCATGTGGAAAGACCATTTTGTCTCCTTATTAATTTCATTAAGTTGTTATACAATAAACATAAAATATTGTAACTACTTAAAGTTTGTTAGAATTCTTCCCAAATGCAGTATTATACTTATGTTATTATGAACTTGATTACGTTATTTGTTATTGCTATAAACTTACAAAATTTTGTGGCAAAAATATTATAATAGAAACTTATGATTGTTTTGTCTCATAAGTGAACTTGAGGCAGTATAGTGTAAATGTAAGGACCTCATGGGGAAGTAATGAGCAGGAGTTAGCCACATTTGTTGGAAGTAAATATTGTATTATTCTTTTTAAATACAATTTATACATATGAGAAATAAAATTGATGGGGCCTTTATTGCCATTTGAGTATACTTGTAGTAGTATTTGAAAGTAGTATTGGTGACTCACCATTTGTTCATCTGTTGATTGTCCACGTTTTGTGGCCAAAGACTTACCCGACTCTTTTTACATATAATTAAATAAATAATACACACATACATACTATCTTTATACATACACATACAGAAACTTGAGATTATTCACATTGAAAGAAAAATCTATCTGCCAAACAAAGATAAATAGAAAGCGAAAAAAAGGAAAGGGAATCAAAGTGGTCGTAGGTGGTTTGATGGTGATGTAGGATGGAGTTGCCGGCGATCGGTAGTAGCAGCAAGGCAAAGTTGGTGTCATGGCAGCGAGCGACGAACATCGGTGGAGGTGGTTGACCTTTCTAAATGAATCCGCCACTGAGCGAAGGCCACCAACTTCAACGTTTTATACTTCTGCAGTGAAACCAAATACGGTTTATGGTTGTTGCATCTTTAGTTGTATCTTGGTGAGGGAAATTGGATGGGAAATCAATTGAGTGATGGTTGTGAATAAAACACAAATATTTGGAGAAGTAATAGATTTTTATACCCAATCTAAACAATAATTGTTAAGATTAAGGCTAATAATTTGATTTTACTCTCATTAATTATGTTTTTAATTGAATTTCGGTTTCAATTTATTAATCATTACATCATTGTTATTCTTGAAACAGAAAGAAGAGGAAACAAAACGATCATAGAAATATAGATATTTTGTTATGCATAAATTTATTTAGAATAACAATTACTTTAGACTCTTCACATGACATCTTAATTATAAGATACAAAAGGGCCGAAATCACTAGAATGCCCCTAAAGTGTCTTAAATTTTTGGATAATGCACAAGTTTATCCCTTCTAAAATAGCCTGGTTCTCTTATACATGTTGCTTCAAAATGTGTACATAATGTAAAAGTACCATAAGGGTAAAAAACCTAGTTTGCTTAATAAGATAGTATAGATATAGATTATATTATATAGTCCATATAAATCTATTTTTTATATTTATACATACTATTAAATCATGAAAATCCTAAAGGTTGTATGTCTAACCTTTAATTTAATCAATTAATGTATTCAATTTAATACATTATTTACAAGAACTTAAGAGTTACTTATAATTAATTTATGAAGATAATTAGTGTCATTCTTAAAACTTTTATTTAATTCCTTAATTTAATTCAATTAACTCATAATAAATTTAATCAATTAACTTAGACTATTCATATGTCATATTAATATTATCTTAATATTATAGTTACACATGTGCCAAAATACCTAAAATACCCCTAAAGTGTCTTAAATTTTTGAAGAATGAGCAAGTTTACCCCCTCTAAAACAGCTTGTACTCTCTTGTATGTAATGCTATAAAATTTATACGTGTGTAAAATGATCAAAAGGGTAGATAACCCAGTTTCTTTAATATAGTACATCATGGAAGAAGAGTTCTATAACGATTTTTATAACACGTTTACGACCGAAACAACGTCGGCAACAAAGAATATTTCAAATGCGATCTCGGAATGTTTGAATTACGACAATGTCTACGGAAACTGTCAGAAACCACCGAGACTTATGAATATCGAGGACTTAATTGGTGGAAAATAGATTTGAGGGTTTGGTAAAAGCTTTTGCTTACGACAGTTGGGTTTTATTGAAATTGGGATATACAAAACCAACAAAAGAAGGTGGAGAATTATCACTCGATGAATATGTTGACGTTGATAATAAGAAAGCTTCTGATGAACAGAAAATGATTGCATTGTTATACCAATCTGTTAGAAATGATATCATATCACTACTTCATTATGATGACACTTCAAAAGGATTGTATGGGTCCATGATCCGGCGAGTTTGACGGAGCTTTGGTCCCAAAACGACGTGTTCGGTGCTAAGAAACGATAAGAAATGAGTAGAAGATAGAATAGAACACCGAGCAGTCACTTATAATCTGGTCTCTATTGATAATCCAACGTTACAGCACCGTGAGACCAGTTGGACAACATTTCCCCTCAAGGACCAAAAGCTTGTCCAAATGGGAACCCCAACTCCCTATTTATAGGCAATAGCCTATGTCCGAATGAACCTACAGATGGACTTTTACATTGAGAAACCTATTCGGATCGGGTTTGGACTAACATACTGTCCATCCATCCGGATGGACCTTGACATTATCAAAATCGTGTCCAACTTATCTCTATACTATACAATATTCAACACACGCTCTATTTAGTTATTCGCACAGTGGCAGACGTGCGAAATATGCACCAACAGATTCCCCCTCGGCTGTCACTGTCGAATCGTTAAAAAACCTTGAGTTGTGTTTGAATATTCTGAAACTTCAACTTTTCTGCAACTTAAATCAGGCATCTTAAAATCTTCAATCGATTCCCCCTTGATTGATGATCCGGGTTTGCTTTTGACAATGTCAAGCACGTTCCCCCTGAAATGAATCTTTAGGTCTTTTGCACAGTTCGCGACTCTCCTCTGATTTGTTAAACTGCAATCTTCACGAACAATCACCAACTTGAAACTAGTCAATGCAGCAATCTTTGTTTCAGCTTTAGCCACATCCGCATTCAGTTTTTAGATATAACCTTTCAGCACCACGATCTCGCATTCTGCTTGCTTTATCTAAGAATGTATCAAAAACTCAACCGGCAATATATAGAAACTTCAAATACCCCACTGATTAACTTCAAATCAATGATTCCCTATGAAGATCTGATATCCTGTTTTCCGAGATCACTTTAACGCACCGTAAGAATGATTGACCCGTGTAAACGGTATTCTCCACAATCAGTAAATCTTCATCGGATAACGAATCATCTGGTAACGCATTCAGAACTCAGAAATATTCATCCACGATTATATTCACATTCTTCCTCTTCAGTCACGATAACAGATGTATAGTCTTCTCCGCTAGTTCCAACAACAACTTAACCAACAAACATCTTCATTTCCCTGCGATTAGTCCGAAAAACAATTCATATGCTCGAAGATTAACCAATCTGGCACTTTAGACTAGCACATGTTTGTGATATCTTATAAGTATCCACAATACAAATGCACCTCCTGATGCTAATCCTGCA
Organism: Helianthus tuberosus; assembly: GCA_030545235.1. NCBI lineage: Eukaryota > Viridiplantae > Streptophyta > Magnoliopsida > Asterales > Asteraceae > Helianthus > Helianthus tuberosus. The sequence goes on from CM060448.1 coordinate 105,013,187, forward strand.
GTCCGGCTAGACGAAGACCCGGGACTTAAACCCTAATACGTCAATCTGACCCTGATCTGTAGATTCTGAACTTCCTATGATCACGAATTCACGAATCCATAGCCTATGCATCTCCAGACAACCCGGAAGTCTAAACTACCCGAATACTATTGCAGTGTCACGAATTTCAAAAATGTGGGAATTTCATCTGAAATTTTTATTCCCCCTCATTTTTGCAAATTCTGACATCTTATCACTGAATTCCCCATCAAACTGAGCAATTCAGTCTTCTCTCGTTTCTGAAAAAACTTGACTATGTTGAAAATATGACAATTTTTCCCAAACGTCAGTTTTTCACCATTGCGGATTTTACGTTACGGCCCATAAATAGTCAGATAACCCAGATGATAAACATTCTGCACCAGCATCATGACTACCCAACTAATTTCCACAATCCGTGATCGCATCATCAAATCTGTTCGCTGAAGCCCCAGGCGGTGTCCCCGAACAACCCAGCTTGGTCGTTAAAAAACCGAAAAAATTTTCAATCACCAAATTTTTTCTGGAGACTCACCTTGTCACACCCCCAAAATCCACCTGCGGAGTACTACCGCTTGGAGGCGTGACTGACCAGGATCCAGCCACCAATCATATTGAACAAGCATATAGGTAGTTACAAAAATCCAATCAGTACAATTGGTGTTCAAACAAAACATAGTTTATGTTGCAAGCGGAAGCATAAGTCTTAAAACCAAAACATAAGTTTAATTGTTTCAAAGTTTAACATGGCACACATCTGTCCATGTCCCACAACGATCCTCCTCCATGAAAGCTCCAGCTAAGTACCTATTGACCTGCAAAGCATGTAGTAACGAGTCAACAACAAGTTGAGTGAGTTCACGGTTGGGTGTTCGTTTTAAGTTGTTTCGAAAACAGTTTCCTTTATCTGGCATCCTGCCGTGGGGGTTACCCCATAGTTAAAAACGTGACTTGTTTATTCTCGGTTACTCTGGCAATCCAGCCGTGGGGGCTACCCCGTGTTAGTTATCTGGCATTTCGGCCGTGGGGGCTACCCCATGTATCCACTAGACTCGTTACCATATCGACTGCTGACTGTAGTCATGTTTATGTGCCCTGAAACTGTCAATGTCTATCATCATTGACGTACCCCAGATCCATTAGTTCACGCCCGTCCTCTGCGGCACGGTGTGAGGTTTGTCAGACCTAAATAGCGCTATCTAACTAATGACCCGCTCGCCATTGGCCCGGCGATTAAGTCGATATAAAAAGGAGGGACTTCGTGATAGAGTTTTGGTCTAGTACGAGTTATCTGTCCGTGAGGACGAGGAATTACATTCCTGAACCATTGCTGTCCTACCCAAGGAGGACGAGGAACCCATGTTCCTTAACCCCAATTCCCGACCCCTAGGAATCCCATGCTTTGTAGAGGGTGTGAACTCACCTTGGTTTGCTCGGCAGATACACGGAAAAGTCAATCAAGCAATATTGTGGTCACTCACGTCCTATCATAGTTGTGTCATACAAATCAGGTTCGTGTTCAAGCAGTACACGTATGTTTCTAGCACATTTCATTCAAGTATCATTCATGGCAGTCCATCAACATTCACGTTCAATCAGTAACGTATAAGGTCTATGCATTAGGCCCAAAAGTCCGGCCCAATCACCCAAGCCCGTAATCATGCAAGTCCAATTCAGCGTGCATATAAAGATGGTCTTGAGTCGAGACTGTGCGGTCTCTAGTCGAGACTGTGCGGTCTCGAGTTGTAGCTTACAAGTTTCGAGTCGCAACTGATGAGGTCTCGGGTTATGCATGTGTTGGTCTCGAGTCGCAACCGGACTCGCAAGTAGGGTCTCGAGTCACGATGTTTGGGTGTTGATCAAGTGGGGTCTCGAGTCGAGACTATAGGTTCTCGACTCGCAACTAGTGTCGAAACCAGGGATCTCGAGTTGACATTTGGTGGCCTCGAGTCGAGACAGAAGGTCTCGGCTGGGGACATTTGCTGAATTCGACATTGTACTTGGCCAATGAGATTTCATGGTCATGATATTATGTACTAACCAGTAATATTGCACTAACATGTTCCCTTGTCTATTACTTACCAAAAATGGATCAAACATGGCAATTTCAAATGTTCATAACATATTCATATCATCTTCAAGTTGTTCTTCATATATTCAAGTCATGTTCATGTTGATTATTCAAACTTGTTCATCATATTTCCGGGTTTCTAGCATTATTCACAACCATAATCATGAACAACAAATCAACACATTTGAACATACTCATCTAAAGGTTTCAAATCGTCACATAACATCTCAAAAATCAACTCTACACTAATCCGATTAACATGGTACTACACATATGCAAGCCGGTTTTCATGAACATCAATAATCAATGGTTTGAATCATATTTAGACACAAGATATCATGAGCTCATTATGTAACATATCCGAAATCAAAACATGTTATCCGATTATCAACATCATACAACTCCGATTCACAAAACATCATCAAGCATACAACTATATTAGTTCAATCATGTCATTCATACTATCATTTAACAACAAACATCATAAAGACACTAACCGGTTGATGGGTTTCAAGGGTGAGTATGAAGCTTCCAAACGGGTGTGTGTGTGAGTCGATCCGAGAGCTCCTAGTGTCACCGGTTTGATCCGAGAAGAAGGAGGAGAGGTGATGTTGAGACTTAGGGTTTAATGGTTTCTAGAGAGAGTAGGGGAGTATGTGTGTTGTCCAAAGATGATAGTGTTGGTTAGCAACAAGGATATATACTAGCTTCAAGTGGTGCACCCTAATGGGTTCTCGAATAGGCTAAAGTGTGTGTGTGTGGCCCAATCCGGCCCAACTGTTACTGTTCACTCGAGACCGCATGGTCTCGAGTCGGGTCCTTGTTGTCTCGGTTCATATACACATATACACATATCATACATATAAGCATACATACATCACATAAAGGTTCACTTATCATTAATCGCACAAGTTAACTAATCACATAACATTCAAGCAAGTAACATCGAGATATAACGAAAGGTTCTAAATTTCGAGTTGTCACACACCTCGTCATTGCGTTAAAAAATACCTTTTTTAGGCATTTGTTCATTCGTCCGAATGAAGTAGGTCCATCCGTCCGGATGAACTGATTTTGGAGATGTCCATTAACAGTTAAGAACCAATGTTCATCCATCCGGATGGGGATGTCCATCCGTCCGGATGTGTCTGAACATCTCAAGAACATTCCAATCACTTTTTTCGATCCAAAATCTTTATTTCTGCGAATTTCATGATGAAATTTCACAGGATTGTGCGAAAATCAATTCCGAATCTAATGATGTCTTCAATTTCAAAATCCATCCGTGAATTGACCTTCAATTTGATCTTTTATTCGTTTTTACGTCAAAACTCACTACACGTCCAAAATCTATGAGCGTAGGTGATTCAATCAATTGTTAGATCGATTGAATCGGTACCGTAGCTCTGATACCAATTACGAGTCCAGGATCCGACGAGTTTGACGGAGCTTTGGTCCCAAAACGACGTGTTCGATGCTAAGAAACGATAAGAAATGAGTAGAAGATAGAACAGAACACCGAGCAGTCACTTATAATCTGGTCTCTATTGATAATCCAACGTTACAGCACCATAAGACCAGTTTGACAACATTTCCCCTCAGCGACCAAAAGCTTGTCCAAATGGGAACCCCAACTCCCTATTTATAGGCAATAGCCTATGTCCGAATGAACCTATGTCCATCCGTCCGGATGGACTTTTACATTGAGAAACCTATTCGGATGGGGTTTGGACTAACAACTGTCCATCCGTCCGGATGGACCTTGACATTATCAAAACCGTGTCCAACTTATCTCTATACTATACAATATTCAACACACGCTCTATCTAGCTATTCACACAGTGGCAGACGTACGAAATATGCACCAACAGATTGTGGGAAGCCTTAAGGAAAGAGTGTACAGGTGGTGATGAGATTGTCAAAAACAAAAGATTGGTATTGAAAAAGGAATTCGATTTGTTTGCTTGCATGAAGGGAGAAAACATTTGAAGTCTAAAAAGGTAATATTCAGAGAAATTTAACGTGCAAAGCAAATGTAATTACTATATGGGAAAGTCGGTGTAATTAACATTTTTGAGCCACTGCGCTGCAACAACTCTGTGGTTTTCCCTTAGGTATAACTGACCTCAACAGCAGTTCAATGCTATCCATAAATGGCTAAAAAGCATTCATTTCAATTCCCTGTAAGAGTGGTTGCATGCACAATTCATAACAATAGATATAGACACCAATTGTTGTTTGTTTGGTCGATTAGTTGATTATTTATTTTCCATTGTAGAAAAATATTATAGGTGACACTATGAGGCTCAGAATTTGTGAAAGGATCAAACTATCATGGCTACAAATTAGGTTGCAGGTGAGAACCTACCATCCTGTAATTTGGCCACGCCAAAGTTTGATCTTCAAAAAAACTTCCACTTAAATCTATCCACTCATCACAGCCTCGGACAATAAACAAATAGCAAATAAATTTGGTTCTGAACTCAGCAACGTCAAGTTACAGTCTGAAGATGCCTCATATTACTAAAAGGCAGCATCATCGACACTACATCATCATCATCATCATACTCAGTATATCCCACCAATAGCAAAGCTAAGGTAGGGTCTGATGAGGGTGAGATGTAGACAGCCTTACCTCTACCCCATAGGAATAGAGAGGCTGCTTCCAATGAGACCCCCGGCTCGATTGTAGTTTTGCATCAAGCCTTGGACATAAGGCACATAACACTCGGCAATTGAGACAAACACCGATTAGTGCATGTACCCCCTTGTCTTTTGGCTATCAACGCCACCACATGATGCATGATTAACCATCCCCCTCTTTTAACGTTATTTTCACGAAATTAGTAAAATAACGTTAAAATTAGTGCCCTTTCACTTTTGCCCCCCGAGCGCCCACACATATATACATTATATGAGCATACCACAAGCGGGGCGTATCATCGACACTACATATGGCAACAAAATCATAAAACAACCCCAAAACAAATTAGGGCTTGAATTCAGCAAAATCAAGTTATGGTAGGCCATCTCAGGATGCTCCATAAATATAGCAGCCCCGATTAACTGGAGACCAAGGATAAGACAACCGGAGAGCCGCCGGAGCCATGCAACAGAGAGAGACAGACACTTACCGACCGTCGAATGAACAAACCAAGACCATCGGTAGGTTCCCTGCCTGCCGGAATCGCGAAGTTGCCGCCACAGAACCACCGTCAACAACCCTCTCTCTCATCGATGCTTTCTCTCTCTATCAGGCTCTCACTGTCACAGACCCAGTGAGACGACTCCGCAGCACAGACGCCACCTAAGGCGGGCGAACATGACCATCGGCGACGTGTAGGCATGCGTTTCTCTCCCCGATAACCCCCTGCAAAAGCACAAACAAGTTCTAGAACATCACCGTAAACCCTCTGGAAACACATCGGTTGAATTCTTACTGAGACAGGCGGTGGACGAGGTGGCCTTTTGGTGGGGATGCCACCGTCCACGTAAACCAATCCTAGTTGAATAATGTGTGGATGGTAGGATTAAAATGAACGGTTGTGATCTACAATATCTCTATTCATTTAAGTTGCTCTATTAAGACCATGGAGTATGGTGGGGCGGGGGTTAGGGGCATGAGTTGACACGTGGAGTTCGAGCCCCCCGACCACCGAGTGACGTGTCCGTGGGGTATGGCGGGGCGTGGGTGAACCGCGTGGCTTGGCATTTTATTAAAAAAATACAAAAAATTAAAAAAATACACACAACATTAAAAAAAGCTTAAAATTTTATTAAATTCTTAAAAATTACAAAATTCATAAAAATTACAAAAAAAAAAAACTAAAAAGGATTACAAAAAAAAAACCTAGAGCGTTAGGTAAAATTTCAAAAAGAGCGAGCTTGTCGAACGGCTTTCGCTCCTTGCCCCGAAACTCAATGTTCGCCACCGCCACCCAGTCCTCGTGGCTTAACTCACCGCTCGGAACGGCTTCGTAGTAGGCTTTGAAACGATCAAGCTTCGGTCGTAGCTCGCGCCATTTATGTTGGCACGCGTTTAAGTTGTTCCGGTCATTTCCGACGTTATGTCGGTAGGTAGCAAAAGCTTCCGGCCAATAACGTGTTTCATCGGGTTGTCGGCCCTTCATTGCGTCAACGACGCTCGTGACGAGAGCTAGCTCTTCTTCGTGTGTCCAAGAGGCCATCGATCAAGTGTGTTTGGGTAGCGGGTTCGATCAAGTGGGTTGGGGTAGCGGTGGACAGCCAATAAGTTTGTTTGGGTTGGGATAGCCGGTGGGGTTGGGGTTATATATATAGCCGTGTGGTTGACTGTTGGGTTGGGTGAACCGCTTGGCTTGGCCAAACGGTTAGATTTTGAAATTTAAATGCCTTTAACCTAGCCAACAAGCGAAAAGGAGCCGGCCACATAGGATCGCTAGCCCGCCCCACGCCCGGCTTTAAACTCCCGCCCCTTGGGCCACGCCCTGGCTAGGGCGTTTTCAGCCAACCCACGCCCCATACCTCACAGTCTAATAGATAGAGATAGAGATTACTAAGTAGATATTGCACCCGAAGAAAAAAAATTTATGTATGTAGAATCAAGGGAGGGCGAGCATAATACGATCTTAACTTAGAAGCCTTGGTCACAAGATAGTAACAGTAATCTGACTATTATATAAAGGAGGTTCAAATGTGCTACTCTCTATAACTTGTAAAAAATTCTACAGGTACATAATAAAAAACAATTTTGTGCAAGTGTTAGTCCCACATTCATATGTTGGAAATTGGTAAAAACAAACAGCCTGCATAGTCAGCGTAATGTAAATAGTGGGAAAGCCCGCGCGTTGCGGCGGGTGTGTCTGTTTTGTTGCCTCGTAGTTGTTGTTGGAGTTTGCGGTGTGTATGTGGTGTTTGTGGGTTGTTCGTTTGGTAGGAAGCAACAACCTAGTCACATTAGGAACTCAAAACGTTAGATTTTTTTCAAGTTGGACATTCACTAAGCTTTCTGCGGGTTTTCGGTAATTAAGTAAATAAGTGGGTAACCTATTTTTATACAATGTTACTCTGATTTATGCTTCAAATGTATGAATATTTTTCAAATTTTGATCATTTAAAGAATTAATATAAAATGACGCTTTTATAAGGAAAAAGTGAAGATTATGTGCGTAATGAGAATAAAAAAAAGGAAGGGGCTGTTTGGTAGCCTCTTAATGACCATTCAGATGCTACCTCTTAATGGTTTAAAACCTCTGAATGAATAAGAGGTAACCTCAAGTCTGAATGGTTAAGAGGTAACCTCTGAATGGTAAATCATCACATGTTACATTCTTCAACCTTCTCATTGGTAAAATTCTTAATGGTTCCATTAAGAGGTAGCCTCTTAATGACCATTCAGAGCCTACCAAACAGCCCCGAAGCCTGATCTAACCTCATTTATCATATGAGAGCTTAAGCTCGAGCTTATTGTAAAGCTCGACCTCAGCTTCTAAGTATTTTTTAAGCCCAAACTCGAGTCAGTCATGGCTCATTTAGTTTACATTATTTTAGTTATTTTATTTATATAATTACTAATATATATATATATAATTATAAATCTAGATTTATATACATAGCATAATATATATATATATATATATATATATATATATATATATATATAAAGTTATTTTTATCATTATTATTATTATTATCTATATAATAATGTAGATAATTGGCTCGTTTAGGCAAGAAAACCTAATAAAACTCGATGTATGAGCTCTAATTTAGGCTAGCTTAGGCTCAAACCCATTTACTAAATGAGCTCCAATTTTGGTTTGCCTGCATGTAAGCTAACCCCGATTAAAGATTTTAGCAAGACGACCTCAAATACCTCACAAATTCCCTTACATCTATTTTGTCCAAAAATCAAATCTAAACACCATTATTACCGTAAAAAAAAAAACAACCAAGCATTCACGCTTTGCGACAGAGTAATTGTTAACAGCTACTGAGGTAACTTTTAATGGTATTTTAAAGTTAATTTGACTTCATCGTATCATCACATGTTTTTTTTATTAATCATCAATTATAAAAAAATTAGTTATAGGTACTTTCACATTATAAAATTCATAAAATTCATTTTATAATTTCTTTTGTTTGTTAAATAGTTTATAATTTAAACTTAATTGGTACGAATATGGTATAACACATTACAACGTATTTGTAGAGGATTTTTTTTCTCACTAAAAGTAAATGTAATAAGTTATTAGGAGACCTTAGACATTCCATAAAGCTAAACACCAAAATCATTTTAGTTTTTATAACACAATAAGATGTTAATGCTATCCATTAGATAGTAATTATAAAATAATTAATATATTTAAGTCATTCACCACCTAATTAATTGTGATTAAATTTTTATTTATTTAAGTTTTTATAATATTCATGCGGAAAGACCATTTTGTCTCCTTATTAATTTCATTAAGTTGTTATACAATAAACATAAAATATTGTAACTACTTAAAGTTTGTTAGAATTCTTCCCAAATGCAGTATTATACTTATGTTATTATGAACTTGATTACGTTATTTGTTATTGCTATAAACTTACAAAAAATTTGTGGCAAAAATATTATAATAGAAACTTATGATTGTTTTGTCTCATAAGTGAACTTGAGGCAGTATAGTGTAAATGTAAGGTCCTTATGGGGAAGTAACGAGCAGGAGTTAGCCACATTTGTTGGAAGTAAATATTGTATTATTTTTTATATACAATTTATACATATGAGAAATAAAATTGATGGGGCCTTTATTGCCATTTGAGTATACTTGTAGTAGTATTTGAAAGTAGTATTTGTGACTCACCATTTGTTCATATGTTGATTGGCCACGTTTTGTGGCCAAAGACTTACCCGACTCTTTTTACATATAATTAAATAAATAATACACACATACATACTATGTTTATACATACACATACAGAAACTTGAGATTATTCACATTGAAAGAAAAATCTATCTGCCAAACAAAGATAAATAGAAAGCGAAAAAAAGAAAAGGGAATGAGAGTGGTCGTAGGTGGTTTGATGGTGATGTAGGATGGAGTTGTCGGCGGTCGGTAGTAGCAGCAAGGCAAAGTTGGTGTCATGGCAGCGAGCGACGAACATCGGTGGAGGTGATTGACCTTTCTAAATGAATCCGCCACTGAGCGAAGGCCGCCAACTTCAACGTTTTATACTTCTGCAGTGAAACCAAATACGGTTTATGGTTGTTGCATCTTTAGTTGTATCTTGGTGAGGGAAATTGGATGGGAAATCAATTGAGTGATGGTTGTGAATAAAACACAAATATTTGGAGAAGTAATAGATTTTTATACCCAATCTAAACAATAATTGTTAAGATTAAGGCTAATAATTTGATTTTACTCTCATTAATTATATTTTTAATTGAATTTCGGTTTCAATTTATTAATCATTACATCATTGTGATTCTTGAAACAGAAGAAGAGGAAACAAAACGATCATAGAAATATAGATATTTTGTTATGCATAAATTTATTTAGAATAACAATTACTTTAGACTCTTCACATGACATCTTAATTATAAGATACAAAAGGGCCGAAATCACTAAAATGTCCCTAAAGTGTCTTAAATTTTTGGATAATGCGCAAGTTTATCCCTTATAAAATAGTCTGGTTCTCTTATACATGTTGCTTCAAAATGTGTACATAATGTAAAATTACCATAAGGGTAAAAAACTTAGCTTGCTTAATAAGATAGTATAGATATAGATATAGATTATATTATATAGTCCATATAAATCTATTTTTTATATTTATACATACTATTAAATCATGAAAATCCTAAAGGTTGTATGTCTAACCTTTAATTTAATCAATTAATGTATTCAATTTAATGCATTATTTACAAGAACTTAAGAGTTACTTATAATTAATTTATGAAGATAATTAGTGTCATTCTTAAAACTTTTATTTAATTCCTTAATTTAATTCAATTAACTCATAATAAATTTAAATTAACTTAGACTTTTCATATGTCATATTAATATTATCTTAATATTATAGTTACACATGTGCCAAAATACCTAAAATACCCCTAAAGTGTCTTAAATTTTTGAAGAATGTTACCCCCTCTAAAACAGCTTGTACTCTCTTGTACGTAATGCTATAAAATTTATACGTGTGTAAAATGACCAAAAGGGTAGAAAACGCAGTTTCTTTAATATAGTAGTATATAGATATAGATAATGCACCTGCACTAATGTGTATTCATCAGAAGATTTAGATACTAGCTAAGTTTGAAATTTGTACAAGAGCTTAATTTGCCAAGTTGTTTACCCTTTGAGGTAGTGGTACTGTGGTAGTCATTTGTTAACCTGCCTAAGGGGCTTTGACATGCAATATTACAAGTGACCACAGTTCATCAAGACTCATGTTGATGAATTATTATATGTGTACATATAAACAAGCTTAATGTGTTGCATTGACTTCTAAAAATATCAACACTTCAGTCAAAGTCAAAGATATGGACAGAATCTACACAACTGTCAACTATCTGTTACGAACCGAATCGTTAACCAATTGATCCAAAGAAAATAGAAGAAACTAGAAGAATGTTTAGAGAGAATTCAGACTTAATTCATAATTTTTCATGCATAAGAAAACTCATAACATCTACTGCCATTTTATAGGCTTACAAATTAAAACTGAAAATAACTAAACATGAAGAATACCACTAAACCCACTCCTACTAGTTATCTAAACTACTAGAAAATTCTGAAGACAAAAGCAACGTGGGTAGGTTAAGGCGAATATGGTGGTATTAGTGTGCAACGTGGGTAGGTTAAGGCGATTGTAGTTTTGCATCAAGCCTTGGACATAAGGCACATAACACTCGGCAATTGAGACAAACACCGATTAGTGCATGTACCCCCTTGTCTTTTGGCTATCAACGCCACCACATGATGCATGATTAACCATCCCCCTCTTTTAACGTTATTTTCACGAAATTAGTAAAATAACGTTAAAATTAGTGCCCTTTCACTTTTGCCCCCCGAGCGCCCACACATATATACATTATATGAGCATACCACAAGCGGGGCGTATCATCGACACTACATATGGCAACAAAATCATAAAACAACCCCAAAACAAATTAGGGCTTGAATTCAGCAAAATCAAGTTATGGTAGGCCATCTCAGGATGCTCCATAAATATAGCAGCCCCGATTAACTGGAGACCAAGGATAAGACAACCGGAGAGCCGCCGGAGCCATGCAACAGAGAGAGACAGACACTTACCGACCGTCGAATGAACAAACCAAGACCATCGGTAGGTTCCCTGCCTGCCGGAATCGCGAAGTTGCCGCCACAGAACCACCGTCAACAACCCTCTCTCTCATCGATGCTTTCTCTCTCTATCAGGCTCTCACTGTCACAGACCCAGTGAGACGACTCCGCAGCACAGACGCCACCTAAGGCGGGCGAACATGACCATCGGCGACGTGTAGGCATGCGTTTCTCTCCCCGATAACCCCCTGCAAAAGCACAAACAAGTTCTAGAACATCACCGTAAACCCTCTGGAAACACATCGGTTGAATTCTTACTGAGACAGGCGGTGGACGAGGTGGCCTTTTGGTGGGGATGCCACCGTCCACGTAAACCAATCCTAGTTGAATAATGTGTGGATGGTAGGATTAAAATGAACGGTTGTGATCTACAATATCTCTATTCATTTAAGTTGCTCTATTAAGACCATGGAGTATGGTGGGGCGGGGGTTAGGGGCATGAGTTGACACGTGGAGTTCGAGCCCCCCGACCACCGAGTGACGTGTCCGTGGGGTATGGCGGGGCGTGGGTGAACCGCGTGGCTTGGCATTTTATTAAAAAAATACAAAAAATTAAAAAAATACACACAACATTAAAAAAAGCTTAAAATTTTATTAAATTCTTAAAAATTACAAAATTCATAAAAATTACAAAAAAAAAAAACTAAAAAGGATTACAAAAAAAAAACCTAGAGCGTTAGGTAAAATTTCAAAAAGAGCGAGCTTGTCGAACGGCTTTCGCTCCTTGCCCCGAAACTCAATGTTCGCCACCGCCACCCAGTCCTCGTGGCTTAACTCACCGCTCGGAACGGCTTCGTAGTAGGCTTTGAAACGATCAAGCTTCGGTCGTAGCTCGCGCCATTTATGTTGGCACGCGTTTAAGTTGTTCCGGTCATTTCCGACGTTATGTCGGTAGGTAGCAAAAGCTTCCGGCCAATAACGTGTTTCATCGGGTTGTCGGCCCTTCATTGCGTCAACGACGCTCGTGACGAGAGCTAGCTCTTCTTCGTGTGTCCAAGAGGCCATCGATCAAGTGTGTTTGGGTAGCGGGTTCGATCAAGTGGGTTGGGGTAGCGGTGGACAGCCAATAAGTTTGTTTGGGTTGGGATAGCCGGTGGGGTTGGGGTTATATATATAGCCGTGTGGTTGACTGTTGGGTTGGGTGAACCGCTTGGCTTGGCCAAACGGTTAGATTTTGAAATTTAAATGCCTTTAACCTAGCCAACAAGCGAAAAGGAGCCGGCCACATAGGATCGCTAGCCCGCCCCACGCCCGGCTTTAAACTCCCGCCCCTTGGGCCACGCCCTGGCTAGGGCGTTTTCAGCCAACCCACGCCCCATACCTCACAGTCTAATAGATAGAGATAGAGATTACTAAGTAGATATTGCACCCGAAGAAAAAAAATTTATGTATGTAGAATCAAGGGAGGGCGAGCATAATACGATCTTAACTTAGAAGCCTTGGTCACAAGATAGTAACAGTAATCTGACTATTATATAAAGGAGGTTCAAATGTGCTACTCTCTATAACTTGTAAAAAATTCTACAGGTACATAATAAAAAACAATTTTGTGCAAGTGTTAGTCCCACATTCATATGTTGGAAATTGGTAAAAACAAACAGCCTGCATAGTCAGCGTAATGTAAATAGTGGGAAAGCCCGCGCGTTGCGGCGGGTGTGTCTGTTTTGTTGCCTCGTAGTTGTTGTTGGAGTTTGCGGTGTGTATGTGGTGTTTGTGGGTTGTTCGTTTGGTAGGAAGCAACAACCTAGTCACATTAGGAACTCAAAACGTTAGATTTTTTTCAAGTTGGACATTCACTAAGCTTTCTGCGGGTTTTCGGTAATTAAGTAAATAAGTGGGTAACCTATTTTTATACAATGTTACTCTGATTTATGCTTCAAATGTATGAATATTTTTCAAATTTTGATCATTTAAAGAATTAATATAAAATGACGCTTTTATAAGGAAAAAGTGAAGATTATGTGCGTAATGAGAATAAAAAAAAGGAAGGGGCTGTTTGGTAGCCTCTTAATGACCATTCAGATGCTACCTCTTAATGGTTTAAAACCTCTGAATGAATAAGAGGTAACCTCAAGTCTGAATGGTTAAGAGGTAACCTCTGAATGGTAAATCATCACATGTTACATTCTTCAACCTTCTCATTGGTAAAATTCTTAATGGTTCCATTAAGAGGTAGCCTCTTAATGACCATTCAGAGCCTACCAAACAGCCCCGAAGCCTGATCTAACCTCATTTATCATATGAGAGCTTAAGCTCGAGCTTATTGTAAAGCTCGACCTCAGCTTCTAAGTATTTTTTAAGCCCAAACTCGAGTCAGTCATGGCTCATTTAGTTTACATTATTTTAGTTATTTTATTTATATAATTACTAATATATATATATATAATTATAAATCTAGATTTATATACATAGCATAATATATATATATATATATATATATATATATATAAAGTTATTTTTATCATTATTATTATTATTATCTATATAATAATGTAGATAATTGGCTCGTTTAGGCAAGAAAACCTAATAAAACTCGATGTATGAGCTCTAATTTAGGCTAGCTTAGGCTCAAACCCATTTACTAAATGAGCTCCAATTTTGGTTTGCCTGCATGTAAGCTAACCCCGATTAAAGATTTTAGCAAGACGACCTCAAATACCTCACAAATTCCCTTACATCTATTTTGTCCAAAAATCAAATCTAAACACCATTATTACCGTAAAAAAAAAAAACAACCAAGCATTCACGCTTTGCGACAGAGTAATTGTTAACAGCTACTGAGGTAACTTTTAATGGTATTTTAAAGTTAATTTGACTTCATCGTATCATCACATGTTTTTTTTATTAATCATCAATTATAAAAAAATTAGTTATAGGTACTTTCACATTATAAAATTCATAAAATTCATTTTATAATTTCTTTTGTTTGTTAAATAGTTTATAGTTTAAACTTAATTGGTACGAATATGGTATAACACATTACAACGTATTTGTAGAGGATTTTTTTTCTCACTAAAAGTAAATGTAATAAGTTATTAGGAGACCTTAGACATTCCATAAAGCTAAACACCAAAATCATTTTAGTTTTTATAACACAATAAGATGTTAATGCTATCCATTAGATAGTAATTATAAAATAATTAATATATTTAAGTCATTCACCACCTAATTAATTGTGATTAAATTTTTATTTATTTAAGTTTTTATAATATTCATGCGGAAAGACCATTTTGTCTCCTTATTAATTTCATTAAGTTGTTATACAATAAACATAAAATATTGTAACTACTTAAAGTTTGTTAGAATTCTTCCCAAATGCAGTATTATACTTATGTTATTATGAACTTGATTACGTTATTTGTTATTGCTATAAACTTACAAAAAATTTGTGGCAAAAATATTATAATAGAAACTTATGATTGTTTTGTCTCATAAGTGAACTTGAGGCAGTATAGTGTAAATGTAAGGTCCTTATGGGGAAGTAACGAGCAGGAGTTAGCCACATTTGTTGGAAGTAAATATTGTATTATTTTTTATATACAATTTATACATATGAGAAATAAAATTGATGGGGCCTTTATTGCCATTTGAGTATACTTGTAGTAGTATTTGAAAGTAGTATTTGTGACTCACCATTTGTTCATATGTTGATTGGCCACGTTTTGTGGCCAAAGACTTACCCGACTCTTTTTACATATAATTAAATAAATAATACACACATACATACTATGTTTATACATACACATACAGAAACTTGAGATTATTCACATTGAAAGAAAAATCTATCTGCCAAACAAAGATAAATAGAAAGCGAAAAAAAGAAAAGGGAATGAGAGTGGTCGTAGGTGGTTTGATGGTGATGTAGGATGGAGTTGTCGGCGGTCGGTAGTAGCAGCAAGGCAAAGTTGGTGTCATGGCAGCGAGCGACGAACATCGGTGGAGGTGATTGACCTTTCTAAATGAATCCGCCACTGAGCGAAGGCCGCCAACTTCAACGTTTTATACTTCTGCAGTGAAACCAAATACGGTTTATGGTTGTTGCATCTTTAGTTGTATCTTGGTGAGGGAAATTGGATGGGAAATCAATTGAGTGATGGTTGTGAATAAAACACAAATATTTGGAGAAGTAATAGATTTTTATACCCAATCTAAACAATAATTGTTAAGATTAAGGCTAATAATTTGATTTTACTCTCATTAATTATATTTTTAATTGAATTTCGGTTTCAATTTATTAATCATTACATCATTGTGATTCTTGAAACAGAAGAAGAGGAAACAAAACGATCATAGAAATATAGATATTTTGTTATGCATAAATTTATTTAGAATAACAATTACTTTAGACTCTTCACATGACATCTTAATTATAAGATACAAAAGGGCCGAAATCACTAAAATGTCCCTAAAGTGTCTTAAATTTTTGGATAATGCGCAAGTTTATCCCTTATAAAATAGTCTGGTTCTCTTATACATGTTGCTTCAAAATGTGTACATAATGTAAAATTACCATAAGGGTAAAAAACTTAGCTTGCTTAATAAGATAGTATAGATATAGATATAGATTATATTATATAGTCCATATAAATCTATTTTTTATATTTATACATACTATTAAATCATGAAAATCCTAAAGGTTGTATGTCTAACCTTTAATTTAATCAATTAATGTATTCAATTTAATGCATTATTTACAAGAACTTAAGAGTTACTTATAATTAATTTATGAAGATAATTAGTGTCATTCTTAAAACTTTTATTTAATTCCTTAATTTAATTCAATTAACTCATAATAAATTTAAATTAACTTAGACTTTTCATATGTCATATTAATATTATCTTAATATTATAGTTACACATGTGCCAAAATACCTAAAATACCCCTAAAGTGTCTTAAATTTTTGAAGAATGTTACCCCCTCTAAAACAGCTTGTACTCTCTTGTACGTAATGCTATAAAATTTATACGTGTGTAAAATGACCAAAAGGGTAGAAAACGCAGTTTCTTTAATATAGTAGTATATAGATATAGATAATGCACCTGCACTAATGTGTATTCATCAGAAGATTTAGATACTAGCTAAGTTTGAAATTTGTACAAGAGCTTAATTTGCCAAGTTGTTTACCCTTTGAGGTAGTGGTACTGTGGTAGTCATTTGTTAACCTGCCTAAGGGGCTTTGACATGCAATATTACAAGTGACCACAGTTCATCAAGACTCATGTTGATGAATTATTATATGTGTACATATAAACAAGCTTAATGTGTTGCATTGACTTCTAAAAATATCAACACTTCAGTCAAAGTCAAAGATATGGACAGAATCTACACAACTGTCAACTATCTGTTACGAACCGAATCGTTAACCAATTGATCCAAAGAAAATAGAAGAAACTAGAAGAATGTTTAGAGAGAATTCAGACTTAATTCATAATTTTTCATGCATAAGAAAACTCATAACATCTACTGCCATTTTATAGGCTTACAAATTAAAACTGAAAATAACTAAACATGAAGAATACCACTAAACCCACTCCTACTAGTTATCTAAACTACTAGAAAATTCTGAAGACAAAAGCAACGTGGGTAGGTTAAGGCGAATATGGTGGTATTAGTGTGCATGGTGACAGTGGCGAAGCTTGGAAAAAAAGTTCGGGGGGGCGGAAGGCACCGGACCTAAAAAAAATTTTCTATGTTCGGGTCGGACGTCGGTGATTCGATTCGGGTCGGGTCAAACGCTAATATCAAATAAAAAATGTTCTCAAACATTAAAACTTAAACATTATTTAACAAACAATTGAACAAAGACACCAAAACATTAAAAAGAAGAGGAAGGTGGGGTACCCAGTTCACTTGGATGAAGAAGTATAGTTCTGTCCCTAATTTCAACCTAAATCACATAAATTGCAGCCCTAATTTCAGTTCTGCCCCTAATTTCTACCTAAATCACAAGTTTAGGGCTAAAATTCACCTCTAATTTCAACAAGTTTAGGGCTAAAATTCAGTTCTGCCCTAATTTCTGCCTGAAGAATTATAGTTCTACCCCTAATTTCAACAAGTTTAGGGTTAAAATTCTCCCCTAATTTCAACCTAAATTACATAAATTGTAGCCCTAAATTAAACCTAAAGATAGAAAAACACATACCTTTAACCTTATGAAGATTGAAGAAGTCAAACAAGACCACAACAAGTAGCGCAGTAGCTTGCAGTCGAACAAGAGCAGGCACAGCAGCAGCCGGTCAATCCCATAGCATAATCTAATAACAAATTAACAAATCACCCCAAATTTCAAGTTAACATAAAGATTTAACAAGTTTAGGGCAAAAATTCGGCCCTAATTTCACCCCAAATGTCAACCAAAATCACATATATTGCAACCCTAAAACCGAGGGGGTCGAACACGTATATACATAATTTTTTTTTTTAAATTTGGGGGGGTGAAAACATATATCCCTAAAAATTTCTATACGAAAAACACATACGTAACACTACTAACCGAAAAGTTCGGGGGGGGGGGGGGGGGGGGGGGGCGGGCGCCCCCTCCCCGCCCCTTACATGCTGCGCCCCTGCATGGTGATGGTGTGCATGGTTTGTAGAACATGGCACACATCACTATCCTAGTGAGATTGGCAAGTGATAATCTGCAATGAAGAATCAAAGATAATGTTTAAGAAGAATATATCAATAACAGGAAGAGACATCAAAGATAAAGCTTACTGAATGAATCATATAGGGAAGTATTTACAGAAAAGATCCTTATTCTATGGAACCAGTTATTGATATTTGCGATTGCAACTGGAGAGTTGATTTTAAATACACAGAGAGACGACGTCTTCTTCACAATAATTAAGCTTTTGTACAGAAACAAAATGGTTCTTAACCAGATATTTCTAGTATGGAACAGTCTGTTGCATTCCGCACAGCAGTGTTAGTTTGTATAATAATCTTAAAAAGCAAACTCTCTTTACATGTAATTCAGACACTGCAGTTGTTTGTTAACGGGGACCAACGGCGATCATTAGGGAGGAAGATGACATGTGATGGGTAGTTTTGATGTATAAAACAATGGATCAAAATCCGCTCCAGTCTCCTTCATGTCCACAGGAAAAACAAATGCTACAGTAAAAAACTTACTTCCCTTTTAAGAAAACGAAAGACCACTTTATAAGTTATCACCAACGGCAACAATTTCTATGTGGTTGTAAAATCCGCAACCATTTTCAAGTTACAAAGTAACCCATACAGTAAAAATATCACGAATAGGTATTTGATCAAGAGACGAATCAACCAATTAAACAACATTTATCCCGAAAAGCAAAAAAAGTTACCTGGTGCTCATCTCCGTTCATTGTAATGTCTTCTTCAGCATGAAAATTCTCATTTTCATGAGCAGATATGTCACCGACTTCCTGTTTTGTAACCAGTTTGCTGCTGGATGAAATTAACATTACAACAAAGGAACAGAAATGAAGAGAGCTGTAAAGCAAGAAAAGACTAATCAAGTCCGGTATCAATATATTTTTTCTTCTGTAAAATAAAAACTGTTATATGTTTTAAGGCTTTGCCCGTTTGACGAAACACACTTGTAGTTTGGTTAGTCCATTTGACAAACTAACATAATTAATTCACAACTTGTCGAATTAAATGATCAGCTGTAACTTGACTAAAGAGATTGGAATGGATCTTATGTTATTTGTTTAAAAAGTTGCCTCAAAGGAAACTCAACAACAAAACTGTTACATAAGAATTCTGGTTTGAATTGGAAGTTTAATTGATAACAGAAAACAGTCTAACCAAGTGCTAAGTTAGTGACACTTCAACATAATTATGGAGCCCAAAAATCAACTAAATATGAAAAACGAGTACATGATTCTAAGCAAAGGTGGAAATCTTGGTTTAAAAAAGCGCGAAGCGCTCCGAAGCGTTTTGGTTCCAAAAGTTTTAAGCGAAGCTTCAAGCGCGAAGCGAGAGCTTCACGTATACGAAGCGCTCCATATTATATATAATTATATATAATGTTAATTTTATATATATGTGTAAAAAATAGCTATCCATATTATATATATGTATTTTATAATGTTAATTTTGTACTTTTATGCATAAATTAAAAAGTTTAAGGGCCAAATGTAAACTACTGAAGATAGAGGGGGTTAAATGTTTAAATAGACAAACTATCTTTACACTTTTTAAGTAAAAAGTTAGAAGTTTCAGGGACTAAATGTAAACTAATGAAAGATAGAGGGGTTAAATGTTTAAAAACCTTAACTTACAAAAACCCTAAAAGCCTAAAAGATAATACGCAGCCGCTATCACTCTCAGCATCTCTCTTCTTCTTCCCCCTTCTTCCTGGTTTCCGGCTGAAAGCAACTCCGTCGCCGGAATTTGTCGCCGGATTTCACATAGGAAGTCGCTATATCGTCGATATAAGGCCGATATGTACCTTGTAAAGACTGTTGGGCTTAAAAAATGGCCCAAATGGTGATCTGATTGGCTGGAGCGTCGCTTCATCGCTTCGCCGCTTAAAGCTCGCTTCAGCTCGCTTCACGTAATGTAACGCTTCAGACCCAAAAAAGCGTTTTTCTCATCGCTTCATCGCCTCAAGCGCGCCTCAAGCGCGCTTTTTTAAACCAAGGTGGAAATAATATTTGATCTTTGTATAATAAAGAAGGCGAATTATAAACAACTCAATAATCCACATTAAAACATATAATGATAATGATAACCAAATAAAATCATTCATGCATAGCAATTTAAATCACAAGAAAGCTACACATAATATGATATGATGTAGCATCTCTGACCACAAAGAAATTTCAAATGTTCACTGTATCAATTGACCAGTTTGGTGACTGAACAGCTCGCAACCACTGAAAATCATCCACATTCGCCCAACTCCCAGTATCATCATCCAAATTCGATTCCTGGAGATCACTCTCAATCCCGTCATAACACAATTGGTATGGCGCAAATCGAACCCCAGAACTCCGCTCGATTATGGGCCGACTCCTGCATCTTAAATAAAAGTCACTCTCTTTAGCATCATGAATCCTGATCTGATGTGATGCAACCACAAACAAACACCCTTCCACTTCTTCAATCAAGATTGAACCCAACACAGGCCCCGTGTAAATCTTGCAATTTTTCAGCCGGTTTATAAATAAAGTCTGAAAACATCCTCTCAGTCTCACCTCACAGTTGGTTAGATCTGATAGCACAAATTCTCCAATCTCTGAACCTTTAAATTCCTTAGTTAATATCTCATTTTCTTTACCCCTGAACCCCGGTGAATCTTTAACCTTGTAACTCGATTGTTGTTTTCTCTCATTCTCGATGGCTTCTTTGGTAATAGTGTTCGCGGGTTCTGTTTTTTTTGCGGGTCTGTTTTTGAATGAGAACTTTTTTCTCGGTTTGACTTTTGAAGTGACTGAATCTAATGTCTGTTTGAGATCAGAGATGGTTTTAAGGGACGAACGGACTTCATATGGGGGTAAAAAGTAAGAGTTTTCAGCAACGAGTTTTTCAAGTTCGGTGATAGAGAGAGACATTTTTTCGAGTTCAGGTTTGAGATCTTGAGTCGGATCTGTATCTGAGATTTGTTGAACTTGGGTAAGGGAGGACTCGATTGCTTGTTTGGAATTTGTGAAAAGTAAGAGAAATGATTTGGTGGACTCAAATGACGGATCTTTTGGGTCAGTTTTGTTAGAAACACGTGATTGGTGGAGGTTTGAAAGGCGTTCGATCATGGCTGCATGTTTGCGTTGGATGGTTGGATCTGTTGACATGCCATCGGTGGTGGCTGAGGGAGCTTGTTGGTCATTCATTGTTGTTGGGAGCTAAAACTGCACAATGTCCAACAGTGATAACATATAAATATAGGCTTCTAAATTACGTCTTTAATCCATATGGCCACTTTTACACTTGAAAATCCTAAATTTAAAACGAAAATAAACAATGTATGTATATAATGACATTTTTACTTGGATACACATCTAACGACCATAATGCAAAGTAACCACAAGTCAACCAATAAAAATCCTCAAACATGCTATAAAACTAAGTCACAATTGTTGACAAAATAATAACTGATAGCTTTAAAACTTTTGAAACCCACGAGTAAGAAAAATATCAGAGATATTTACCAGCTTTATCAGTTGACGTTGAAGTCGCCAAAGTGGAGGTCGGTCAGTTCTGGATAGTGAGATGTGAAGAGGATTTGAAACCTGGGATGGTAGGTCAATGATCAAATTAGGCAATGATGAAGAAGAGAATGAGGATTTGAAAGATCTGTTCAATAAGGCTAATGAAGTTAGGGCAAAATGCGAATCAGCTTTTAGTTCTTATTTTTAGGCTATGAAATTTGGGCTGGACTGGACTGGACTGATGGTATGGTACTATAATTGTGGGTCGGGCTCAACTTTAGCAAGCCAACCTCGGCTAGTTAACACGAACCTTAAGGCTATGTCGCAGCGTGATGCAATTGATGCTGGAAGAGGAAGAATATATGGTTTCAGTAACATCAGAACTGACTGCAGATCAGTTTGATTAATCTATGTTGCATTCACAAATTAAATTGATGCATATATAGAGTTGAAAAGATAAGCAAAAACAATCACAGCAGCAGCAACTTCCATACTCTCCTTCATTGGGGATTTTTATCGAACACTTGGTGAAAAGAAAATAAACAAAAACGATAGCTTTCCATCTACATCTAACCCATTCACTATATAGAAATATGCTAACGGCTATACAATTTATGCACGGAAATTAGCATGTACTGTTTGATATATAAAATTAGGGCATATTCTAGGTTTGAAAGAACATGTAAGACGTAACTGAACCAATTCGAAGAGTAATATCTATGGAATGATTCTGATGGCTAAAATTTTGAAGTTACCTGCTTTATATCTATCGACACTGCTGATCTCGTTGATTAAGCATGAATGTCTGTGAAGGTTTGGGAGGCAATGGATCTATCTATCTATCTGTGGGGAAGAAGTGAACATCACACACACACACACTATATTATGTGAGAAACAACCCTTGTGTTTTAGATTTTGTTCTAAAACACACCCTTCTTTTCTGTTTGTGTTAGGAAGGTTTGTCCACTTAAATTACATGGTAGTAGGAGACGAAGCTACACTTCCATTCCATTCCATTCCATTCCATTGAGGAGTGTGTGTGTGGAAAAACAGGAAAGGGGCCGAATCTCAAAATGTCAGATGTTCATAATAGGCTGGAAGTGCAACTGGGAAGGGGTAACAAAACTTTTTTCTGATTGGACAAGTGGGCCGGCAATTTTTCATTACGTGAACGATTCCCCAGCCTTTTTAGCGTGGAAACTGAAAAGTACTGCATGGTCGAACAACGTTATTGTTTTATAGATGGGCAACTCTCGTGGGTATGGGACGGTGGGTCTTCGGTCAATCAATCACAGACATCAGAGGCTTGGAATGAGTGTGTTAAGCTGCTGGAAGGTATCAAGATAGAGATGAAATCAGATGCATGGTTATGGAGACAAGACGAAACACGAGAAGTCTTCAAAGTTAATATCTTACGTACAGAGCTGGATAGTATTCAAAGCATTCCGGAAACTCAAGTTCTAAAATGGCTAAGCTGGATACCGAAAAAAATAAACTGCTTTTTGTGGAGGGCGGTGCTGGATCGGATTCCAACAAGGGAAGCTTTGGCGATAAGGAATATAAACATTCCTTTGATTATATGTGCCTTATGCGGTTCGAACACTGAAACGGTTGATCATTTGCTAATTTCCTGTCAATATGCACAATTAGTATGGACGACGATCTCCTTATGGGCCAAAATACCTCTCCCGAGATATTTGCTTAGCTTGGTCGGATTATTGGAATATATCGAGTCTTATTGTTCGTCGAAAGAGAAAAAGAAGGCGATATATCTAATCACTGCAGCAACATGTTGGACCCTATGGCGGATTCGAAACAACTTAATCTTTAATCAGAAAACAACACACGTATTCGGTTAAGTTACTCAGATCACACTCCTCATCTCATTCCTTCAATATTCCATTTTTTTTTATTTTTTTACTAAATATTATATTATATATTATATATTATATATCTATCTATTTAAAGTACAATGACCGGAATAGTGACTAGGGGTGTTCTTTGGTTTTTTTCAATGTTTTAAAAACCGGTTTTTAAGTCATACCGGGTTGGGCTCTAAAATGGTTCAACCGGTTGAACCGGGTTGTATCGGGCGGTTGAACCGGGTTACTAGTTAACCCTATAAATTCCATAAAATATAAATCCATCTCAAAAAAGAATCAAATCTCCACTAGGATTTATGTAACCGTTCATAGTTTTATCTAAAAACAACTATTTTTATTGTAAACTATAAAACATTTTAAGAATATTTTTATTAGATATAAACAACGAATGGGGATCCTACGGAAAGTGTGTTTTTCCTAGAAAGTCTAGGAAGCGATCTGGGCCATCCAATAGGTGTGTTTAATGGTTGAGATCATATTGGTGGCATTTTGGTAATATGTGTTTTTTTAAAAATAGGATTATTTAATTAATCAGGGGTAGATATGTCATTTAGCTTGTTTTAAATATGGAAATAATTTTCATTCCATAACCACCCCACATTTCTTGCAATTTTTTCTCCCTCTCTCTCACACTCCCTTTCTCTCTCTCCCTCTCTCTCTCTCTCTCTCTTTCTTCCTTCTATCTATCCTTCATGAAGAAACACATCAAGAAAACACATCGTATTAATCTGCTTGCTGTTAAAACACAGTGTCAAGAAATCTTCCAGCATGGATGGTTATACACAGCGTATGAATCTGAATGCTAAAACACAACTGTATGAATCTGAATGCTAAAACACAACTGTATGAATCTGCTTGCTGTTAAAACACAACTGTAAGAATCTAAATGCTAAAACACAACTGCATGAATCTGCTTGCTGTTAAAACACAACTGTATGAATCTGAATGCTAAAACACAATTGTATGAATTTGCTTGCTGTTAAAACACAACTGTATGAATCTGAATGCTAAAACACAACTGTATGAATTTGCTTGTTAAAACACAACGTCAAGAACAATCTGGTGGTTTCCAGACATAATTAAAAATCGATACAGACCAGATAATAGTAAACAGAAAAAGAAGTGTATTTGCCATATCCGCAATCAAGAATTGTGTTTGAAGCCATAACTATCTCTCACGTAAAAAATGATTTACGAATAAAGTTGATCAAGATTGTGAAAGGAACGAATGAGAATTTGATTGATATTTACATCTGGTAGTAATTCGCAAATCATGGAGAATCAGTTATCATAAAATCGTGCATAGTTAGTTAATGAGATATAAATTCCAAAATTAAAATAAAATGTCAAATTACACAATTGCCCTTTTAGTTAAAATCCTTCAATGCCACATGTCACGTTCTGATTGCTTTCTAGACTTTCTAGGAAAATAAGGCTTTCTACCCAACTCCTACTCATAAACAATATTGCATTGTACGAGATGAGTAATAGTTTCAACAACGATGAAATATTGGAATAGAAGGCATTAGGTTAGTTACCGGAAATATGGAAGATCAATATTACCTTAATATCGTATTTTATTAAAATTAAGAAATCAAATCTTAAGATAATGCAAATCGGTTCAACGGTTTGAACCGGTAGAACCGGATTTACCGCCGGTACAAAAGACATACCGTATTCGGGTTTTACCGGCCTTTATCGTACCGGACTCGTGTCTGATATCCGGTTTAACCGGTATAACCGGCCGGTTCATACCGGTATTTAAAACATTGTTTTTTTTTTCTCGGGTTTCGGATTTTTCGAGTCGGATTGCTCAGGTTTTTTGCTAGGAAAAAGTGACCCGATAACCGAACCATTTAAAGATCGAGTTGCTAGGGTTCGGGTCATTTGGGTTCGGGCTAGTTTAGGTCGGGTTGTTCAGTTTTCGGGTTTAAATGTAATATTATAAAGTTGTTTATTTTTTACGCAAAATATAATTAAAATTCATCATTCTACTTTAAAAAAATATCATCAAAACTAAAACAATATTTGATAATAAGATATTATGATATTCAAATGTCCTAAAACATAATGTTTTAGATATCAAAAACCCTAAATCAAAACACATTAAATGTTTCTTCAGGTTCTTCGGGTCGGGTTATTCAGGTTTTTTTGCTGGGAAAAAGTTGTCACACCCCCAAAATCCACACGCGGAGTATCACCGCTTGGAGGCGTGACTGACCAGGATCAAGCCACCAATCATATCAAACGTAATAAGAATTAAATGTAATTTAAACCAAACGATATGAAAGGTGTTCCAACAAAACATGTTAAGTATATAGCGGAAGCATAAAATGTAAACCCAACGTAAGTAATAAGTTCAATGTTTAATGTTTCAATATAAGATCCACCAATCCGTGCCCACAACGACCGCGCCTCCCGTGCAAGCTCCAAATGTACCTAAGGTCCTGCAAGGCATGCAGCAGAGAGTCAACAACTAGTTGAGCGAGTTCACAGAAAGTAAGTTCGGTATAACAAATCATACATGCATTTAATGGGGGCTTCCCATGTAAATACGTACTAATGGTGGGGGTTTCCCATGTCATATGTATTACTAGTGGGGGTTTCCCACGTTTATCTTTACTAGTGGGGGCTTCCCATGTTTGTACTTACTAGACTATTTGCAACCATGTGTTCTTCTTAATCCGAGAACAGGAATACGTACAAGGTCACGTAGGATTTACGTGAGTGCCCTTCCCCGAGGACAGTGGTACGTGTGGGGTTTACGTAGGATTTACGTAAGTGTCCTTCCGACCCGGAAGACAATGGTAGGTATTAGTTTACGTAGGTTTTACGTAAGTGTCCTCCCGACCCGGGAGACAATGGTAGATACTTGGTTACGTAGGTTTTACGTAAGTGTCCTGACTATCCTGAGGACGATGGTCTATAGTCTAGCGATAGCGTAAGTATGAGTAGTTATCCATTTCAAATAATCCAACCCGATTCCCAACCCGAGAATCCCATGCCTTGGCTGTGTGAACTCACCTTGGTTTGCTCGGTATGCTAAGTATGTGCTCAAAGTAAATCAATCACGTCCTAGAGTATGCACGTATACACAATCAGTTTGTAGTCACAAGGTACACGTATAAGCAGGTAGTACGTATTCGCAATCACACAAGTCAGGTATATCATTTAACAGCAGTTAGATATTCCAGTTAACACTTAACAGAATTAACTCAAGTTACTGCACAGCTCGGCGAAACACATAAGTTGGCGAAACACAGATATTGACGAAACACACATGTTGGCGAAACACATTTGTTTCGTCGAGGTGTCCTTTGGCGAAACAGAACTTCTAATTCGTCGATTACCCTTGGCGAAACACATTCTGTTTCGCCGAGAGTTCTGTTTCGTCGGACAGTTCAGTTACGTCGAACATCAGTTACATCAGTTATGAATAACACAGAAAACCCTAATCATGCTAACAGCCGTCATCAGCAAATCATCAATTATACAGTAATCATTCGTTCACAGAATTCATCATCACATCATTATAACATAAGCATCACAGTTCTTAACGTCTAACATGAACCCTAGGTTATGTGTTCAACATATCGATTAACATACAACATCATATCATCGATCCCTATCAAGATACTAATGTGTATTCAGAATCAGACCATATAAACAACATCCAAAACCAAGTATTCGATCGTATTAAGTTTCGCGTAGAACTATTTATATCCGACTACATCATGCATATCGAAATCTATATCATCATCATACTCTTATAATCATAGCAGTAACACACCTCAATCATATACACAAGCATGAATCGAGATATCACAGAAACATGAACCGATTAACAAACACGCACTAACCGATTCGAGATGAACAACCAAGGATTCGAGAGCTAGGGATGATGGTGAACGATGGTTGTTGCCGTCGCACAGAAGAGAGGGAGTTCTAGGGTTTTCAGATTGCTCAAAAGTATGAAACAGAAGGTTGGTTCACGTAATAATATGAGAGTTTACGTACTGGGCCCAAGCTGGGCTTCGGCGGATCTGGGCTCGGCGAAACAGCCTGTTTCGTCGAGAGGGTTGTTGGCGAAACTGACCTGTTTCGTCGAGATCGATCTTGGCGAATCTCACTTGTGTTTCGTCGGGTTCTTTTATAATTTAACAGTTTAAGTTTTACAAACAGTACACATGTTATACAATCACACATAACCATGCAATCACAACTATATAGTCAAAGTCAACGTGCATTAAATGCGAATAAAGAATGTCGGAAATTCGAGTTGTCACAAAAGTGGCTCGATAACCGACCCATTTAAGGTTCGGGTTGGTCGGGTTTGGGTTATTCGAGTATTCTTTAATTCAGGTTCGAGTGGCTTCAACTTCGGGTCGGTTTTCGGATAAAAATGAACAACTAGTGGCAAGTGGCTACTGGGTAATCTTTTTTGGTGTCTATGGTGCATTATATATATTTTTTAAACCTCATATGTATTCGGTTACAATAGATACTATATGACCCAAACAATTTATGTGATTAGTGACAACTAGCTGCCTATTGCCTAATTCTTTTTGGTGTCTATGGTGTTGATCAGTTCTGTTTAAACATAATAGAAAACATGAATAACATACCTGTTACAGCAGACAGGCCAACAGAGAATCCAGTTAGAGATGCAGCCATTGAGTTCGACATACTTGTCAGGATGATCTGGTTCCTCCTTAGGGTGTAAAGTTATGATGGTAATGAACCGAAACAAGGGAGGTTTCGATTAGGGAGAGAGAGCCGATTGTGATGTTATGAGGGTTGTGTAATTGTCTAACTTGTGTAACCCTTAAACTCTCTAATAAACTCCTTATATATACACCCAAGAGGAAACCCAATTAGTTAATAAGGGTAATATGGTCCATCAACAATTACCAACTAATTATTAATAGGTTATTAATATATTTTGATCTATATAATATAAATGATTATAATGGCTACAAGATTAAATAATATAATATTAATATATTTAATCTCACATTCTCCCACTTAGCCGAGTAATCATTTATCATGAGTATTAGATGAGCCTGGCCAGGAGTTAACACTCATTTTAGCCTTAAACCAAGAACTATAGCAGAGAAATACAGCCGTTGAATCATCATTCGACTCAGATACTATAGCCTCAATTTAAAACCTAATAGTTATGATCAAAATATGCATAAGCTCTTTAGCGTCTGATTTGTATTTATATTTGTCTATATGTCATTACACCGGCATAACATATGTTAGAGACATAAAAAATCAAACTGAGGAAATTTTATTAATTAAAACATAAGCTAGTACAATATGCCATTAAATAAGGTCTTTAGTAAGTCCCATATTCGATACATGTTCTTCGAAAACTTTAGGTGGGAGACCTTTAGTCATCGGATCCGCAAGCATATCTTTAGTACTAATATACTCAATACAAAGATTATTTTCCTCAACTCGTTCACGTACGAACAAATATTTTGTATCGAGATATAAACCAGCTCCAGTCGAACTGTTACTGTTCGAGAAACTAACGGCAGCTGAGTTATCACAGTAATGCTTCAATGGTCTAGAAATGGAATTAACGATTTTGAGTCCAGTTATCAGATTTCTAAGCAACATTCCATGACAGGTTGCGTTGTAAACAGCAATGTATTTTGCCATCATTGTGGAAGTTGTAGTTAACTGTTGTTTATGACTCTTCCATGAGATAGGTCTGCCTGCTAACATAAAGATGTAGCCCGAAGTGGATTTCTTGTCATCTTTGCATTTGGCAAAGTCAGAATCAGAATAACCTACCACTTCTAAATGATCACTTCTTCTATAAGTCAGTTTATAATCTTTCATCCCTTGCAGATATCTAATGTAACACCTCATAAAATCGTGTCCAATGATGTGTGGACACGTGTAATAAACCCTAATAATGTCAAACGTTGACTATGAGGGACTAAATTCGTCAAAATCGAAAACCTTGATTATAGAAGGACTGAAAGTGTCAACATGCCTAAACTAGGCCTCTGAGTGACTTTATACGGTGTCCGTATTCTCAAACGAGCCACTTATTGGACGAAAGGAGCCGTTTGTGTAGTTATTGAAAGTTTGCGCGACGAAGGGTTAAAAGTGTCAACATGTTAATTCTTACCTCCGAGTGACCTTTTAATAAACCAAGAGCTTCATGATATTTGATTATACTCTCGGGAATGCCAATCATTGGCCGTCCAAGGCTTTTACGCCTTTAAGTGACGTTACGCGCAACTTTGCAAATATAAGGGGTTAAAAGTGTCAATATGTTTGAATTATACCTCTAAATGACCATTTAACGAACCCGAAGCATCGTGATGTTTAATAATACTCTTAAGAATGCCTAATATGGATTAGATAAGGCTTCGATACTATTAAATGATGATATGTGCAAGTTCGCACATCAGAGGGACTATTTGCGTCAAACTGCAAAAGTCTATCGATTCATATGGTATCGAACCTTCCGGAATATGATCGTAAGTTAAACATGCCCTAAATATCCTTTACATAGCTTAGTTATAGGCTTAGTGGTGTTTGGTGCGCAAAAATAAACTTATTTGATCAACAGGGACTAAAAGCGTCAAAAAGTGCATAAGTTTGCATTTTCACGCATATCTTACATTCTGAACATATCCGGACATCCAAAAATTTATGTAAGCATTAAAATATTTTATTTTAGAGTTCGGTACGTTAATATTCCATTCGTCGCGTAATTTGGATCGTTTTTCGCGTTCGTTCGTGTTTCGTCGTAAGTAGCCGAACAAGGCGACCGTACGACCAAACGAACCGACATTCGACATGTTTTTGAGCATGTTTTATGTTCCCTATGCTTAGGCATCATTGTAGAGCCTTGAAAATGGCTTAACGGGCTTTAAACATGTCAAATATGGGCTTAAACACATGCAGGGACCAAAACTGCAACTTCTGCAAGTTGTTTGATCTGGGCAGGTCGTAGCCTACGCCCCCTGCAGCGTAGCCTATGCCCAGGTCTGGGCAGCTTTGTTTTTTTTGCTTGCAGCCCACTCCATTCACTTCTTAACCAATCAAAAACGATTCATTGGGCTCTAAATCAAGTTGGACAGCTGGGGTAACACCTGTAGTGATCCTAAAGATCCATCTAACACTTGTCTCAATCCAAATCATATCCAAAACCTATAAATAGTTCAAGCTTTCATTCATTTCATTGCACAATTCTCATTCTATCATCACATCTCTCAAACCTGGATATATCCTCGGCTCATTCATTTGTAAATGGCCACGACCGATGCGCAAGGTGTAGGCATACACCGAAAAGATGCTAATAATAAATTATTAATTACCCATAAGTTGGGGATAACTCCTTTATGGGTTTTATAAGTGGTGTGTCGTTTAATCATGTCTCAGTCTCTGTACTGGGCCCCAGATGTACGGTAAACATGTAATTCAGTATACAAGATTTTATTAAAAATTGTCCGAAGTTATAAAAGGTTTTGTGCCTTGTGCATTTAAGTCAATTTTCATAAACTCTTTTCAAATGAGTCAGTTAATTGTATTTACTAGTGAAAACTGACGTATTTTCAAAAGACTAAGTGACAGGTACTACTCATAATTGGCTGGGAGTTGCTCGGTATCGAAAAAGAGGATCTTGCAAATCCTTAAAGATGCCATAAAGTCTGCTAAGTTTCACTTTATACTTTCTGTAATGATCCTCCTGTGGATTTGATATTACAGACTCGTCTATAATAAATACTTTGATATTTTCAGACATTGAGTTTGTAATAATATTTTATATTCCAAGACTTCCGCTGTGCTATTCTGTGTATGTTTGACCATGATGATATCAACTACGTCACGATACTCCCCACCGGGCCCACCGGTGATATGTGGAAATATCGGGGTGTGACATCTAAGGACCTTCTTAGCTGCTTTCCAGTGATCTAGGCCAGGATTAGTCTCATAACGGCCTAGCATTCCAGCAATATAAGCGATATCTAGGCGAGTACAGACTTGAGCATACATCAGGCTCCCGACTACTGACGCGTAAGGTATCTGGCTCATTTGCTCCTTTTCAACCTCTGTTGTCGGACACTGGAATGAACCGAAAACATATCCCTTAACTACTGGAGCGACTGAGGGTTTGCACTGTTGCATGTTGTAACGTGTAAGGACACGATCTATGTAAGTCTTTTGAGACAATCCTAAGATCCCTTTGTGTCTATCTCGGTGAATTTCGATGCCAATGACGTAAGAAGCATCTCCGAGATCCTTCATGTCAAAGTTATGTGAGAGTAACCGCTTCGAATCATGCAACATGTCTAAACTATTACTTGCCAATAGAATATCATCTACATAAAGGACAAGTATAGTAAAGTTACTCCCACTCATCTTGAGGTAGGTGCATTGATCCACTTGATTCTTCCTAAAACCTTGCCTCTTCATGACTTCATCAAACTTGAGGTACCATTGACGTGATGCTTGTTTTAACCCGTAAATGGATTTCTTCAACTTACAGACTAGATGCTCCTGACCTTCAGGTTTAAAGGCTTCAGGTTGTTTCATGTAAACATCTTCGTCTAAGTCTCCGTTAAGGAAAGCAGTTTTGACGTCCATCTGATGCAGCTCTAAATCAAAATGAGCTACCAGGGCCATAACGATCCTTAATGAATCTTTACGAGAGACATGTGAAAACGTCTCTTGATAATCAATTCCCTCTTTCTGAGTGTAGCCTTTTGCAACCAATCTCGCTTTATAGCGTTCAACGTTCCCATTCGGATCCAGTTTTGTTTTGAACACCCATTTACAACCTACAGGTTTAACACCGTTGGGTAATTCGACCAAATCCCAAACGTCATTTTTCTTCATGGATTCAAGCTCATCAATCATTGCTTTATTCCATTCAGAAGACTGATCACTGCTAATGGCTTCATTATAAGAGATAGGATCATTGAGCTTTCCAGCATCCATTTCAGTCAGGTAGGTAACATAATCATCCCAATTAGTAGGCCTTCTTTGCCTAGATGACCTCCTGAGTTGATTATCGGGTTCAGCGTTGTCTTGGTTTTGAGCGTTTGATGTGCCTTCGT
The DNA here is from genome assembly GCA_030545235.1 of Helianthus tuberosus. Taxonomy (NCBI): domain Eukaryota; kingdom Viridiplantae; phylum Streptophyta; class Magnoliopsida; order Asterales; family Asteraceae; genus Helianthus; species Helianthus tuberosus. The sequence continues at coordinate 105,045,711 of CM060448.1, forward strand.
TATGAGGTATAATGGGTTCTGATTGTGGAGATGGAATTTGTGCAGTGGCTTCAGGTGCAGTTGCATGGGGTACAAGAGGAGTAAACGGAGTAATGGTAAGCGACGAGTCTCCCCCCCCCCCCCCCCCCCCCCCGCGTCTTGTACTTCTTGCAATTCTTCGTAAGGGTTGGTACTGCTCCCACTGACCTTGAAATCCTCCAGGAACGCAGCACGCTTGGTTTCAACAATACGGGTGACATGGGAAGGACAATAGAAACGATAACCCTTCGAATGATCAGGATACCCGATAAAGAAACATGTAACTGTTTTAGGGTCAAGTTTCCTTAGGAAAGGATTATAGAGTTTTGCTTTAGCAATGCTGCCCCATACTTTCATATATTTAAGACTCGGTTTCCTTCCTGTCCAAAGTTCATAAGGAGTTTTAGGGACATACTTAGAAGGAACTCTATTGAGTATATGAACAGCTGCTTTTAACGCTTCAGTCTAGAGGAATAATGGTAAATTAGTTTTGGCTAACATACTGCGCACCATGTTCATAAGGGTACGATTTCTTCGTTCAGCAACACCGTTCTGCTGAGGTGTACCAGGCATGGTGTATTGGTTCACAATCCCCTGGCCCTTACAAAACTCATAAAATGGACCAGGAGCTTGACCCACATCAGTATGTCTTCCATAATATTCACCGCCTCTATCTGATCTCACAACTTTAATCTAACGATCTAATTGCTTTTCAACTTCAGCTTTATAATCTTTAAAAGTTGTAAGAGATTCAGACTTTTCCTTAATAAGATACAAGTACATGTAACGAGAATAATCATCAATGAAAGTGATGAATGAAGTATGTCCTGTTATGCCAATGATTTGGTAAGGACCACTAATGTCAGTGTGAATGAGTTCTAATAAATTAGAACTCCTAGTGGCACCTTTCTTATTCGCTGATGTCATTTTGCCTTTGAGACATTTGACACATGTTCCAAAATCAGTGAAATCGAGAGGAGGTAAGACTTCATCCTTGACGAGACGATTTAATCGTTCTCTTGAGATGTGGCCTAAACGTTGATGCCACAACATAGATGAAGTCTCTAAGTCTCGTTTCTTTTCCATCTTTGTGAGTGATTCATTAATATTATATGACAACAAAGATTTGGTGCTGATAGTGGAATCCCGCAATTAGGTGCTGATAGTGGAAATAAGATGAGCAAGTTATGATACTAAGAAAGAAGTCCTAATGTGATCTAATGGCATGTTATACTAAGGCAGGCATAAATAATGACCATTTTAATTATGAAGTTGTGATATTGTCTATTACTAACATCAAAATAATAGACTTAGTTAAAAAAAAATCTACTTAAACGAATACAAATCAGCTTTGGCCAGAAGTGTAATCATTTAAATATGTGTGCAAAGTAATCGTGACAAATCAGCTTTGGCCAGAAATGAGACAATCACTTTAGTTATGCACTTGTCAAGCATGCTAAACATAAATGAATTAAATCAGCTTTGGCCAGAATTAAGACATTTCACGTTTGTAATGCATACTCAACATAGCTTTTATAATACTTGAACAATAAATAGATGTATTAAATCAGCTTTGGCCAGAAATGATACATCAGAAGCCCATTCAAGTTAAGCTATTTTGGTTTTGTAAAAATTATCTGATTCTGATTAGTTAATTAAGTGTTAACAAAACCAAGTATTTAATAGCAAACCACCTGTTAGCGTGGATCGAACTCCGCGGTGAGTTCGCTGGGGTACAGGGGAACAACGTGCCCCCGCAGCTGGAATTTAGTTCACATCAAACAGCCTAAGGTAATGAGGTTTCGAGTGAGGTCTCGAGTCAGGTCTCGAGTTAGGTCTCGACTGAGTTATGAGATCTCGAGTCAGTTATGAGGTCTCGAGTCGCAACCTTTGTCTCGAGTCAGAACCATGGTCTCGACTACTGTATTTTATGAGATCTCGATTCATAATGAGGTCTCGAGTCGCAACCACAGTCTCGAGTTGTGAAGATTAAAGCCCTTAGTCGAAATCTCAGTGGTCTCGAGTTGTGACTTTAAGGTCTCGAGTCGAGACCTTTGTCTCGAGTTGTAAACATTTGATGACCCTTATGATTTCGAGTCGAGACCTTGTGGTCTTGAGTCGAGATCTGATGGTCTCGAGTCATAATCTGATGGTCTCAAGTCGAGATCTGATGGTCTCGAGTAACTGTTAACAGCTGTTTTTGTGATAATAACTGAAAACTCGAACTTTTAGGGATTGTGGGATAATGTTTCCTGTTTTGTTGCTGATCTAAACTTATCAAAGATTTCGAAAATTATAACTGATTATCTATTAACAGTTTTCGAAGATTTTAATAGATAAAATTCAGATCAAAATCAGTAAAAACACCTACTAATCCAAATTATATTCCAAAACTTAAGGAATTTTCGAGTTTTCCTTAGAACAAAAGATGAACCCTAGAAAATTAAAACATAATTCTGGGATCCGAAACCTGAATTTTATGACTTTTATTAACAAGATTTCGGATATTAATTTACCCATTATGGTTTCGGGTGACATGACTAAGCATCCCTTTCTTAAAAACCACTGATTTCGGCACAAGTAAAACCGAAAACAGCCGTGATGTATATGGCTTTAAAACTTTTCTGTTTTCCAGATTATGATCCCAGAATGATGGATACGAAAACAGAACTGATTTATCAACATATGCTCTGATACCACATGTTGATCAGTTCTGTTCAAACATAATGGAAAACATGAATAACATACCTGTTACAGCAGACAGGCCAGCAGAGAATCCAGTCAGAGATGCAGCCATTGAGTTCGACATACTTGTCAGGATGATCTGGTTCCTCCTTAGGGTGTAAAGTTATGATGGTAATGAACCGAAACAAGGGAGGTTTCGATTAGGGAGAGAGAGCCGATTGTTATGTTATGAGGGTTGTGTAATTGTCTAACTTGTGTAACCCTTAAACTCTCTAATAATCTCCTTATATATACACCCAAGATGAAACCCAATTAGTTAATATGGGTAATATGGTCCATCAACAATTACCAACTAATTATTAATAGGTTATTAATAGGTTATTAATATATTTTGATCTATATAATATAAATGATTATAATGGCTACAAGATTAAATAATATAATATTAATATATTTAATCTCACATATGGTGCATTATATATATTTTTTAGACCTCATATATATTCAGTTACACTAGATACTATATATTGACCCAAACAATTTATTTGATTAAAGTAGAAACGATTGTTAAATATCCACATACCAATTCCCAAGTCAACTCACGAGTTATAAGTTACAACCAATCGACCAATGTTTTGATGGCAACACCATCTGTAACTCAACATCCAGCACGTTATTGCTCTACGACCACTACAACCACTCACATGGTACTAAGTAATATCCGTATTAGTTATCCTAAACTGATCATATATTGTTTACCTGATATGTACCAATCGATTGATAGATAATCCGTTGAGTGGATCAAGCTCAAAAGAAGTTAGCAAGAAGCAATACTTGAGATAATTCTCTAAATTTTTCATCCATACCTAAAACAAATAACTAATGGCTATATATAAAGCCTTACAAATAGAACTTCTTGGAAATAACTACCAAGACTAAACCCACTAATACGCTAATAGCATAACTTCTACATTAACTATTTGAATGAGAAAATAAATGGCAACGTGGGAGTGAAGATGGGAGAATTGGTGTCTCAACTCTCAATGTGGTACTTGTACACATCATTACCTTACATTAAAATCGAATATATTAATACATTGTTAATAATATTTTATGACTCTTAAGAATTTTAAACTATCAAACAAACGAGTAAATTGTCTGAAATGGTCCAGCCGTCAACTTAACTCAGTTGCAAGCTATATCGATGGCAATATCAATCTAACCTTGATGCACGTGTTCATGACCCTTTTACCCAAAGACCAAGAGCAAAAAATCAAACTGAAATTCACATCACAATCATCCGCTGGGAGTGGGGGTACATAAACTTAACAAACATCAATCCAAAGGGAGCAAGGGGTAGGGCTGTAAACGAACCGAACGTTCAGCGAACAGTTCGTGAACCGTTCGGTGGGAAGTTCGTTTATGTTCGTTCGTTTAATAAACGAACGAACATGAACAAGAAATTTCGTTCGATTAGTTAAATGAACGAACATGAACAGAGGTCTCGTTCGTTCGATTGTGTTCGTGAACGTTCGGTAAGGTGTTCGTGAACGTGTTTGTGAACATTCGTTGGTTTGCATTCGTTTATATTCGTATGTTTGTGTTTTAATTGAAGATCTTTGTACTTTCTTATATTTTATTTGTACTTTTTTTATTATTAAACTTTTATTTATTTTATTACCCTAACAATTAAACTAGGAAACCCACTTTCACCTTGTTTATGCATCATTTCCCTTTCATTTCTCATTATTTACATCGGCGAATACGACCTCCGTTCCACAATAAGGGATTCAAGTTCGAGTGCTACTCTCTAGGCCATCTATCTTTATCCTTCGTCGTGTGCGCCAAATTTATTTGTGTTCGTGAACCGTTCGCGAACACACTCATTTCCTTAATGAACGAACACGAACATAAAATCTCGTTCGGTAAGTGTTCATGAACCGTTCATGAACACATTTATTTCCTTAACGAACGAACACGAACAAGGTCTTGTTCGTGTTCGTTCGGTTCGTTTACAGCCCTAGCAAGGGGCAAAGGGATGACCAACAGGAACCAAACCTAATTCTCTGCTTCTCAGTTTGAATACAAAACTCTATAAAAAAATTATAGAAATGTTACAAGTGCAATACAGTATTTAGCTTAAGTTGGTTTTTCAGATGAGTTTGAGGTCAGCTTTTTGATGATGAGAATCTCAACGGGTAATTTATACACACACAAAATCATAAACGTGTATATCCAAGGGAAACCTATGAGCTTGGCGAGTAATGAGTAACGGGTATGTGCCATATATGAGATACACCGAACTGAAATTACCAATACCCACCCGCCGCTATCCCTATTTCTAGCTCCTTGTCGGTGTATTGTCTAATAATTTACAAAAAAAAAAAAAAAACACACACACACAATGCACTACTTGCTTGATCTGGAAGTAAATTTTTCAACATAATTTAGAACCTAAACCTACTGTAATTCTTTTTCAATTTCACAGCTAAATAATAAAATTAACCATCTCATACAGTCATACTTGCTTGATCTGGAAGTTTTCCCTGTTTCGTTCCCATTTCTTAGCAACTTCTTTCATGTTATCAATCGCGACATCGCTCTGCAACTTTGCAGTAACCATATCTTGAAGGAGCTTCTTCGCTTCATCAATCGAGATCTTGCTCTGATCAAACAAATCCGACTTCTGTTTGACCAAATTATCTCGGGTCAACTCCTTTTCACGCAGTTCTTCTTTCAACCGAAGGATATCCGCATCCACTTTAGTTATTTTGGTCTCGAATTCCATATCTTTCTCCTGCCATTCCTGCAAAACCTTGAGATTGTCTCCTTGTTGCACTTCCAATGCAATGTTTGTTTGAATATTCGTATGGCACGTTTTCCAGTTTTGACAAGCGGATTCGAATTCGATGTTGAGGGCCTCGATAACTCGGCCTTGACACTTGGGAAGCCTGTGGAGGTTCTCGGTCAAGATTTTGATGCAGGATTTGACTTTTTCTTCATCGGGTGATTTGACTATGGATTCAAAGTCTTTTTTCAGAAGTTGATTGAGGGTTTGTTTTGCATTTTCGGCTTCTTGATCAAGAGGATTGCCTTGAGGAGTGTAGAAACTGTCTGGTGAAGTTAGAATAGAAAGCACAGATGAAACCTCTTTTAAATCTGCACATATATCTTGTGGACGAATCGAGATGGCAGTTTGTAGGGCATGTTTTTCTTCTGCCTAGCACAAAAAATAATAACAGTGTTTATAAACAATGTCTTAGTCCATTCATTGCTTTTTGAATAGATATTTATACTTAAGAAAACGGTTTAAAATTTTGGGTGTTACAAGAACCGAACAAGACTTGCAACAAAGATTAAAAAAACAAGAATATATAAAGGTTTCTGTTTAGAGGTAGAGGCAATGTTGTAGAAGGCGCTAGGTGCTAGTCGGGCAGTGAGGTACCGCCTAGGGATTAATAGGGATTAATCGGAATGAACTTTTAATGTATAATTTTTCAAATTTATATATATATATATATATATATATATATATATATATATATATATATATATATATATATATAACATTAGTTTATGTTTTTTATTGTATAAATTTATAAGTTTGGGGACTAAATATAACCTAGTAAAGATGTAGGGGGATAAATGTTAAATATTTAAACATAATAAACCCTAATTCCCATCAGTTGTAGAGGCAGCCGATGATGTTTAATCTTCCCTATTCTTATTCACATCATTTTGTAGATCAGTAACTTCTCAGCATGTTGTATTAACCTTAATTAATCAATAAGATGAACCTTGAAAATTTTTCATATTAGATTCATTTTAACTTCCTAGAATTAGTCCTTTCAACTCCTAGAATTTGTAACATTGCTCCTTTTTAATCTGCAATTTACAAAACAGCCATTGGACTTTCAAGAATTGCTTAACAGACCCTACACTTCTAGCTGATCACTTCTCAGAACATATACTGCATTTAGTAGATTTACAGAAGGGTATATACTATATAGGGTAAAAGGGCAACCAACTCTGTCAAAATATTCCAGGTAACCGACTTTGTTTTGTCGTTAAACTATAAAAAATTTAAAGTTATGGTAGTTTCCAGCCATGTCAACAGGTAACTGTTATCTAATCACCCCGTCGGTGCCAAACTGCCAATTCAACGCCATGTAGAAATAGTCAACACGGTTTTGTCTGAAACTTTTTTCTTAATTACTGAGCGATAAAAAACTCTGTTACACATATTAGAACTTTGACCACCTTTTGGCAATTAGCCGCTTGCAGAATGAATAATTAAAGTATAGATAAACTTAATTCTATCTAGAGATTCGTTCATTAAGCAGAATGTTCTAACTGGGTCAGGATGACCAATGTTATATTATATATATTTCTTTTTCACTACTTTCTATAACTTGTAGAACACTAAAAAAACTTCTAAAGTACATAATAAAAAGAGAAAAATGCTCGGATAATCCCTGTGGTTTGCCCATTTTTCACCTTTGCCCATTGTGTGGAGTGGGGAAGATGAAGTGGGTAGGGTGGGTGGTGGGTCCCACATAAATTGTAAAATATTGATTATATTTATTTCAACTTTTTAGTTATTAATTTGACAGTAAGGGTATTTTTGTCATTTCACACGCACCTAACATCAAAAACTAACCCCCATCCATGCCAGGGACTATCCAGGAACAAAATTCAAAAACTTGGAGACTATAGGTGTAAAGGTAAAAAATGGGCAAACCCCAGGGACTATCCGAGCATTTTTCTCTAATAAAAAACTATTTTGTGCAATTGTTTGTCCCGGATAACAATAACAAACACTCAACAAAGTCAGTTACGTAAATAATACTCAGTATACTCCTGTGCTAATGCATATAACAAGTACTTCAGTCGAAGTCAAAGATCAGATTCAGAATCTGAACAATCAATTGTACATATGAGATTTGACAAATGTCTGATAAGCAATCATGCAATGAAGATTCCAAGATATTTTTTTAAAAGGATTCATTGTGTGAAGTAGGGGTGTGCAAAAAACCGAATTAACCGAACCACAACCGAATTAACCGACATAACCGAACCAAAAAAACCGAACCAAATAAAAAACCGGTGGGTCGGTTAATGGTTTTTTGAAAACCAAATGTAGCGGGTCGGTTATGGTTATCATTTTTCCCATACCCACCATAACCGAACCGAACCGACATGTAATAAATCTTTGTAGGATTTAGGACTTTTCACCATATTTTTAATATTTGATGTTTTTGAGTGAAGATTTTTAGTACTTATTGGTTTTTTATATCACTTTGTGGTTTTGGTTGAATGTTTATTTGAATTTATGGAATGTATCATATCACTTTATTTGAATAGTCGATAATAATTGGTATTAATATTATAGATTATATGTATTTTTTAATACTATGTAATGTACAAATATATACAAATATGCAATAACAATTTATTCCATGTTAAAAAAATAAGCTATTTTTAGCTAAGCTAAATACGCGGTTAACCACCCATAATAGACCCACTATAACCATCAAAATCGAATAACCATAACCACCCTAACCGATCGGTTATGGTTATGGTTATCCAATAACCGACATCGCGGTTATGGTTATGGTTTTTGGTCAAAACCGACCCAAACCGACCCATGCACACCCCTAGTGTGAAGATTTGGAAGATAAATTAAAACTGGAACAGATATAGACAATTAACAAAGATGAAGCATATCAAATCAAATAAAAAACTATTTAAAGAAGAGAAAAGGCAGTTTCTTTATTGTAAGGAATGGTTATTGACTTTCCGAATCTCTAGCGAATGCAATTGGAGAGTTGATTATAAAAAAGAAGCCTTCTGCATGGAAATTAGACACTCATACAAAAAATAAATGAGTCTTAACAATTTTGACATGTAAAACAACTAGTCAAAAGCCTACTCCTTCATATGCCATTTTTTAAGTTATCACCAACAATTTCTATGTGGTAGTGGTTTCTGCCATTAGAAGATTCAACGTGATGATGGTTTTTTTGGCATAAGTTTTAGAATCCCCAACAATTAAGAGAATATCTGACCAGGAAATATTTCGTTTAAACTGACCATTCACTAATTAAACGACATTCATACAAAAAAAGTTACCTGGTTCTCAGTTCTATTTATTGCTACAATCTGAAGTCTTGCTACACGCTCTTCTTCAGCTATTTGCTCATTTCCATTAACAGATTGGTCAGCTTCCTGGTTTCTAACCATGTTTCCACTGTCAGCTTGTGGACTGGTTTTCTGCTGGATGAAATTTAAATAACAAAAAGGAACATAAAAGAAGAGAACTATAAAGCAGGAAAAGACTAATCCAGTCCAACATCAATATCTACTTTGTTCTTTAGGATGGTGAATAAGGACCGTTTTCTGCTTAAGGCTTTGTCAATTTGACGAATCACAGACTTATTATTTGGTTAGACATTTCGACAAACTAAAATGATTGATTCAAAAATTGAAAATTCTTGTCTAATTTAATAATCAATTGTAATTTGATTAAGGAGACTGAGATGGATTTTTTGTTATTTATTAGAATTTCCCCTTGTAAAGAAACTAAACAAACTGAACGGTTGCATAAGAATTATAGTTTGACATAGGGAGTTAATTTGGTGATTAATTATTACTAATTTGACAGACAGTCTAACCAAGTGCTAAATTTGTGCAACTAACATAATAACGGAGGCCAAAATCACCAACCAGATAAAAAAACGAGTTCAAGATGTAAGAAAGTTGTTTAATCTGTAGTGAATATCATATGATGATATGAGATTAACATATTTCAAGTATCGTCATGCTAATTAACCAATTGGGTAGAAGGAGTAATATAAAATAGAAAAAGACCTGATTCACATTGGCACGTGTCTCACCAACATTCGGATATTCAGCAGCAAGTTCATCATCTGGTTCAACTTTAACTGTCCCTAAACTGGTGACAGGACCTGCACCGTTCTCCTGGAACATACATTTCGAAAATGTGAACTTAGGCGAAGAAAAATAAATATCTAAAGCAACTAATAATTTGGAATCTTAGATAGCATAAAATATTTGTTAGTTAGCCCATTTCACATATACATCCCCCTCCCTCTTAATTTTACAACATTATTATTAAAAAATGTCAAAAGAAATAAAAAAAATTTAAAAAGGAAAACCTTAGGACTCTGAAGTTTTGCCCTGCGATCAATTTCATCTTCATAGCACTTGATAGCTTCCCTTATAGCTCTGGCCTTTTCAGGCAACTTCTGCTCAAGGATTCCAACGTTTCGTTTATTCATCCAAATAAATTCCACCAACTCCCTATCCGTTTTAGATCGTAGGTTATCCACCATAACAGACTTCAACTTCTTTGCAGCCCTAACCTCTTCCGACATCTCATCACTAGACCTACCACTGTTGGCGCATGGGACAGCTTGGGTTGGGTTAAACTGGGTTAACGGCTGTGGACAACACTTCCGTAAGTGTCTCCTCATAGTCGATGTACCTGAATTCGCAGCAGTAGCGTACACTTTCTTACAAGTGGTGCACCTTGTTTTTGGTAACCCGTCTTCCCCGGTTATCCTCTCGAAATAAGCCCACACGTAAGCTCTCGAACGTCTCTTACCAGATGAAGTTTCATCATTTCCTTGATCAGAAGGAACCAAATTCTTATCATTTCCTTCGTCTAGAGGAATATCCCCTGTCGACATACCTAAAAAAAACAGAAATTCATCATCCATAACTACAGAATTCAGTTTAACAATGTCTGCAATTTGCTTAACCTAACCAGCTATTTTCAAATAAATTATTATTTCAAAAAGTCAACTAGGTCTAGCATTGGAAAAACAGATTCCTACTCTTCTGAATAAAAATTGATTCAATTAACAAAACAACAATTAGATATAATGAATTCGAACATTTTAGACGTTTAATCGGAGTTGAATTGCCGGAAAGTAAAAACAAGCAGTAAAGAGTAGAAAAACACAAAATTGGGGGTTACAGTGAAGAGTTAATACCTCAATTTGTCGATCGAAGACGAAATACTGTCCGGTGAAGAAAGTAGGTGCGTGATCGGAGGTGGGTGGTCTTACGGTGGTCATGCGATGAGGTAGCCAGCAAAAACGTGTTTGGGGGTAGGAACTAGGAACATGGTGAAAGCTGGTGCAGCGCGTGTGTTGCTTCTTGCCTATTTTTTTTTTATTATTATTATTATAATTATTATTATTATTATTATTATTATTATTATTATTATTATTTGGGTAAATTACTTTTTTCGTCTACCGGTTTGCAATGAATGACCTTTAATTTTAATAATTACAGTCGTAGTTTTTTATTTGCAAAACTTATTACACCTTAGGTCCTTTGATCCTAATCTGATTAAAACTTTCAGTTAAGTGAGGTCATGTATAACCCATGTACGGGCAAAACAGTCATTTAATACAAAAAAAAAAAAGAATATCAAAATTTAAAAATTATATACATAAACCATCATCATCTCCCCTGCTCTCTCTCTCTTTCTACATACCACTTCTACAACCATCATCAGGCCACCACCACCAACACCAACACCATCACCATCACCATTGACCTCAATAGTCTCGCCACCATTAAGATCCAGTTGTGATAAATATATAAACAACGAAGTAGTTGGATTGGTAATATTGTGCAGGCCCGGCATCTGTTTCTTCGCCATTCTCATCTTCAATCTCCAAACTCACAGGTCTTGGCACCAATAATCCCCACTCCTTTGACACCAATTCCAAGATCTCAAAAACCCAACCAATCCCACAACATGACCGAACTTCAACTACCCACTTACGACATCATCATTTTCGGAGCATCCGGTTTCACATGCAAGTACGCAGTCCGAGAAGCCCTCAAGTTCCTCAACTCCCCAAATTCCCCTATCAAAATCCTAGCTTTAGCCGGTCGAAACTCTTCCAAACTCACTGAATCCCTCAAATGGGCTTCTGGTTCCAAAACCCACCACACCATCCCCCTCATCGTCGCCGACACATCTGACCCATCATCTCTCCGGTGCATGGCTTCTCAAACAAAGCTTGTCCTCAACTGCGTTGGCCCGTATCACAAGTATGGTGTAACAACCCGCACTTTCGCGCTTGTTACTCTCGTTACACTCGTTACACTTAGCACCAGAGATTCGGATCATAATGTAACTATATCGCTTACTATGCTACTTCGCATATTTTCGCACTACATCGCTTATTACACACGCTATATCACACATCACAACGAATACGCTTATAACGCAAACGCTTACACGATGACATCACGTGAGTATCTAAACTACTCGTTCTCGCTTATCACAACGCAAACTCAACGCAAAATCGAAACACGATTACGTATATATGACTTATACTATACTATTACTTATATATATATATATATAATAGCTTGTATGTGTAAACACTCACTCTCGCAACACGGTTTATCGCATCAAATGCAACGCAACGCGATACTTATATCTTGCTAAAATACTTAAAGTACTTACACTAACTAACGCCACAAAATGCATCAAACAAGCATCCTATACGCGAAACGAAGAATCTATACTAAAGACTGGCCCCTTCGAACGAAGGCAGCAGCTTCGTACGAAGGCAGCTAGCTTCGAACCAAGGGAGCCAACCTCTTCTATAAATAGCAAGCCCCTTCTCCTCTCATTCTAACTTTCTGCCATCGTTACCGAAACGCTGCCGAATTGTTGTCCAAGTGTTTTCAAGTAAGATCTATTATTTTTACGTAATCACACAATGTTTTCCACTATGATTTTACACAAGATTCATTTTGATTTTATCAAAACTTCTTCATTACATCAAAACCCTCCAATTTCCTTGCAAACTTCTCTGTTTTCATCAAAACCTTCATCTTTTTCATCAAATCTTCTTATTTCACCTTTAATCTACACTTAACCGAGCATATTGGAACTAGCTACGGCTTCCCAAGTTAGAAATCAGTTGATTTCACACTCACCAAGGGTTAGATTTGGGTGAAAACTCCTTAAAACCTTTTAAACTTAATTTTCACACTAAAACGGACCTAAAATGACATGTATTTCGTTCACTTGATAATGGAACGAGGTGGTGTCGAAACCGTCTCAAATTGGACTCGAAAACACATCCAATTCAGACGAAAATACAGCTCTGAACGCCAAGAACAGCCACTTGTGAAAACTGGATTGTTCTGTGCGAAGCCTTGGCTTCGTACGAAGGCTCTGCCTTCGTACAAAGGCACTGGTTTCACACAACACAGCCCAAGTTCTCATCTGTGACTTGAACAAAGACCTTTCCAGCCTAACTTTAATCAGTAGCTTAAGGTTGGAGGGATGTACACTCGATTTCTCAAAGCACGACGCGAAGAACGCTCGATTTTGGGCAACGGAAGCAACACACATATGAAGTCATCACTTTCATACGAAGGCATTGGCTTCGTACGAAGCTATTGTGTCCCACTCAACACTCCGATTCGACCGTTTCAGCACTTAGGAGGACTCACGCACTTCTGTTCCCGAACGCAGGCTGATCCGGCGCTCTCTCCACTCCATCCAGACCGTGTTTTACTATTAAGCATGCACTGTGAGTATACTTGACCCCTTTTTATGCTTTACAACACACTTTTGGGGTGTAACATATGTTCATATCTAAAACACACTTATCAAAACGCAGTACACACTCTAAACTATTGTCACATGCGAATGACTGACGTACATATTTACACGTGATGCTTGATACATATGTGCTAGGACTCTTACTCGTGACGTTCCACCTTAGCTAGTAAGGTACTATAGTTCGACTCACACCCGACGGGGTCTAGTTAAGGATAACACGCCCTGTTGGCTCTCCTTCGCAGTCATCTCGGGACTTAGCTGGTAGTATTTGTCTTGTGAGTATATGTGTTGTGTTGTATCATATTTATGTATGAGGAAGTGACGTGTGCGTATATATACATAATTTTGCAATGAAATTACACACGAATCGGTTTTAAATTTATAAAAGTGATAATTACTTTAACATCAAAACACACACGAAAGAGGCAAGTGTACCCCGTCATATATGTAGTAAAGTATCGGTAAGAACCAAGTATCGATCCAAGGAAATGGGCAGAGAAATAATACTAGACCTTTGTCACTAAACTACTGGTAAAAACATAAGTTTTGTGATTTTTAATAAACTAAAGTAAGCATAAACTAATACATATAAAAACATAGTAGATAATAGATAAATAGCCTTGCTTAATACACAACCAAAGCATGTCAACTAAGTCCGTTTTGGCACTAGAAGCATTTGGTCAATTTTCCATTTTAAGACAATTAGTATCCCTTTCGGGAATCCTAACATGACAATCATTCGGAAAGCTAAAACGATAAACACACTTTAACCACCTAAAATTGTTCTTTAACGTGCAATTGATAAATGTCTATGAAAATCTCTTAAAAATAAGCTAGTCATCCGTTAGGAGTTTTCTAACCGCACTTAATCAAGGAAAGAGACACCGATAAACACAATGCAACCACCGAGACAAGCATAAACTAGATTAAATCACAACCGAGTTCATTTTACAAATCTTGCACAAAAATTCACTAAGATAGCAATTTTGGCCTAAACTACTAACTAAGCTAACAAATCATGGCAAGAATTTATAACGACACCATCTAACCCGTTAAGGCCCTTACGTGACGGCAAGCTCTCTTGATTAACAATAATTACATTTTATTAAATCACTAACCATTTCTAGTATCATGATGCATACATTTAAACCAAGTTAAACTAGTTAACCAAATTCAAAGTTTACTAATACAAGATTAATTAAGCTTCATTTTTCAACTATCTTAACTAACCAAGCATCAATCATCCAACATAATTACTTATAATCAAGAATTCAATATCAATAACAAGGTTGCAAACTAATCATCAAAGATTAACATAGAAAATACTTCAAGTGTCATTACAAACAAAGCTTAACACACTAATGGCAATAATCTAGCAAGGGATTGTTTGTGTTTTTGCCCAAAGGCTACAATAATACATAAACAATAATCTAAGTACTTGAAAGATTAACAAAATCATGGAAAGATTAGAAAATCAAACCATAAACAAGTACTAGACTAAGGATCCGGGTAGTAATCGAGCTAAACGGGACAATGTGGCTTGAATCCGGGTGAAAGCTAACGCCTCCGGAGCCTGAAAATCGCCTGTGAAGCTCTCCAAAAATCCAGAATGTTGAACAGAATGTTTCTGTTCTGTTTTTATATTTTTACGCTGTCGCACGGTCGTTCTTCAGATGGCACGACCGTGCACTTTAAGCAATTATTAGGGATGGGGCACCATACTGCATACGTCATCAGATCTTTGACCAGATACGATATCGCACGACCGTTCTTCAGATGGAACGGTCGTTCAGTTCCGGGTTCTTTGTTGCACGAGCTGCTGGGCCGGGCGTTCATCACCGAGATCAGGCTGGATCCTCGTAGACGCACGGTCGTTCTTCAGGTGGCACGTCCGTGCATCACCGGACTGACCTTATATGCCTTGCACGCCTAGTCGCACCCTTGTTCAATGCCGGGTTGATTAGCAATTGTCGGAGATGCACGGTCGTGCATCAGGTCGCACGACCGTTCCACAGGCCCAGATCAGTTTCCTTAACAGAATGTCCGCAGCTTCGTCGTTTTGTCCGGAAAGTCCTCGTTTTTGCTATCATCTTGTCTGGTATGCTGTTTTAGGCCTGTAAACAAAAGTGTAGATATTTAAGTATCCGAATGACGGTTTTACGGCCAAAAACGCATAAAATAGGGGTAAAACGGGGGACTAAAATATGTGTAAATTAACGAATATCAGGAAGTTCACAATGTTTATCTATGCTACTATTATATCAAACATGTATACTCGCCAATACATTTTGTTTTGACATTATTTTAACGTATGTTGCAGGTTGAACGCATGTTATCTCGAATCAAGATTAGGAAGTCTAGAAACTCACATAAAATCTAGGTTGTCGGATTTGTGTTGTTTGAGAGACATGAAATCTGTATGACTTTTGTGAAGTATTTGTTTATTAGTATGGGATAATGAACGTATTAAATATTGTCACTAAATAGTTGTTATGGAATCAAAAAGCCGTGACTTCACATTTAATTGACTCACATGTTAATCTTCACACGACTCACAATGTTCACACACTCGGTTTTATTTATGAAACATACATAAAATGTGTATGTGTAAACACTCAACGCCTAGTCAATGAAATGTGCAATATCATAAGCTTGTCATAAGATCTCGCTCCACCAACTAACATGCAAACAAGTGTAAATCAAGAGGTCTTTACGGGTTGTAACATTAGGCTTGGGCGAAGGGTATGGAAGTGGACATTTAAAGTGGCGAAAATGGTTAAAACTCGGTAGTAGCGTTTAACTAGCAAGAAATTAATACAACTATGCATACATACGCCTTAAAAAGGCGACTAAAGCGCAATCGAGCTTATCAACGAAATTTTAACATTTAAGCATTCAAAATTGCTCGATTTCTATCAACTTCACCCTATTTTAGGGTGTTTTATTTTCTGTTTTTTTTTTCAACATACAAAACTATACAATGAAATATAAACAATAACAAGCTAGTTAAACTATTATTTTAACAGAGTTTCAACACTAAAAAGGTTTAAAACATAAAAAGGCTAAATTTGGTTAAGTGGGCGATAATGTGGATAAACAAAGGTGAACGGGAAGGCTCGACATGGTTAATCCTAAAGGGTAATATAAGGTGAACGGGAAGCACAACACAAAGAACAAGTACACAACAAAGGGGTAATCTAAGTGCCTCTATCACTTTTACACAAATTCACAAGTTCATGGTCTTAACAAGCATACTAGTGACAAGTTCTAAATTGCACATAACATCCGGCTCGCTCCTATATCCGAAATGAACAAATATATAACAATCAAGGCTCAAATATGCTCACGTAACGGAAGGAATGGGTAAAAGTGTGAAAACTATCATGCAAGTCTTTCTTTGTTTGTCACGCTTTCCGGTTTCCTTTTTCAAAAATATTTTGCTTGTCGAGTTTTTATTAAGTCCGATGCTTTCTAAAACACAACCAACCGGTTTATTTACAAAAATATATACAAAATACAAGTATTTTTTAATGATTTTTCTGATTTTCTGATTTTTTTATATATATAAGAGGACAAACAAAGCTAAGTTAACAAAGTTAACCCCCTCCCCACACTTGAACTTCGCATTGTCCCCAATGCGAGACCCGAAATATAGAGAAAGGGATAAAAAATACTCCCCCTCAAGATGATGTTGGTGCCACGAGACTTCCGAAGCTGTATCTGGTACGTGCTCCGGTCCAAGATCCGATAGATAAAACCTGCGAGTATGTCACATGTGCACCCAAAACATAACAGAAACAGAAAAATCACAAAACAACCATAATATACATAAATACTAAAATCCAAACAAAACACAAAGGAAATTGTCTGAAATACATAACCGGGGTGTTTTAAATAATAGTCAAAATAAACACCCAAAAGTAAATAAAGTACTGAAATAGAAAAACACCACCAACTGCTATCACCACTGCCAACTACTCATCTCCATCATCATCATCATGTCTCGTATAGGACGGGCCGACATCGCCAAAACCAGGGGGTTCCACGGTGGGAACTCCGGAGGGTGCTGAAAGTAGTCGGGGTATGCGTGATGCATCTCCCCGAAAAGATATGAGAATCCCGCACTGACCCCCTGATATAAAGTATCCTGGCTCTGCCGAAGCTGGTCATGTGTGGCCCGAATCTGAGCCTGACTGGCTCGAATCTCGTCCTGGTTAGCCCGGATCTCGTCCTGGCTAGATCTAATCTCGTCGAAGTAGGTACCATGCTGCTCCTGCGTCACACGCATATCCTGGAACTGCTGGTAGAACGTGGGCCAGTCCTCATGCTGATGAAATGCATGGTGCTGCGGCGAGTGTGGTGGTGTCGGTGGCTGGTGCTGCTGCTGCGGACCCTGCTCTCCCATCTCAACATCCTCATCTTCCTCCTCATCTGGAGGCAACGGGTCCCATACCTCGTTATTCAATCCCCTCAACCTATCTCCCCTATCAAGCTCAACAATCACCCCCATGAACTTCAGCGACCTGATATCGACATGAACCCCCTCAGTAATCAAAGTGAGACCCTGAAGAACCTCCTCAGTCATATAGCCTTCGTTGTAGGCTATTTCAGTCACGTACTGACCGCCATGAATCTCACTATTCGGGGTTCGCCCTGAGCTCTTGACAAAATACTCAGCCATTCGTGCACCCAGGTTGATTGGTGCTTTGTCAACCAACGCATATAAAAAGATCAAGTCAGGTGTGGGACAGTTACCGAGACTGTCCATGCGACCGCATATCGAATGGCTGAATACATGGTGCATCACTCGCACCAGAGGGTCTCGGAGTCGCGAGGCCTTTGACATCCTCGGGTTGTAGGGCTCCCCAATAGCGTTTTCTGCCCAGAATGCATCCCGCGCTGCATCAGAAGGGAAGGTGAACTGTTCAGTGAAGACATTTTCATCATCCATGTCGTCCCGAGTATAAATCCCTAGCCTCCTTCCCAAACGACCAACCGACCAACTATGCCATTGCCCTCATAACCTGAAATTCACACGATGCTTGTAGCGAAATTTAGGTCTTCTATAAGCAGCCGACTTTTCATAGGAATACGATGCAAAGAACTCTATAGTCAGCTCCTGGTAAACGGGTCGGTTGCAAGCGACTAGATTAGCAAGCGGGCGACTCATCATGTCGTCCAATCTCTCATACTGATTGAGTTCCCGTATGACTTCCCAATCTAACCATCGTGGGACTCCGAACTGTCCCCGCCTTTCCCACAAGGCGTCGCGCTTCGGAATGCAAAGAGCCTCTTTCTCAATGTCGGGGTCAAACTGAAGGAAAAGGGTGATCCATCTGTAATGGGGAACATTGTTGGAAAGACAGAAACAGGAGAGATATGAATTGAAAACAGCCGAGCAGCAAATTATGAAGAAACTGTCAAACTGATCTGGGCATATGGCACGGTCGTGCGACCAGATGCACGGTCGTGCGTCTCCGACGACGAGTACCAAATGCCCAAATATGCCGGAACTGCACGGCGTGCGACCAACGGCACCACCGTGCAACACCGAGCAAACAGCAGATATCGTGAACAAGCCGGAATGGCACGACCGTTCCATCTAAGGAACGTCCGTGCGACACCGTGTCTGCAGAATTCGACCCCTGTACTTAGAACAACCTGATTTTTGCAAAATTTCAACAAGTACTGGGCCAACAGGGGTCTGAAAGTCAACCGGGTGTTCACGATACTTCGATTCAACAAGGGTTAGGGTTTCAATTTGTTTATGAAGAGAACCCTAATAAATCTCTTGAAGAATCGGAGGAAATCTAACCTAGAAAGCAAGAAAACAAGAAATCTACAACTAGGAACGTACCGTGCGAAGAAGGGTGTGAGATCGTGCGAAAAACCGTGCGAAAATGATGAAGAATCGCTCTGGAACGGCCTGCAGCGACTAGGGTTTCGCGAGTTATGAATGGGGGCTGCAAATGAGGGTATTTATAGTGCCAAATGACAAAAATGCCCTCAGTCTGACGCACGGTCGTTCTCCGTGTGGCACGGTCGTGCGTCACCGACATCGCTCAAACCCTGATAACTTTGCTCGGAAACGCAAAGTCCGTACCGGCCCTCGGAAACGCACGGTCGTGCGACCCGAGGAACGGTCGTGCATCAGGTGCAGATCAGAAATATCTGCAGAAGCTATTTCCAGCAACTGTTTCGGCCGTTTTTCGCCGTTTTTTCGACACACCAACTGTTCTAACAATATTGCAATACAGAACCTTCGCTCGGCACGTATGGAAACTAAACAAACTAACGGAAACTACCTAACTAACCTAAATTACGCTAAAACTACAAAAATACAAAAAAGGACTATTTTACCCTTATAACGCCAAAGACGCTCCTGCTACATTTTTTTCGGCGAGTCAGTAGCGTAGACTCATGCTAAATTTTTGTCGACGAGTCGATAGCAAGACTCAAAGCTAAAACTAGAAAAACTACTAAAAAGACTAAACTACCCCTAAAGCGCAAAATACGCTCTTGCTACATTTTTGATCCGCGAGTCAGTAGCGTAGACTCTCTCCTCCCCACACTTATGATGTGTGCGGGGTTTGAGTTCAATCACCTCCACCGCCGACTCTATCGGCCCGGCAACGTACAACTTCAACCGGTGACCATTTACCTTAAATGTAACGCCATCCGCGTTCTCTACTGCAACAGTACCATACGGAAATACTTCCTTAACCGTGTATGGTCCTGTCCAGCGTGAATGAAGCTTCCCAGGAAATAAGTGCAGCCTTGAATTGTACAGAAGAACAAGATCACCCGCTTGGAATTCTTTATGGTCCTTCAAGCGTTTGTCGTGAAGTTTCTTCGTGCGCTCTTTGTAGAGTACGGAGCTTTCATAGGCTTGGTGCCGCAATTCTTCCAGTTCATGAATTTGGAGAAACCGGGCTTCACATCCGGTTTTAAGGTTCAAATTCGCGGTTTTCAATGCCCACATAGCCTTGTGCTCCAACTCCACCGGTAAATGGCATGCCTTTCCGTATACCAACCTAAAGGGGGTGGTCCCTATAGGGGTCTTATAAGTTGTACGGAATGCCCACAATGCATCCTCGAGTTTGTCCGACCATTCCTTGCGGTTCGCTCCAACAGACCGCTCAAGGATGCGCTTAAGCCCACGGTTCGTGACCTCCACCTGCCCGCTCGTCTGCGGATGATAGGGCGTGGACAAACGGTGATACACACCGTATCGGGACAAAGCCTTTTCAAGCTGTGTATTACAAAAAGGAGTCCCTCGGTCACTAATGAGCGCTTTCGGAGCACCAAATCGGGTGAACAAACTCTTAAGAAACCTCACAACTACTCTGGCGTCGTTAGTGGGTAAGGCTTGCGCCTCCGCCCACTTTGATACATAGTCAACAGCCACGAGTATGTACTTGTTTCCACGTGAGGGGGGGAATGGTCCCATGAAGTCTATCCCCCAAACATCAAAGACTTCACAAACTTGTATCCAGTTCTGGGGCATTTCGTCGCGTGCCGATATGTTCGTCGCCCTCTGACAAGCATCACACGCTTTCACCCAACTCTGCGCGTCACGAAAAATGGTCGGCCAGTAAAACCCGGAATCCAACACCTTCTTCGCGGTGAAGTTGGCTCCGTGGTGGCCTCCGGTAGGTCCCTCATGACACTGGCGCAGAATATCGGTCGCCTCAGCCCCTGATACACATCTCCTGATCACCTGATCAGCACCCACCTTGAACAAGAAAGGGTCGTCCCATATGTAGTGCTTGAGATCTGAAAAGAATTTCCTCTTTTGCTGGTGAGTCAATCCTTTAATCAAAATCCCGCAAGCAAGATAGTTCGCAAAGTCGGCGAACCATGGCGACTCATCGCATATCTCGACAACCATCAAAGACTCGTGTGGGAAGTTGTCATTGATTGAATCCCAACGCGAATCCTCGATGTCTCCATGCTCTAACCGAGATAGATGGTCGGCCGCTACATTCAAAGCACCCTTTTTATCTTGTATTTCAATATCAAACTCTTGCAGCAACAGGATCCATCTGATTAGACGCGGTTTAGCGTCCTGTTTGCTGAAGAGGTATCTAATGGCTGCGTGATCAGTGTATACAACGGTTTTCGAAAGCACTAAATACGATCTAAATTTATCAAATGCGAAAACGACCGCCAAGAGCTCTTTTTCAGTCGTGGTGTAATGCTCCTGAGCGTCGTGAAGAGTTTTGCTCGCATAATAGATCGGATGGAAGTGCTTTTCCTTTTTTTGACCCAGAACGGCCCCTATAGCGTAATCACTCGCGTCACACATGATTTTAAATGGCAGACTCCAGTCCGGTGCAACTAAAATAGGGGCCTCAATCAACTTTTGCTTGAGAAGGTAAAAAACCCTCAAGCAATCATCTCCAAACACGAACGGAGCATCTTTCTCCAACAAACGGGTCATGGGTCTGGCGATTTTTGAAAAATCTTTGATGAATCGCCGATAGAACCCGGCATGACCGAGAAAGCTCCATATAGCTCGAACAGAGGTGGGGGGCGGAAGTCGTGAAATAACGTCGACTTTAGCTGGATCGACTTCCATGCCCGCGTGAGAAATTTTGTGTCCCAAAACTATGCCCTCCTTCACCATGAAGTGGCATTTCTCCCAGTTCAGGACCAGATTAGTCTCCTCACACCTCTTCAACATTCTTTTCAAATTTTCCAGACATTGATCAAAGGAATCCCCAAATACCGAAAAATCGTCCATGAACACCTCCATGGAATCCTCAATCATGTCGTGGTAAATGGCGACCATACATCGCTGGAAAGTGGCCGGCGCATTACACAACCCAAACGGCATACGCCGGTAGGCGAATGTACCGAAGGGACAGGTAAATGTGGTCTTCTCCTGGTCCTCAGGAGCGATAGGAATTTGAAAATAACCAGAGAACCCATCCAGAAAACAATAATATAACTTCCCTGACAGACGCTCCAACATTTGATCAATGAATGGAAGCGGGAAGTGGTCCTTGCGGGTGGCGTCGTTGAGTTTGCGATAATCAATGC
The DNA here is from genome assembly GCA_030545235.1 of Helianthus tuberosus. Lineage (NCBI taxonomy): Eukaryota > Viridiplantae > Streptophyta > Magnoliopsida > Asterales > Asteraceae > Helianthus > Helianthus tuberosus. The sequence goes on from CM060448.1 coordinate 105,068,086, forward strand.
AAACCCGCCATCCAGTGACCGTCCTGGTTGGAATGAGCTCATTCCTATCGTTTGTGACCACAGTCATGCCCCCTTTTTGGGCACTACCTGCACAGGACTGACCCAAACAGAGTCGGAAATGGGATAGATCATACCAGCATCTAACAACTTAATCACTTCCTTTTTAACGACCTCTTGCATGTTCGGGTTCAGCCGCCTCTGGTGCTGCGCACACGGCTTGAACTGATCCTCCATTAGAATTTTATGTGTACAGAAGGAGGGATTTATACCTTTTATGTCCATGATTTTCTAGGCGATTGCTTTCTTATGAAGTTTCAACACATTAAGCAGTCTGCTCTTCTCTTCTCCCGCCAATCCAGATGAAATAATGACAGGCAAATGACGCTCCTCATCCAGAAACGCGTACTCCAGGTGCGGTGGGAGCTCTTTAAGCTCCAAGGTAGGAGGATCTTCCACTGAAGGCTTCGACTTCACTTCACTTTCGCGATCAATTTCTGTGAAACGATCCAGACTCTGGGGACCATCATCACCAATCTGATAGACTGGCTGCTCTAAATCGTGGCCCTCCTGCGTAATGCCATCTAGGTCCCCACACAACAGATGTGTGTCCGAATCTATCTCCTCGATCGTACCCTGGAAATGCGTGCTCACATAAGTGTCGACGATGTCGACATAATAGAGCGCGTCGTCTTGACTCTGAGGATGCTGCATAGAACGTTTAATGTCAAACGTCACATGCTCATCGTTAACTCAGAGTGTAATTTGGCCCGCCGCCACGTCCAGAATTGTCCGGGCGGTATTCAGAAATGGGCGTCCGAGTATCAGAGGCATTCTCGAGTCCTCATCCATGTCCAGGATAACAAAATCCACGGGAAATACAAACTTGTCAATCTTAACAAGCATATTCTCTACAAACCCGCGTGGATACTTGACAGAACGATCCGCAAGTCGAATACTCATCCTCGTAGGTGACGGCTCACCTAGATCCAACTTTGTAAAAACCTTATAGGGCATAAGGTTTATACTCGCTCCTAGATCTGCTAACGCATGACTGACGGACATATTGCCAATGAGGCAAGGAAGCGTGAAACTGCCTGGATCTCCCATTTTTGTAGGCAGGCGATTCTGGAGAATAGCTGAGCAGCTTTCATTCATAACCACACAAGACATGTCCTCGAGTTTTTGTTTGTTTGAGAGGATGTCTTTCAGAAACTTTGCATACTTTGGCATCTGTACCAAAGCTTCAACAAACGGTATGTTTATATGCAATTGCTTAAACATTTCGAGAAACTTACCGTGTTGTTCATCATTCTTCTGCTTCTTCAACCTTCCTGGATAAGGCACTGGAGGCGTGTAACCTGTGACCGGCTCCTGGACTTGTGCTGTACTTGCTGGGCGTAGCCTGGCTTGCACCTCGTCCGGTGTGTCAGTCGGGACCGCTTCAGTGATCGGCGGTGAGTCCGATATGACGGGTCCGGTAGGTTTTCCACTCTTGGTTATCACAGCATTCACATCCCTATGTCCACCCGGGTTAGGTTCGGTATTACCCGGAAGACCACCCTGGGGTCTCTTTGACATCATCTGTGCCAGCTGACCAACCTGATTCTCTATGTTCTGAATCGAGGCCTTATGACTCCTCATTTCTCCCTCATGAGAGAGAAAACGATCCTCGCTCTGCTGGTAGCGTTTTTCAGCTAACTGATTCGCGATCGAGGAGCTAGTAAGAAGCTGGGCCATCATATCCTCCAGCTTAGAACTAGACTGAGGGGCCTGCTGCTGGGAACCACTCCCAGTGCCCTGATTTTGATAAGAATATGGACGCTGCTGGTAGGATTGGTTGTACTGCTGGAACTGCTGACCCTGACCTTGACCCTGTTGCGCTGGAGCGCGCGGAGTGAATCCCAAAGGATTTTGATTGCCTGCATTTGCTCGCCACCCAAAATTTGGGTGATTTCTCCAACCGGGATTATAGGTGTTACTGTAAGGGTTGTTCTGCGGCCTAACCTGATTACTCACGAAATCTACCTCTTCCTGGCCCTCGTATACGACTCCCTGAAAACATGCCCCAGGCTCGTGTGACACTCCACACTGGTCACAACCCGAGCCCGTATGCGCAATCATCTGGGACCTGTCGAATCTCGATGCGAGAGCCGAGATTTGTGCAGTAATGGCCGTATAGTTGTCTACAGCATGGACTCCTGCGCGAGATGAAGATGATGATGCCCGGCCTCTGTCTCCCTCACGACGCGAGCTGGATTTTAATGCGGCTTTCTCTATAATATCATACGCTTCATTAGGCGTCTTAGTTCCTAGATCGCCGCCCGCGTTCACATCTAATCGCTCCTGTGTGTTGTAACTGAGCCCCTGATAGAACGTCAAAACCAGCTGTCTCTTGGAGTAGCCGTGATGTGGCACATCGATCAACAAATCCTTGAATCTCTCCCAAGCTGCATGCAACGACTCACCCTCGTCCTGGTGAAAAGACACAATTCGGTTCCGTAGCTTGTTCGTTTTCTCAGGTGGGAAATATTTCTGCATAAACTGCTCCGCCAACTGATTCCAGGTCCTGATGGACCCGGCTGGAAGCGACATAAGCCAAGCTCTGGCTTTGTCACGTAACGAAAACGGAAACAACCTCAACCGAATTGCATCCTCCGAAACACCTGTAATCTTAAACGTAGAACAAACATGGAGAAAAGCAGCAATATGCCTCCCGGGATCCTCGTGCTCGCGTCCGTCAAACTGTACTGAATTTTGTACCATATTTATAATACTAGATCTAATTTCAAAAGTAGGTACATCAATAGTAGGTTGAAGGATACTAGGTTCCAGGCCTGTTCTTCCAGGCTGATTCGTCTCATTCAACGGTCGCTCATCGTCTGCCATGATTACGTTCTCCGCTGCCCCTGAGCCCTCGGCTTCAGTGGTTACCTCCTGCTCCTGCTCACCCCTGGCGAGCAGTAGCCCAACCGCACGCGATTTCTCACGAAGACGTCTCCTTAGATCACGTTCGGGCTCGTCTGACGGTTCAACAACTTCTGGAGCGGGGGTCGAGAACATTAACCTGCAAAAGAAAATTTGACACGGTGAATATTTTATTAATAAAATAATGTTGTTTTTTTTCAGCTGAATAGAAGCAGAATATTATTAAAAATGGGCTGAAAATTTTATAAAAATTCGAAAATAGGCCCGGAATTTTATAAAAATCAACACAATAAAAATAATCGAATCAGCTAAAGTAAAAATGGATACCCGAAGCCGAAAAATCAAAGAATAAATAAATAAATAAATAAATAAATAAATCCGGATCGAATAAATAAATGGAACAGAAAATTTACAAGTGTACCAAAAATGACTTGGAAAACAAATAAATGAAAATAAAAACAAGAAATATTAACAAATAAATAAACAAATAAATAATCAAGAAATTATACACAAATATTAACAAGTATATACGCCGATAACATAATGACTCGGGTCGTTCCTAAAACTCGCCATTTCCCCGGCAACGGCGCCAAAAACTTGACGTGTGCGTATATATACATAATTTTGCAATGAAATTACACACGAATCGGTTTTAAATTTATAAAAGTGATTATTACTTTAACATCAAAACACACACGAAAGAGGCAAGTGTACCCCGTCATATATGTAGTAAAGTATCGGTAAGAACCAAGTATCGATCCAAGGAAATGGGCAGAGAAATAATACTTGACCTTTGTCACTAAACTACCGGTAAAAACATAAGTTTTGTGATTTTTAATAAACTAAAGTAAGCATAAACTAATACATATAAAAACATAGTAGATAATAGATAAATAGCCTTGCTTAATACACAACCAAAGCATGTCAACTAAGTCCGTTTTGGCACTAGAAGCATTTGGTCAATTTTCCATTTTAAGACAATTAGTATCCCTTTCGGGAATCCTAACATGACAATCATTCGGAAAGCTAAAACGATAAACACACTTTAACCACCTAAAATTGTTCTTTAACGTGCAATTGATAAATGTCTATGAAAATCTCTTAAAAATAAGCTAGTCATCCGTTAGGAGTTTTCTAACCGCACTTAATCAAGGAAAGAGACACCGATAAACACAATGCAACCACCGAGACAAGCATAAACTAGATTAAATCACAACCGAGTTCATTTTACAAATCTTGCACAAAAATTCACTAAGATAGCAATTTTGGCCTAAACTACTAACTAAGCTAACAAATCATGGCAAGAATTTATAACGACACCATCTAACCCGTTAAGGCCCTTACGTGACGGCAAGCTCTCTTGATTAACAATAATTACATTTTATTAAATCACTAACCATTTCTAGTATCATGATGCATACATTTAAACCAAGTTAAACTAGTTAACCAAATTCAAAGTTTACTAATACAAGATTAATTAAGCTTCATTTTTCAACTATCTTAACTAACCAAGCATCAATCATCCAACATAATTACTTATAATCAAGAATTCAATATCAATAACAAGGTTGCAAACTAATCATCAAAGATTAACATAGAAAATACTTCGTCGTTTTGTCCGGAAAGTCCTCGTTTTTGCTATCATCTTGTCTGATATGCTGTTTTAGGCCTGTAAACAAAAGTGTAGATATTTAAGTATCCGAATGACGGTTTTACGGCCAAAAACGCATAAAATAGGGGTAAAACGGGGGACTAAAATATGTGTAAATTAACGAATATCAGGAAGTTCACAATGTTTATCTATGCTACTATTATATCAAACATGTATACTCGCCAATACATTTTGTTTTGACATTATTTTAACGTATGTTGCAGGTTGAACGCATGTTATCTCGAATCAAGATTAGGAAGTCTAGAAACTCACATAAAATCTAGGTTGTCGGATTTGTGTTGTTTGAGAGACATGAAATCTGTATGACTTTTGTGAAGTATTTGTTTATTAGTATGGGATAATGAACGTATTAAATATTGTCACTAAATAGTTGTTATGGAATCTCTTGAGCAATCTGATTCGCCTAGTACCGTGCCCCGATGATTCCGCCATCGGTTGGGGTGTTACAGATTGGTATCAGAGCCATAACTACAGGGAATTAGGTCAAGTCGTCTTAAACAGGCCTAGTCTATAGTCTAAGTACCAAACATGCCCCCTCGTATGAACCCACTTATGGTGGCTTCGTATGAACCTACGTGCTATGTGTTTTACATTGTGCGAACCCACCTAGTGTGGCTTCGTACGAACCCACTTGTCGTATCCTTATTCGAATCTACAATCTCCACCTTCGTACGAACCCACGTACTATAGCTTCGTACGAAGGGAGCCTTCCTTAAGGCTGAAAACTTACTTTTGCCTTTCCTAAGGCTAAGACAACGCACACGTTTGACGATACTCGCATAACACAACCGAGCGATTGTGTCGAGATTAGGTGTGAAAACCAAGAACTCTCGATAAGATCACTCACGCAGCCCATTATTCTTAGCACGAGAACCTTTCGTTGAGTTAGGAGTGATATCCACATCTCAACGAAAATCTCCATTTTTAATCTAGTGGAACTCCCGAATCTATTCGGTGAGCACAACCACAGCTAGGAGCGAAGTTGTTAAGTTAGGGGTGAAACCCGCATCTTAATAACCCGTTCCACTCCCTAAAAATAGTTTTCAAAAAGCTCTCACCAAAGTCTCGCTGTATCAACGACTCGAGCTGCGTAGTAACTAGAAGGACGAATGTCGTAGCCGCATCCCGGTGAGAGCATGGTCTATTAGACCAAAGCGTGTGCTCGAACTTTTTGAGAATAATTTAACCACTTTGGGTAGTCGATGTCTAAAACCCAGGACGCTCTATCTATTTTCTAGCCAGCAATCGCTGATTTTACGCGTCATTGAATTTATTACGTTTATATGCTTTCGATTGAAAATTTTACGCTTTATCGATTTCTTGATTTACCGATTTTCACTTCCCCGCTTTACGAATGCACAATTCGCATAGCCATTGCAATCTAAAACAAGAGGCGAAATGTCCGCAACAAAACTAAACCGTAACAACTCTCCCTCTTAAACGCGTCCTCGCACTATCTATACAAGTATATAAGCATATATGTATGTAGTATAATGATTGCACATGCTTATGTGAATACGTGAGAACCTAGGAACTTTGTGTCTCCTATGTGGCTCCTATGTGAATACGTATTACTATATCAACTGCAACAAGTTTTAACGCACTCAATCACATCGCAATCTCAAAAATCATTATGATTGAATCTCACCCCAAATCTCTCTTTGGCCAAATGTCGTCAAACGCTTCCAACTCGCGACGCCTAGCCCGAAGAAACGCCGATAAGAGGATCGCCTCACTCGTGGCCAAGGAAATGACCAAGGTTATTCCTCAAATCGTCTCGCAGATTCAATCCCTCAACGATTCTCAGACATCGGAAGACTCCAAGACTAACACGCCGAAGTCTACTTTCTCCTACAAGCAGTTCAAAGCCTGTGACCCGATTGTCTTCACAGGTGAAGGAGGTGTATCTCAGCTGCTTCAGTGGTTTAATGCCATCGAGGTTACCCTTCGTCAGAGTGGGTGCCCCGAGCATTTTCACACTACGTGCGCTACAGGAGTATTTCAATAAAGAGCCATCGACTGGTGGACAGCCGAGCGTATCAAACATGGGAACGATGTAGCCTACGCTCTCTCCTGGGATGAGCTGAAAGAGCTCATGAAGGAAGAGTACTGCCCCCCCCCCCACGAAGTCCAGAAGCTAGAAAACGAGTTTTGAGAAATCAAGCAAGTTGAAGGTGACAACGCCGGCCTCACAGCAAGGTTCAAACAGCTTAGCATTATTTGCCCAAGCCAAGTCGACACTCCCGAAAAGGCCATCAAGAAGTACATCTGTGCTTTGCCTGAGTCTGTGGACGATTTTTTCAAAGCTGCAAAACCTGCTACCATCGAAGAAACCTATATCTTAGCCGTAGATATCAATGACAAGTGAGTCTTGGCTGGATTCTTCTCGAAGGATGCCACCAAGAAGGCTGACCAAGCTACCTCCGAATCATCCGATGACGGCACACCGTCGCAAGACACCAACAAACCCAGCCGCAAGCGAAAGATATCGAGCCTGAACTACTCAGCAACAGCGCCACCTAAACCCGAACCCTTTCAAGCAGTCCCACTTCTCCCGAAGCGTGCCTACACTGGAACTCTCCCCCTTTGTTACAAGTGTACTTATCACCACCAGTCAGGAGCTAACTGTCGCTATTGCACAAATTGCAACTGTTTTGGTCACTTCACCCATCACTGCCGCACAGGGCCACGACTTCAAGGCACGCTAACACTTCCCGCATCGCCAACGCAGCCCGCATCCCCAGCAGCCGTCGCACCAGAAGCAACAACGACCGCAACACAAGCAGCAGAAGCTCCCATAGCAACCGCAGCCCCGCAAGAGTCTTGAACATCAACACCAACCAGGTGCAGAACGACGCTGTCGATGGTACGATTCTCTATGAAATTCTTATATGTTATTCTTGTTCTATTACTCGATGTCGCCACAATATGCGACGTTGACTCCCCCCCCCTCTCTCTCTCTCTTTCTCCCTCGTCCTCACACTTAGTCTAAGATCACTCACAGATTATATTACTAGCACTATATAGCATATCATCATATAATGTGTTTTACCCCGACTATGCGTCCTTAGAATAAGTTACGATAAACGTGCAAGGATCAAACTAATCACGGGTGCACACGGGATTATTTTGGTAAGTGCACGGAGGTCGTAGTAAGTTCCAATGATGCCAGAACGTTAAAAGCATGGTTAAGCATGGTGGATACGCCGCTGGTACTTCCTATATATAAGCGTCTTAACCACGTCGACAAAGTGTGACATCTATTTACGGGACGGAAGTGGTGTGGTCGAAGCGTGGTGGATACGCCGCTGGTACATCCTATATATAAGTGCTTTGCCATGCTAACAAATTTCCATGAAGAAAATGCCATGCGGAGTTGAATGTTATTAGACCTTTTATACTACTGAGACTATTTTCAACACGCTAAAATCCTTCGCAGGGCGTAACATGTCATCGCATCTCAAACGCGACAATGCTAGACTTTTCGTAAGTCTACACGAACGCAATCGCACCTTCGCTGATATCTATCTCGCTTCGCTACCACTACCCCTCTCAACGCTTCAACACTTTAACGCTTATCGCACCTATTAATCTCGCCGCTTCGATACTCTCATCGCTTTCGACGCTTATCGCGCATCGCGCATCGCTTATCACGTACCGCTTACCACCTATCGCGTATCGCTTATCGCGTTCCGCTTACCGCTTATCGTGCATCGCTTATCGCGTACCGCTTATCGCACTCAACACTCACGCTACTCCGGTACTTTCAATCATTGAACCATTCGCGCACACCCTTAATGCTAACTGAATTTGCAAACAACTTCACCGCTCAGTTTACTCAATCTCCCTCTCGAACTTGGTCCAACCACTTATCGCTTGGACCGAGGATACTAAAACCTATCCGTACCATGTCAACACACATGACATTGCTCCACGGGACATAGGCGATATGGCTCAAACATGGTGGATACTGATGTGCGTTAGGTGTGATAGGTTTTTAATGTATATTTTAAGCCCTTTTACACTTTTTAGTCAAGTTTTAAATTTATAAAACACGATATTTACTAACACTAAATACACATATAGGCAAGTGCACCCATCGTGAGCGTAGTATAGTGTTGGTAAGATACCGAGGTCGTCCAAGGACACAAGAGCTTTTAGTACCGGTTTATCCTCAACATCTAATCAAATCAAAAATTAGAAAAAGGTTTTTAAACAAGAAAAATAAAACTAACTAAAATGCTGAAAAATAAAATAAAATAAAAACAGATAGACAAGATGAATCACTTGGATCCGACTCGTGTGTAGTGTAACCTTTGATTATTTCCGCACTTTTGCATTTTTAAGAGATTATCTTAGTTATTGTAGTAGGCCCCTCTTTTAAAGGTGATGTTACCCTCAACCCAGTAGTTTGAGTCAGCAAGGATACAATTCTAAAGGGTCGGATTATTAAAAGATAATTAATTAAGTTATTAATGCATAATGTGGTAGGCCACTCTTTTGAAGGTGACGTTACCCTCGGCTAAGTAGTCTGAGTCAGCAGGGATACAGTCCTAAGTAGCCGGGTTAAAGTTTTAATAGTAGCTTACATATGAGGGGATCAAAGAGTTTGGACCCCCGCCATCCAATACCGGTGGGTATTGAAGGAGGTCCTACTAAATTTGACCCAGGTCCTTGCAGGATCTATACACTGAACAAGGCAAGACTCTTACCAAACCGTTCCCTTAACCCTCGACCAGGTAGCCAACATACCTCCATATAGACCGTGGAGATATGAATGGTGAAAATCTTTTATTTTATATAGACAGTGAAATAATGCCAAGACACCACGGACAAACGATAAGGAAGAATCACCTTCAACATAAGAAACTAGTTATTAAAGTCATTAATACATAACCAAATAAAAAGTGCGAAAAGGTTAAAAATAAAAAGTATTACACTAGACACTTGTCTTCACCAAATGATGTAAGAGACTTAGGCAAACATGGCCTTTGATTGTCAAGAACTTTTACGATCAATCTTGGATCCAGAGACGACTCACACACTCTATGATGGATGATGGATGATGGTGGTGGATGATGGTGTTGTGATGGTGGTGGAGGGTGGGTGAAGCGTGAGAGAGGTGGTGTGCTAAGGGATGGTTTGCAAATGAGCCAAGCACCCCTATTTATAGCCTGAACAGCAGCTTGGGCACGGCCCCGTGTCCACCCTTCTTCTCTTTCTTCATTAACTGCAGTTTGTCTGCATTAGTTGACAACGCCCCCGTGTCCGCTGGGCACGACCCCGTGTGCAGAAGCGTATCTGTACTATCAAGATTTCCCCAGATTCTGCGAATCTTAGAGTTGACCACGGCCCCGTGTCCGCTAGGCACGCCCCGTGGTGGGTGATAGAAGCTTCTACAACTTTGTCTTTTCTGCAGACACTTGGGCACGCCCCCTCTTGTTTTTGCTTGGGAAGATGCTGTCGGGGGGTTGGGCATGCCACGTTTATTCCTTTTCTTGTATTTATGTTAGATTTAGCTGCCTTTTTGATTCTTTTGTTCATTTGAGCTCATTTAATCCTGAAAATACAAAAGGAAGACAAAAACATACTTTTTCCAACATTAGTACTAAAAAGGGTTAGTTTTATGCCATATTTGTTGTAATTTATATGTTGCATTTTGCACACATCAAATACCCCCACACTTGAATATTTGCTTGTCCTCAAGCAAAACTCTTTATAATGTGGCTTTACACTCCAAAATGGAATGGGTAGAAGAGAAGGTTTTTGGGCTTGTCATAGAGTGTCGGGATTTCCAAGATTCTTTATGAAGTTTTATTTTTATTTATTTACAATCCTATTCGTCATGATTTATTTAAAACATTACATAAGATAAATTACTTATTAGGGCATAACATGCCTTTTTAAAATTTCATTTATATACAAGTTCACATACCTCACGGGGATCACTCAACACTCGGCCGAAAATGTTTTTTTAGTGAATCACTCGAGAGCGGCATGGAACTTACTCCTACCATAAGATTGCCAAGCAATCAATCCTTTTTAACTATACACCTTTGTAAATATCAAGAGGACTTTTTGGGTGAAGGGTTAGGCTTGGGTTAAAGGTAGGTGGTTGGGTTAGTGGTTAGTAGAAAAGGGCGAAAGGCGTAAAAAGCATCGGTTTTCATGAGACTTTTTATTTTTCATAGCTTTTTATTTTGATGAAGCGATTCTTCAAACAAATTTGTTTTTTGATAAACTTGTTTGTTTAATTTTTGGCTTCATCATCATATTTTTTTTAAGGAAGTCATAACAAAAACCGAGCTTGTTACTAAAACAAAGGGTTTAAAATAAAAAAGGTTTTGGTGGGTAAAAGGGTGTTTGTTTTGGGTTAAGAAATGAAAAGGTTTAGGCTCAAAGGGGTTAACTAGGGGGATTTTGGGTAAGTGGTAAGAAAAAAGAAAAATAATGGTGTAGAAATAAAAATGGGTTAGTCCTAATGCCTCCATCATTTACTTACTTGGGTTTAAGTTGGTAAGGACCGGGAATGTATTGTCGTGGCAAGTTCTAGAGTTGTGAGAACCAAGCGGCTATTCACACAAGAAACAAAAAATGAGCAATTAGTTTAAAGATATGTATTTGTATGCTCAATAAAGGCTCAAAACTCACTTTTTGTGGGAATGGGTTTTTATGTGATCAAGTATATATAATCAAATTTTAATTAAACTTGTCATGTCGTTTCATAATTTTCTTATGTTGGTTCTTTTTATCACGACGCTATCGGTTATAAATTTGTAAAAATATAACCTTTTTAGAACTTGAAACTCTCAAATTAAACCTAGACAAGTAAAAAATGAAAAACTTTTGAAAAAAATTTGGGGTGATTAGCGGTTCCAATAGAGTTTTGTGTAAGGTTTGTAATTAGGACTTGCAAGATTCAAGGTTTTAGCATCCCCCCCCCCCCCCACACACACTTAAATTACACATTGTCCTCAATGTGTCCCAAAAATAAGTTTTTAGGTTGATTGAATGTGTAAAAAGGTGTGAAAAAACAAAAAAAATATGTTACTGGGCGTCTGGACACGGCCCCGTGCTCGTTGAGCATGACCCAGTGTTCAGAGTGCCAGTAACCAAGACCTACAGAAGGTGGACACGACCCCGTGTCTGGGTGAAATATGCAGGGATAAACAAACAGCAGGTCTGGGGGTAGTGGGCACGGGGGCGTGTCGGCTGGACACGACCCCGTGTAGACAGTCTGCAAGGGTGAGGTTTCTGGCTTCGGTTTTTCTGTCCCGGCTTTAGTAGCACTAATTTTTAGTACTCTAAGCCTCGTATGTACCTGTTTTATCAATAAACACTACACCAAACCATAACAAGCATCCTAAATTACCACATTTCAAAACATCCACATCACAAAGTTAAAAAGAAAAAAAATGCAGAAAACAAAAAGAGTTAAAGGAAATAAATTGTTCCACACACGGCACGCAGGCCGGAAATTGTTCATAAGAAAAGAGGGTTAACCTGTGGGATCACCAACCAGCTGCTCCTAACTCCGCTCCTCCCGCCTAGTCCATGTCCTCGTCTTCATCATCACCTCCTCCTCCGTGCCCCGCCATGTACTCCCGGATGTTCCCAATGTCATCCTGAATGTCGAAGATGTTTCTCTCAATTGTTCCGACCCGGGTGTACGTGTTGCTTGCCATGTTATAGGTGTTCCTGGTGCACATGAGGTTTTCCTGTAACAAATCATGTAAACTTTGAAAATTAGGAAAACTGCCTCCTTGTGAGGAGGATTGGCCCGGATCACCATGGGGCTGGTACTGGTATTGAGGAGGTTGTTGGAACTGTGGAGTGTGAAGGACGAGTGCCTCTTACGGGTTCAATGCATGCCCTTGGACTCTTTGGAAGCTAACCGTCCCGTCTTCGGCTTCATAAATCAAATTCATGGAGCGGCAGATGTGTATGTCTACTCTTCCCGACCATGGGCTCTTTTGGAAAGATCTGGGCATGTACACAAAATGCTTGAAGAGACTGTATATCCACCTCCTGAAGAAGATAGTGGTTGGTGGAGTAGCAAGCAGGTTCCAATGCATGTTTCAGAGCAGGAGGTATGGAACATCAATGTTTCTGCGGTTGTGAATGCAATGAAGGACCACCAGATCTCTCAACCCTACAACGCCACTGCTATCGTGCCTTTGGCTAAGAGAGTAAGTGAGGACCCTATGGATGTAGCGGTAAAGAGGGTCCCTCAACTTAGTGCTCTTAGTGCTACTTGGGTTGTAGATTCCATCTCCTATTTGAGCCCAAGCGACTTGGCGTTTGTTTTCTGATAGTTCACGTAACCCTCTGGTGTTCTCTTCATTACCCGCATCTTCCTCCGCATACAACCCAACTATCGACCCAAACTGTGCCATCGAGATAGAGTACGTAGTCCCTCCACATCTGAATTCTACCCCATCATTATCAAATGGGTCGGCTCTTGAATTGAACACGAATGTGCAATAGAATTCCAGATTATACTCGTGGACTGAGCGAAGTCGAGTGGTTAGGGCGGCTCTTAGTGGGCTGGTGACTAGGTTGTTAAACCGGTCAAGCTGGTTCACCATTGCTAAAAGATCCATGCACACTTGTCATGGGTATTCCTCCGGTCTGGTTCGAAGCACATCGTATCTTGCTTTAGCATCCAACTCATTTGCATAGCATGAAAAATTGAAATTTTCAGAGAAAACTAAAAACAGTCGGCTGAACACGACCCCGTGTTCAGCGGACACGCCCCATGTTGGTCAGAAAATAGCTGGACACGCCCCCGTGCTCAGTGAGCACGACCCCGTGTCCAGACATCTGTTTCCCAAAAATCACATTTTTCGATCCGGTCCCGAAAACTTGAAATTTTTTGGTTCAGTAGGGGCGGTTTTCCCCGAAAATGAAACCCCAAGTGTCGTTTTTCCCAAAATCGTTTACCCCTTCTATTTTATCTTTTTCTGTTCAAAAACAAGGGTTTGGGGTTTTTGTGAGAAATCGGGCAAATCTATGAACAATACAAGTGTATTTACTTCCTATAACATGAATCTAAACTAATGCTAACAATTTTATGCAAAAATTTGAGGTTCGATTCGGATGAAGTTCAAGAACCCTAGATTTTTCCCCAAATTTTTGATGTTTTAACTACATGCAAATGCTTAATCTAACTACTAATGATGATAGAATCATACCTTGATGTTGTTAGAAGTAGAGGAGACGTCGAAATCTTGCAGAAAAATCGCCTGAACCAGAGAGTTTTTGGGGAAATAGGGCGTGTGGAAATGAAGAAACTGTTTGGAAAAGGGGTTTTATCCCGACAGTTGCGCGGACACGGCCCCGTGCCGGGTGATTTTTTTGAATTTTTTTTAGTGCTTGTGTGAGTGCCCTTGTTTCCCAAAGACTCGGTTAGAAGACTTACCGATTTAGAAGTCAACCCGTTTGTTCGTAACTTACCAGGTATGATGTTGTTGCTTTTATTCTTCGACCGTTTGAAGCGAGATTTCTTCCTCCTCATCCTCAATGAATCCTTGATAGAGCTTCAGCCGTTGGCCATTGACTTTGAATGGAATGCCATTCTGAGATTTAATTTCTACTGCACCGTGTGGGAAAATATGGGTGATGGAAAAAGGTCCTGACCACCTAGACTTTAATTTACCAGGAAACAATCGAAGTCGTGAATTAAACAATAGAACTTGATCTCCTACTCGAAATTCATTTGGTTTTATGTGTTTGCCGTGCAAATTTTTCATTCTTTCCTTATAAATTTCAGAGTTTGAGTATGCATAATTCCTTAATTCGTCTAATTCATTTAATTGACAAAATCGAATTTTACCGGCAAATTCTAAATCAAGGTTTACATTTTTAATTGCCCAGTAGGCCTTGTGAGCTATTTCTACTGGCAAATGACAACTTTTTCCATAGACGAGCTTATATGGGGTTGTACCTATTGTTGTTTTATAAGCAGTTCGAAAAGCCCATAAAGCATCATCTAATTTATCCGCCCATTCCTTTTTATTTAACCCTGCGGTTTTTTCAAGTATTCTTTTTAGACCTCTATTAGTCACTTCGGCTTGTCCGTTTGTTTGAGGGTGATATGCTGTTGAGACCCGGTGATAGACCCCATATCTTGTTAAAAAAAATTCAAGTTGATGATTACAAAAATGGGTACCTCTATCACTTATTAATGCTTTAGGTGTTCCAAAACGAGAGAATAATTTTTTCAGAAATCTTACCACGACTCTTCCATCATTTGTTGGAAGTGCCTCGGCCTCGGCCCATTTAGACAAGTAATCTACTGCCACAAGTATATATTTGTTTCCTTTTGACGGTGGGAAGGGTCCCATAAAGTCGAGTCCCCACACATCAAAGATTTCACAAAGAAGAATGCCATTTTGTGGCATTTCGTTTTTTGGAAGAAATATTACCTATTCTTTGGCAAGCGTCACATGTCTTGACAAGACTTTGGGCGTCTTTGTAAATGGTCGGCCAATAAAATCCTGAATCAAATACCTTTCGTGCGGTACTAGTGGCACCATGATGTCCTCCGTATGGACCTTCATGACAATGGCGGAGAATTCTTCTTGCTTCGCTACCATGTACGCATCGTCGGATGAGTTGGTTGGCACACATTTTGAAAAGATAAGGATCTTCCCAAAAATAATGCTTTGCATTAGCAAAGAATTTCTTTCTTTGATGATGTGGCCAACCTTTTGCGACTATACCGCTAGCTAGGTAGTTAGCATACTCTGTATTCCACCATTTCTAGGGACTCCGTTGGAAATTTTTCGTTGATTTGCTCGTCCCTGGTTGCCTCCAAAGCTGGGTCTTCTAAGCGTGAAAGATGATCCATTGCAGTGTTTTCTGCTCCTCTTTTTTCTTTGATTTCAATATCAAATTCTTGGAGGAGAATCCACCGAATCAAACGTGGTTTAGCATCCTGTTTCTTGAAGAGATATCGAATGGCTGCATGATCTGTATAGACTATTGTTTTAGAAAGGACAAGATAAGAACGAAATTTATCAAAAGCAAATACCACAGCTAGTAATTCTTTTTCAGTTGTGTAATTTTCTTGTGCATCGTTAAGTGTTTTACTAGCATAATAAATTGGGTGAAAATGCTTTTCTTTTCTTTATCCCAAGACAGCTCCAACTGCAAAGTCACTTGCATCACACATGATTTCGAAAGGAAATTTCCAATCAGGTGCTATCATGATAGGTGCATTGACTAGCATTTCCTTTAGGGTTAGGAGTGCTTGATTGCAATCCTTGTCAAAGATGAAAGGGGCATCTTTTTCAAGTAATTTTGTTAGAGGCCTTGAGATTTTAGAAAAGTCTTTGATAAACCACCTATAAAATCCGGCATGCCCTAAGAAACTTCTGATAGCTCTAACGGAGGATGGGGGTGGTAATTGAGAAATAGTGTCTATTTTGGCTCGATCAACCTCCATTCCTTCGCTTGAGATTTTGTGACCGAGTACTATTCACTCCGTTACCATGAAATGGCATTTTTCCCAGTTAAGGGCGAGGTTAGTTTCCTCACATCGGGATAGCATTCGTTCAAGGTTATCGAGGCATTGGTCGTATGAATCCCCAAAGATAGAAAAGTCGTCCATGAAGACTTTCATTGTCTTTTCTATTATGTCATGGAAGATGGCTACCATGTAATGTTGAAAGGTTGCGGGGGCATTGCATAGACCGAATGGCATGCGTCGATAAGCAAAAGTTCCATAAGGACATGTGAAGGTTGTCTTTTCTTGGTCTTCGGGTGCTATCGGGATTTGAAAGTAACCTGAAAAACCATCCAAGAAACAATAAAATTTATGACCGGATAATCTTTCTAACATTTGATCAATGAAGGGCAAAGGAAAGTGATCTTTCCTTGTTGCTTCATTTAATTGTCTATAATCTATACATACTCTCCATCCTGTGACGGTTCTCGTTGGTATTAATTCATTCTTTTCGTTAGTTATTACCGTCATACCTCCTTTCTTTGGAACTACTTGGACGGGACTTACCCATGGACTATCGGAGATAGGATAAATAAGTCCGGCGTCAAGTAGTTTGATGACTTCGTTTTTAACCACTTCTTGTACATTTGGATTTACTCGACGTTGTGGTTGTATTACCGATTTGTAGTCATCGTTCATTAAAATTTTGTGCGTGCACATGGAAGGACTTATTCCTTTAATATCTACAAGCTTCCAAGCGATCGCATTTTTGTGTTTTTTCAAAAGTTTAATTAATTTCTCTTTTTCTAAACTACCTAATTTAGACGAAATAATTACAGGTGATTTACCATCTTTGTCTAGAAAAGCATATTCCAAACCTTTCGGAAGTTCTTTGAGCTCAAGCGGTGGGTCTTTAGGAGACTCCTTATTTGGTTGCTCATTTTGATCAAGAACTTTGAAAGTTTGTTCTATGGCGACCTCTTCTTCAACAAAGTGGTCAATCTTTTCACTTGTATCGGGTGGTTCATCTTCATCTTCAATTAGGGGGCCATTATTGCCGAAAGGATATTTAATTGAACGCTCAATATCGATGCTTCTTTTAAATGCCCCTAATTGAATTGATAGATTGTTGTTCCTCCGGTTTTTCAAAGCTTCGTGGGTTTTTACAAAAGGTCGTCCCAACACTAGAGGAGCGTCATCGAGGATGACAAAGTCGGTTGGGATTACCAATTGATTTGTTTGAACCAAGACATCCTCAACTACACCGATTGATTTTATTACTATCCGATTTGATAGAAAAATGGGTATTTGAAGTGGAGAAAAATCACTAATACTTAATTTTTCGAAAATGTAGTTGGGCATTATGTTAACGCAAAGATCTTTATCAATTGTGACATTACTAATAAATGAATTTTGAAAAAAACATGGAACCGGTGTAATGTTGATTTCAAATGGGTCTTCTTTTATTAGCGAGGTTTGATCATTTGTTAACTTAGTGCTTACTGTTTCGTCAATTTTAGTGTTAGTGTTTAACTCTTTTAAAAACTTAGCATGAGTGGGTACTAAACAATGATTTTCAAAGGAAGGTGACAAGAGATTAA
Organism: Helianthus tuberosus; assembly: GCA_030545235.1. Lineage (NCBI taxonomy): Eukaryota > Viridiplantae > Streptophyta > Magnoliopsida > Asterales > Asteraceae > Helianthus > Helianthus tuberosus. The sequence continues at coordinate 105,085,733 of CM060448.1, forward strand.
TTTCTTCAAAATTAGACTCTTCTTGAATTTTAACGTTGTTAGACTCACCTTTTTCGTTGTTTAACTCATGTGTCGGTTTTTCACTTATTTGTTCTTCCATTTTTATATTTTCAACTATCTATTTTTTATTTAATTCATCTCTTGCGCGGGACTCCTCTTCCCTTGCGTGAGATTCTTTTATGTAACGCTCGATAGTTTTAAGGTGTTCTAATATCCTATCGGTCACGTCGGCGATAGAGTAAGGATCGGGATTTTCAAAGCTTGAATCCGGATGTTCGATCCTTTGTTCGTCATAAGACCCATATGAAGCAGATGGTTCACAACATTGTCCTTCATTGTAACTATATGATGGATAAGGGTCGTAATTTTGTTCTTCATAATACTCATATGAGGTGGGTTGTTCACTCCATGGTTCCTCATAATAAGCATACGAAGGTGGTGGCTCATATCTTGGTTCCTCAAAGTATGAGTATGAAGGCTCGTACCTTGGTTCATCAAAATATGAGTATGAGGGAGAAGGTTCATACCTTTGGTCTTCATAGGATGTGTATGAAGTTGATGGCTCGTACCTGGGCTCCTCATAGTAGGTGTATGAAGTGGATGGTTGAAATAAGTCACAATATTGTACCGAGTGAGTGTTACCGCAATTGGTGCAATAATATTTCCTATAATCATCCTCCTCATAGGTGTAGTTGTAGCCTCCTGAGTATTGATCCATAAGAACCACTAAGCAGACCACAACAGAGTCTGGAGACCAGAAAACAAAAATAAAGACGAAAACAGAGGCTGGACACGGCCCCGTGTTCAGTGGACACGGCCCCGTGTTCAGGATCTGTATCTAGGCGTTTGAATTAAAGTTACTGGTTTCGTTGAGCACGGGGCGTGTTCAGTGAGCACGACCCTGTGTTCAAGCTCTATATCTGGGTGTTTTATGAAAAATATGCAGCACGACCCGTGTTCAACCTACTGTAAATGCAAAACTAAACTAAAATGCAGAAAAATGTGTGCGCGTTTTGAAAAACTGATTAGGCCGTCGATTTTAAGCTTTCTTAAAATTCTTGTGTCCCCGGCAACGGCGCCAAAAACTTGATGTGCGTTAGGTGTGATAGGTTTTTAATGTATATTTTAAGCCCTTTTACACTTTTTAGTCAAGTTTTAAATTTATAAAACACGATATTTACTAACACTAAACACACATATGGGCAAGTGCACCCATCGTGAGCGTAGTATAGTGTTGGTAAGATACCGAGGTCGTCCAAGGACACAAGAGCTTTTAGTACCGGTTTATCCTCAACGTCTAATCAAATAAAAAATTAGAAAAAGGTTTTTAAACAAGAAAAATAAAACTAACTAAAATGCTGAAAAATAAAATAAAAATAAAAACAGATAGACAAGATGAATCACTTGGATCCGACTCTTGTGTAGTGTAACCTTTGATTATTTCCGCACTTTTGCATTTTTTAAGAGATTATCTTAGTTATTGTAGTAGGCCTCTCTTTTGAAGGTGACGTTACCCTCAACCCAGTAGTTTGAGTCAGCAAGGATACAATCCTAAAGGGTCGGATTATTGAAAGATAATTAATTAAGTTATTAATGCATAATGTGGTAGGCCCTTCTTTTGAAGGTGACGTTACCCTCGGTTAAGTAGTCTGAGTCAGCAGGGATACAGTCCTAAGTAGCCGGGTTAAAGTTTTAATAATAGCTTACATATGAGGGGATCAAAGAGTTTGGATCCCCGCCATCCAATACCATTGGGTATTGAAGGAGGTCCTACTAAATTTGACCCAGGTCCTTGCAGGATCTATACACTGAACAAGGCAAGACTCTTACCAAACCGTTCCCTTAACCCCTGACCTGGTAGCCAACATACCTCCATATAGACCGTGGAGATATGAATGGTGAAAATCTTTTATTTTATATAGACAGTAAAATAATGCCAAGACACCACGGACAAACGATAAGGAAGAATCACCTTCAACATAAGAAACTATTTATTAAAGTCATTAATACATAACCAAATAAAAAGTGCGAAAAGATTAAAAATAAAAAGTATTACACTAGACACTTGTCTTCACCAAATGATGTATGAGACTTAGGCAAACATGGCCTTTGATTGTCAAGAACTCTTACGATCAATTTTGGATCCCGAGACGACTCACACACTCTATGATGGATGATGTATGATGGTGGTTGATGATGGTGTTGTGATGGTGGTGGAGGGTGGGTGAAGTATGAGAGAGGTGATGTGCCAAGGGATGGTTTGCAAATGAGCCAAGCACCCCTATTTATAGCCTGAACAGCAGCTCGGGCACGTCCCCGTGTCCATTGGGCACGGCCCCGTGTCCACCCTTCTTCTCTTTCTTCATTAACTACAGTTTGTCTGCATTAGTTGACCACGCCCCCGTGTCCGCTGGGCACGACCCCGTGTGCAGAAGCGTATCTGTACTATCAAGATTTCCCCAGATTCTGCGAATCTTAGAGTTGACCACGGCCCCGTATCCGCTGGGCGCGCCCTCGTGATGGGTGATAGAAGCTTCTACAACTTTGTCTTTTCTGGAGACACTTGGGCACGCCCCCGTGCTCAATGAGCACGGGGCGTGTTCAGTCTTCTGTTCTCTTGTTTTTGCTTGGGAAGATGCTGTCGGGGGGTCGGGCATGCCAGGTTTATTCCTTTTCTTGTATTTATGTTAGATTTAGTTGCCTTTTTGCTTCTTTTGTTCATTTGAGCACATTTAATCCTGAAAATACAAAAGGAAGACAAAAACATACTTTTTCCAACATTAGTACTAAAAAAGGGTTAGTTTAATGCCATATTTGATGTAATTTATATGTTGCATTTTGCATACATCAATACGCTGCTGGTACTTCCTATATATAAGTGTTTTAGCCATATTAACAAACTTTCGTGGATTGGTGTCATGTGGGGCTCGATGCTAATTAAAAAATTTTGTACTGTTAAAACTTATTTGTATAAACAAAATTTTTCTTGCAAACTTTTAGGAATAAATGGAAAATCTTTCTGAAAATTTTTAATCTAAATTAAAAACCTTTTTGGACAAACAAAACTTTCTTACAATGATGGTTTAACAATCAACTCAGTTTAACACCAAGTCATAAGAAAATTTTTCGTAAACCAAGTTTTCCTTAAAATCTTTTAATAACTTAACAAAACTTCTCTTACAACGCTGATGTGAATGTTGACTAAGTTTAACGCCATGCCGTAAGGGAAATTTTCACAAACCAATTTTTCCTTAAAATCTCTTTTCGATAAAACCCTTCGAGAACTTAAAACATTTTTGGGTCGCTAACTCGTGAGTTACCCCATTTTAGTCAAACGAATCATTTCCCTCATCGCTTTCTCCATGCCTCGAGATGCTCTCACTCGTCAAATCCTCGATCGATCACTCGTCCATCCTCCGCGTACCCTAACGCTTTTGTCGCTACTTACTCGTGTTAATTCTCGCAGTCCTCCTTATGAATAAATTTCGGGACGAAATTTCCTAAAGCAGGGAAGACTGTAACAACCTGCACTTTCGCGCTTGTTACTCTCGTTATACTCGTTACGCCAAGCACCAGAGATTCAGATCATAATGTAACTATATCGCTTACCATGCTACTTCGCATATTTTCGCAGTACATCGCTTATTACACACGCTATATCGCACATCACAACGCATACGCTTATAATGCAAACGCTTACACGATGACATCACGTGAGTATCTAAACTATTCGCTCTCGCTCATCACAACGTAAACTCAACGCAAACTCGAAACGCAATTACGTATATATGACTTATACTATACTATTACTTATATATAATAGCTTGTATGTGTAAACACTCACTCTTGCAACTCGGTTTATCGCATCAAACGCAACGCAACGCGATACTTATAACTTGGTAAAATACTTAATGTACTTACACTAACTAACTCCACAAAACGCATCAAACGAGCATCCTATAAACGAAACGGAGAATCCATACTCAAGACTGGCCCATTCGAACGAAGCCAGCAACTAGCTTCGAACTAAGGGAGCCAGCCTCTTCTATAAATAGCAAGCCCCTTCTCCTCTCATTCTAACTTTCTGCTATCCTTACCGAAACGCTGCCGAATTGCTGTCCAAGTGTTTTCAAGTAAGATCTATCATTTTTACATAATCACACAACGTTTTCCACTACGATTTTACACAAGATTCACTTTGATTTTATCAAAACTTCTTCATTACATCAAAACTCTCTGATTTCCTTGCAAACTTCTCTGTTTTCATCAAAACCTTCATCTTTTTCATTAAAATCTTCTTATTTCACCTCTAATCTACACTTAATCGAGTTTATTGGGACTAGCTACGGCTTCCCAAGTTAGAAATCAGTTGATTTCACACTCACCAAGTGTTAGATCTGGATGAAAACTCCTTAAAACCTTTTAAACTTGATTTTTACACTAAAACAGACCTAAAATGACATGTATTTCGTTCACTGAAAACACAGCTATGAATGCCAAGAACAGCCACTTGTGAAAACTGGACTGTTCTGTGCGAAGCCTTGGCTTCGTACGAAGGCGCTGCCTTCGTACGAAGGCACTAGTTTCACACAACACATCCCAAGTTCTCATCTGTGACTTGAACAAAGACCTTTCCGGCCTAAGTTTAATGAGTAGCTTAAGGTTAGAGGGATGAACACTCGATTTCTCGAAGCATGATGCGAAGAACGCTCGATTTTGGACAATGGAAGCAATACACATATGAAGTCATCACCTTCGTACGTAGGCACCCCTTCGTACGAAGCTACTGTGTCCTACTCAACACTCTGATTCGACCGTTTCAGCACTTGGGAGGACTCACGCACTTCTGTTCCCAAACGCAGGCTGATCCGGTGCTCTCTCCACTCCATCCAGACCATGTTTTACTGTTAAGCACGCACTGTGAGTATACTTGACCCCTTTTTACACTTTACAACACACTTTTGGGGTGTAACATATGTTCGTATCTAAAACACACTTATCAAAACGCAGTACACACTCTAAACTATTATCACATACGAATGACTAACGTACATGTTTACACGTGATGCTTGATACATATGTGCTAGGACTCTTACTCGTGACGTTCCACCTTAGCTAGTATAGTACTATAGTTCGACTCACACCCGACGGGGTCTAGTTAAGGATAACACGCCCTGTTGGCTCTCATTCGCAGTCAACTCGGGACTTAGCTGGCAGTATTTGTCTTGTGAGTATATGTGTTGTGTTGTATCATGTTTATGTATGAGGAAGTTCGCAACGTTTATCTATGCTACTATTATATCAAACCTGTATACTCGCCAATACATTTTATATTCACATTATTTTAACTTATGTTGCAAGTTGAACGCAGATTATCTCGAATCAAGATTAGGAATTCTAGAAACTCACATAAAATCTAGGTTGTCGGATTTGTATTGTTTGAGAGACATGAAATCTGCATGACTTTTGTGAAGTATTTATTTATTAGTATGGGATAATGAAAGTATTAAATATTTTCACTAAATAGTTGTTATGGAATCTTTAGAGCAATCTGATTCGCCTAGTGTCGCGCCCCGATGATTCCGCCATCGGTTGGGGTGTGACTGTGACCCTGTTGTTAATGTTTGTGTTGAAGTGGGCTGGGATTACTTGGATATTTGTGTTGAAGGTGGTTTATTATATAAACATTTTGGAGAACCCTTTCTACTCTTACGAAGATCTCGAGAGGTCTGCAAGGTGTGAATGAGGATCTTAAACATTTTGGATTCGATTGGGATTCAGATTGCGGATGGAGAGTTCGATATACAACGAGAAAGAGAAAGTGAAGTTACCGGGTGGGTGTATTCCAACCACTCGAAAGGGGATTTCTTTGAGAAATTCGGCTGGATCTTGATGGTGGCGGGACTATGGAGGTCAATGGTGATGGTGGTGGTGATGATGTCGGTGGTCAACGGTCTTGGTGGGCGGTGATGTAGGTGGTGGTGGCCTGATGATGATGGATGGTTGTAGAAGTGGTATGTAGAGAGAAAGAGAGTACAGGAGAGAGAGAGAGAGAGTGCATGGGAGATGATGATGATGGTTTAAGTATATATTTTTTGAATTTTGACTTTCTTTTTTTGTATTAAATGACTGTTTTGCCCTCACATGGGTTGCACATGACCTCACTTAACTGAAAGTTTTAACCAGGTTATGGTCAAAGGACCTAAGGTGTAACAGGTTTTGCAAATAAAGGACTTTGACTGTAATTATTAAAGTTAAAGTTCATCCATTGCAACCCGCTATAAATATAAAGGACGAAAAATGTAATTTACCCTTATTATTTTAGAGTAAATTGTAGTCATGAGGTTTTTCCTAAATTGCCACTTTAGTACAAATAGTATTTTTCTCCTCTGGGTCCCTGAGTTTTTTTATTTTTGGCCATTTTGGTCCAACCCACTAACTTCGTTAAAAAACACTAATTAATTCACACTTAATAGTTTGGTAGTTGCCATTTTCATCCAAAAACCATTTTTTTTCTTTTATTCAGTTATATATATAATAAACTTTAATTAAAAAAACCCTTAAACTAAAAAAAATACATATTAATATATTAAAAAACCTTTAATTTTTTAAAATATAATATTAATTAATATATTAGAAAAAACCTTTTAATTTTTTAATTTCTCTCTCTCTCCAGGTCCACAACCCCCACCCCATCCGTCACCCATCACCGCCCACCTCCGCCACACACCACCATGGCGGAGGTGGGTGATGGAGGAAGTGGAGGTTGTGGACCTGTGGGGTGAGAGAGAAAGAGAGATGTGGGGGTGGGTGGGTTGGGGATTGGTGGATTTTTATTATATATAAGAATTTTTAAAAAATTTAAAGGGTTTTTTAATATATATTAATTAATATTATGTTTTAAAAAAATAAAGGTTTTTTATATATTAATATGTATTTTTATCTTTTTAGTTTAAGGGTTTTTTAATTATATATATATATAGTCAGGATTTAGGGAAAACGGTGAAAAGTGTGAGAACAGTGAGAACGGTTATGGATCGTTCGATCAAAACAATCTATGGACTAGATTGGCGCGGTGGCGTTTTCGTAAATAACAACAATTTTATTATGTGGACGCGCTTCATTAAGGGTAAAAAGGTCTTTAACTGCTCAAATTCAAAATGCCAACTAAGATGATAACACGCCATTCAAAACAAATAAAACGCCATTAATACAAAACGCCAAAGATTGGTGATAAAACGCGTTGGAGATTACAGGAAGAGGAACCATCACAGTAACTGAAAATTCAATTATTAACATTTATTAGAAGAAATTCCCTCATAAATTACGCTCCAAAAACATTATTATATAAACGACGTTAAACATCGCTTCCATAATCACTTCAATCCATCATTCTAAAAACATCTTTTACCAAAAACGCCAAGTTTAACCAAAACGCCAAAAATGGCAACCATCGTTTCATGGAGATACACTCTGAGAATCAGAAGATTCGTCATACATTTTGACAACAGAAGGAGGGTGTATGTTAGGACAATTAAAGCAATTTTGAAGATGGAAGAAGAGGTACAGAGGGGTATCCTATCGCTTGGCATCGCTCTGGATAACGAATGTCATGAAACACATAAGCTTATGAAAACATTAATAAGGAAATTTGGACCAAGCAAAGCAGATGGAAAAACGGACCCAGTCATAACATCATGACGTTTTGATGAGGAAACATACATGGTGACCGTTGTATGTGACAACGGAGAGCAGGAATACTACCTGCTTGAAAACATCATAAAAAGCAGGGGATTGGGTTCATGGAAGAATTGCACAACGCCACTTGTTTGAACACAGACATGGACTTAAAAATGGCGTTGATGCAGTACATGTTCAAATGGAGGCTTCAGAATCTTCAACAACAAGAAGTCGATGAAAGTGAAAGTGATGACATGGATGAAAGTCTAGATGAAGAGTCCGAGGAAGAAGACGAAGGAAGTGATGGATACTTCTCAGATAAACTACCTTCTGACGAGGAGTTTTAATTTTTTTATTTTTTGGTTTTCTTCTGTGTAATCTTTTTTTAAGATAATAAAATGCTATATTTCTCCATTTAGTTTCAAAACACCAAAAAAATACTACAAAAAAGTTATTGCTTAAAAAACGCCAAAAATAATAAAAAACATTTTTCCTGTTTAATATTTTCTCTGTTATTGTATTTTGTCATCTTGGTCTACATAACGCCATTAAAAAAATGACAAACTTGGAAGATGGGACGTCTATCACCCTAAAACTGATAAAGCTGAACAAAATAGTAAATACACACAGTAACTGAAAAGACGGTTACTTTATTACTATCATTTATTATAATAAAAATCCCGCCTAAACTATGCGCCAAAAACATCCTATAAGAGAGAGGTCTCTACACAATGAATGTCACACCCTGACTTTTGCGGAAGGGTGATTTGGTGTGACTTGCTTAATATCATTGTATTCAACCATAACAAACAACTATATGATAAAACAAGATGTTCGTCCATTGATTGAGTTTCAAAATGTTACAACAACATTGTTTTAAACCCAAAAAACACAGACTTCGTATTCAGAATACATCACCAACAGGTTTTAAGTTCCATAAGGACTTTTCAAAAGACACTAATGAGAACTAGGCTTTGAAATATGTATCCTATCCAGGATAGGATACACATCCCAAACCATTCGACACCGGACGACATCTTTTATTCCAAACAACACTTGAAACCTTCAACGTCCGCCAGATCCATACTTAGTTTCCTGAAATACATGTAGTTTGAAAACATCAACAAAAGTTGAGCGAGTTCATGTGTGTGTTTGTGAATAAACCTTTGAAACATTTGTAAGTATGTTTGTATGTACTTGAAATCCAGTATGAAAGCAACAAGGAAACAGATCAATTAATGTGTAGCTAATACATTAATATTTGTGACATGATGCAGGAAGACTCAAACCTAGCAGACTTTGTCAATAAGACATAGTCACCTCATGGGCCAAACCCCGATCCACATGGGTGTGGGCTCGCTACACCCAAATAGATCTATCACTCATGCCCCTCGGTCCTAACTCGAGGATTAATGGTCTCAGGAGTGCGCCTACCCATTCACATGATCTACTGTACTTTCCAAAGCTAACCATACCAATTGTAATTGTTTGTAATCATTTTGTAACATGTACTTCACCCCTGAAGTTATAAAACAAAACAGTTTAAAGAAAAGGGGGACATGAACTCACTGGTTTGCGTTCTTCGAATCCGCCTGTAACTCAAAGTTTCCTCTGGTGTACACGACTACCTACATGCGTACTACGATCCATTAGACGGGTAGGTCGTGCCTTAACCTTGGTCTTGATTAGTGTCTTGAGTTACGTTAGTTTGTGTCATCAATGTTATTCCAAGTTATATAATTATTTGTTAAAATAATAAATATTTTAACTTAAGTTGTATTTATCAAATTTTGGAATAATTGTTAAAATATTATATTTTAACTTGACACACTTGTGTATTGTATATGTATATCCTTCCCAAGGATGGGTGTATTTGTATTCTTATACTTGTATATTTTTGTCATGCGTTAGGGTCGTATTCCGATGTGTATTTATACGTATGAGAATACGTATTTTTATTGTATTCATTAAGTATTCTTATACTTAATTTCGTATTAATTTCTCTGGAATATTATCCTTAATAAGAGTTCACCATATCCTTAACAAGAGTTCACCAATATATTTCCAAAGTATACATTATAAGAAATATTATTTAAAATTTTCCTTTGGCAAAAATATGTGTATTTTCATATAAGTTCCAAAAATAATATATTTTCAAGTCTAACTTAGAAAATATATATAAACTTAATTTTCTCCAAAAATGATATATTTTATATTTATTTGAGAAAATATATCTTTCACCTTAAAAATATTATATTTCGTGTTTGTGTAAGAAAATATATATTTCTTAAAAATAATATATCCTCTAAAAATTTTAAGAAAAATATATATTCATTCTTGCCAGAAATAATATATTTTTCCTTTGTCAAAATATGATATATTCTTGTAGTAATTGTAAAAATCATATTTTCATTTCCTTGGTGTCCAAAATATTATCTACCAAAATATACTTTGTGAATAAAATTTCGGAATATTTTTGTAAGTCTTATTCCATAGTTCGGTTTTCACCAATATTTTATGTACAACTTGTATATTTATCCTTGGAATTTTCGTAATATTTTGGATTGTAATTCTTGGTATTTTGATGTGTTATATTATTTCATGTCCTAAAATAATATAACTAATACACAAAATATACAAATAATCACACACATGGTGTCTTCTAAATATATATTTCCCAAATACATACTTAGTAACTTTTATTTATAAAAACCAACCTCCAATATTTATATTTTTGTAACCAAAAATTATGGCGAAGTTTTTGTAACAATTTATGGTTTAAAACACACTTGTGTAGAAATATTTTTCTAAATGTTTAAATTTTTAGAAAATTTTGCCATAGTTTCCCCTAAAATGAAGGTTTCCATGCTTTCAAGCATATCATTTTCTTTTGTAAAAATCAACACAATCAATCCACAATCAACAATAAACAACCTTTACTTACCGATTTACCAAAAACATGTAATAATCTACTACTTCATGAACTTGAATATTTGTAAAAAATTGTAGGAACTTACTAGTGTTCTTAGTAAGCCATGTTACCCCTTTAAAGTGTGATTAGTTCTTTAAAAACTTCACTTTTAAAGAATATGGATCTTTACAACTTGTGATCATCATTTCTAAAAAATATTTCTTTATGAATTCTTCTTGTTACACAAGTGTTTATACACTTGTTTAACCACCAAAAATAAGGTTTGTTTATGTAAGAAACAAGATTTAGTAAAACTTATATTTTTAACTTGGTTTCTTTAGAAATCATCCATAAATCTTTAGATCTACAAGCATTACTACTCACTTTAATCATTATTTTTCAAGAAAACATTTTGTTCTTTCAAGTTCATGCTTTATGTGTGGATGATCCATGAATCTCTAACATGTTCATCCTCTCATCTTGCTAGATTATGTTTCTAATCATGATCTAGCAAGATCATATGATGATCTACATCATTTACACAAGTAAACAATGATCAACAAGCAGATCAACACATAAACAACATGATTTCTTTAGGATTTAAGATTATGTTCATGTTTTATTCTTGTGGTTCTTCATGTTCTTCATGATTAACATTATGATTCTTCTTTTAACCACTTAAAATAGGAGTAATATGGGAAGATCAAGGTTCTTTCCACTAGCTCAAGGCTAGGGATGATCAAGAGGAGCAAACAAGTGGATAAAAGCAAACAGTGAAGGTCCTTGAACTTCCGAAAGCTCCAAGCTCCCTTATGTAACCTCTAACACCTTTGAGTATGCTTGGAATGTATGTAAAATGATTGAATGATGGTGGGGTTGTGGTTGTTGGTTGTGGCTGTGAGCAAGACAAGAGGAAGAGAAGGAGTGATGTTGGTGTGTGTAAGAATGAGAAATGAGGTTATGAACATGATGTGCTTACTTATAATCCATTTAGGGGCTTTAACTCATGGTTCTTGTGTCTAATAATAGCCAACACAATCCATTATTTAATCAAAATAAAATCAAGAGTGGGCCCCACACTATGGCCGTGAACTAGGTGGGGGGGGGTAGTAGGCTAGGTCTTAAACATTAGTTAGTTATTTAGGTTGAAATCCAAGTATTGGTTAGGGATTTAGTTACTAAATATTTATATGATGTGTTATGATGTTCGGGGATCCTAACTAGCTTGGTAATGTTAAAACAATGCTTCTAGTGAAAATTTGGTGTTTCGGGTAATGTCCGGTTGTTCGGTTGGTTACCGGTTCGTTAAGGTGCTAAACTATGCAGTTTAGTGTGCTTTATGTACTCTTTTATGACAGTTTTGATTCCCGACACTTAGGAAAGTATTCAGGACCATTTAAGCATATTTCTGCATGATATTATGTTGCTTAATTCTGAATTTTGCTGAATTCTGCAGAATTCTGCAGTTTATGTGAGTTTTAGGCACTTTCCGGTACTTAAACTATCTCTAGGAAGGCAGTTTTGTGATCCTTACTTTCCTACACACTATACTAGCATAATACTTGGTTTCTGGCTCATTCTGTGTCTCAATACAATGTCTGTCTATCTACTGAACTCTGTCAGCATTTTTCGGATTTGTCGGATAACTGTGCTAACTGTATTTCGTGCATCATTTGAGTCAATAAAATTCTCTTGCAATAATGACATGACATTAAGCAATGTATATGGTAATAATAAGAAAGCAGTTCAAGTAATTAATTGAAATGCAGCACAGTCATTAAGCATTAATCATTGTCTAATAATCGTACGGATGCATGCAAATTTGGCAGTTGTCACATTCTCCCCCTGTTAAGAATATTTCGTCCTCGAAATTTAATCTACATTAACTCCTTAGGGTTAACTTATGCGTGTATAGATATGAATAATACCAAAGTGTTTAACCATGAAATTGAATCAAAACTTATTCGAATCAGGTGAATACAAGGACATATTACACAACAAGAACCCAATGGTTACAAGGTATGTGTTCCAGAATTTGATTTCAAATGACACGAGATGTATAGATGTATAATCTAGTGTAATTTAGTTAACAGGGGTGAAACAAAGGAGTTTCGACCAATAGAATTTCAAACAATCGATCACAATATGCAAATGAGTTTTCAGAAACAATAGCATCCGCTATATGAACTCAAAATCAACAACTCGAATATGATAGTAACATGAAAATGATATGTCAACTTTCGAATAAATAAATGGTTAAGATTAGTGTGTTGACATTCTTGAATTGCAAAAATACACCGAAATGAAATACAATCGAATCTGGTGTGTCATTGTCTTAATTCATAGTTGCATTAGGAATGTTTAAATGATAAGTCAAACAAAAGTAGGTGAAGTTTTGTGTGAAACGGTTGACCAAAATTAGCACAAGCTACAAGTTTACACCGACACCACAGGGAGCCGTAATGACATAATTCAATAATAGCGGTGACCGAACAAGTTCACCGTGTTTGAAATCAAATGGAAGTGTAGCGAAGCAATCCTGAAAATTTGATTCAAACGGCATCGTAGGATTTTTCAATTGAATATAGAACACCAAAGAACTATTGTTTCCGATCGAAGATGAAAAGGCAATAATTACCGCAAGTCATTCGATCGATAGTGAAAGAACCGTTAGGGGGTACACTGGATGATATAAAATGAACTTATGTGCCATTGTCTTGACACACAACTGTGTTAAGACTACTTTAATCATGATAAAACAAAATGGATTTAGGGCAAGTTAATAAATAAACATTTAAATCCGTGTATGAGATGTGTAACCGAGATTAGCGCAAGCTTCAAATTTAGTGAAGGTATCACTTCAAAGTGTCGAAATCAACAAGCGATTTAATGGAGTTGTAGACCAAACAAGTCTACTACGACTCGAAACAAAAGAACCTTCGCAAAAATAAATTTGAATATGATGCTCTCAATACATCATATGGCGTCTTGAATTGAATTTGCGAAATAGACAAGTTCAAGCAATTGAACTTGGTTTAAGTGCAATCCAACAATAAATGTATGTATCAACAAGGGAATTTCGGCATGGTTACAAAGACAAACCATGTATGTAACTTGAAAGAAAAGAAGTTTCAAGAAAGTGTGTTGGCTTGATATCAAAGGAGCCAATAATTACAATAATGTAGGTCATCCAAATCACAAATCGAAAATTAGCTTTAGCAATTAATTTTTGATGAAGAGTTTATTCGAAACGAAAACACATGCGTAACAAATGGTGCATGCGTAACATATGACTTTCCAAGAAATGAAACAATGAGTATTTGCTAAAATGAAGAAATGATCAAGTATTGAGACAAAGAAGTGTTCGCTTTAATGAAGAAAATGTTATGTTGTAACTATCATTAGGAGAAGTAGAGATGCAAAATTCTACTTATTAGAAGCAAAAGCAGAAATTTCAATATAAGAAACTCGAGCACTTTATCAGTTTGGTTAACTAAAACAGCTTTCATGACAGAATAATAGTGTTTGTCCAAGTCAATATACGCGGTCCTTACGTGGTGACCTTTTAACGGATCTCGACATAAGTTCCCGAAGGTCTTAAGTGCATGATTCCTAACCCTCAAAGTTCTGTATTCTGCATGTAACTACTTTGTGTATCGTGTATAAAACACCGTATTAGCATATGTTTAAAACAACTTGTTGACGTACTGTACCTTGGTATACTTTCTTCCTAAATTCACAGCTAATGATACCCGATCAACGATCAATCTTAGAATAGTAGTTGGATCCTTGCAGTTGGTCGAATAAATCATCAATCCTCGGCAGAGGGTACCGATTCCTGATGGTTAGCTTGTTCAGCTCCTGTTAGTCGGTACACATTCGAAAACCACCGCCCTTCTTCTTGACGAACAGAACTGGAGCTCCCCAAGGCAAGAAGCTTGGTCTCATAAATCCCTTATTTAATAATTCCTGAAGCTGCGTTGACTACTCTTGCATCTCTAAAGGTGCAAGTTGATAAGGTGTCTTAGCTACAGGCGCAATGCCTGGAAGTGAGGCGGTAATCCTGGCAAGTCTTCGGAGAAGACCTCAGGATATTCCCTTATCACAGGGGTATCTTTGAGCTTAGGTTCTTCGGCTTCTCTGTCCACGACATGAGCCAAGAAGACAACACATCCTTTATGCGAAAACTTCCGTGCCTACGCACAACTACTAACCCGTAGAAGCGTATCCTGCTTTTTCCTATGAATCACGATCGTCTCTCCATTTGCCAATGGAATACGGATAATCTTCCCATGACATACGATCTCAGCTCGGTTATTCGACAGCCAATCCATTCTAACTATGACGTCGAAGCTTCCCAACTCGACTGGCAAAAGTTCTGACGAAATCTCACACTCTCCAAGCTCTATCACATGGCTTCTAATTATTTCGTCGGCTTCCACTAGCTTCCCCTTAGCTAATTCTACTGAATACGAGATATCTAACTTACTTGCTACTAAACCAAGTATACTCTTAAACTCTAAAGATGCGATGCTAAAATTGGCAACAGTATCAAGCAGCACAGATGCATAACGTTGACTAATATGGGACATACCGATAACCTTGTTTGGATCCTTGCGTGCTTCCCTAGCTCCGCTGTTGAGCTTTCATACACGTGCCTGAGTGTTTTTAGGGCAGTATTTCCTGAAATGCTTTTTGTTTCCACAGTTAAAACAACCTTGAGTACGCTTTTGTTTGTCACTCTTCCTGCCTTGATAGTCGTTGTTGTCGTTGTTTCTTTCGTGATTCCCGCTACCATCTTGGCCTCCATTTCCACGTTCGGTACCTTGCCTACAAGTCTCCTTGACGTGCCCCCTCTTGCCACAGTTATCACATTTTCCATATTTACATCGCCCGACATGATAACGTAGACAATTGTCGCACTTAGGTAGGATACCCATGTACTCTTTTCCCTTTTTGGCCTTCTTCTTATTACTCGCCCGAGCACCTTTCTTGAAATTTGCGAACTTCCTCTTGTTAGCTCCAGATGGTTCCACAGGAGTCTCCTTTTTCTCCTCCGAGGTGGAAAAGTCTCCCAGTCTAACCGCTTCCTCAGTGAGCGTCACACTTAGGTCGATAGCATCGGTAATCATCGGAGGTTTAGATGTTGTCACCATGCTTAGAATCTGAGGTGCCAATCCCTAGATGAAGCGTTCGATCTTCTTAAATTCTGGTTCCACCAGACGTGGAGCAACTTGCGATAAATCGTGAAATCTCTGCACATACTCGGCTATCTTTGGACCTTCCATTTTCAAGTTCCAGAATTCAGTTTCCAGCTTTTGGACTTCTGCCCTCAAGAAATATCTCTTACGCATCAGCTCTTTCAGTTCGCCCCACGTCAAATCATACGCAGCAGTCTCACCCAACGTCTGAACTTGAAGATTCCACCATGACAGCGCCCCATCTTGAAGCAGTCCGAAAATGTACATGACTTGTTGCTCGGGGGCGCATTTTCTCAATCGCAAAACAGAATCCGTCTTCTCAACCCAATGCACGAAGGCTACGGCTCCCCTAGTGCCGTTGAAATCTCGGGGCTTGCAGTTCAAGAACTGCTTGTAGGTGCAGTCTGCGACATAAGCAACATCATTCACATAAGGCATTAGCAATGCACACTTGGAAATGTCCGAACGTTTTGTAATGTGTCTTAAGTGACTAAACATTACCGTTGGGTGGGTTATTTCCTGAGGTACCTCCGCTGCGTTCGGAGCGAAGGGCCTCGTGTTGTGCAATGGCCTGTGAGATGCGCTCTTATAAATCTGCCTCTGTCGTCAGCAGAGGGTTGTTGGTATCGATGTTCCTTTGAAGCGACATCTTCTAAGAAGAAGATCGGTTAGGTCAGGTCATATTAAGGACACAGACACATAAGCCTCTACTTAACGAAATAAGACCTAGGAGATGCGTATACATATGTATATAAGCAATCGTCATAGCAAGCAATCGTATAACATCACAATTATAGCACAAACATGTAGATGGGAACATATTTAATGAGAACGTAACAAGAAAGCACGTTGTTGATTTATATGTTTAATGGGGAATATGACGATAGGGCTTTCATTATTTACCGACCACAATCACATTGTCTACAAAGTGTATCACATCAAAAGGGACACAGGGTCACCCTACCCTTGTCCAATAAGTCTATCAGTGTATCAAAATCACGTGGTCAAAAGTGGTCTTCAAAATTCTCCACAATCTCGGCTCATCAGTAGTGTCTTTACCCAAAAGTAATGAAATCCGCATAAAACCAAAAACCAACTTTACTGATGACTGAGGTGGAGGGAAGAAAAGTAAACTGCTGACATGTGCGAGCTCCTCCTCGAGCTTGTTTACACGTCGAAGTAATTAACGGATCTGCTGCTCGATAGCAAAGAAAGGAGCATCAAAACCTGGGAAAGGTGTAAGAGCAGCTGGTGAGAGTGACAAAAGGGGGCAGTGATGAATGTGGAGGATCAAAGTATACTGGTATATAGACAGGGTGGAGGACATGGTGTCAGCTCAAGCTCCAAAACTCTGTGACTCAAAACCTCAAACTGTAGCTGATGTGATAAGAGCAACTCATCCCGTGCGTAGCCTCCAAAATGTGAGGGATGGTAGGGGTCTGAAATCAACATAGTGTATGGTAGGAACCATCGGAATGGCTCGTCCAGCGATGAAGAAATGAATGGAGCAAACGGTGCAGCCTGTGAGGTCGGAGGAAATGCTGCTGTAGCAAAGGGATTGTCGTACGGGTGCTGACAAGAAGTACTTTCCCGGGGTGCGGGTATGTCTTGAAGGAAAAACGATAGGTATACCAGTGCGATGGACGTCGGACTCCATAGGAGGAAAGGAGCAACATCAGCGGGTGCGGGTGCAGGAACAAATGTCTTAATCAAAAGGGAAGATCAACTGGTGCAGGTACTGGGCCAGGTATAAGGGGTGCAAGGTCTGGTAAACCAAAAGAAACATGATCAGGAATCGGCTCAAGATCAATAGGTGCAACATCCGGCTGGCCCAAAAGGAATAGAAGCTAGCTCAGGAGCAGGCTTTGGGTCTTGTGGAGGTGTTGGATCTCGAGCAGGTGATAGTGCAGCAGTCATAGCGGTGTCGTCGTCTGAGTCAGTAGCAAAAAGCTGCAATCCAGTCGTCTGTAAAGCTACAGATATCACAGACTCAAAAGAGTCTGAAACCGAGTGCAAACTAGTATCAGAGTATAACTCAACAACAAGGATCTCAAGAAGTGGAATAGCAACAACGTTCTCATCTAACTTTCCATCATCATGGGCGTCATCAGGAGGACCATCAACAACCAAATCAACGTCATCATCAAACTAATCGTCAAGAGGCCAATCCTCGGGAGGAACGACCACAGGAGGTACAACATCGAGGATCGGAGTCACGGTGTGCTCGCCATCGGGATGACCAAATGACGAGGTGATCATGGACTAGAACAGGGATGACAAAAGGATCCTCATCAGGGAAGCCATTAGCAAGGGTAAATCATCACCAAAGTCTGGTAGCGCGAACGATTGGAAGTCGTCCTCGTCCTCGGTTAGCATGTCAGGATCACTCTCAGTGTCTGATGTATATATCTCTGGCGCGGGCATGACCTCGTCGTCTGACGTGACTGCATTCGGGTTGCGGGCATCCGACAACCCATTCTCTGAGGATAACATGTGTGTCTGCAACGTCGTAATCCTAACATATGTACGTATAGTACCCACTGACACACAATATATGCAAACAAAGGCAATTTATCATGTAATTATGTATTCACATTTATCCTTCATGAAACTTTCTATCTTTCCCAGTCTGCCAGACTAAACCACCTAGTCTCCCAGACTAAACCACCTAGTCTCCCAGACTAAACCAACCAGTCTCACAGACTAAACCACCTAGTCTCCAAGACTAAACCAACCAGTCTCCCAGACTAAACCAACCAAGTCTCTCAGACTGAACCAACCAGTCTCTCAGACTGAACCACCCAGTCTCTCAGACTGAACCACCCAGTAATTGTGCTTTGTGTTTCTTGTCTTTTTATTTTGTAAAAATGTTTATTTCCCTGGATCTGGGCGTTTTGTGTATGCAATGAAAACATGTTGTGAAAACATTTTCGTGAGAGCCCTAATGATTGTAGTCTAGACTCGAGAAGGAATCCTAGTTTGCTACAATCGAGGCTCTGATACCAAACTGTCACACCCTGACTTTTGCGGAAGCGTGATTTGGTGTGACTTGCTTAATATCATTGTATTCAACCATAACAAACAACTATATGATAAAACCAAGATGTTCATCCATTGATTGAGTTTCAAAATGTTACAACAACATTGTTTTAAACCCCAAAAACACAGACTTCGTATTCAGAATACAACACCAACAGGTTTTAAGTTCCATAAGGACTTTTCAAAAGACACTAATGAGAAATAGGCTTTGAAATACTTATCCTATCTAGGATAGGATACACATCCCAAACCAATCGACACCGGACGACATCTTTTATTCCAAACAACACTTGAAACCTTCAACGTCCACCAGATCCATACTTAGTTTCCTGAAATACATGTAGTTTGAAAACATCAACAAAAGTTGAGCGAGTTCATGTGTGTGTTTGTGAATAAACCTTTGAAACATTTGTAAGTATGTTTGTATGTACTTGAAATCCGGTATGAAAGCAACAAGGAAACAGATCAATTAATGTGTAGCTAATACATTAATATTTGTGACGTGATGCAGGAAGACTCAAACCTAGCAGACTTTGTCAATAAGACATAGTCACCTCATGGGCCAAACCCCGGTCCACATGGGTGTGGGCTCGCTACACCCAAATAGATCTATCACTCATGCCCCTCGGTCCTAACTCGAGGATTAATGGTCTTAGGAGTGTGCCTACCCATTCACATGATCTACTGTACTTTCCAAAGCTAACCATACCAATTGTAATTGTTTGTAATCATTTTGTAACATGTACTTCACCCCCGAAGTTATAAAACAAAACAGTTTAAAGAAAAGGGGGACATGAACTCACTGGTTTGCGTTCTTCGAATCCGCCTGTAACTCAAAGTTTCTTCTGGTGTACACGACTACCTACATGCGTACTACGGTCCATTAGACGGGTAGGTCATGCCTTAACCTTGGTCTTGATTAGTGTCTTGAGTTATGTTAGTTTGTGTCATCAATGTTATTCCAAGTTATATAATTATTTGCTAAAATAATAAATATTTTAACTTATGTTGTATTTATCAAATTTTGGAATAATTGTTAAAATATTATATTTTAACTTGACACACTTGTGTATTGTATATGTATATCCTTCCCAAGGATGGGTGTATTTGTATTCTTATACTTGTATATTTTTGCCATGCGTTAGGGTCGTATTCCGGTGTGTATTTATACGTATGAGAATACGTATTTTTATTGTATTCATTAAGTATACTTAATTTCGTATTAATTTCTCCGGAATATTATCCTTAATAAGAGTTCTCCATATCCTTAACAAGAGTTCACCAATATATTTCCAAAATATACATTTTAAGAAATATTATTTAAAATTTTCCTTTGGCAAAAATATGTGTATTTTCATATAAGTTCCAAAAATAATATATTTTCAAGTTTAACTTAGAAAATATATATAAACTTATTTTTCTCCAAAAATGATATATTTTATATTTATTTGAGAAAATATATCTTTCACCTTAAAAATATTGTATTTCGTGTTTGTGTAAGAAAATATATATTTCTTAAAAATAATATATCTTCTAAAAATTTTAAGAAAAATATATATATTCATTCTTGCCAGAGATAATATATTTTTCCTTTGTCAAAATATGATATATTCTTGTAGTAATTGTAAAAATCATATTTTTATTTCCTTGGTGTCCAAAATATTATCTACCAAAATATACTTTGTGAATAAAATTTCGGAATATTTTTGTAAGTCTTATTCCATAGTTCGGTTTTCACCATTATTTTATGTACAACTTGTATATTTATTCCTTGGAATTTTCGTAATATTTTGGATTGTAATTCTTGGTATTTTGATGAGTTATATTATTTCATGTCCTAAAATAATATAACTAATACACAAAATATACAAATAATCACACACATGGTGTCTTCTAAATATATATTTCCCAAATACATACTTAGTCACTTTTATTTATAAAAACCAACCTCCAATATTTATATTTTTGTAACCAAAAATTATGGCGAAGTTTTTCTAACAATTTATGGTTTAAAACACACCTGTGAATACTTGTGTAGAAATATTTTTCTAATTGTTTAAATTTTTAGAAAATTTTGCCATAGTTTCCCCTAAAAATGAAGGTTTCCATGCTTTCAAGCGTATCATTTTCTTTTGTAAAAATCAACACAATCAACAATAAACAACCTTTACTTACCGATTTACCAAAAACAAGTAATAATCTACTACTTCATGAACTTGAATATTTGTAAAAATTTGTAGGAACTTACTAGTGTTCTTAGTAAGCCATGTTACCCCTTTAAAGTGTGATTAGTTCTTTAAAAACTTCACTTTTAAAGAATATGGACCTTTACAACTTGTGATCATCATTTCTAAAAAATATTTCTTTATGAATTCTTCTTGTTACACAAGTGTTTCTACACTTGTTTAACCACCAAAAATAAGGTTTGTTTATGTAAGAACCAAGATTTAGTAAAACTTATATTTTTAACTTTGTTTCTTTAGAAATCATCCATAAATCTTTAGATCTACAAGCATTACTACTCACTTTGATCATTATTTTTCAAGAAAACATTTTGTTCTTTCAAGTTCATGCTTTATGTGTGGATGATCCATGAATCTCTAACATGTTCATCCTCTCATCTTGCTAGATTATGTTTTTAATCATGATCTAGCAAGATCATATGATGATCTACATCATTTACACAAGTAAACAATGATCAACAAGCAAATCAACACATAAACAACATGATTTCTTTAGGATTTAAGCTTATGTTCATGTTTTATTCTTGTGGTTCTTCATGTTCTTCACGATTAACATTATGATTCTTCTTTTAACCACTTAAAATAGGAGTAATATGGGAAGATCAAGGTTCTTACCACTAGCTCAAGGCTAGGGATGATCAAGAGGAGAAAACAACTGGATAAAAGCAAACGGTGAAGGTCCTTGAACTTCCGAAAGCTCCAAGCTCCCTTATGTAACCTCTAACACCTTTGAGTATGCTTGGAATGTATGTAAAATGATTGAATGATGGTGGGGTTGTGGTTGTTGGTTGTGGCCGTGAGCAAGACAAGAGGAAGAGAATGAGTGATGTTGGTGTGTGTAAGAATGAGAAATGAGGTTATGAACATGATGTGCTTACTTATAATCCATTTAGGGGCTTTAACTCATGGTTCTTGTGTCTAATAATAGCCAACACAATCTATTATTTAATCAAAAGAAAATCAAGATTGGGCCCCACACTATGGCCGTGAACTAGGTGGGGGGGGGGGTAGTAGGCTAGGTCTTAAACATTAGTTAGTTATTTAGGTTGAAATCCAAGTATTAGTTAGGGATTTAGTTACTAGATATTTATATGATGTGTTATGATGTTTGGGGATCCTAACTAGCTTGGTAATGACAATGCTTCTAGTGAAAATTTGGTGTTTCGGGTAATGTCCGGTTGTTCGGTTGGTTACCGGTTCGTTAAGGTGCTAAACTATGCAGTTTAGTGTGCTTTATGTACTCTTTTATGACAGTTTCGATTCCCAACACTTAGGAAAGTATTCAGGACCATTTAAGCATATTTATGCATGATATTATGTTGTTTAAATGCTGAATTTTGCTGAATTCTGCAGAATTCTGCAATTTATGTGAGTTTTAGGCACTTTCCGGTACTTAAACTATCTCTAGAAAGGTAGTTTTGTGTTTCCTACACACTATACTAGCGTAATACTTGGTTTCTGGCTCATTTTGTGTCTCAATACAATATCTGTCTATCTACTGAACTCGTTCAGCATTTTTCTGATTTGCCGGATAACTGTGCTAACTGTGTTTCGTGCATCATTTGAGTCAATAAAATTCTCTTGCAATAATGACATGACATTAAGCAATATATGATGCACATGTATGTATATGGTAATAATAAGAAAGCAGTTCAAGTAATTAATTGAAATGCAGCACAGTCATTAAGTATTAATCATTGTCTAATAATCATACGGATGCAGGCAAATTTGGCACTTGTCACAATGAATTGGTTACACCCAGAAAACAAACGCCATGTTTCCAAGAAACCACTCACTTTAAACGCCAAAAAATAGTTAAAAAACCACAGATGGCAAAGCTCGTTTCTTCTATATCCACTATTGTTCTGCATGAAGTTTCACTGAATGGATTCTTCTCTGAGGTAAGTATCTCCATAAGCTTTTGCTGAATGAGATGGACAAATATTCAAGAAAAAAATACTGATGATAGTGATATGTCATCATGTGAGCTTTTTTCTTGATGAATATATGCATGGCATGAAGGGATCAATACCAGTGTAAAATGCTATTTCGGACTCCTTATTATAAATAACATTCAAGCAGGAGTTGATCTTCAATGACATGTCACCAAACAAGAATATCACACCAAAAAACAGGATGCCACTAATAAGCTTCGTCTTAAAAGACGGGCGTTATGTAGGAAAATTGGCATCTAGCTAAGGTATTAAAAGGTCCAAAAAGCCAAAATAAATTCAAGAAGAAGAGGTTGATGACAGTGAAGATTTGGATGAGAAATTAGATTAGTATTTTTTTTTTCATTTTCTATTGTTTTGTTATCTAATTATCTGTAGTTTATTATCAATTTCTCTACTAATAAAATACATTATTATATAAAACGCCAAAAACTACAAACACCAAAATCCTAATAGTATGAAAACTGTGAGAATGGATGTTGGCAAAGCACCTTGTTACTATATAAAACGCCAAAAAAATTCCAAAACAATGTATTATTAAAAACACCAATAATTTACTAAACGCCATTAAAAACATTTGGTCTTATTGTAATCTTATGAAAATATTAATGAATCGTGATGAATTATTAACAACGCCACGAACGCCCAAAAATTGACCAGGGAAACGCTATAACACCAAAAAGTTATCTATGTGACACAAAAACAATTAATTCAACGTGACAGATCCAAGAAACAATAAAACGCTATGTAGTTAATGAATATAACTAACGCCAAAATAATCTTACACGCCAAAAATCAAGCAGCATGTTACACGAAATTGGGAAATAAAGAAGATTGAAAAGACAAAAAAGCTCCTCACGCCCTGATCATATCCCGCACCACGTGTGTAACAACCCGATTTTCGTTTGTTCCTATTTTATCGTTGATTCACTCGTAAACGCTTGTACTCTGAGACTCGATTATTATCAAAGGGTTAACTACATTTTAAACGCATTATATCTCGCTTAATTATCACATTTAAACGCAATTTACTTAAACGTTCAACGCAACGCAAACTCAACAAAAACTCAAAAAGCGGATTTATTTATATTATTTATGTTTTAAATGTTAGATATGTTATATGTGTTATTACTCGCTTAAAACGCTCCAGCATGGTAAATCGAGACGCTAAAATGCAACGCAACACGACACTTAATACCTCGCTAAAATACTTAAAGTACTCGAACTAACTAGCGCAACCAAACGCACCAAATGAGCATCCGACACGCGAAACGAAAGCCACTCGCACTAAACAGACGGCTTTGTACGAAGGCACCTGGCTTCGTACGAAGGCCCCTGGCTTCGTATGAAGGCAACCTGCGCTAACCTCTCCTCTCTATAAATACTCATCTCACTTCTTCATTCATAACTTGCTGCCATTTCTCTAAAAACACTCCCAACTTGCCTCCTCTCTATTTCCAGGTAAGATCCGCTATTTTTACAAGTATCACAACGATTTTTTGTGAGTTTATCTCCGATTTCATCTAAAACTTCTCAATTTTACAAAAACCTTCATCTTTTTCGTCAAAACTTCTGATTTTGCTATGGATTTACACTTAAACGAGTGTATTGGACTTAGCTTTGGCTTCCCAAGATAGAGATCTGAATATCTCGCACTCACCAAGCGTTTAATCCAAGGAAAAACTCTTTTAAACTCGATTTCTACACTAAAACGGACCAAAACCGACATATGTTTCGTTCACTGGATAGTGGGACGAAGTGATATCGAAACCGTCATGAAAAGGACTCGAAAACACATCCGATTCAGGCGAAAACACAGATCCGAATGCTCGAAGATGCTGAAACAGCCACTTGGGCGAAGCTGGACTGGCTTGTACGAAGCCACCCTCGTACGAAGGCACTGGCCTCGTACGAAGGCACCCTTCGTACAGACCAGCCCATTTTCCCACATGTGACTCAATCACTCAAAAGACCTCTCTGGCTCTAAGTTTAATCAGTAGCTTAAGGCTGGAGGGATGAACACTCGATTTCCCGAAGAAAGACGCAAGAACACTCGATTTTGGACACGGAAACAAGCAACATGCATGAAGGCACCGCCTTTATACGAAGGCACTGCCTTTGTACGAAGCGGCCCTTCGTACCAAGGTTTTGTTTCCCACTCGAAACTCCAACTCGACCATTTCAGCACTTTGGAGGGCTTATGCACTTCTGTTCCCGTACGCAGGCTGATCCGGTGATCCTTCCACTCCATCCAGACCGTGTTTAACTATTAGGCACGCACTGTAAGTATACTCGAACCCTTTTTTGCTTAACGTACTTTTGGGTGTTACATACGTTCTCTATCAAAACACAACGCACACAACGCTTAAACTCTTTTAAAACGTTAACCGCTCTTGCATGTTATACGTGAATAGTTGAATGGTTGTTTGTTATGTTTACACAGTAATGACTTGCCCTACCACCCTTATCAACGATAGTACTATAGTTTGGACTCAGCACTTGTATATTCATGGCTTGTTAAGGTTTACTTTACGTGTGTGCTCACTGTGGTGAACACGTATCGCGCATACTCTACCTTGCATTCATGTTGGTTAGCTTGTACCATTGTCGATAGCTTACTTGATTCGCCCCTTTACGTGTTACATGTTGGTTATGCGTAAACGCTTTATTACTATACTTATGCAAACTTGTGTACTCACCTTTACATTATTATATTGACTTTTATTTTAACGTATGTGACAGGTTGGTAGATTTATTGCTTGAAATGGTTTAGGAACTCTAGAAACCCTCCTAAATAAATTGCAAGTTTTGTTACGTTTGTTTGTTGCTTGAGAAGCTACTGAATTCCGTTATGACTTTTATTGAAATATTTGTTTGATTGTATGGAAATTAAACTTGTTAAATATTGTCACTAAATTAGTCTTTATGGATTCTCTCGAGCAGCCTATTCGCATCATGCCACATCCCGATGATTCCGCCTTCGGTTGGGGTGTGACAGGTTGGTATCAGAGCCATAACTATAGGGAATTAGGTCGAATCATGCAAAACAGACCTAGTCTATAGTCTAAGTACCAAAACAGACCTCCTCGTACGAACCTGCTCTTGTACGAACACACATGCTATGGCTTCGTACGAACAGGCTATTATGTGAATCTTGAAATGTTTTACATGCCTTTCCTATGGCTAACACAATATACATGCCTTTCCTAAGGCTAACACAATATACACATTTGATGGCACTCGTATAACATAAACGAGCAATTGTGTCGAGATTAGGTGTGAAAACCAAGAACTCTCGATAAGGTCACTGACTCCGTGTATTATATCCTGCACAAGATTCTTTCGCCGAGTTAGGAGTGATATCCATATCTCGATGAAAATCTCCATCTCTCTATCTGGTGGAACTCCTGAATTTAATTGGAAGGGCTTAAAATAAATAGAGCGAAGTTGTTAAGTTAAGGGTGAAACCCGCATCTTAATAACCCGTTCTACTCCCTGAATTGATTTTAAAAGATCTCACCAAAGTCTCGACTGTTCCAATGACTCGGTGCACGTAGTAACTGGAAGGATAAATGTCCTTAGCCGTACTACGGTGAGAGCATGAGTCTATTAGGCCAAAGCGTGTGTCCGAACCTGTTGGGAATAGTTGAATCACTTTGGGTAGTCGATGTCTCAACACCCAAGACACTTTATCTATTTCAAGCCTGCAATTGTCGTTTTTACGCATCATCGAGTTTTATTGTGTTTATGTGTTTTAAACCATAAAGCATATGGTTTCATTTTATCGCTCCCCGCTTTGATACGCACAACTCTCGCAATCTAAAACGCTAACTAATCGTGAACAAACTAAGCAGTCTTATTTAATCCACGCTACACTCCTCGCTTATGCTATGCTATATCATGCATATCTCACCCGCACTACATGCAATTTAAAGAAGGTGAATATGTGCAAAATATGTGTTTATGTGAATTATGTGCTAATACGTGCTTATGTGTATACGTGCAAATACGTGATTATGTGCCTATGTGATTATGTGCTTATGTGCTTACGTGGTTTTGTGCTTTATGTGAATAATAATAATAAAATATATTATATGGAACGCAAAACTTTTAAACCAAACCAAATATAATCGAATCTTATCCAATCTCTCTGCAGATGTCTTCTTTGGGATCTCACACTCGCTGAATTATCCAGCGGAACAATGCTGACAAACGCATCGCCTCTCTCATGGCCAAGGTGATCCCTCAAATTGTCAGTGAGATTCATGCTATCAGCAGCACCTCTTCAGTTGTTTCCAAGAATGACTCACCAAAAGCTCCATTCAGCTTCAAGCAGTTCAAAGCTTGCGGTCCTACGACCTTTACTAGTGAAGATGGACCCAGTAAGATGTTTAAATGGTTTGAATCGATTGAAGTCACTTTCTGACAAAGCAGATGTCCCGATAATCTCCACACTGTCAATGCCACTGGTGTATTTTAGTCAAGGGCACTTGACTGGTGGACCGCCGAGGGCAACATGCGCGAAAACGATGCAGCCTATGGCCTCGCATGGGAGGAGCTAAAAGAGCTCATGATGAAGGAATTATGTCCTCCCCACGAAGTCCAGAAGCTGGAAAACGAGTTCTGCAACATCAAGCAAGTTGGTGTGATAACGATGGTCTCACCGCCCGATTCAAGCAGTTGAGCATCATCTGTTCGAGTCAAGTGGAGACTACTGAAAAAGCTATCAATAAGTACATCCGTGCTCTCCCCGACTGTGTCACTGACTTTGTTCAAGCAGCGAAACCAGCAATGATTGAGGAAACTTATCAGCTCGCCGTAGAAATCAACGACAAGCGAGTCTTGGCTGGAAATTTCAAGGTCTCGACCAAGAGTCTCAACTAAGCTACTGCAACACCAAGCACCGATACCGAACCATCTCAAGATCCCAAGTCTAATCGTCAAAGTCGCAAGCGAAGGAACTCCAGCAAGAACTATGCAACTATCGCAGCACCGCCCAACACCCAGTCTCGCCAAGTTTCTACTCCCAACGCACCTCCCGCTAAGCGTACGTATACTGGGAATCACCCATTGTGCCCTACCTGTACCTATAATCATCCAGTGGAGACAAACTGTTGTTTCTGTCTCAACTGCAACATTTATGGGCACTACACAACCAACTGCCACTCAGGACCTCGTCAGCAAGCTCCCCAAGCTCTCGCAGCACCGCTAGCTCAACTTCTCGCTCCCAAAATCAACTCAGCACTTCCAGCACCAGTTACTCATGCACGTGCTTGCTACACTTTTGGTGATCCCGACCACTTTAGCAATGTCTTCCCGCAGCGTGCTGTGAAGCAAGAGCCGCAGCAGCAGCAACCACAGCAACAGCAGCAGTAACAACCGCAAGCTATCGCGGAAGAACTTTCAACATCAATCTCCGCCAGGCTCAGACTGACAACAATGTTGTCAATGGTACGTTCCTTGTCAATGGTATTTATGCTTCATGCTTATTTGATACTGGAGCCGATAACTATTTTGTATCGTTTGAATTCGAAAAGCTTTTAAAATGTAAACGCGCTAAACTCCCAAAGACATTCGACGTAGAAGTTACCACCGGAAGAACCGTTACTGTTAGTTGCGTTCTACGTGATTGTACTCTTGAACTCAACAATCACGTTTTCCTGATCAATCTCATACCTATGCAACTAGGTAGTTTTGACATCCTAGTAGACATGGATTTTCTTCGTGAAAATCATGCCGAAGTTGTTTGTTTTGATAACATGATTCGTTTCTCTCTTCCAAACGGTGATCAATTACGTGTTTACGGTGAGGTACTCTCGAAAGAGTTGAAGCTTATGTCGTATATCCAAACGAGTAAGTACTTACGCAAGGAGTACATATCTTTCCTAGCCCATATTGTGGAAATGAAGAACGAGAAGAAAACCGTGAAAGACGTTCCTGTTATTTGTGATTTTCCTAAGGTTTTTCCCGATGATCTACCTGGTTTACCCCCTGATCATGATATTGATTTTCGTATTGATCTTATTCCTGGCACTACACCTGTTGCAAAAGCTCCTTATCGCCTTGCACCATCCGAAATGCGCGAGCTATCTAGCCAACTTTAGGAATTGCTTGATAAAGGCTTTATACGCTCTAGCACATCACCATGGGGCGCACCCGTTCTTTTTGTGAAAAAGAAGGATGGACCGTTCCTAATGTGCATCGATTATAGGGAACTTAACAAGCTTACTATCAAGAACCGCTACTCGCTACCCCGAATCGACGATTTATTTGATCAACTCCAAGGTGCTACTTGTTTCTCCAAGATTGATTTACATTCAAGAGCAAGACATCCCGAAAACCACTTTTCGTACTCGCTATGTCCATTATGAATTCGTGGTCATGCCTTTTGGTCTCACGAACGCACCAGCATTCTTCATGGACTTGATAAACCGTGTGTGCAAAGCCTTTTTGGATCGTTTCGTCATTGTGTTTATTGATGATATTCTTATCTATTCGAAGTCGAGAGCCGAACACGCGCAACATCTTCGTTTAGTTCTCGAACTGCTTCAAGGAAATCGTCGCTACACCAAGTTCTCCAAGTGGGAATTTTGGCTCGAGGAAGTTCAATTCCTTGGTCACATCATTAATAGTCAAGGAATTCACGTCGATCCCGCGAAGATTGAAGCGGTAAAGAGTTGGATTACGCCGAAGACTCCATCCGAAATCCGTTCATTTCTCGGATTGGCGGGTTATTACCATTGATTCATCGCCGACTTTTCTAAAATCGCCGCACCTCTTACCACTTTAACACATAAGGACAAACCTTTTGTTTGGGGTTCCGAACAAGAGGATGCCTTTCAAACTCTCAAGCATACGCTTTGCAACGCTCCTGTTCTCGCACTTCCCTACGGAAACAACGATTTCGTTGTTTATTGCGATGCCTCTAACCTAGGTCTTGGTTGTGTTCTTATGCAACGAGACAAGGTTATCGTGTATGCATCTCGACAACTCAAAATCCATGAGAGGAACTACACTACCTACGATCTCGAGCTCGGTGTAGTTGTTTTTGCGCTAAAGATATGGTGACACTACCTTTATGGTACAAAGTGTATGGTCTTCACCGAACATAAGAGCTTACAATATATCTTGACTAGAAAGAACCGAACATACGCCAACGCAGATGGGTTGAACTTCTCAACAACTATGATTGCGAGATACGCTACCATCTAGGCAAGGCAAACGTCGTAGCCGATGCTCTCAGTCGACGAAGCTATGTGCATAGTATTCGAACGACATCTTTCACTATAATTGACGTTTTAGGTTATATTTAGGGATTTTAAGTATAAGGAATCGTATTTAGGGGTATGTAAGGTAATGAAATCATAAAGACAAATATAAATAAGTATAATCAAGTATGTTTATCGAGATTTAGTACCGAATTTGTATAATTGAGCGTAATAGTCATGTGTTTACAAGTTTGACGCATTTTGCACAAAGTATGAATAAAGTATCACGTGTTAAATCAATTCAAGTGTATGAAAAATTATGAAATGCGTATATCATGAATAAGAAGAAAATATGAATTTCATTATGATCCAAGTCTCAGATTTTACAACGATTAAAATGAAACAATGAATACAAGGACACGAGACTTCCAAAAATAGAAATACAAGCGACGATTTCTAATTATGGAAAGTATGAAAAAGCAGGGCGTCACAGTATCCCCTCCTTTAGGAAATTTTGTCCCGATTTCGTCCCGAAATTTATTCAAAAGGAATACTTGAAAGGGTTTTGGCAAACAGAAGAGGGTTGTTTAAAATTGAGACTTTGGAGTTTGAGACATTTGGAAAGTATGAAATTTTGAAGAACGAATAGATAGGTTTGTAAAGGAGTTTGTTTGATTGAAAATGAATCGAGATATTAAGCATAAGTAAAAACGTGTACGTGTGTGTATAGGCAAAGTGAGTTTAAATAGTTTTGGATAACTCAGATTGGAGATGTATTAAAAATGTGTCGTATAAGAAGGAAAATTTTGTATAAAACTGTTCGTATTTAATGAAAAACGAGGTAGTTTGTATGGAAATTTTAAAAGGGTAGTACCAAATCGCATATTTATAGAAAATTGTTTTATTAAGGGGAATGAGAAGGTTTGACATTTTATATAAAACGGTTTTGGAGGTAGCGACCAACTACGGGTGTTTGTAAATGGATAAAGAATAGAAAGGTAGCATGAAAAGTAAGGAGGTAGATTAGGATTCGAACGTTTAGACAGACTTGATTGCGAACGAGGTTCGTATAAAAGAAAAAGAATGATGGAGAAGAATAGGAGTATGGAAGTGAACGATCGACTCTTAAGGAATGCAAGTATAAGAATGGCATAAGTATTGGATAGACGAAAGTAGCGTGTTAAGAATGGAGTCTCGTCGTGGATAATCGGATATAATGCGTTTGTGAGTTGCTTTAAGTTGGTATTTGGTCAAAAGGGTCTGCAAGACACTGGATTTCTCATGGCACGTTTTACGAGAGTTTGGTAACATGGTGAAAACACTTATATATAGGAAGTACTAGCTGCGTGTCCACCATGTTTTGACCACATTACGTCCGTTTCATATTCGGTGTCATGTTACATTCCGTGTCTTACCATACACAGTAGTACACTCTATAGTTTTCATACGCCCATCACTATAATCCCGTGTGCACCCGCGATTATATTGATCGTCGTATGATCCACATAGCTTGTACTAATTGTGTATGAGTTAGGGTATTTGAAATTATGAATGAGTACATATACGAATGTAGTATATAAGCAAGTCCATGCTTAAGTATACATGGGACCCACGTAAGCGAATCCCTCGGATTCCACACACGTACGGGTACAAAGGTATAAATAATGAGTATGAGCATAGGTATAAGTTTAAGTATGAATATGCACGTAAGTATGAGTATAAACATAAAATGTATGAGTAGTATGAGTATGAGTATAAGCATAAAACGTATTGTCATGAGTATGAGTATGAGTGTAGGTATGAATAATAAGGATTACGTATGTAGTATATGCTGGAACATAACGGATTTAAGCGTATAAAAACGTTCAAAAGGTTCAGTATGTAAATACGAACGAGAACGATGCAAATGAAATTGTCGTGAGATATCGACTAAAACGTGTACGATGATATGCATGTATAACGGTTTAAGTGAAACGTTGAGTTTATCGAATCAAAATTAGCTTGAGCTTGATTTGGAAGGTAGAGTATAGTTTGTAAATGTAAGAGAATATAGACTACTCATTGGTTATGCATAATGTATTTTGGTAATGAATGGAAATTCTACTTTTGTTTTAAAAGAGTTTACGTAAGTTGAAGGTTGTCGGTCCCCATGAAGTCTTCTTGCCCACATGTTTGGAAATTTGAATAACTAATTGAGCGGTGTAGGAAAAGGTTTTCGAAATTAAGTTTGCTTCATTTGCATCAAAACAAGAAATGTTGAATTTTGGAGGTTCTTGTGAAAACGTTGATCCTTAGAAAAGAATTTTAGCAAAAGGACTTAGTGATCATTGAAAAGAGTTTTAACAAATGATTCATTGATGTTGAAAAGAGTCTTTGGTAAAACGATCTTATAATATCTATAAGATCTTATAAGTATATGAGGAAGTTGGTTTGATTTCCGATTGAGAATGAAAGTCTTTAGTATGGTGATATAACGTGAGTGTGTTTTAGTGATTAAGTCGAATATGAAGTTCATGGGCAAGATATTCATTGGATCGATTAAATTGATAGGTAGCATTTTGTAAGGTTTTGAAATTCGGGTAATAAAATGTCGTATATGTGATTTATAAGAACATAGGTTATAAGGTAAGAAATGCGTTTGAATAAACAATGCACTTTGAAGTCGATACAAATAGGTGTAAAACATGATCGTGTTTGCATAATAAGGTATTTTGAGGGAAAGTTTTGGTAACGATCACCTTGGTAAGGGAATCACCCCTAACCCATTGGTGAGGTCTTTTTAAGAAAGGAAAGGAGCGAAGTTAATCATCAAGGTATAGAAATCACTCCTATCTTGATGATATGTCTCCATTTTAGTGTTACATGGGATGTAAATAAAATTGGGTGACGTTTTGAAATCATGCATATGAATAACGTATATTTGTATGAGAAAACTGTGACAACTGCCACTTTTCGGTAACTTTCTTACACTTAAAGTACTCATTTTTAGCTACACTTTTATGTGTTTTGAACATCCGAACTACATATTTCATGACATACACTTAGAATACTCATGAAATACTTATTTCTGATGCACGTGATTCATTTTATTTGATTACATTTGAAACAGTTTAAACAATGCATCAAAACATCTAGAATAGCACCTAGTAAACTAGTATTCTGACAAAAACGCAGGATCCGCAGAAACCATCTAATGACATCTTTAGGACTCAGACGAAAGTCCAACATCTAATATACATTAAACCCTAACTAGGAATGCAAGGGTTTGGTTTAATACCATCCCGAAGTCCGATAACACTAAAAACTGCCCGAAAAGCACTAAAAGCGACAATTTCAACACTTTTCCACAGAAATTTTGCAGAAACCAGCATTTTAATCTTTTTGCAACATGTAAAAGTGCTGTTTAACATAGAATTTATATGAGGATACCTTCAGGTATCATCTGAACCAATAACTACATCAATTCACACAACTTACACAAGCTTAGCATTCAAATAACGACTAACGGAAACAATGCGAAACGAATATCCGAACAATATCAGATCTTTTTTTTGTGACCATCTAGTGTTATTTGGATCATTATGGTCTACTAATAGTCACTTAACACCCTCTAAACACTTAAGCTTATTAAGTTTCCTAATAAGCTCTCAAAATAAACTAACACATTTTATCAAAAAGAAACAAGAAGCAAACACGACACCCCCCATGCTCACGGTCACAACTTCCCCATGTGGGACCCCCTTTTTACCTTGTCTCCACAAATATCTTGCTATTCACCTTTAGTTGCAAGTGGCTTAACCAGGTGGGACTAGTGGTAAACTTGGTGAAAAGTAATAACAACTTAGATCACAAATCATTAAGCACATTTCATAGCATTTCACCTTCATTTTCACACACATAAGAAAACTCTCTCAATATGCATACCTTAGCCAAGAACACCATCAAAAACCTTCATCTTTTTAACACTTCTTTGATGATCAAAATGAAACTTGAAGATACTTAGGATGATCTAAAGCAACAACAAGAAGAAGCAAGCCTTTCCATGCTTTCAAAAGCTTTCAAAACCCCAAGATCAACAATTTTTCTTTTCTTTGATCATCATCAAGATCCTCCCTAGCCATTAGTGCTAGAAGCAAGCTTCCAAAATCTTTTTTTTTTTCATACTTATTTATGTATTATTTGTTTAAAGAACATGTAATAAACTAAATAATCATACAAAATAATATGAAAATACAAAGAAGCAAAATAAAAATCATGATATAAAAGTTTGCTTATGTTGTGATTTAAGGATTATTACTTGCATATTTGATCTAGTTTTGATGATTAGCTTATGAATAACTTGTTAGATGATGTTTAAAAACATAATCTAACAAAAGTCCATGAAAATGTTTAAGGGTTTTGTTGAACATAAATGTTTGAATCGATGATCATAATCTTTGATTTTGTTGAAGTATATAAGGTTTTTCACTAAAAATCATACTTTTACAAAGTTATAAAAAGAAACATACTAGATGGGTTTTTATAAAAAGTTTGATAAAACTAGAAGTAAAGCATGGATTTTGAACTAGTTAACATATGTTATGATCATACCAAAACCCTACATGTTATTGATTTCATCTTGTTATGATTTTGATATAAATCTCATATGTTTTTATTAAGAATAATATGAGAAAATTGTTGGTGATTTTTATAAGAAAAATATATGTTTTATTAAACATGGCTAAGTATATATTTCAAAGAAATATGGCCATTTTTCTTAAAAATCATATGTTATAAAAACTATCATTTTTGACAAAATCTTTATTAGATTAAAAAGATTTTAAATAGTAGTTTTTATAAAAGCAAAACTAGTTATAAATATATATATTTTTTAGAAAATATATATTTAGTTAACTTAACTGCTTATGTGCTATGTGTTGTTTGTTTGTATTAGTTATATGTATGATAACTAGGAACTTGAATACAATGGTACAAATAAACACAAGACACATTACAACTAAAAGTCTTACAAGACTACGATGAATTGGTAAAACTACGTTTTCTAAACCGAATAAGTAACTATACATTTTTTACAATATACAAAATATATTACTTATGGTTTATAATAAAAAGGTATTGTTTTTGAAATATATAAACGTACATATATATTTCTTACCATCTAAAATATATTGTCTTAGTAAAAGACTAAAATTATATTTTTAGAACTAATCTTAAAAATAGATTATTTTTAAGATATTTTATATACCTTTTACCAAGTATAACATATATATTTTTATCAAATATATCTTAGAATATATAAGTGTATATATTCTAAGAATACAAGAGCACATATAACAAACACGCGGACATATGTATTCCTATACGTGCAACGATATGCACATTCACATCACCTAACACTTGGTGAACACACATTAATACAACTACGATACAACTCACGATACAAGAATATATATACTTGGCAAAATATATATGCACTAAATAGTTATCAGATAATACATCTAAAACACAGTTCAACGAATAACAAAGACATACGAGTCTTAACACATATTCAAGATAAAAGACTTGTACTCAAGTCATTACAAAGACCGAAGTGTCTAACAAATCTAGGACCTTTGTATGTCGTGATACAATTCAAGACAACGACCAGTGAGGTTACAGTTATATACAGTTTACGGAATGCAATTCTGTGAGTTCATGTCCCCTATTCATTTTAAATGCTTTACAACTTTACAACTATCGGGGAAAATACATATTCAATTGTATGTTAAGTCAAGGAATGAAACACCTTAGATCATGTGCGAATAGGGTTATACAACTAAGCACCATTAATCCAATTTGGACCTAGGTACAAGGGGTTAGATCTAATGGGTTTTGGCAAGCCCCACTCTTGGTCGTGGACCCATACAGAAGAGTGCGTTTGTGTCCCAGTCGATAGTAGTCGACACAAAATCGTCTAGGTTTGGATTGCTTCCTATTTCGTCACACATATTAATGTCCTCACGAAACATTAATGATCAATGGTTTCATTGACGCTTTACATACTACATCTTTACATACAGATACATTTTGTACAACTCACATTTTACAGATACATTTTATACAACTCACATTTTACATATACATTTTATACAACTCACATTTTACAAGATACATCTTATACAACTAAACTGCATGAACTCGCCAACTTTTGTTGATGTTTTCAAACTTAACATGTATTTTAGGGAATTAGTGGACCATGCAGACATTTCAGTTAAGGAAAGCAAGTATCAAGACTCCATGCCACCATTTGAAGGGTTTGCCCGTTATATACCTCCTTTTTGCGGTGATATAGCGGTCAAAGCCTTGACATTTTATGACTTACGTTTGAGGTATAAAACAATGACAACTTATTTTCATTTGATGGTTTGTAACCAATACATTTAACTTATGTTGCATTCTTTTGAAACGATTATGATAATGGCATTGGAGCTTGTTTTTATTCATTTGGTATGTTCACTTATATTGTTACGCAATGAGAACCGATCAGATCACACCTCGCACTTCCGCTATGAGCGGGTGTGACAGGTTGGTATCAGAGCATCGATTGTAGTGAACCACGATTCTTTCTCGAGTCTAGTCTACAATCACTAGGGACCTCTCACGTAAACAATTTATACAAGAACAAGAGGTTTTCATTGCATAAACATTTTTCAAGGTCCACTACAACAAAAATTCACTTCACATAAATCAAGCGAGGACATTTCCATGGTGAAGTCTATGAGAAATAGACACATTACATTAACAGACTATGTGCCTACAATACATTACATTATCAGTTTACGCATTATAAACAGTTTACAAGTTCAGCTTATACAAGATAGAAATCCATGATTTATAGGATTTTACATGATTATATATATAGGTTATTCATATATGTGTTGTACGAAATATTTGGCGACAACAAAGTGCCTTCGACTTCGAATTCCATTGTCATCCTTGACACCCATAACATGGCTATGACACAACATCTTTTACACAAGACATAATACTCTATCTCAAAACATAACATGTTTTATACAATACATCTCCCATGAGAATATCGACCTCATGTCTATTGCGGAGCTTATGGCGAACGTGGTTCCTAAGTGAGACCATAAAGCATTGATCCCGTGGAAGATGGTTGCTTTCTCGCGGATGCTGAGATGCCTGACTTCAGTAGTGACGATGAGGTGGAGTTAGTAGCCTTGGACAACAACTCCATTAGTGGGACGAGGTCCCTGTGACTCTTACAAATCGCGATTGACGACACTCTTGTCCAGACAAGGAAGATGAAGTACTCATCTTGAAGGCGTCCCTCTAGTCGTTATTGCTACGAATTCTCTCTACTTCTATTCCATCTAACGTCATGCCGATCTGCGAGTAATGACAACGGACGTTGACACGTGAACTATCACGAAGGTCCCTCCTATGTTGAAGGTATATAGACAATAGTGTCATCTCTTTGACAGATCGTCTGTCTTGAATGAGAGAATGCTAGGGTGACCATGCAATGCAATTTATTATTACGGGGGCCCACGTAATAACAACTTGTAGTGAAGCTAATGATCACTATTCATTCAAGAATTTTAAGCTATTGCTTAAAATTCAGTCTTTTCTATCCAATAGAACACTAACCGAGATGGTTACTATAACACCCTCCAATACAATACAGGAAGACAATACGTATTGTTCGCACCTAACATTCGATCTACAACATGAGTTGTTCGAGACTAGTCATCTAAACAAACAAAACTTGTTAACCACTCATGGAGGATCTTTCCTCAACATTCTAGAATTATTGTACATGAGTTGGTTCTTTGGTGTCTATGACACCTTATCTTATTTATTGGAAATGAATACAATAAATTCCCTCTTTGACATTTGTCTTATCCAAAGGGATAGTATGGCATGAGCCATGCTACAACTTCCTCATTGCATTCAATTCAACACCTATGAAGATCTTAGTGATCTTGTTGGAGCTCGTGAAGCTCAAGCACTATTACCATATTCGTCACATGGACAAGTACGACAAGGGAATTTCTCTACTTCGGATGATCAAAGCCTATGTAGTATGGAATGCATACTATAGGGACGGAGGCCATTAGTTGGTTTCCCCTCCTCAATGAATTATTTCGTTTTTCAATTAGACATATGACCAATATACGCAAGAGGCACTACACATTTTGGTTTCGGTTATCCACAATATCATTTATTCGAACATGTATGAACAATGAGATCTTGAGGTTTCCATGACCGATTGCATCCTTCATTTTTTGGGCACATGATAGACTATATTATTCAAATATATGTCTAAGATTCTTTTAATAGTGTATATTAAAAAGATCATGGCGCCAGGAGGAAGGTCTACACCCAAAAGGGGTTAACTAATCAACATCTTCCTGATTAAGTCGAACAAGAGCTCTTATGGAACAACACGAGGGTGCAGAAATTGCACAACATGAGGTTAATCAAGGCGACCCTAGTGACGGTACTGGTGGTACTGGTAGTTCAAGTGGTTTAAATCCCGATGGATCGGGAACGAGTAGCAATGCCACACCGGAAGATGCGATCACACAAGGTCTTAATTTTAAGACTTTTTCGGATTGTAAGCCGCAAGATCTCGTTAATACGAAAGGTGCAGTAGGTTCTGTCCACCAGATAAAGACAATGAAGTCGGTTAGTGTGACAACCCTCACTAAACCAGGTATCCGTACGACTTAATTAATAATTAATTACTGCTTAATTACTGTGCTTACTTGAACTTGTGGATAAACTGCTACTTGAATACTGATACATGTACTTACTTGCATCATACTTTACTTGCTGTCACTCCATGTTTTGCTTACAGCACCTTTGTGACAACCTTGATGCACCAAAAGCACAGTAGCACAGTGAACGGATAACCTATTAAACGTGCTGTCATAACTAGCACCAGGCAGGTACTGCCTCTAAGGCCTGTAAGAGCCTGAGATAGTTGCTACACTAGTGGTGAGTGTTGGAATATAAGGGTTGTAGAACTGCGTCACTAGGGATGAGATTACAGTGACCGGATGTGCCTAAAACGTACTCTAGGTACAAAACTCAGCACTTTAAATAATAATTCAGCATTAAGCTACCTAATAAAGTGCCAAAACATGAGAAAAATATTACTAGACACTTTCCAAAGTGTCAGGAATAAGTTGTGTCACTAAAAATAATAATAACGACACTTTAAAGCTTTGTTAAACACTTTAACGGATCTCTATCCAACCGAACAACCGGACTTTACCTGGAACACAAAAATATTGCCAACAACATTGTTTTTCTTTTTCTGAGCCAGTTAGGGTCCCTGAATACCCTAACACCCATCATAATGCACGACACGCTAGTAACCGAGTTAACCTTCACTTAACTTAACTAATACTTAACATTTGGTTGAAATCTAACTAGGAGACCCCCCCCCTAACCGAACCGTCCCCTTGGGGGACACCCCTTGTCCTTTGTTGATTATTTAAATCCCTTGTGTTTAATATCTAGTAGACACTAAATCCAATGGTTAATGATCATGAGGAATTGTCTATAAGTTCTAATCTTGGCACACTAGCACAAACATCACAACACACACACTCTCTTCCTCTCTTTGGCTCTCGGCCGAACACACACACCCACATCCATCCATCTTTCGATCTTGATCATCTCATTCCAAGAGCATACAAGTGTTGAGGATCACATACGAGGAGGCTTGGAGCATTCGGAACGCGAAGGACCTCACCCTATTGCTTTTATCCACGCATTTTTCGACTAGAATCTTCCCTAGCCTCGAGCTAGTAGTAAGTTGCTTGAAACACAATCTCGATCTATTTTAAAGTGGTTAAAACGGTATATGATGGTTAAAACTCATGAACATACAAGATGATATGGTAAAAGTCTACTAAAATGATGAATATGATGGTTAAAAGCTAAGTTGTTGTGTAAATCTTGTAAGATTTGTTTTGTGTGATTATTTAGTGCCGATCTATGTTGTGTTAGCTCGGATCATTGTTTAACCCGGACTGGTCATGATAATGAATCATGACATAGAGCTTGTTTAAGTATAACAAGGGTTAAGTGATGAAACTCTACCACACGAGAAACTTGAACTTGTGTAAAATCGACTTTACTCACGAAATAGTGTTTAAAACTAGTAGATCTACGGATCTACAAGCAGTATTTTCAAAGGACCACGTGTCAAGAGAAAACATACTTTTAAAGACGGATCTTTCATAAACAAGTGTGTAAACACTTGTGTAACACAAAGTTTTGACGAAAGAACTATTTTTGTAAATGTTAACAAGAAGTTGTAAAGATAGAATTTCGTTAAAAACGAGACTTTTACGAAACCGGATGGATTTATATAAAGATCCACTAAAAATAATGGAAAGATACTCCATATTTTGGAAAAACCACAAGTTCATGTATTTTTGCGATTTACATCTATTTTGATTAGTTTGATGGTTTGAATAATGCTTATTGTTGATTGAGAAAATTGTTGGTTTGATTTGTAAAAGAAAATGATACGCTTGAAAGCGTGGCCACCTCCAGTTACAGAGGAAACTCTGGCGAAATTTTTTTCCAAAAACCTAACACTTAGAAATATTTTCACTACAAGTGTTAGAAATACATTTTTAACGTGTTTTCGAATTATAGATTTCGCCATGACTTTATTACAAGATTTCTAATTATCGGAGGTGGGATTTTCACAAAATAAAAATTTGCTAAGATATATATTTAGTATATATTTAGTAACAACACTTGTGAATTTTTATGATTATTTTGTGAACTATACAAATATTATTTTTATGGTAAAAATAATATTACCGAATGTTAATGATTACATTTTGAAGTAAGAAATAAAATATATTAAGTGAGACTTAATAATATATTTCGAAGTTTACGAACGCACATGTATTAAATCCCCCATCCTTGGGAAGGAGAATAATTACCAAGTATTTACAAAAATGTAAACACGAAATAGTTGTCTAACTATTTCCCAAAAACTTAAACCTTAAACTAAGGCACGGCCGTCCGTCTAATAGACTTAGTACGTGTAGGTCGTCGCACAGCTGCTTGATCAGGAGATATACTTGGTAGAGACGCACCACTGTGAGTTCATGTCCCCCTTTTCTCTTAACTGTTTTCAGTTTTCTAAACTGCGGGGGTGAAATACATGTTACTATGATTACGAATATTTCTTACATGGTATGGTTAGCGTAAGGAGGGTTATTATTTAGATCATGTGAGTGGGTAGGCGGAAACTTGGGACTATTAATCCTCATAGTAGGACCGAGGGGCAGGAGCGGTAGATCTATCTGGGTGTAGCGAGCCCAGCCCCAGGCCCAAACAGTACGGACCTCGGGGTGACTTTGTACCCAACGCATAAATCTGCTAGGTTTGAGTCTTCCTACTTGCACTTCACACATATCAATGGCCTTGCAAACCATTGGTGATCTCTTTTTCCTTATTTGCTACATACCAGGGTTTTTATACATACAAAGGTTTATTTACTCACTTACACATGAACTCGCTCAACATTATTGTTGATTTTTCAACTTACATGTATTTCAGGGAATTAAAGATCCGGCGCGGTATGTTGTGTTTTCCCGCTGCATATGGGTTCCGAGGTCATCTCGGTTTAGGAAATGTGACTTTTTCCTGGACGAGTCACAAATCTTAAACTGCGTTTATTTCATGTTGATGTTTATGTCTTTCAAAACAATGTTTTATGTTATGGTGTTGTAGTCCCTAAGACAATGTTATGTTACTTTGGTTTTAAAACTTATTTTTAATGGATGATCTTGCATGGTTTTATTATCATATAGCTTTGTTATGATTAAGCTATGGTATTAAGAAGTCACACCAAATTAACCACGCTTCCGTAAAGCCAGGGTGTGACAGCTAGTTATACTATGAAACACATTCCTGAGTAGACAATTAGATACACAGAGAGTCTCCTGCTGAACGCAGCCTTAACTTGGTGGAATCTCTAGGTACAAACGCTAGGAAGGGATACAGTGAAGAGGTTGTCGGGGAAAGAACTCAAGGATCTTATACGAGAAGAGTATTGCTCGCTGATTTAAATTCCAAGGTTAGAAACAAAATTCTAGAACTCGATCACGACTAGAGCCAATGTTGTTAGTTATACTCGACGCTTTCACGATCTCTCAAAGGTTATTTCCATACTACGTAACACCCGAATTCAAACGCATTGCGCGTTACATTTAGGATTTAGCCCTGGAGATCCGAGGCATGACCGCATCATCCCACCCTACCTCGATCACTCAAACAGTAGTTACCCGACACATTTCTTACCAATCAAACTCATGCGTGTGAAATGAGTTTCATGGCTAGTGACGGGATTGTCCTAGCTACAATTAGGGATTGGGCTATCCTACATCTAAACATATGGATTGGGTTATCCTACATCTACACATATGGATTGGGTTATCCTACATCTAAACATATGGATTGGGTTATCCTACATCTAAACATATGGATTGGGTTATCCTACATGTAAACATATGGATTGGGTCATCCTACATCTAAACATATGGATTGGATTATCCTACATTTAAACACAGGGTTCCTAAAACTATACAGTGAAGTCCTCGCCACACAGAATTCAAAATGTACTTGGCCTAGAGCCAAGTAAGCTAGACGTCCCCTCATTCTATAGAATCGACATACGGTAAACTAGTCGAGTCAGGGAAAGTTGTTAGAGAATGTTCCTTGGAACTTGGCGAGCGAAAATTCAATATCGAACTCTTACCCGTTGAGTTGGGTAGTTTCGACGTAGCGGTTGGCATGGATTGGTTATCCGATAACCAAGCCGAAGTCTTTTGTCTTGAGAAGGTTATTCACCTACCACTACTGAACAAAGAGACACTTGTTATTCATGGAGAGAAGCACGACACACCTAGGTGGATCATCAATTGCATGAAGGCACAAAAGTGCTTACGGAAAGGTTGTGTTGCCTTTCTGGCACATATTGTCGACAAGAAGGTCGTTGAGCCACCGCTGACAGATATTCCAGTGGTAAAAGGGTTTCTTGAAAGTCTTTCCTGAAGACTTGCCAGGACTATAACCATATCGACAAATCGAGTTTCATATCGACTTGGTACTGGGAACCGCACCCGTAGCCAAATCTCCATATCGATTGCACCTTTTGAAATGCAAGAGTCATCCACACAACTTCAAGAGTTGTTGGATAAAGTATTCACTAGGCCAAGCTTCTCACCTTGGGGAGCTCCAGTCCTATTTGTGAAGAAGAAGGACGAAACATTCAGAATGTGAATAGAGTACATAGAGTTGAATAAACTCACCATCAAGGATCGGTATCCACTACCGAGGATTGATGACTTATTCGATCAATTGCAA
Organism: Helianthus tuberosus; assembly: GCA_030545235.1. Taxonomy (NCBI): domain Eukaryota; kingdom Viridiplantae; phylum Streptophyta; class Magnoliopsida; order Asterales; family Asteraceae; genus Helianthus; species Helianthus tuberosus. The sequence goes on from CM060448.1 coordinate 105,129,377, forward strand.
AGTTCAAGCTTCTACTCCAAGATAGACTTACGATCGGGGAAACACAAGTTACGAATACAAGAGGAAGGCATACCAAGGACGGCTTTTCAAACTCGTTATGGTCATTACGAGTTTCTCGTTATGCCATTTGGTTTAAACGAATGCACCAGCGGTCTTCATGGGTTTATTGAACCGCGTGTGCCAGCCGTATCTTAACAAATTCGTCATAAGTGTTCATTGACGACAACCGTATCTTGACAAATTCGTCATAACTGTTCATTGACGACAACCGTATCTTGACAAATTCGTCATAGTGTTCATTGATGACATTATTAATATACTCACGATCGGCCAACGAGCACGAACAACATTTGAGGACCATTTTAGAACTACTCAAGAAGGAGACAATATACGCAAAATTTTCCAAATACGAGTTTTGGATTCGTGAAGTACAATTTCTCGGGCATATAGTGAACGAGAAAGGCATTCAAGTAGACACCTCAAATATTGAAGCAATTAAGAACTGGGAAGCACCCAAGACTCTAACTGAAGTCCGACAATTCTTGGGATTAGCAGGGTACTACCGGAGATTTATAGAGAATTTTTCTAAAAATTTCTCAACCGCTAACCTCCCTCCCCCAATCAAGAAACAAGAAGAATCATTTCAACTTCTCAAGGATAAGTTGTGCAAGGCACCAATCTTATCACTACCCGATGGTACCGATGACTTTGTTGTTTACTGTGATGCTTTGCATCAAGGATTGGTTTGCGTACTTATGCAACGGGAGAAAGTTATCGCGTACGCATCGCGTCAACTGAAAGTTCATGAAAGGAACTATACCACTCACGACCTTGAGTTAGGCGTGGTGGTATTCGCTTTGAAAATATGGCGACATTACTTATATGGTACTCAGTGTACAATTTTCACAGATCATAAAGGTCTTCAGCACATGTTCAATAAAAAAGAACTAACGTCAGCGACGTTGGATCGAATTGCTGAACGACTATGATTGTGAAATAAAGTACCATCCAGGCAAGGCGAACGTTGTAACAGACACCTTGAGAAGCAAGGAACGAGTTAGAACTTTGAGAGTTCGAGCATTAGAGATGACGATTCACACGGATCTTACCACACGAAGCGCTTAAGGAAGAACATCTTATAGCAGCATCACTTCGAGGCATGGAAAAACAGTTAGTTCCGAAAGAGGATGGAACTTTGTAGGAAGAATTTGGGTTCCACTCTTTGGAGGCCTTCGATCTTATTTTTAAGGAAGCACATAGGTCAAATTACTTGATCCATCCTGGATCAGATAAAATGTACCAAGACTTGAAAGAGTACTATTGGTGGCCTAACCTTAAAAAGGATATCGTGACTTATGTCGGGAAATGGTTGACCTGCGCGAAGATCAAGGCAGAATATCAGAAACCCTAGGGTTTACTGCAACAACCCGAGATTCCCGTTTGGAAATGGGAACAGATATCGATGAACTCATTACGAAGTTACCCAGGACCTCAAGAGGCCACGACATGATATGGGTAATCGTCAATAGATTGACAAAGTCCGCACACTTCTTGCCGATTCAGGAGAAGGATAGCACAGAGTAACTAGAAGAACTCTATCTCAAAGAAATAGTGGCTCGTCATGGAGTGCCTATTTCAATCATCTCAGACCGAGATGGTCACTTTATTTCAAGAATTTTGAAGTCATTTCAAGAGGCCTTTGGGTCCCATTTAAATCTAAGCACGACCTTTCATCCACAAACTGACGGCCAGAGTGAACGAACAATCCAAACACTCGAAGATATGCTTCGTGCGTGTGTTATGGATTTGGGCGGCAACTGGGATACTCACTTACCTTTGGTTGAGTTTTCCTACAACAACGGCTACCATACAAGTATACAAGCTGCACCGTTTGAAGCCCTTTACGGTCGAAAGTGTTGCTCTCCGCTATGTTGGGCGGAAGCGAACGATAAACAACTAATCGGTCTGGAGTTAGTCCAAGATTCTACAGATAAAATCTTTCAGATCAGAGACCGTATCAAGGCGGCTCGCGATCGACAAAAGAGCTACGCAGACAAGAGACGGAAGCCATTATCTTTCGAGATCGGAGACAAAGTCTTGTTGAAAGTCTCGCCTTGGAAGGGCGTAGCGAGATTCGGTAAGCGCGCAAAGCTTAACCGACGATATGTAGGACCATTTGAAATCTTGGAAAAGATTGGCACTGTTGCCTACAAGCTGAATTTACCAGAAGAACTAAGTAGTGTACACGACACATTTCATGAGTCAAATCTTAAGAAGAGTCCAACACAAGAAACAATTATCATCCTGGCGGATGAAGTTCACATCGACGACAAACTCCAATACACTGAAGAACCTATTGAGGTCATGGATTGGAAGATCCAGAAAACACGGAGAAGTCGTATCAAATTGGTAAAAGTTTGTTGGAACTCTCGACATGGACCCGAGTATACTTAGGAACGTGAAAATCAAATCAAGGCAAAATATCCTCACCTGTTCGCGAAGACTCCTGCAAAGGATGACTCAGCTTGAATTTCGGGATGAAATTCTCAATAACAGGGGGAGAATGTGACAACTGCCACATTTCGGTAACTTTCTTACACTTAAAGTACTCATTTTTAGCTACACTTTTTATGTTTTTGAACATCTGAACTGCATATTTCATGACATACACTTAGAATACTCACGGAATACTTATTTTTGATGCACATGATTCATTTTATTTGATTACATTTGTAACTGTTTAAACAATGCATCAAAACATCTAGAATAGCACCTAGTAAACTAGAATACTTACAAAAACGCAGGATCCGCAGAAACCATCTAAATGACATCTTTAGGACTCAGACGAAAGTTCAACATCTAATATACATTAAACCCTAACTAGGAATGCAAGGGTTTGGTTTAATACCTTCCCGAAATCCGATAACACTAAAAACTGCCCAAAAAGCACTAAAAGCGACAATTTCAACACTTTTCCGCATAAAATCTGCAGAAATCAGCATTTTAATCTTTTTGCAACATATAAAAGTGTTGTTTAATATAGAATTCATATGAGGATACCTTCGGGTATCATCCGAACCAACAAATACATCAATTCACACAACTTACACAAGCTTAGCGTTCAAATAACGACTAACGGAAACAATGCGAAACGAATATCCGAACAATATCGGATCTTTTTTTGTGACCATCTAGTGTTATTTGGATCATTATGGTCTACTAATAGTCACTTAACACCCTCTAAGCACTTAAGCCTATAAAGTTTCCTAATAAGCTCTCAAAATAAACTAACACATTTTATCAAAAAGAAACAAGAAGCAAACATGACCCCCCCCCATGCTCACAGTCACAACTTCCCCATGTGGGACCCCCTTTTTACCTTGTCTCCACAAATATCTTGTTATTCACCTTTAGTTGCAAGTGGCTTAACCAAGTGGGACTAGTGGTAAACTTGGTGAAAAGTAATAACAAATTAGATCACAAATCATTAAGCACATTTAATAGCATTTCACCTTCATTTTCACACACATAAGAAAACTCTCTCAATATTCATACCTTAGCCAAGAACACCATCAAAATCCTTCATCTTTTTAACACTTATTTGATGATCAAAATGGAACTTGAAGATACTTAGGATGATCTAAAGCAACAACAAGAAGAAGCAAGCCTTTCCATGCATTCAAAAGCTTTCAAAACCCCAAGATCAACAATTTTTATTTTCTTTGATCCTCATCAAGATCATCCCTAGCCATTAGTGTTAGAAGCAAGCTTCCAAAATCTTTTTTTTCATACTTATTTATGTAGTATTTGTTTAAAGAACATGTAATAAACTAAATAATCATACAAAATAATATGAAAATACAAAGAAGCAAGATAAAAATCATGATATAAAAGTTTGTTTATGTTGTGATTTAAGGATTATTACTTGCATATTTGATCTAGTTTTGATGATTAGCTTATGAATAACTTGTTAGATGATGTTTAAAAACATAATCTAACAAGTGTACATGAAAATGTTTAAGGGATTTGTTAAACATAAATGTTTGAATGGATAATCATAATCTTTGATTTTGTTAAAGTATATAAGGTTTTTCACTAAAAATCATACTTTTACAAAGTTATAAAAAGAAACATACAAGATGGGTTTTTATAAAAAGTTTGATAAAACTAAAAGTAAAGCATGGATTTTGAACTAGTTAACATATGTTATGATCATACAAAACCCTACATGTTATTGATTTCATCTTGTTATGATTTTGATATAAATCTTATATGTTTTTATTAAGAATAATATGAGAAAATTGTTGGTGATTTTTATAAGAAAAAGATATGTTTTATTAAACATGGCTTAGCATATATTTCAAAGGAAATATGGCAATTTTTCTTAAAAATCATATGTTATAAAAACTATCATTTTTGACAAAATCTATATTAGATTTTAAAGAGTAGTTTTTTATGAAATCAAAACTAGTTATAAATATATATTTTTGAGAAAATATATATTTAGTTAACTTAACAACTTATGTGCTATGTGTTATTTGTTTGTATTAGTTATATGTATGATAACTAGGAACTTGAATCAATGGTACAAATAAACACAAGACACATTACAACTAAAAGTCTTACAAGACTACACGAAAATACACCTTAAAAACTACTTACGGATGTTTCGAGCCTTCGGACACAACTTATGGACAAATCGGACTTACGGACAAATATACGGACTATATAAATATTACGGACTGTAATACACCATATGTCGACGATTGGTAAAACTACGTTTTCTAAACCGAATAAGTAACTATATATTTTCTACAATATACAAAATATATTAATTATGGTTTATAATAAAAAGGTATTGTTTTTGAAATATATAAACGTACATATATATTTCTTACCATCTAAAATATATTGTCTTAGTAAAAGACTAAAATTATATTTTTAGAACTAATCTTAAAAATAGATTATTTTTAAGATATTTTCTATATCTTTTACCAAGTATAACATATATATTTTTATGAAATATATCTTAGTGTTGGTGCATATTCTGTGACAACAGCTTAATAGTTTGATTATTTAGTCTTTGGATATTTTGTATTGGGCTTAGCTTATTGGTTAATGAGTTATTTGTTGTAATGGGCTTGGAGAATGGCCTAGCCTAGTGGGAAGCCCATTTCACAGACATGTGGTATATAAACATGTTTTGTGATTAGGGTTTGAACAATAGGAGAATTCTAGAGAGAGAAAGGGAATTCGAATTAGGGTTTGAGCAAGATCACAGAGAGAGGCTGTGAGGTTGTGCGTGTCTTGAATTGATTGTAAAACTGATTGTTTGGATAATCAATAGAAGACCGATTAATTGTGAATTCTGTTTCTACTCGTTTCTGTGAGATTCTGGTATAGAGGATTTCGCACTCTAGATTGGATTGACAATTCTGTGATGATCCATACGAACCAGGGGACCTACAATTGGTATCAGAGAGTTAGGCTCTTGAAGAGGCTCGGGTCAGAATTGCAGACTGCAGATTCGGGTGGAAGATTGAAAAAAAATTCAAAAATTTTAAACATGAATTAGGGTTTTTGAATTTTTTTTTTTGGGGTTTGACATAATTTTCGAAATTGGTTTTAATCAGAATTGGTTGTTTTTGATCTTCTGCGTTTTTAGTTTGCTGTTTTGTAGGTTTTCGGGATAGTTCTGGTTCATTGGTTGAAGAATTTTGGCTGGAAAGATTTGAAGATTCGAAGACTGTTCTTCGTGCTCTTCATATTTTCAAAAAAAAAAACATTGCTGATATTTGCTTCGTGGTTCTGTAGGAAACTGTTAAAAGGATCAGGAAAATCTTCAGAAATTTCGAACAGATTGAGTTTCCAAAATTTACTGGCATAATTAACAATTTCACAGTCTAGACCAGCGAATTTATCTGATCCGGCGTATTTAACATCTACACTAGTTGACCGGCGAAATTACAAACCAAAGGCGAATTTGGTAACCGTGTAATTGTCCTCGGTGACATTATTACGGTGATCGGCGAAGTTACTAGACGTCGTGTTAGCGAAATTATTGACCAGCGAATTTAACAACCAGAGGAATTAACCAGCGAATTTGGACCAGCATAATTAAACAACCTTCCTGAACCAGCGAAATTACACAGCGAAATTAAATTAAGTAACCAGCGAAATTAGTAGAGGAATTAAAAAGGTGGAGTATTTATTTTGGTGGAGTATTTGGGCGTATAGAGGATTTAACGTTTTTGAAAATAGAAAATGATCCGTAGCTCATCTGGGCAAACCGTTTGCGCCGTTGGACTCCACGTATTTTTAGGACAAAAAAAAGAAAAAAACCTCTGGAAATTCCCGAAATAGGTGTTTAACATTATATATCATTGGATTCGTAATTTCGAGACGATTCTAACGGTATAATTTGGTAATCACAGTTTTCAGAAAAATTTTGTACGGTTTTATCAGTACGGTTACGGTAAAAGCTCGACGAGGACCAGTAAAGAAGTTAGATTTGGATTTTGACACAGGTTACCAAAATCCATTTAAACTTTTAAGCTGCGTGTTTAAAAATGGTCAGAATGGATAAGGAAAGTGGGACTGTGAATAAACCGCCACAGCTGATAAAAGTTTCGCAATATGATGTCTGGAAGAAGGAGTTTGAAATGTTTGTTCAAAGTGATGATGCTAGAATGTGGAGCTGTATGATTGATGGATATGTTGCTCTTACACGTAGTGTTGAATGAAGAGTTAAAGTGATTTCTTATGAGAAGATGGATGAATCTGAGAAACTTGTGGTTGATGTTGAGAAGAAAGCTTTAGCAGTGATAAAGATGTCCTTTCCTGAGGGCATTAAACATACCGTTAAGAAGTATGGGACTTCTAAAGAGTTGTGGGAAGCTTTAGAAAAATGTTATTAGAGTTCATCAAGACAAAGTGTAGGCGACCGTGCTTTAGATGAAGAGGCAAATGTTGTGAAAGAAGAGAAGAAGGAGGTAGAAGTTTCAAAGGGCTTGAATGGTGTGCATGAACTTAAAATAGAGGAAAAGGTAAAATCAGAATCTGTAAGTCATACATATCATAATTGCGTTGAACTACAAGGTAAATTTGACAGACTATCAGAGCAAAACAAAATTCAGTTAGCTGATTTAGAAAAGTTAAAAGTGTCAAATGTTCTTTTGATTAAACAAGAGTCAAATTGTTTAAATAAACTCAAATCAAATGAACAGGAAATCAGCAGTTTAACAAGCAAAGTCAATGAACTGTTACAGATCATTGATTTGGCTCGTGAAACTCTAAAGGATAAAGCTAATGAATTTTCTGATAAGTGCAGGGAATTGGCCATTGCACAAGACCAAATTGTTGAACTTAAAGGAAAGTTAAGAAAATTTGGAAAATCATCATTAGTTAGGACTCAAATTCAAGCAAGTTTGAAAAAGAGTAATGATAAAAGGGGTTTGGGGTTTAGTAAAGCCTCATCTTCTAAAAATCAAGACTACTCCTTTTTACCTGATGAGAATGAGCTAACTGACTTTGTGCCTACTACACCAGCTGTGGTGGATCCGATAACTATGGACTTGCTTAATAGTCCAGTATCTTTGAAAGAATATGTTGAGTCTAACAGTACACCTCATAAATCGGATGAGGATACTGAAGACGAAAAGAAGAAAACATTTAAAAAGAGATTTAACAAAAAGAGAATTTATAAGAAAAAATCTTGTTCTAAATGTCACAACAAAGGACATGTGGCGAGTTGTTGTCCTTTAAAGAAAAATAAGCAAAAAGTTGATGGGGTTAAGGATGGGAATAGGGTTGGTTTGAATAATAATGTGCAACATCATTGTCAAAGTAATCAACCAAGATTTCAATCTAAAACTTCAACATCAAGACGATTTGATAGACCAAGAAGTATTTCTCCACAATTTAGTCATTATAATGGTAAATCAAATCGGTTTCAAAGTCAAAATAGAAATTTTGGATATCAAAATCGATACCAGACTTCTGGTAGTAGAAATTATCAAAGAATAAACGAACATAGGGGTTTTAGTAACTCGAATGTTCAACAACATCCAATTTTTTTTTCAAAATTCATGGTATGATAATGGGCGAAGAAGGTTTCGAGATAATAATTTTCAAAGGTCAGAAAATCCGAGATTTTATTGGAACTCTCGCGATCAAAGACCTAGTGGAAGTTATAAATCTTGTTCAATAACGGGTAAAACATCTAAGACACCAGAAAGGTGTGATGGATATTGGTTAGAAGCATCGTATATGGATTTACATGGTCAACCCTAAACCGGTCAGGTTTGGGTTGTTAAGTCTAATTGAGTTGTTGAGAATGTGCAGGATGACCAAGAAGGACTGTTCGATGTGTTCAACAGTGGTTGTTCCTGTAAAGCGTCTGAGGTGAATAGTAGGTTAAAACTGGTAACTAACTATTTACTTTAGTGATTGATTGATGATTTATTGGTGAAAAACTTATTGTCAGATTGAAGTGGGAGTCTGTTTGTGTTTGTAAATTTGTGTTTTTTAAACTTACTCCATAAAAACAAAAATTTAGGGCGAGAAATCACCCCAAGCCAAAAAGAGTTTATTATAAGTGCGTGTGTTTAGGGGGAGTAAGTTATAAAAGTTTACAAATCCAAAAACATTGAAAAATGAAAAACTTAAAAAAATAAAAAAATTGAAAAAAATGAGATTTCATGGTGTGAAAAAGAAGAAATGATAGTACATCAGCAAGTTAGACTGTCACACTGAAACTGAAATTTAAATTGCTTAAGTGTGATAGCAGCTTCATCATATGATGTACCAGTAGACAAAAAACATGAAATAATCAACTTACCAATGTGATATAAACATAAACGCACTGAGTATGAGTGGGGAACACATCAGTGGTGTATGATTTAATGACCTTAAATCTTGCGTTGATAGATTGCCAAAATATGAGGTTTTCGGACTTTATACTGTTATTTCATCCGGGGGTATCAAGGTTGTCCTTCTGCTGCATCCAAATACATGCTGACCTAGGCACAACCAGGATATCTTAAAAGAGCTAAAAATGTCAAAACCCTGAAAATGAAGAAGCTCTCCTAGAGAGTCATTCAAATGTTCAAAATGCATAAGTCGTACCAAAAATGGTATTTGTCTTAGCCCTCGTTAGATATTTTGGTCTCTTTGTTGTACGGAAGTACTGACCTGATCACCAATTATCTATCATTGAAAAACAAAATGGATTAATTTAGTATACTCACCTACTACGAGGAATCTTTGTGCATACCTTGATCGCGGGGGTACATCCTGAAGTGGGACACGCTAGTATATCAGTAATAAAATTACCTTAGCGTATCATACGGTAATAGAACTTGAAAAGTTCATGCATTTTGTTTAAGTGGACAAACATACTTGTAATCGTTTTGGACTGCTTTTCACAAAAAATAAAATAAAGAATTATCTAATAGTGTGAAAACAGTTTTGTTTTTGCTGATATGATCTTCTTGTACATGATTCTCACAAAAAGATGAAATTGTAAATATTTTTGAGTTTAGTTTAGTTTGTTAATTTGTTTTGGAAAAAAAAACAAAAATACCAAAAAGATTTCTTTTTATAAGACTTCCATTTTGATTTGAAAGGTAGTTGTTTTTGCATATCTAGATAAAATATTTGTTTATCTTTAATGTGAAAAAGACTAGTGGTTTTTCGAGATACTTGCTTGTGTTTCTAAACAGATTGATGCAGTTATCAAAACGAAGTGCAGAATACAAGTAAAGTGCAGATTGAGAGTGAAGTGAAGAATATGTGAAGATGCATGGTAGGATCCTTCTACTACATTGCAGAGAGAAAGAGATATGGAAAAGTTGGAGCTTACTTGCTTAACCAAAGATTGCTAGCTAACAAATCTACAACGAATGAAAGTTTTGGAGATTGGAAGCATCAGCTAAGGGGAGTCTGTTGATGTCAGAAACTGTGTGTAGCTGATGCTATCCAAAGACCAAAAGAACACAAGATATTTGAAGACAAAGTTACACTTTGAAGCTATTGTAAAGGGGGAGTCTGTTGGTGCATATTCTGTGACAACAGCTTAATAGTTTGATTATTTAGTCTTTGGATATTTTGTATTGGGCTTAGCTTATTGGTTAGTGAGTTATTTGTTGTAATGGGCTTGGAGAATGGCCTAGCCCAGTGGGAAGCCCAGTTCACAGACATGTGGTATATAAACATGTTTTGTGATTAGGGTTTGAACAATAGGAGAATTCTAGAGAGAGAAATCGTAGAGAGAGAAAGGGAATTCGAATTAGGGTTTGAGCAAGATCACAGAGAGAGGCTGTGAGGTTGTGCGTGTCTTGAATTGATTGTAAAAATGATTGTTTGGATAATCAATAGAAGACCGATTAATTGTGAATTCTGTTTCTACTTGTTTCTGTGAAATTCTGGTCTAGAGGATTCTGCACTCTAGATTGGATTGACAATTCTGTGACGATCCATATGAACCAGGGGACCTACACTTAGAATATATAAGTGTATATATTCTAAGAATACAAGAGCATATATAACAAACATGCGGACATACGTATTCCTGTACGTGCAACGATATGCACATTCACATCACCTAACACTTGGTGAACACACATTTATACGACTACGATACAACTCACGATACAAGAATATATATACTTGGTGAAATATATATGCACTAAATAGTTATCAGATAATACATCTAAAACACAGTTCAACGAATAACAAAGACATACGAGTCTTAACACATATTCAAGATAAAAGACTTGTACTCAAGTCATAACGAAGACCGAAGTGTCTAACAAATCTAGGACCTTTGTAGGTCGTGATACAATTCAAGACAATGGCTAGTGAGGTTACAGTTATATACAGTTTACGGAATGCAATTATGTGAGTTCATGTCCCCTGTTCATTTTAAATGCTTTACAACTTTACAACTATCGGGGAAAATACATGTTCAATTGTATGTTAAGTCAAGGAATGAAACACCTTAGATCATGTGCGAATAGGGTTATACAACTAAGCACCATTAATCCAATTTGGACCTAGGTACAAGGGGTTAGATATAATGGGTTTTAGCGTGCCCCACTCTTGGTCGTGGACCCATACCGAAGAGTGTGTTTGTGTCCCAGTCGATAGTAGTCGACACAAAATCATCTAGGTTTGGATTGCTTCCTATTTCGTCACACATATTAATGTCCTCGCCAAACATTAATGATCAACGATTTCATTGACGCTTTACATACTACATCTTTACATACATATACATTTTTTTACAACTCACATTATACAGATACATTTTATACAACTCACATTTTACAGATACATTCTATACAACTCACATTTTACAAGATACATCTTATACAACTAAACTGTATGAACTCATCAACTTTTGTTGATGTTTTCAAACTTAACATGTATTTCAGGGATTTAGTGGACCATGCAGACATTCCAGTTAAGGAAAGCAAGTATCAAGACTCCATGCCACCATTTGAAGGGTTTGCCCGTTATATACCGCCTCTTTGCGATGATATAGTGGTCAAAGCCTTGACATTTTATGACTTACGTTTGATGTATAAAACAATGACAACTTATTTTCATTTGATGGTTTGTAACCAATACATTTAACTTATGTTGCGTTCTTTTGAAATGATTATGACAATGGCATTGGAGCTTGTTTTTATTCATTTAGTATGTTCACTTATATTGTTACGCAATGAGAACCGATCAAATCACACCTCACGCTTCCGCTATGAGCGGGTGTGACAAAGGCCTAGTATAATGTGTGTGGAAAGAAAAATACTCTCGAAAATGAATTTGAACTTGAAAAGATTGCATCGTATAAGGTAAATAATAGAAACACATGTTTAATAAAAATTTGGATGGTTCCAAAATGGAACTTTGACTAACCAAAGTGGTCGAAAGGTCTTTTGAATTTGAGAAGCATGCTTTAGCCTAATAGGTGGAATACTCTCGCCGACACGTCGATTCACGGTATTCACCCTTCCGGTTACTACATGTCCCAGCCCAATCGAAATTTCGAGACTTGGTGGGATTTATGAAAAATTAAGGAGTGGAACTAGTCGACAAGGTGCGGGTTTCACCCCTAACTTGACGATTTCGTATCCTAAGTGTGGTTGGTACTCGTCGGGTTAAAATTTTAATTTCGACACTTTGACGAGGGTCCACTAGAATTTGAAAAAGGAAATTCTCCATCAAGCTAAGGATCTCACTCCTAACTTGGTGGCGAATTTCGTGTAAAAGAATAGGTGGATTAAGAGTCGTTCACCAAATTGTGGGTTTCACGCCTATTTTGGTGAAGGCGTCTCGTTGGTATGATACAAGTGATTTTGAGTTTAGTATAAACGAGTAAAAGACGTATGTTTGAAATTATAATAACAAGTATGAGCACATAAAGCATTTCAAAAAAAATAACACGTAAGAGACATTTCAAGAATAACATGTAAAGATGTTTCATAAAAGTAGCATGTGAAGCAAGTATGGTCAAATTTGGAACTTAACTATAGACTAGGTCAAAAGCATGGCAATTTTCCTAATTCCCTATAGTTATGGCTCTGATACCAATCTGTCACACCCCAACCGATGGCGGAAACATCAGAGTGAGACGAAATAGATTGCTGATGTATGTCGTTAGTGACATGCAAAAACCGAAATAAACTAGTAGCTAGAGTAAGTCGGATATCGAACCAGAGGAGGATTGTGGAAAGTGTATGATGCTAAGTTTTAATTAACTATTACAGAATTAGAAAAACAGTTTGTTTGATTGTGAAAATTATCTAAATTAACAAATAAAAACTAAGATTTGAATCAGTAGGAGAAACAATGGTTCCTCCGAATTTCAGGTTTTGCAATTAACTTCAACTATGTGTTTAATCGTTACCTACATAGACATAGGTGTTAATTTTAATTCATCAATTGTGATAACCAACGACTAAGTACTCCGGTCAATACATAACGGGAGGTTATCGAATAATTATCAATTACAATTTACAAACCCTAACCCCATGTCAAATATATCCCAATTACTAGAACTCTCGGGAATTGAATGCTTAGAAATTAAGGTTTAAATAAATGTAACTGTTTACAATCAAGAAATCAAATCCATAGTGAAAAGCATCGAATGCTTAGATCACCGGGTTAAAACGATTGTCACAAACACATAATATTCATTACTTACAAAACCCTCCATCCGGAGGAAACCATAAAAGACTAGCCGCTCATGTTGGTCGGTTGATCATCGCATGCTTGATACCCGGTTGCAACCATCTTCAATCCCCTTAATATAATGAAAATAGTAAAAATATTATCAATTGAAGAATGATCCCTTCCCACGTGATGTAGCCGCCAAAGATGTCCCCCAAAGTCAATGATGATGATGTTGCTTATCTTGATGTTGATGTGATCTCCCTTGGTTGCCGTTAAGTGATGATGATGTATTATGATGACTTCTAAAAACCTCGTATGTCGGCCCCCCTTGTTCTCATATATCAGCCCATGTGTTCACGTGATTTTTCATCCTCTCCAAGCCCATGTGCGGCCCATCAGTCAACGTGATTGTTTGCTGCTTTCATGTGCCTTCACTTATGTATGCATGTATATCTGTTATCAAGATGTGCCACCAAAAATACCAATCCCCAAAAAAAACATATGGCTGCCACAAATTGATGATGATTATATTATTGTTGACCATTTAATTCTTTTCCCCAAGTCTGCATGTTAAAGGATAATGATAAAATTGATGTGATGTTATTTGTGTTCCGGTTTTCAAGTTTTACCCGACCCGACCACCACTGCATGATGTTGACGCCGTTCCGTGGCTCATGGTTCCAAACCGTGGGTCACGGTGTACCTTTGCTGCTTAACAGAACTTCCAAACAGGGGGTCACACTCTGAAGTGTGGGTCACGAACTGTACCTGCTGTGCTTCTTTCCACCGTACCGTGGCCCACAGTTCCACACCATAGGTCACGGTGTAATGTTGCTGATGAACAGATGTCCTGAACTGTGGGTCACGGTGTACACTGTGGCCTATGGTATAATGTTTCTGTGCATATTAAGGCACAAAGCAACTTCCAATTAAATACCGAGTGGTCCCTGGACTTTGTTCTTGCATACTCCTTTCACTCGTGAGCCTTCATATTACCCGAACAACTTCAATATTCATCCTTGAGCTGCAATAACCCATCCAAAGCTCACAACTTCATCTTTAACCATCGTAAATGCACCGATTTACGTGTTTTACCTACAAATCACTAAAATCTCATAGTTACTTCATTCCAAGCAAATAGACACATCAAATACACATAAAACATGATAATTAACCACTCTAAAGCTCGGGTTTCACCCTCTCCATCAATTGCTCGAGACATCATAACACTAATAATTGTGACAAGTATTTAAATAATAAATTTCATTCCATTTCGAAAGAGTCAATTACAAGGATTTGAAGCAAATACAACAACATGAATAATGAAATACTATACAATAGGAGTACAAAATTTAAAGTATGTATCTACATCCTACTAGATTCCATGCATCACCAACATCATCGTTAAACCTGCAACATGTTTTAAACGCATAGTTCAATAAAAAGGTATTGGCGAGTACACTAGTTTAAGACTCGTGACATATGTATAAAAAGTATTTTCAATCCAATATAGCAACTTGGTATACAAGTTCAAACTATCATGCATAGCTAAAAGTCAAACCCAAGTGTCCACAAGAATAATAGCATCCCTCAATATAGCAATATCGAGACCGTAAAGAATGAATAATAGCATCCCTCGATATAGCAATATCGAGACCGTAAAGAATATAACGTAACAAAAACCCCATCGGGTGGTGTGCTACTCCTATAGAACTATAATTGTTAAGGCGGGTTAACAAGTAGTATGAATTCTAGCATGAACTTAAGCATAACAAAGCATGTATAAGGATTGATTGAATAAAGCATGTTTGTGAATCATGCATTTTAACAAGTAAAACATGTTGCACCCAAAGTGTATAAAAAGGGAAATGGGTCAAGTGTACTCACAAAATTGCTAAGTCTTCCGATTATCCAAGTATTGACGAGTTAATGAGATTTAGCGTATGAATGGGTTTGGATTGAAGATTAAGGGATGTGTAGATTTTGGAATTTAAAGTATAACAAAGTAAGTATACATGAAAATAATCATCTAAACTTAGTACTCATTCTTAACACTATAAAACCCATAGGGGTTAGAATGATTTCATAGGTTTAATACCCATTAGAATCGTAACAAGTTATTAGGTCTTAGATGATATAATCTAGTACTTTGACGAATGAACACAAATTCATCATCAAAGGTTCGAATATTTGGATAGTATATACAAGTATTATATAGATTATGTAATATATCATTAAGTCAATAGTTCAAGCATGAGATAGGAGGATGAATCCTCCATTTAGGAACCTCTTTCGTGTCATGGAAGTCATGTAGGAGGTAGGAAGAACAAGTCTTGCATTTAGGTACCTCTAGGTGTTCGCCACTACACTTGATGTTATGAACATTCAAGTAGGGTCATGAACTTACAAGTAATTATGGAATAAGAACAACTAATCTATGAGAAAACATCAAGCAATGTGTGGATTTTCAAGTAGGATAGCCCAAGCTAATCCTAAATCACACAATCATCAAGCTTTAAGCTTGAACATCACTTGTGGGAAAAAAACCCTAAACAAAACAGAAAGTTTGTGAGGTTTACACCTCTAGTTTTACATGTCTCAACCTTGTTTTTAAGCCCAACTAACCATAGAAGTGGTTATGAGCATAAGGACATAGGTTTGAGATGAGATAACTCATGTTTAATCAAGTTTAACAAAGATTGAATAAAAAATAGAAAGATCAGTCAACTTTGGAGCCTTTTTGGTGACATTTCAGACCTTGGTTTTCCATGGAAAACCTGTGGAAATGTTCCTAAGGTCAACCCAAGCAAGTAGGAAAAAGAATCAAGTGAAAAGGTTAAGAAATGAGTGAGATATGCTTGTTTTAGCAACTTGTGTCGAATCTGTCTTGCAAATGATTTCCAGCCGAAATGAGAGTGAATTGAGAGTGAATTTGTGAGTTTGTAAAGTGTATGAAGTGTGGAGGAGGCTTGGTTTTTATAGGGGAGGATTAGGGTTAGTTGGTTGTGTGTATTTAATGTAGAAAACACAAAACCAAACCAATAAAACACAAAAACATGACCAATCCCGTAACCAACATTTGTATTATGCGCATTACCATCCGTCGTGGGGCACGACACTGATGGGCTCCCGGGTCGTGGGCCGCGAGGCCTCATCAGGTCGGGTTTTTGTTGTTTTTTTACACTTTCACCCCTCGATTCTTCATATAATTGATGTTTTAGGTTATATTTAGGGATTTTAAGTATAAGGAATCATATTTAGGGGTATGTAAGGTAATGAAATCATAAAGACAAATATAAATAAGTATAATCAAGTATGTTTATCGAGATTTAATACCGATTTTGTATAATTAAGAGTAATAGTCTAGTGTTTACAAGTTTGACGCATTTTGCACAAAGTATGAATAAAGTATCATGTGTTAAATCAATTCAAGTGTATGAACAATTATGAAATGTGTATATCATGAATATGAAGAAAATATGAATTTCATTATGATCAAAGTCTCGGATTTTACAACGATTAAAATGAAATGATGAATACAAGGACACGAGACTTCCAAAAATAGAAATACAAGCGACGATTTCTAATTATGGAAAGTATGAAAAAGCAGGGTATTACACGAACAACCCGAAATCCCGATGTGGAAATGGGAAAGTATAGCCATGGATTTTATTAGAAAACTTCCCCGCACGCCTTCTGGTCAGGATAGCATTTGGGTTATCGTTGATCGTCTTACGAAATCTGCTTATTTCATTCTGATACGAGAAGACTTTAAGGTTGAACGGTTAGTACGAATCTATACCGACGAAGTCATTTGTCGACACGGGACGCCTCGTGACATCATCTCTGACCGCGATGGTCGATTTACCTCACATCTCTGGGAGACATTCCAATCCGCTCTCGGTACGACTCTCAATCTCAGTGCCGCATTCCATCCCTAGACCGACGGTCAGACTGAGCGCACGATCCACACCCTCGAAGACATGCTTCACTCGTGCGTTATATATTTTGGTGGTAATTGGGATTCGCATTTACCCTTAGTAGAATTTTCGTACAATAACAATTATCACGCTAGTATACAAATGGCACCCTTTGAGGCACTATACGGTAGAAAATGTCGATCACCTATTGTTTGGCACGAGATCGGAGATTCACAGATCACCGGTCCCGAGTTAATACAAGAAATGACAGACAGGATTCTCCAAATAAGAGACAATCTCCTAAAAGCTTGTAGTCGTTAAAAGAGCTACGCCGATAAACGCCGCAAGCCCCTAGAGTTCGAAGTTGGAGATCACGTCCTCTTAAAGATTTCACCTTGGAAAGGGGTGATCCGATTCGGCAAGGAAGGGAAACTAGCGCCACCTTAAGTGGTCCCTTTAAAATTTGGAACGAATTGGTAAAGTGGCCTACCGACTCGAATTACCAGTTGAACTCAGCAACGTACACCCGACTTTCCACGTCTCAAACCTCAAGAAGTGTCTAGCTGAAGAAAATCTTCATGTATCCCTTGAAGACTTGCAAATAAATGAGACACTGCACTTTGTGGAAAAGCCAGTAGAAATCATGGATCGAGAAACCAAGAAACTTCGACGTAGTCGCATTCCCATAGTGAAGGTTAGATGGGAAGGCAAACGCGGCGCCGAGTTCACTTGGGAACTCGAAAGTGATATGAAAGCTAAATATCCACAACTCTTTGTTACGTCTGCTACTTAATTTCGGGACGAAATTCCCTAAAGTAGGGGAGACTGTAACAACTTGATTTTCGTTTATTCCTATTTTATCGTTGATTCGCTCGTAAACACTTGTACTTTAGGACTCGATTATTATCAAAGGGTTAACTACATTTTAAATGCATTATATCTCACTTAATTATCGCATTTAAACGTTATTTACTTAAACGCTCATCGCAACGCAAACTCAACGAGAACTCAAAACGCGGATTTATTTATATTATTTGTGTGTATAAATGTTAGATATGTTATATGTGTTATTACTCGCTTAAAACGCTCCAGGGTGGTTAATCGAGACGCTAAAATGCAACGCAACATGACACTTAATACCTCGCTAAAATACTTAAAGTAATCGAACTAACTAACGCACCTAAACGCACCTGATGTGTTAAAAATGCAACATATAAATTTCATCAAATGAGGCATAAAACTAACCCTTTTTAGTACTAATGTTGGAAAAAGTGTGCTTTTGTCTTCCTTTTGTATTTTCAGGATTAAATGAGCTCAAATTAACAAAAGAAGCAAAAAGACATCAAAATCTAACATAAATACAAGAAAAGGAACAAGACGTGACATGCCCGACCCCACGACAGCATCTTCCCAAGCAAAACAAGACAACAGAAGACTGAACACGCCCCGTGCTCAGCCAGCACGGGGGCGTGCCCAAGTGTCAGCAGAAAAGACAAAGTGGTAGAAGCTTCTATTGCCCACCACGGGGCCGTGCTCAGCGGACACGGGGCCGTGGTCAACTATAAGATTCGCACAATCCAGCAAATCTGCGTAGTACAAAGATTCTTCTGCACCACGGGGTCGTGCTCAGCGGACACGGGGGCGTGGTCAACTAAAAAGACAAAACTGCATTAAATAAAGAAAGAGAAGGATGTGGACACGGGGTCGTGCCCACTGGACACGGGGCCGTGCCCGAGCTTCTGTTCAGCCTATAAATAGAAGTGCTTGGCTAAAGCTCAAACCATCCCTTGGCACACCACCTCTCTCACACTTCACCTACCACCCACCACCACCATAACACCATCATCCACCACCATCATCCATTGTCCATCGTAGAGTGTGTGAGTCGTCTCGGGATCCAAGATTGATCGTAAGAGTTCTTGATAATCAAGGCCATGTTTGCCTAAGTCTCTTACATCACTTGGTGAAGACAAAGTGTCTAGTGTAATACTTTTTATTTCTAATCTTTTCGCACTTTTTACTTGGTTTTGTATTAATGACTTTAATAACTAGTTGCTTATGTTGAAGGTGCTCTTTCCTTATCGTTTGTCCGTGGTGTCTTGGCATTATTTTACTGTCTATATAAAATAAAAGATTTTCACCATTCATATCTCCACGGTCTATATGGAGGTATGTTAGCTACCTGGTCGGGGGTTAAGGGAACGGTTTGCTAAAGGCCTTGCCATTGTTCAGCGTTTAGAGGTCCTGCAATGGACCTGGGTCAAATTTAGTAGGACCTCCTTCAATACTTAACGGTATTGGATGGCGGGGGTCCAAACTCTTTGATCCCCTCATAAGTTAACTACTATTAATACTATAACCCGGCTATTTAGGACTGTATCACTGCTGACTCAGACTACTTAGTCGAGGGTAACGTCACCTCCAAAAGAGGGGCCTACCATAATTTGCATTAATAACTTAATTAATTATCTTCCAATAATCCACCCTTTTAGGATTGTATCCTTGCTGACTCAAACTACTGGGGTGAGGGTAACGTCACCTTCAAAAGAGGGGCCTACTACAATAACTAAAATAATCTCTTAAAATAGTGCAAAAGTGCGGAAATAATCAAAGGTTACACTAGATACGAGTCGGAACCAAGTGATTCATCTTGTCTATCTGTTTTTTTTTTCTTTTTATTTTTTTTTTCAGCATTTTAGTTAGTTTTTATTTTTCTTAGTTAAAACATTTTTCTAAACTTTTTGATTTGATTAGACGTTGAGGATAAACCGGTACTAAAAGCTCTTGTGTCCTTGGACGACCTCTGTATCTTACCAACACTATACTACGCTCACGATGGGTGCACTTGCCCATATGTGTGTCTAGTGTTAGTAAATATCGTGTTTTATAAATTTAAAACTTGACTAAAAAGTGTTAAAGGGGCTTAAAATATACACCTAATATATATAACACTAGGATACGCATCAAGTTTTTGGCGCCGCTGCCGGGGACACAAGGATTTTAAGAAAGTTAGGAATCAACGGCCTAATCGTTTTTCTTATTTTTCATTCTTTTTAGGATTTTTTTTAGTTTTTCAGCTTCTGCAGAACTCAGCACGGGTCGTGCCCGCTGAACACGCCCCGTGCCCAATCATTGGAACTGGCAATCTTGTTTTAAGTCAGACAGTAAGCTGAACACGGGGCCGTGCCCACTCAACACGCCCCCGTGCCCAAGTTTCAGTTGCTGAAAACAGAACCGTAAGATCCCAACGGTTGGTAATTTCTGACACAAACATGAGTGATACTGATACTTTTTACTTTCGGCACTCTTATGGTACTATGTGGTGTCAATTATGTGGTGGTAACCATAAAGAATTAGAATGTTATTTTCTAAATTATAAACCCCACTATATAGACCCATCATTTCCTAGTATCCTTAAGAGGGGCGAAAGTAAAAATAATCCCTATCTCTCCCTCGAATGCGCCCAACCGGATATTCTAGGAGAAATGCTTCTCGATGAATTATTTCAACTAGAAGATCTAATTATTAATTGGTTAAAAGAACTTAGGAAAGATTTTAATAATCTTTTCCAAGATGATGACCAAGAAGGGTTGGAACCGTATTCAAACAACTTTATTGTTTCCAATGATACTTCTAACTCTTGTGAGGACTTGAGCGATAGACGTCCCTGTGTCAATTGTGCCGTGAAGGACTCCCCATCGACTTCGTTCGATGCATACATAGACCTGAGCGATTCGACATATACCTTCTTTAACGAGAGCCCGGAAAAGGGTTGGACTTGTCCACCTACATATAGCATAGGAATCACCCTCACCGACAACCTCTTGCGTTTTCGTCTTAGTCTAGATCAATTAAGGTATCTTTGGCACTTTGGGGTTGTTCCATCCAGTAAGGAACCGCCCGATCCGGAAAAGTTCCTTAAAAATAGATGCCCTTCATAAAACAGCCTTCCGACACGGGGCCGTGCCCAGGTCAACACGCCCCCGTGTCCACCAAAAGATTCCCTTCTGACTTTTGTCAGAATACGGACAAAACGTGTCAGGATCTTGCCTGCACACGGGGCCGTGTCCAGCCGACACGGGGCCATGTCCAGCACGCTGTCGTTTTCTATAAATGCAGCCAAGAACCCTGCACATTTGGACCATCCAGGGACAGAGATTTGAAAGGATTTTCTGACTTACCATCCTAGGTATGTTCTAAAAGAAGGTTCTTACAAGCATCTTGTCCTTTCCTCTTTTATCTATTGCCTTCTTCTTCATCTTTCTTGCACCAACAACTCCATTAAAGCTTGATTTCAAGCTTTGTTGTGATGTTTATTGAATTTTTGTTCAAGGAATCTTGTTAAAAATAAGTTACACAACATTGTTTTAAGTTATTTCTGCTCAAAAAAGCTTCATAAGTTAAGAAAATAATTTGAAACCCCAAGATTCCTTGTTCTAAAAATCTGCAGAAAGTTGAACACGGGGACGTGCTCATTGAGCACGGGGCCGTGCTCGTGGTACTGTTTCATTAAAACGAACTATTTTTGGTTTGTTTTCGTAGAATGTCTAGCCAAAACAGTGGAACCTCTTCTGCACACTCAAGGAACAGTCGACGGGAAAGGAGGCCGTCGATTGAAGCAACTCTCGTAAGATACGTAATGGCGCTACGTGAAGCCCTTGACGAGATGACTTCAGTGGAGGAGGTCCTCATTGACCGTATAAACTATCTCTCGGTGGGGTTGGAAAACAGTTTCCAAGAAATAAACCTCTTGCACCAGAGGTTAAACATTCTGGTAACACCTCCCATGGAACCAATCCTCCCTCAAGAAGATTGGAACCTCGCACTTGGAGTCCAAAATCCTACCGGTTGGGACGACCTTCCAGCGGAACCTCCTCTTGAAGAACTCCAAGAAATCCCGGTGGAAGTTACACCTCCTCAACCCAATGCTCATGAGCCCGCTTTTCTTCTCCCTAGGGAGATCGAAGAGTGGCTCGCCGATGTATGAGGAGCCCATACCCGGAGGAAGAAGTTGTCAAGCCACTTTTAACCGAGAGATCTATCTTTTCGAAAATTTTGCTAGTAGAATAAATAGTAGGCTAGAAACTTCTTGGGTTGGATTTCTTGTGTTTCTTTGACCTAACTAGCTAATATTTTAATTTTTAGGATTATTATGTAATTCTCTCTATGATTAATGAATGATGGTTTTAGTTAATTTGGTGTTTGGATGGTGTTGAATTAAATGAAACACACTTGAGATAGCAAAGGATGCAAGGGAAACTTGAACCAGCACTCCATGCAGGAAAAACAGGACCGTCCGACAATTTCTTCGTTTACAGTAAGCTCGGCACGGGCCGTGTCCACCCAACACGGCCCCGTGCTGCACAGTCTGCAGAAAAAGACCCAGTTCAGGTAACTGGACACGGGCCGTGTTCACTCAACACGCCCCCGTGTCCAGGCTTCTGTTTCTTTTGTTTTAATTTTGTTACTGGCACTTGAACACGGGGCCGTGCCCGGACAACACGGGGTCGTGTTCAGCGCCCAGTAACATGAAATTTTTGCTTTTTCACACCTTTTACACATTCAATCAACCTAAAAACTTATTTTTGGGACACATTGAGGACAATGTGTAATTTAAGTGTGGGGGGATGCTAAAACCTTGAATCTTGCAAGTCCTAAATACAAGCCTTACACAAAACTCTATTGGAATTGCTAATCACCCCAAATTTTTTTTTTTTTTTCAAAAATTTTCATTTTTTTTACTTGTCTAGGTTTAACTCGGGAATTTCAAGTTCTAAAAAGGTTATATTTTTACGAATTTACAACCGATAGCGTCGTGATAAAGAAAGAACCAACATAAGAAAATTATGAAAAGGCATGACAAGCTTAGTTAAAATTGGATTATATATACTTGATCACATAAAAACTCATTCCCACAAAAGTGAGTTTTGAGCCTTTATTGAGCATACAATTACATATCATTAGACTAAATGCTCATTTTTCATTTCTTGTGTGAATAGCCGCTTGGTTCTTACAACTCTAGAACTTGCCATGACGATACATTCCCGGTCCTTACCAACTTAAACCCGAGTAAGTAAATGATGGAGGCATTAGGACTAACCCTTTTTTATTTCTACACCATTATTTTTCTTTTTTTTTACCACCTACCCAAAATCCCCCTAGTTAGCCCCTTTGAGCCTAAACCTTTTCGTTTCATAACCCAAACCAAACACCCTTTTACCCACCAAAACTTTTTTTATTTTTAACCCTTTGTTTTAGTAACAAGTTCAGTTTTCCGTATGACTTTCAAAAAAAAAAATCTTGTTGATGATGAAGCAAAAGAAAACAAACAAACAAGTTCATCAAAAATAACTTTGTTTGAATAATAGCTTCATCAAAATAAAAGTTACAAAAATAGAAAGTCTTACGAAAACCGACACTTGTTACGCTTTTCGCCCTTTTTCTACTAACTACTAACCACTAACCCAACCACCTACCTTTAACCCAAGCCTAACCCTTCACCCACAAAGTCCTCTTGATATTTACAAAGGAATATAAGTTAAAAAGGAGGAGGATTGATTGCTTGGCAAGCCTATGGTAGGAGTAAGTTCCATGCCGCTCTCGAGTGATCCACAAAAATACATTTTCGGCCGAGTGTTGAGTGATCCCCGTGAGGTATGTGAACTTGTATATAAATAGAATTTTAAAAAGGCATGTTATACCCTAATAAGTAATTTATCTTATGAAAAGTTTTAAATAAATCATGACGAATAGGATTGTAAATAAATAAAAATAAAATTAAATAAAGAATCTTGGAATTCCCGACACTCTACGACAAGCCCAAAAACCTTCTTCTCTACCCATTCCATTTAGGAGTGTAATAGCCACATATTAAAGAGTTTTGCTTGAGGACAAGCAAAGATTCAAGTGTGGGGGTATTTGATGTGTTAAAAATGCAACATATAAATTTCATCAAATGAGGCATAAAACTAACCCTTTTTTAGTACTAATGTTGGAAAAAGTGTGCTTTTGTCTTCCTTTTGTATTTTCAGGATTAAATGAGCTCAAATTAACAAAAGAAGCAAAAAGACATCAAAATCTAACATAAATACAAGAAAAGGAACAAGACGTGACATGCCCGACCCCACGACAGCATCTTCCCAAGCAAAACAAGACAACAGAAGACTGAACACGCCCCGTGCTCAGCCAGCACGGGGGCGTGCCCAAGTGTCAGCAGAAAAGACAAAGTGGTAGAAGCTTCTATTGCCCACCACGGGGCCGTGCTCAGCGGACACGGGGCCGTGGTCAACTATAAGATTCGCACAATCCAGCAAATCTGCATAGTACAAAGATTCTTCTGCACCACGGGGTCGTGCTCAGCGGACACGGGGGCGTGGTCAACTAAAAAGACAAAACTGCATTAAATGAAGAAAGAGAAGGATGTGGACACGGGGCCGTGCCCGAGCTTCTGTTCGGCCTATAAATAGAAGTGCTTGGCTAAAGCTCAAACCATCCCTTGGCACACCACCTCTCTCACACTTCACCCACCACCCACCACCATCATCCACCACCATCATCCATTGTCCATCATAGAGTGTGTGAGTCGTCTTGGGATCCAAGATTGATCGTAAGAGTTCTTGATAATCAAGGCCATGTTTGCCTAAGTCTCTTACATCACTTGGTGAAGACAAAGTGTCTAGTGTAATACTTTTTATTTCTAATCTTTTCGCACTTTTTACTTGGTTTTGTATTAATGACTTTAATAACTAGTTACTTATGTTGAAGGTGCTCTTTCCTTATCGTTTGTCTGTGGTGTCTTGGCATTATTTTACTGTCTATATAAAATAAAAGATTTTCACCATTCATATCTCCACGGTCTATATGGAGGTATGTTGGCTACCTGGTCGGGGGTTAAGGGAACGGTTTGGTAAAGGTCTTGCCATTGTTCAGCGTTTAGAGGTCCTGCAATGGACCTGGGTTAAATTTAGTAGGACCTCCTTCAATACTTAACGGTATTGGATGGCGGGGGTCCAAACTCTTTGATCCCCTCATAAGTTAACTACTATTAATACTATAACCCGACTATTTAGGACTGTATCCCTGCTGACTCAAACTACTTAGTCGAGTGTAACGTCACCTCCAAAAGAGGGGCCTACCATAATTTGCATTAATAACTTAATTAATTATCTTCCAATAATCCACCCTTTTAGGATTGTATCCTTGCTGACTCAAACTACTGGGGTGAGGGTAACGTCACCTTCAAAAGAGGGGCCTACTACAATAACTAAGATAATCTCTTAAAATAGTGCAAAAGTGCGGAAATAATCAATGGTTACACTAGATACGAGTCGGAACCAAGTGATTCATCTTTTCTATCTGTTTTTTTTTTCTTTTTATTTTTATTTTTCAGCATTTTAGTTAGTTTTTATTTTTCTTAGTTAAAACATTTTTCTAAACTTTTTGATTTGATTAGACGTTGAGGATAAACCGGTACTAAAAGCTCTTGTGTCCTTGGACGACCTCGGTATCTTACCAACACTATACTACGCTCACGATGGGTGCATTTGCCCATATGTGTGTCTAGTGTTAGTAAATATCGTGTTTTATAAATTTAAAACTTGACTAAAAAGTGTTAAAGGGGCTTAAAATATACACCTAATATATATAACACTAGAATACGCATCAGCACCAAACAAGCATTCGACACGCGAAACGAAAGCAACTCGCACTAAACAGGCGGCTTCATACGAAGGCAACCTGTACTAACCTCGCTTTGGCTTCCCAAGATAGAGATCTGAATATCTCGCACTCACCAAGTGTTTAATCCAAGGAAAAACTCTTTTAAACTCGTTTTTTACACTAAAATAGACCAAAACCGACATATGTTTCGTTCACTGGATAGTGGGATGAAGTGGTGTCGAAACCGTCATGAAAAGGACTCGAAAACACATCTGATTCAGGCGAAAACACAGATCCGAACGCTCGAAGACGCTGAAACAGCCACTTGTGCGAAGCTAGACTGGCTTGTACGAAGCCACCCTCGTACGAAGGCACCCTTCATACAGACCAACACATTTTCGTACATGTGACTCAATCGCTTAAAACACCTCTCCGGCTCTAAGTTTAATCAGTAGCTTAAGGCTGGAGGGGTGAACACTCGATTTCCCGAAGAAAGATGCGAAGAACACTCAATTTTGCTTCGTTTTAAGTCACTAAGGCACAGGTCCGCCTAAGTGTGTCTCGATCATCCTATGCAACAGCTCCTGAAAACACATGTGAAAATAGGTACTTCAGCATAAAAATGCCTGTGAGATACATAGGTTTTGTGAAAATAGGATTCATGACTTGCGTTTAAAGAAACTGTTTAATAAAAGTAGCCATGAATCTTGTTGAGTGGTTCCTTTCATAAATCATTTGAAAAGTGATAAATAAACCATATGATATATATATGTATAAAAGAATAATGTATGGTTAAGAGAATAACCATGTAAAATGAGTTTGTATAAGTTAAGTTATTTGTAAAACGATGTTTATGTGAAGATTGTATTGTAGATGTAATATGTCTAAACTGAAATGGTTTAAATAACGCTACGATATGTAATAACATAAAAGCACTTATATATAGGAAGTACCAGCGGCGTATCCACCATGCATTTATCTTATTACACATGCCTCGTTACTTAAATCACTTACCCAAACAACCACCAAAATGTAATGTTTAACAATTGTAGAAATGTTTATGTATGGTCAAATACGGTTCACACGGTTCAACAGTTACAAACGGTTCACATAATCAAACGGTTATAATGGTTCACATAGTCAAACGGTTACAACGGTTCACATAGTCAAATGGTTACAACGGTTCACATAGTCAAATGGTTGCGACGGTTCGCATGGTCAAATAGTTATAAACGGTTCAAAATGTAATATAATGTGTTCATATGCTGGATGAGCATATGCAACAAAATGTAATGTAAATCATGTACTATAATGTACTAATGAGCATAGCAAGTATATGATATGAAAACATGGAAAGCACGAAAGTAACAAGTAGGCACATGTGTTTCACCCCAAAGCAGTTTGAAAACAGTAAAAGAGGGGTCTATGTACTCACTTGAGATTGCCTAGGAGTCCTTGAGTAACAACCAAACAATGCTAGAGATCACGGAAATCAAACGGCAGCTAATATAGGTAACTATGTTAATAAACCGGACCTATATCGGAGGATCGGATAGAATGAGGGCTCGTAAACCAAATGAGTATGGGAACTCATGTAATATGGTTTAACAAAGCCTACATACTAAAATGAAACCTAACCTAAGTGCTTACGACCCATTACGACCCGCTTAGGTAGCTTATGCTACTTTAACGCGTCGTTCGCGTAAAACGCGTTCGGACCGCCTAACTAGTCCTATGACAAGTAAAATATGCCTTAACATGTCTAATATTGTTTCCAAATCAGTTTAGATGCAAAAGTTATGTTACATATGCTTAAAATGAATTTTGGTGTAAAAAGGGCATTTTGGTCATTTACCTAAGGCATATAAACTACCTATCATACAACTAACTAAACGTCGTGACCATAAGGTATAACCTCGGAAGGTTATTCCCTATACACTATGGTCACCTAATGTATTTGGTCGGATACTAAAGATCGACCAAATGGGTCGGGTTCGAAAGTATAAGCGATTGTTTAGATCGCTTACCTTACGACCCTATATAAGCACTAAACTAAAAGTGACGAGCTAAGCATGTTAAAACATGCTTACCTAAGTTTGAAAACAGGTTTGGTATCAAGACAAAGGGTCTTGCTACCCAAAAGTAGTTTGGTTACAAAATACGCAAGAATACGCATTTTGGCCAAAACTACGACTCGTCACGGAGCCTAGATAACGTGGTAATCAGTAGGTATAGTCACTAGGGACTATAACCATCGTGATTACGCTCACGTTATGAAGTTCAAACGAACTTCGCATTGACCATAAACTGGTCAATGCAGAAAGTCAAACACAGATTGACTTTAACGCTAAAACGCATAAAAAGAACGAAGGAATACTTACAAAGGGTCCCCGCAAGATTGATTTTCCAAGTATTCTCAGGTATGAGGTGATGAAACACCCCAACTTAGAGAAATCTCAGAAATCAAGTGGGTTTGCAAGTGAATGGGATGGGGTATTTATAGTGTTCGGAGAGCCGTTAAGATCGTTTATCGAAAACCGAGCTTTGATCTCAACCATACACCTCAAGCCCATAGTTTTTACAATACCATTGGAGCCCCTAGTATCAGGAAATACCATTTGCATGTGGGTTAGGAGTGCATAACAGCTGTTAAAACTGGTTTTGCATATCTGACATGCTTACGCGGGCCGCGTAAGGTTTTATGGGAGCTTACACGGGCCGCCTGAGCCTTCTGATCAGCAAACAACTTTCAAAAATGACAGTTTCAGTCCCTGTTGGTGTTTAGAGCTATTTCTGACATGTTTAAGGCCCGTTAAGCCATCTTTAAGGCCCTAAAATGATGGCTAAACATTGTGGACATGAAACATGCTCAAAAATATGTCGGATGTTGGTTCGTTTGGTTGCATGATCGCGATGTTCGCTTAGTTACGACGGAATGCGCATAAGCGCGAAAAACGATCCAAATTGCGCGACGAATGGATTTTTCTCATGCCAAACACTAAAATAAAATATTTTATTGCTTACATAAATTTTTGGATGTCCGGATGTATTCAGAATGTAAGTTATGAGCGAAAATGCAAACTTGTGCACTTTTTGACGCTTTTAGTCCCTGAATGACCCAAAAGTTTATTTTAGCACACCGAACCCCTCAAAGCCTATTTCTAAGCTATGTAAAGGATATTTATGGTATGTTTAACTTATGGTCATGTTTCGGAATGTCTGTTCCAGTACGAATCATCATATTTTCGCAGTTTGTCGAATTTAGTCCCTGTAAGCGATTAAACTTGATTTTTCCATACCAAAGCCTTCAAAACTTATTTCTAAGTTATGTAGAGGTTATTTAAGGTATGTTAAGCATATTTCACTATTACAGAGTGTTTGTTGCATTAAACTGGTTATATTTACGCATCAGTGCGCCTATAACCTTCCAGAAAGCGATTTAAAGTTTGAAATCGAACAAGAATTGATATGTGCAAAAGATACACATATTATATAGATCCCAAGTATGAAATACAATATTTCATTGGCTTGGTATTTGTTTGATGGTCGCAGAGGCACAGGTGTCACAGTCTCCCCTACTTTAGGAAATTTCATCCCGAAATTTATTCGTAGGACTCTGTCTGTGACTTTGTGTTAAATAACCATAAAAAATAAGGCATAATCTTGTCATTTTCCTCAACGGATATTTTTCATAAGCGAAAATGAACGAACGGAGTTATTTTCCTCAATGGGTTCTTCGGAAATGGAAAATGAAGGATTTAACTAAACGAATATTCATTTCCCTCAACTGATATTCTTTAGAAGTAAAAAATCAATGGATGATTCATTTTCCTCAACGGGTTCTTTGTCAGAAACGGGAATGAAAAAGGATAATCAATATGATATTCATTTCCTCAACGGACATTCTTCAGAAAAGAAAATGAACGGACGGAGTCATTTTCAATGGTTACTTCCTCAGAAGCGGAAATGAAGGATTTAAACAAACGGATATTCATTTCCTCAACGGATAATCTTCAGAAACGAAAATGAACAGACGGAGTCATTTTCAACGGTTGCTTCATCAGAGTTGGAAATGAATTGGGTTAACTCTAGATACATGATAGAACTTGCTGTGATTTTTGTGCACTAAATTCCATAATTATGTATGCATCCATAATTACGTAATTCCTTGCACAGTCCGCACAGTTTGTTTTGTAATGTTTTAGGGGAAGAAAAATCAAACCTGTGATGAGGGTGACTAGACTACCATTGGGTCCTTTTAATTAGATCGACAGATGATCTTTTTAATTAGGCCACCAAGGAGTCCTTTCAGTTATTTCATCACATGATATTCCTAGCTAGATTTTTGGATCAATCCGTTTAACTAGACCACTCAAGGGGTCTAATTATGGAGTAGTACTTTATAATCTGAGGGACTTAACTACAACGTAGAAGTTCGTTTAGGATTTTAGGTAGTACCTTTGGGTATCCTACTATGAATCCCTTATACGAAGGTATGGAAGATTCTACGAGGATTTGGATAACATAATTTGGATCACACAAAACATAAAAGGGAACACATAAGCACTTAATCACATAATTGTTTTCTTGGTTATTAATTGTTATTATCTTGTTATAGATTGCTATTAACTTGGCGCCGATTTGAACATGGGTATTCAAGGCATACCAGGCACCCAGTTGACGGACTTCAACGTCCTCAATCATCTATCTGTAAAGATAGGATGGTCTTCCAAAAATTCGATTTTTGATTACAAGGAATCACCACATTCGAATTAAGGTATACAACAATTAAGGACTTACAGAAATATCCTTAGGTACCCCATTAAGGATGGGGTATTCGTCCAGAGTTGTAACTTACGCCTTGGACTTTGTTTTCCTTGGAAGAAACGGGTACTTAGGATTTTCGTGGAAAATGCAAGAGATTATAAAGTGGAAGAATTTTGGGGGTAGTCTGCTCTTCAAGGAATACGGTTCCTTGATTGTCGGTAATGTAGGGGATATGTTGTTTTATACATGCAACCACATAAACATATTGCAAAGTAAACTAAAGATTTATTTATAAACAACATCAACAACTGTTTCTTAGATCTTGACAACAAAAGAGAATAATACATAAAGATTGATTATTTCTAACGGTGTTGTCTTCTAGTCGGTCAGATGCCCATCCCTGCGCTGGATTCGCATTAGCAAGCTTTGGGCAGTTTCTTCGGAAATGGCCCATCTCGCCACAAATGAAGCAAGAACCGGGTGGAAAATGACCTTGGGCAGGAATGTTGTTAACTTGATTTGGTGCAGCTGCTGTTGGGCAAACCCTTGCCGTATGACCTATAAGTCCACAAACTTGGCATGTGCGGCACTTCACACCAGTATGATGATGTAGGCTACATTGGTTGTACAAGGGTGCAGTTCCGTTGTAGGGCTTCCTAGCAGGGGGTTGAGCTGGTTGGTTGGGGACGGCTTGACCATTGTGAGCGACCAGGGCGAAGTTCTGAGAAGCCCTTCGCTTCTTTGACTTCTTAGGGGATCCATTATGTTCATCCATGGTCTTTGATTCCTCGATTGGTTTCTTGTCACTTTTTCGGACAAGTTTACCTTTCCTGATCTGAGATTCAGTCAAGGTAGCGGATAGCTCAATGGCTTATCTAACTATAGTGGGTTTACTACCAGTTATAATGTCTTGTACTGAGTTAGGGAGACCATCAATGTACTTTTCGATTGCCTTATCCAAAGGCGTGACCATGTTTGGGCATAACAGGTTTAACTCCTCATAATGGTCCGTGTAGGCTCGATGCTCACCGCTATCTTGCTTAAGATCGTCAAATTCCCTTTCCAAGGCCCTCAGTTCATGACGAGGACAAAACTCCTTCATCATAAGGGCCCTAAGCTCGGCCCAAGTCTGTGCTAAAGCAACCTCAGCACCACGGTCTCTCATAACCCCGTTCCACCATGTAAGAGCCCTCTTCCGAAACACACTGGAAGCAAACTCAACCTTGCGATTATCAGGACACTGAACGTGACGAAACGTACTCTCAGTGCTCTCGAACCATTGTAGGAGCCCAGTTGCTCCTTCAGAACCACTAAACTTGAGTGGCTTAGCCGAATTGAAACTCTTGAAATTGCATGGAGCATTATTGTTGTTGTTGGCTTGGTTCAGTTGAGCAATAAGATTTGGGAAGCAGCAGCCATTTGCTGCGCGATGATTTCTGCCAGTTCGGCATTCGCTATCTGATTGTCGCGTCGAGGAGGCATTCTAAAAGAGGGAAACATAAAAAGGAAACGAGCGAGATGATTAGATGAAAAATTTGCGGTGATACAAAATTTGACAAAAGCAAAGATGGTGGTCATTTGTTTGTTACCACAAGGCAAACAAACGACACGTTGTGACTAATCAAAGTAAATGGGTCAAAAATAACGTATCGCGAAGACATGCTCGCCTATAAGTGAACACTCACCCCAAGAGTTCTCAGGTAAGAGTGACTGGTCCGATTATGTGGATTTGTACGAACACTCTAGCCTTAGACAGAAAACCCAGGGTACAGGCATTCACTCTTCCAGTTTGCACGTGTTCACACTATTTAGGACCCAAAACTTTGACGAGATTTTGAAAACTCAAAGGGGTTCAAAACCTTATAACAGAGGGTTCAAAACCTTACAACAGAGGGTTCAAAACCTAGTAATCAATCATCCAAGAACAGATGATTAATTTTCAAAGCGGATTCGGAATTTGTGTTCTCGTCGTGGTTATCACCTAAGGATAGGTGACGTGCATGTTTTAAGATCTAAACACAAGATAACTTGTGTTGGGGTCCTAGAAAGGTTATAGTCTAGGTCAAAGCATTACTAATAACCTAATTCCCTATAACCATTGGCTCTGATACCAACTTTACTGTCACACCCCGACCACGTAAAACAACAAAACGTGGCGGAAACATCGGGGAGTGTTGTAACAGAATTAATTGTTTCGCAACCATGGAAATTAAAGTTTTGTTTTATTTATCAAACAAGAGAGTTACATTGTCTTAAACAAGAAACAAAGAGTACATAACATAATTCAACTAGTTCTTGCTTCGTTTTAAGTCACTAAGGCACAGGTCCGCCTAAGTGTGTCTCGATCATCCTATGCAACAGCTCCTGAAAACACATGTGAAAATAGGTACGTCAGCATAAAAATGCCTGTGAGATACATAGGTTTTGTGAAAATAGGATTCATGACTTGCGTTTAAAGAAACTGTTTAATAAAAGTAGCCATGAATCTTGTTGAGTGGTTCCTTTCATAAATCATTTGAAAAGTGATAAATAAACCAAATGATATATATATATGTATAAAAGAATAATGTATGGTTAAGAGAATAACCATGTAAAATGAGTTTGTATAAGTTAAGTTATTTGTAAAACGATGTTTATGTGAAGATTGTATTGTAGATGTAATATGTCTAAACTGAAATGGTTTAAATAACGCTACGATATGTAATACCATAAAAGCACTTATATATAGGAAGTACCAGCGGCGTATCCACAATGCTTTTATCTTATGACACACGCCTCGTTACTTAAATCACTTACCCAAACAACCACCAAAATGTAATGTTTAACAATTGTAGAAATGTTTATGTATGGTCAAATACGGTTCACACGGTTCAACAGTTACAAACGGTTCACATAATCAAACGGTTATAATGGTTCACATAGTCAAATGGTTACAACGGTTCACATAGTTAAATGGTTACAACGGTTCACATAGTCAAATGGTTACAACGGTTCACATAGTCAAATGGTTGCGACAGTTCGCATGGTCAAATAGTTATAAACGGTTCAAAATGTAATATAATGTGTTCATATGCTGGATGAGCATATGCAACAAAATTTAATGTAAATCATGTACTATAATGTACTAATGAGCATAGCAAGTATATGATATGAAAACATGGAAAGCACGAAAGTAACAAGTAGGCACATGTGTTTCACCCCAAAGCAGTTTGAAAACAGTAAAAGAGGGGTCTATGTACTCACTTGAGATTGCCTAGGAGTCCTTGAGTAACAACCAAACAATGCTAGAGATCACGGAAATCAAACGGCAACTAATATAGGTAACTATGTTAATAAACCGGACCTATATCGGAGGATCGGATAGAATGAGGGCTCGTAAACCAAATGAGTATGGGAACTCATGTAATATGGTTTAACAAAGCCTACATACTAAAATGAAACCTAACCTAAGTGCTTACGACCCATTACGACCCGCTTAGGTAGCTTATGCTACTTTAACGCGTCGTTCGCGTAAAACGCGTTCGGACAGCCTAACTAGTCCTATGACAAGTAAAATATGCCTTAACATGTCTAATATTGTTGCCAAATCAGTTTAGATGTCAAAAGTTATGTTACATCAGGGGCGGACCTATGTACAACCTCGGGGGTGCGCCCACTACCGCTAGGTCGGAAAATTTTTGACGTTTTTAGTGTAAATTTTGGAAAAATTTGACGTTTTTTCGATTTCGTTACCGCTTATTTATAAAACGCTCCCGCTTGGTCGGAATCCTAGATCCGCCACTGTGTTACATTTGCTTAAAATGAATTTTGGTGTAAAAAGGGCATTTTGGTCATTTACCTAAGGCATATAAACTACCTATCATACAACTAACTAAACGTCGTGACCATAAGGTATAACCTCGGAAGGTTATTCCCTATACACTATGGTCACCTAATGTATTTGGTCGGATCCTAAAGATCGACCAAACGGGTCGGGTTCGAAAGTATAAGCGATTGTTTAGATCGCTTACCTTACGACCCTATATAAGCACTAAACTAAAAGTGACGAGCTAAGCATGTTAAAACATGCTTAAATAAGTTTGAAAACAGGTTTGGTATCAAGACAAAGGTTCTTGCTACCCAAAAGTAGTTTGGTTACAAAATACGCTAGAATACGCAATTTGGCCGAAACTACGACTCGTCACAGAGCCTAGATAACGTGGTAATCAGTAGGTATAGTCACTAAGGACTATAACCATCGTGATTACGCTCACGTTATGAAGTTCAAACGAACTTCGCATTGACCATAAAGTGGTCATTGCAGAAAGTCAAACACAGTTTGACTTTAACGCTAAAACGCATAAAAAGAACGAAGGAATACTTACAAAGGGTCCCCGCAAGATTGATTTTCCAAGTATTCTCAGGTATGAGGTGATGAAACACCCCAACTTAGAGAAATCTCAGAAATCAAGTGGGTTTGCAAATGAATGGGATGGGGTATTTATAGTGTTCGGAGAGCCGTTAAGATCGTTTATCGAAAACCGAGCTTTGATCTCAACCATACACCTCAAGCCCATAGTTTTTACAATACCATTGGAGCCCCTAGTATCAGGAAATACCATTTGCATGTGGGTTAGGAGTGCATAACAGCTGTTAACAGCTGTTAAAACTGGTTTTGCATATCTGACATGCTTACGCTGGCCGCGTAAGGTTTTATGGGAGCTTACACGGGCCGCTTGAGCCTTCTGATCAGCAAACAACTTTCAAAAATGACAGTTTTAGTCCCTGTTGGTGTTTAGAGCTATTTCCGACATGTTTAAGGCCCGTTAAGCCATATTTAAGTCCCTAAAATGATGCCTAAACATTGTGGACATGAAACATGCTCAAAAATATGCCGGATGTTGGTTCATTTGGTTGCATGATCGCGATGTTCGCTTAGTTACGACGGAATGCGAATAAGCGCGAAAAACGATCCAAATTGCGCGACGAATGGATTTTTCTCATGCCAAACACTAAAATAAAATATTTTAGTGCTTACATAAATTTTTGGATGTCCGGATGTATTCAGAATGTAAGTTATGCGCGGAAATGCAAACTTGTGCACTTTTTGACGCTTTTAGTCCCTAATGACCCAAAAGTTTATTTTAGCACACCGAACCCATCAAAGCCTATTTCTAAGCTATGTAAAGGATATTTATGGTATGTATAACTTATGGTCATGTTTCGGAATGTCTGTTCCAGTACGAATCGTCATACTTTCGCAGTTTGTCGAATTTAGTCCCTGTAAGCGATTAAACTTGATTTTGCCATACCAAAGCCTTCAAAACTTATTTCTAAGTTATGTAGAGGTTATTTAAGGTATGTTAAGCATATTTCACTATTTCGGAGTGTTTGTTGCATTAAACTGGTTATATTTACGCATCAGTGCGCGTATAACCTTCCAGAAAGCGATTTAAAGTTTGAAATCGAACAAGAATTGATAAGTGAAAAAGATACACATATTATATAGATCCCAAGTATGAAATACAATATTTCATTGGCTTGGTATTTGTTTGATGGTCGCAGAGGCACAGGTGTCCCAACACATATCGCGTATACTCTACCTCGCAGTCATGTTGGTTAGCTTGTATCATTATCGATAGCTTACTTGATTCGCCCCTTTACGTGTTACATGCTGGTTATGCGTAAACGCTTTATTACTATACTTATGCAAACTTTTGTACTCACCTTGACATTATTGTATTGACTTTTATTTTAACGTATGTGACAGGCTGATGGATTTACTGCTGGAAATGGTTTAGGAACTCTAGAAACCCGCCTAAATAAATTGAAAGTTTTGTTACGTTTGTTTGTTGCTTGAGAAGCTACTGAATTCCGTTATGACTTTGGTTGAAATATTTGTTTGATTGTATTGGAAATTAAACTTGTTAAATATTATCACTAAATTAGTCATTATGGATTCTCTCGAGCAACCTATTCGCATCATCCCACATCCCGATGATTCCGCCATCAATTGGGGTGTGATAACGTGTTGGGCCAGGATGCGTTCTCACACTTTAGGGTGTTTTCTCCTAATCCCGTTTCTATATATATATTACGTAAGTTTTGATATTAACTAGAGATTTGAAAAATCTTATGTTTCTAAATAATGAATATACACATATATGCATATACATAATAGAATTTCTTGATGGTATACATAATATAGTAATCAAATATCTCCTGTAGATAAACATAAGAGAAAATATCACTCATGATTCATATGAAAACATGAAGTCATTGTCAAAATGAGTAATGAAACGTGTTATGTTTTGAAAATGCCATCTGTCTCAATAAAACATTCATTGCGACGGAATCTAATGTTATATAAGCATGAATAGACATAGATGTAAGCATACACATCACATCACATCGAACCTAGTCATAGTGTTAATGGAAACAATAATATTTTTGTCAAAACTTATAGCAACCATAAAAAACACCCCTAAACATTCCGTAGACAAGAAACCGAACCCGTATAACACTAATATTTAACAAAAATGAAAAATCTTGATTTTTCACTCACTCGCGGGCTGCGACAAACACACCCTGGTGTCTCGCAGGGAGCGACAGCCATTACTTGCAGGACACACCTTTTATGCCACTTGTCCAACACGTGTTACACCTAGGTTCGTGATCAGGCAACCCTAGTCGTAGCTAGGGTGCCCTCGCGGGGCGCGGGAGGACCAGGGGAGGGGGTCGCGGGGCGCGAGATAGCCTGGAGAATCCTATAAATTGAGCAGTTGTGCCACAGTTCAATCCGCTCACACACTTCTTTCTCTCTCAACATATAAATCCGAAAATAGCTCGATATTATACCTCTAAAACACGAAGCTCTTCCCCGTTGTAAGTATTTTAACCCCCGATCACTAATTCGTTACCCTACCAGATTGATCTAGGACCCACCAACGCTTGTCGAGGCTCTGCCTGACTAAGTCCATTGGGGTTCTGTCTCGTGTTGTACGACAAATGTGATTTGGGTTATTTTACTAACACGCGTGCATTGTATGTTTTTAATAGAAACTTAGGAAAATAATCAGGAATTATAACCAGAAAGCCCGTAGAAATACCCAAATTTACAATGTGAGTCATTATCTTTTTCTCACAGTTTGTGAGCTATTAGTTCAAATGTTTTACAAAACCTTAAATGTTTATCAGTTATAATTACAGTGATTAAGTCTTTGTATTCTACAATTGCTGCCAGTATTATGGGGTTTGTATACAGTACTTGCTAACCTTCACAATTGGGCACGGGTATCCAATGTGTGATATGATCATAGTCACAGATCCGTCGAGTGACAAGTACTAAACGAGTAATTGGGTAGATATAAACCTTGTAATCGCTCTTAATACTGTAAAGTTATAACAACCGTTGTTTATAAAATGGAATGTACTCGCCAGTATTTCTTGCTGATAAAATATTTTTAAAACGCGTTTCAGGCAACTTAATGTGAAGCTATAAGAAGCCAGCTACGAAGCACTGAAGGCTTAAAGAAAGTGGCTACAAAGTTACCTAAATAAAAAATTTATGTTTTCAGCAACTAGGGTTTATCCCTATAACGATTTTATATGTGACACCCCATGAAAACATGGTAACACACTAGCTTGTCAGTGGCTGCGCTCTAACTTTCAGACGAAAGTTCTTAAAACTTGGGGATAATGTGACACTTCGGGTTTTCCCGAGCAACCTTATTGTATGATACTATTACGTGTATATATATGTGTGTGTATATTAAATGAAAACCTGTTGTTTGTTCTGTGCAATATACGATTCCTCGTGTGTTATGTGTATATGAATGTATATGTGAACCAAGACTACAAGGTCTCGACTCGAGACCGGGCGGTCTCGACTCGGGATCTGTTGACCCGAAACAAGTGGGCTGCAAACCCTCATGGTCTGGCCCAATCCCTCTTTGGCCCACTTGAAACCTCCCCTAAACCTTTTTAGGGTGCACCACTTTTAAAAGGGTATAAAACCCTTGCATTAGCCGACATAGGGAATGATTTGACACACAGTCATTCCCTCACCGAATCCCCAAACATTCCCCCTATCCACTCATCTCATCCTTTCTCTCTCTAAAGAAAACCCTAACAAAATCATCTCCTCTCACCCTCTCGGACCAAACCGGCTGCGACAAGGACTCTTGGATCAGCTCATTATCATAACTCGGAAGCTTCCTTCATCAATCCTCCATACCCTCACACATGTGACTTCGAACTGGTTAGTGTTTTAAATAGTTACTAGGTGTTTATGTGTGATAAGGTGTTTACTTGGTTGATTGTTATTAAAACTTTTCTTTCATGATGATATGTTAACCTTGGGTGCATTAGGAGTGATTAACAAAGCTGATTTGTGGTTTGATAGTTAAAGACAAATGTTGTTTTAGTGATAATATGCAAGATTGTTATGATACATAAGTATTTGTATATATGCTCGGTTCTGAGGAATGCATGCTAGTGTTAGGGGTTGATGATGATTCAAAAATTGTGCACTGAATAGGTGTGGTATGCTAGTATGAAGGTGTTTTGAATAAATGTGTTTGATTGTAATGAAAACCCTAAATGATGGACTGCTTGAATGAGTGATGAATATTTGAATTTTGTTATGTTGATCCAATTTGATTAGTGTAGAGAATTTGGAACATGTTAGTGCAATTTGATTGGTCATTACATACTCGTGAAATTTAATTGGATAGTACAAAAGTTGGTAAATGTTCTAGAAAGATTCCCTCAGCAGGGATGCGAGTCGAGACCATCCCGGTTGTGACTCGAGACCACAAGTGACAACAACTCGAGACCAGGGCATGCACATCAAGAGACTCGAGACCAGCTAGGTTGCGACTCGAGATCTCCTGATCTCGACTCGATATCTCAGGGTTTCGACTCAAATATGCACTACTCGAGATCTTCAGTTGCGACTCGAAATCTCTAGGTTGCGACTCGAGACCTCATAGTCTCGAGTTAAGACCATTCGGTTTCGACTGGACTACTTTACCTCGTTATTGGGCCGCACTATGTGATGATATGGGCTGTGAACTTCTGCTACTGTTTAACTAGATTGTGTGTTACTGTTTCTGTGTAACTATTCAGGTGTTAGGACAGGCCCAATAACGTGTAGGACACTAGTATGACATGCATGCTATGTGTTAGATACGTGTAGGATATACGTGACTTATTTGTACCCAAACCTGACCTATATTGGTAACCATATTAGGACATGATTGACTAGCTCACTTGACCAAGTAAACAGTCTGCCGAGCAAACCAAGGTGAGTTCACAACTTTTCTAAAAGCATGCTTTCCATGTGGTTGGGAAACGGAACGAACAACGCTATCTCCTTGCGTGGGATAAAAACAACGCTACCTCCTTGTGAGGGGTACAAACATAATTTTCTCCCCTTGTGTGGGACGCAGAGTTAATTACTATTTATATTAGATGCAACAAGCGGACTAAACGAAACTCTATCACGGAAGTCCCCACTTACTATACTGATTAGTCGCCTGGCCTGGCGAACGGGTTATTAGGTCTCACCAACCTCACACCGTGCCTGGATAGGATCGGGTGTGAACTAATGGACTCTGGAAAACCGTCAATGATGATAGAACATTGACAAACAGGGCAAAACTCACGTAATGTGCGGTCGCAAAGTATTCGATATTACGCAGTTTAGTAGCTTACATATGGGGTAGCTCCCCATCGCATGATATAAATTTACTACTGAAAGAAGTTTTTTTTTTTTTTGAATTAAAACTGGACAAACCACGTGAACTCGCCAACTCTATGTTGACACCCTACTGCATGCTTTGCAGGTACTCAGTGACTCAGCTTGCAGCTTGGGGATGTGTAGTGGACGCCTAAACCCGTGTGTTGGGTTCTTTAAATAATCTTGAAACTTGAGCTTTTGTTTGAACTATTTTATAATGCTTCCACTACTCACTTAAACTATTGTTTTGAACTTAATAACTTTTGGACTTTAACTATGGTAGTCACTAATTTGTATGGTTGGTGTACTTTACTATTATTATCTTAATTGTTCAGTATGATTGGTGGCTGGATCCTGGTCAGTCACACGCCTTGCGGTAGTACTCCGTATGTGGATTTTATGGGTATGACAGATTGGTATCAGAGCCATTGGTTATAGTGAACTTGGTTTTAAAAAGAGAGTCTTTTTGAGAAAAACCAGACTATAACCCGTGAATCGCGACGACACTACACTCCAAGTGCAAGGCTCTACGTATTAGACCGAATGGCTCGGACTTGCGTTTACTTGATTACTTGTTTAGTGCTTACTAGTGATAATACCCGCGAATTTCGCGGTGTTGAGAAATGATACGTTTTTTTATTTTTAGAAAAAAATTACGTTTATACTGATTATAAAGAAACTGTACACATGGACTTATCATAGAAATCCGAAGTTCACGATGAAAATACAACAAACCAATGTACTATAGATATAAAATAACCAAAAAAGATAAGTAAACAAAGGAAATACGTTTTTCTGTTTTGAAATATAAATTGAAAGCCTATTACTCTAATACTTCTGCTTGTTGAAGCTTCGTAACCAATAACCACGAATTCGTTTTTGAGCAATTGAATAAACAATCATCACCTAACGAAATATGTTCGACTTATATCATGCCATCCAACTAAACAAAATATATGCAAAAAAATTTATTAGTAATATATTGAAATATAGTGCTAATTTCCGTGAACTGGTTTGTATCTTTGCGTAAGTCACAACTAAAAAAACACATTTTGGAGGATTATATTCTGTAACTGGTTTGTATCTTTGCTAGTTGTTCTTTTATTAAATATCACCATTCGCAAAAAAAAAATCCGACTAATGCATCTAAGATTATATCAAATCCTCTCTTACATATCACTCCCTAAGTTCAAAGGCGTTGTTTGATCTTAACTTCACCTTTCTTGATCACCCGGTCTTCAACATTAAATCCTTGATGACCCTTTTCCCGAAAAGCAGTTCATCAACATATATCACATACCTTTTGTTTTATTCCTAACAAAACAATCTGGCCATTAGATATGCTCAACAATTAATTTTGAACCCAACAGGATATAATACAAAGCATATAATGTATTAAATTTCCTTCATGAAACTAAACACACCAAATAATACCTCCGTATGATAAGAAAAATAACCATTTAGCAAGTTTCAATCAGTTTCTCATTTCCATTCCATCTCTGGCCACTTAGCTTTACACGTGAACGTTATTAAGTATTGTGGATTACCATGAACACGACAAATGGCTAACGCATCTCGGTAATGTTTATACATATACCGAGGTCCTCCGGTAAATGAGGAAGGCAAAATGGTGCGTTTACCGATATCATGACCAATCATGTCACCACGCGTTATCGCATCATGAATCCCCCCAAATATTCACCCCTAAACAGATCTTGATGCGACTGTATGTACTCTAATCTGTTTTGCTCGATACACACATACGGGTTAACCAAAAATTGTTGGAAAAGACGTCCATCTCTAAGCAAATGAGTATGTGTATTGAATCGATCATGAAGGTGATAACTGTAAAACATACCCGTAGTTAATCATCTATCGCTACGACTTTCGTCACCGGCTAAAGGTAGTGAAGGAGACCAACCATGTTCACCAAACAAAAACAATAGGGGGTACTGTAAGGACATATGTATTGAGAATGCAGTTTACTAACCCTTTGAGGTATGCCATCCTTCATACGAATAACTATATCGTAATCTGATGATCTGTCATCAGATTGACACACAATACCCCCTGTAGTTCCTACAACCGGTGTATAATAACGTATCTCGGAGACGTTATGCAAAATTTGGAACGTTAGACGAACAACAAATGTCACGAGCGGTACGAAACAATTTAACTAATGCATTAATTTCATCAACTGTACGCATCAACAGAAGCACAACTTCCTCATCCAGAGAAGACGAACCATGGTCACCAAAACATCCAAGCCTATTTTGAAGCTCGTATTCAGTATCATAGATACACATTTGAAGAAAGCATGTACGACAGTTAGATGGTGGACAAAAAGAACCGATGTGATGACAAATTTGACCGCTTATTTTGAACACATAAGGGTCAGGTGTAAGATTAACAGACTCATATACGGTGGCCCCAAAGGATGTCATCGCAAACATTGAGTTATATGCACGAATGTTTTTATGAAACTCATATGATTCAAAAAGCTCCTTTATGCAATCTGGAGGATCTGATGGCCTTGGAAGAACTACACAACCATTGTTACAACAACCCGTATACCTAATGCCACGGCTAACCGAGAAAGATTTTAAACGTTCGTCAAACTAAAAAAGTGCCCCGCAAAACTCACAGACAAAACGACAATCGCCAACATCAATGTACAAAGAAAAGAATATAGAAAACTGTGAATGATGCTCAATGCACGTAGAAATAGACGAACTACAAACGCTAGAAGTTTGTACAACCGCATTAACACAAGATAGGGGATTAGGATAAGCATCAACTGGACATTTATTTTTTTCAAGAAGGGATAAACGTTTAGACGATAATGATTCTAAAAAATTGGTGTTATTCCCCGGTGAGGAACCCGAGCTTGCACATTAACCTAAAGTAGAGTAGGCAGGACGACCTCTTTTTCTACACGAATCACTTTGAAGAAGACTCATGTGGTCAAATATAAAGTAAAATAAAGCCTATAATCCTTGAAAAAAAACCTACGCCATACCATCTACAGACTACATGAACCATGAAACTAACAATCACTAATAATGACAAACCTAATCCAAATTATAAAGCTACAACACAAAAAAAAAAAAAAAAACTAACTAAACACTAAGCTCCAAAAAAAAGTTAAAAACATACCTGGAGGAAATAAAGTGTGCAAAAGACCAAACCGAAACTGCATATGTAAAAACCATAATTGAGGAGATGAATAATAAAAACACAATATTAGTTCATGTCATACCAAGATATGTAAGTTGATGGTTATAATATAGGATCCAACAATTCTCAAAATGGTATTAAAAAAAACACAATGAAATGCTATTGAAGTTGAATTTCTTTCATACCTTCCCCATCATAGGTTTTGCTCTATGATTAGTAGCCTTTTACTTCTGTTCCTAAACAAAACAACTCACATAGTTTAAATTAGTTACTACAGTTCAAGTCACAGTTGACTGTAAATGAAATTCAACTTCAAAACACAATACATGAAATAACACATATAAAATGGGAAGAAATTGATCAAACACCTGATAGGCAGCCCCTTTGTTAGACAATTTTGACTCGTTTAAGAGCAGCTTAGACCCTGAATTTGAAATAAACACAAAATCAACTTCAACTTCAACTTCAAAACACTATATATGAAATAATACATATAAAACGGGAAGCAATTATCACAATCTGAACATAAGCACTCGGTTTTTGCAGCGACCGCACATGATCCTCTTGATGTGATGTCTTCTTAAACATCTCTGTTTGCTTGTTCAATCTAATCTTCTTCATGACATACCTATTATAAAAACACACATATTATGCAATTTAAAAAATTAAAATCAGTTTAAATTAAATGATAATCATCCACCTACCCAATTGAACACCCTTCTTATTTTAAATTAAATCAAAATCGTGCAACTCACAACTAAAAAAAAACAAAACAAAAGTGAATTTCTGATTTTCAAGAACTGCATATGTGTGAATACTATTGCCAAAACTGAACTTGCAGTTGGAGCCCTAAACCCATAAGCATACCTTCAATCAAGTAAGAAAGATTAAGATGATTAACAAAAATGTTTGTTTCTCTACAATTACGAAAGAAAGAAAGAATAATATAATCAAAATCTTGTAGTTCATCTACCCCACTTCCTTATCAATGGACTTATGGACATCTAAATTCATTAACAGAAACCCAACTAATCAAATAAAACCAAAAAAAATATAAAAGAACATCGTAATAAAAAAACGTTGGAACCACCATTCCCACCGGCGGTTAAGTCACTAATTCTACAAACGAATTATTTGTACC
This sequence comes from Helianthus tuberosus, assembly GCA_030545235.1. Taxonomy (NCBI): domain Eukaryota; kingdom Viridiplantae; phylum Streptophyta; class Magnoliopsida; order Asterales; family Asteraceae; genus Helianthus; species Helianthus tuberosus. Next base: position 105,173,937 of record CM060448.1, read on the forward strand.
TGTTGGAGCCCTAGTCACAAACGAAAATCATTGCCCGGGTTTTTGTTAACGAATTAGATAAAGCTGCGACCTTTCAAATTGGCAGTGGTTGTTTCACCGACGTCAAGTGTATCGATGAAATCCTACATAAACAATATCAAATTCAGTCACAAATGAACATCAAAATCAAATTCTAAATCTAATAACAAATTAATAGAAGACTTTGATGAAACACCATAATATCATAAATCAAACAATATAAACACAAAAATCAAGAATCTCGAATAAAGCTAAAGCCCTAAATCGAAAATCTAGCTAAAACTGAAAACAGACAAAACCCTAAAAATCTAAATCATTCATGTAAGATAATATTATTACGTTTAATAATTGTTATTTAAATATTTAATTGATCAATCTTAAGTGGATCTGCTTCAAGAAGGCGCGCATCGGCTGGAATAATATCTCCCAATTTGACACTAATCACATCGTCGGGTACTAAAATAGTCGCGCCTTGTTCATCCCATTTCCCATCCCTTATGACCTTAGTTTTGGGAGCAATACCCGCCATTAAAGCCGTTGCAGTGTTACCTGCGTTGTTTTCCTCGATGAAACTAATGGCGGAGAAAAACAATTAAATGATAATGATTTCAGATATATAATTTAAACAATTAAATATCTAAACTATAAATAATTTATTAAAATTTACTAAATCTTAAGATTTCAATCATGTTTACTTTGAAATATAAATTTCTAATTTGTTCTTTATTATTTGTAGTTGTTAAATCTTTATTATTTTTTTATTTCACTAGACATCCAACATATAAAATCTTCACATAAACTAATGGTTTTAACAACTTTATTTATTCAACCCATGTAAACTCTAAAACGAAGATCTAATCGGCTCGCAATGAGTTTATTTGGATCCGTATGATACCATTACTTATATTCAAATTATTTTCGATTTGAGAAAGAGAAATACCCCTCCATTGGCAAAGACGATAGCCATGATTGCAGCGGCTTCCAAGACCCATGATAATATATTCCACATGAACCCTAATAGCTTGAGAAGCTTACTTTCCTGTTTAAACAATATCAATAGAATTTGAGCTTCGGTATAAAAAAATAATCATATTATTATAAAACTAAAAATAATCAATAGTTTTGTATCTACATGCTTCTCTTCTAGCTTGTTAGGGCCAAAAGCAGCAAGCCTCCTGTTCCTTTCTTCAGTCGTCAATCCCGCTTTTGTACATTTCAACGTTTCGAATACCTCATCGGCTGGAACAGTCTCCTGTAATAATAAAAACATAATTTAAGATAACAAAATCAATCAATCGATCCTCAGGAAAACAAAACACAAACAAACAATTCTCCAAAACTCTGTATTCAAAATCCATAGTGTTATAGTGAAATCATGAAAATAGTCTATTAATCAAAACAAAACTTAAGATAACCAAGTTAAATGATCATCATGCAAAACATATGAAATAGCAATATAAAACCGCAACTCGCCTAGATTGAAACATGAAATTGTCAATCAATCATAACTAATTGAATAGTCTTCTTTAGTAATCAACAACATATCGATAGAAACGCACCAGTGTTTCGAACGGCGAAGAATCAAACAATCTGGTTGAAATGGGGTTTGGGATTGGAACAATAATTTAAAACTAAGTATAAATACTAATGACTTAAAAAAGCAAAATCATATCACAGTCCTACAATGTATAAATACTAATGACTTAAAAAGTAAAAAAAAAACATACCTAGAAGACGAATCGTGATTGAGAATTCAAAAACTGCAAATAAATCAAAAGTTAGTAAATGCTTACAACGTATTTAGAGTTTCATAAGAACATGTAATACTAAGATAATCAAATATAAATATACTGGATAACTGTAATTCTTTAGTACGTCCCCTAATTCAATTAAAAGCAATTAAAAGTCTTATAACTAAAAAAACATCAAATGAACTGAATCAAAACTCATAAACATTAGAAATCGCGAAATAAGTGGCCTATGAAGCTTCCACTTTACTTAGCAAACTACAGTTCATTGAAGTGAAAGCATTGAGGCCAAAATAAAAAAGATATAAAAACAATTGACTTTATGATTCACAATACAACAAAAATACAAATTCCCTGTACATAATTGAAAGTCATTTTAAAAGATGAAAAAGTGCAGTTAATAAAAACCAATAAAAGTTCCAATCACTAACCAAATCACTATAAGATTTTAAGACCAAAATAACAACAAAAGAATGAAAAAGTATCAACCACGACTGAAGGAACTGGGCATTTTTTATAAAAAAAAAACTCATATTCGATAAACTTGATTAACACACTTTACCAAAAATCGTAACAATGGGTCTTGAGAGGCTCGTCTCCGAAAATCGTCTCCGAGTTCCAAATCAAACGTAACAATGAGTCTTGTGAGGCTCCTCTTCAGTGGCGATGAAGTCAAATCCGTCATCATAATCATCAAACTGCTACGAATCGAATGGAATCAAAAGGTGGAAAATTGAATCGAAAGAAAGAAAAATTAGCAGTGAAGGATTGCTCACCTGATCTAAGAATTTAGTCGATAGAAAGGAAAAAAAACCCTAAGATCTTCGATTATTCAGTGATAAGAACAAACAAATCAAAGATTCAAAGTTACAGTAATAGAAAAATAAAATACATTTTCGAATAAGAACCCTAAGATCTTCGATTATTAAGATATATTTGCCTACGGAAATAGAAGGAAACAAAGGAAAAAAAACCCTAAGAATTCCAAAGCGTATGAGAGAAGAACAATAGATGGGAAACTGATCGGATTGTGGGTTAATATATGGAACGAAAAAAACGGACCCGGATAGAAGAAATGGATCCCGAGTCGGGTTTCACATCAGGGGATTTAGAGGATTAGAAAATGGCTGGAAAATGAGAAATAGAGGCTCTAGATGGGGGACATGTGTCCCCTAGGTATGGCTTTTATTAGATTGTAAAGATGTGATGTTATACATATTAGTGTGCTTAGTTAATTATAAACACATTCCTCCTCTTTCTCATTCTTGCTACACTACGACGTCGCACTCATACTCTGTTTTCTGGTTATGAAGACAATGAGCGGACGCGGAAGAGGAAACGTTAACATGACTCATGATTAGTTCACTAACCTGATCAACACCGTGGCTGCAGCTTTTGCAGCCTACCCTGAAGGTAAACTCGTCGTTCTAGGATGTTTAGATCCTACTCCCGCATCGTCTTATCGTTCCTAAATATGTTCGCTTCGTTTTCCGTGACAGGTCAACCTACACCTATGCAACCACGTGTCTGTACTTTCAAAACCTCCATGGATTGCAAACCTCTCCCTTTCAATGGCACTGAGGGTGCCATAGGCCTTCTGCACTGGATTGAGAAGGCCGAATCTATGTTTGTTGTTTGCGAGTGTCCCACTGCTAGTTGGGTGAAGTTTGCTACTGGTACGCTTGAAGGAAACATGCTTTCATGGTGGAAAGCACAAGTTCAAATGCTTGGGTTGGAGACTGCTAATGCCACAGCTTGGGAAGACTTCAAGAACATGATCAAAGAGGAGTACTACCACATGGATGACATTCACAAGCTTGAAAACGAGTACTACAAGCTTAAGATGGTAGGATAAAAAATCGAGACCTACACCAAGCTGTCCAACGACTACGCTACTCTCTGTCTGAATATGTCTCAGCCTGCTTATCGAAGGATCGAGTTGTACATCAAGGGTTTGCCCCATGAAATTCAGAGTTTGGTCACTTCAGCCAATCTCACCGCGATTCAGCCAGTCATTCGTCTAGCTCACCGACTCACTGATCAAGCTGTGGAATAGGGCAAGCTGCCCAAAAGGATCAGTGTTACTACTGAAGCTTTTGGTGATAACAAGCGAAAGTGGGATGGCAATCCGGGCAAGGATGCTAACCCCACTCAAGCCCCAACTCAGCAAAGGAAGTTCGACAAATACAAAGGCCCTCAGCAATAGGGTGGTTACCAAGGAAACCGACCCAAGTGTAACAAATGTCATCGACATCACAATGGGCCGTGTACAAGAAATCGGTGTCAACGATGCAACAAGATGGGGCATGAGGCCAAAGATTGCAGAAGCCAGCTTCAAGCTAGACAGAACAAGCAGCAACCACAGCAACAGCAGCAGCAAGGGAACAACCAGAACCGCAACAACAACAATCAGGGCGCTGGAAACAACAACAACAATGGTGACAACGGCGCAAGGGGAAGGGTCTTTGTTATTGGAGCTGAAGAAGCGAGGAATGATCCCAACGTTGTTGCGGGTAAGTTCCTACTTGATGATCCTTATGTTTCTGTATTATTTGATTCTGGAGCCGATGCTAGCTATGTATCCCTACGTATTAGTAAGAAGCTTAAGCCTACGCCTACACCGTTAAGCTCTAAGCGCGTCGTCGAATTAGCTAATGGTAGAAACATCAAGGCCTCACACGTTTTCAACAACTGCAAATTCGTACTATCTGGTCAGACTTTTCACGTCGATCTTTTTCCCATCGTTCTTGGAAGTTTCAACGTCGTTATTGGTATGGATTGGTTATCCAAACATCGTGCCGAAATCCTCTGTCAAGAGAAAGTCGTTCATATCCCTCGTCCTTTTGGTAAACCCCTCATCATTCAAGGTGACAAATGTGGAGTTGTCACAAGCATCATCTCGTTCTTAAAAGCCCTGAAGTGTTTGCAAAATTAATAAACACTGATACCACTCGACTGTCTCGTGGCTCCCGCTTCCGGGGTAGGGGTTTGCGACAAAACTCCATTTTCCAAACAAAAGAAAGCCACAACCATAATAATATCTATGCTTAAAAAAAAGAGTTAGGATATTGATATTTACTGGTAACACCCAGTGTAGTATTTTAGACTTGAACCTAAGAAAAATGCCTTAGTATAAGCTTCGAGATAAGCTAATTACTTGCATAGATAAAGTGTGATAGTTGTTGGTATGCCGTGAGGATGATGACTAGAACATTGCAAGTATGATAAATAAGCGATAACACTTGGCGACTGTTATTTCTTGTTTATTAGTACTACTCGGTTCTAGAATATGATCCATCATGAGAATACTAATTTCTTTGTTTCTTGATGCAAGCCATAATAAATGATGCTCTTTTAAAATCATGATTTGAGAAAATCTATTTATGGGAAATACAATGATAATTACCTCTCCGGCAAGACTGTGTATGGTGTAGCAGATTCTCCAGCTTGTCCGGGCAAGATGTGGGTACCTATCCGGCGAGACCGGGTAAGATGGGGTATATGTTATGTTAATGGAATTCCCTAAATAGTACCATGACCTGATGTCTGACCTGTTTTTTTTTTTGGGAAATATGAATCTCTTAAATACATTGACCTTATGAATGGTGTGTATATTACAGTATGTGAAATATATGATTATATAGATATGTATATCTATAAGGAAATCCAAAGGCCATAATGATTGACAATTAGGGATAAATCACGAACATTTGTGTCAATGATGATTTTAGATTTATTTATCAGAAATCTCTCGTATACATCTATAATTCTGATATCGAACACTATTTCATTTGATCATCCGTCTTGTAACTCGTGCGACAAGATGATCGACGGGAATCTTTTAAGTTGGGACGCCATCGAAAGTATAAGAATTCCCCTTGCGTTACCTTAGATTATTGACGCATTAGGAAACTTGTAACTAAAAGTTGTGCTGAGACACAAAACATCTAAAAACTTACACTAATGAGAGTAATGTTAACTTCATTAAGAACTCTTGAGAAGATAAGAGTTGTAACACCTGTGCCTCCACAGCCATCAAACAAATACCAAACCAATGAAATATTATATTTCATACTTGGGATTTGTAAAAATATGTGTATCATTTGCACATATCAATTCTTGTTCAATTTCAAACTCTAAATCGCTTTCTGGAAGGTTATACGCGCACCGATGCGTAAATATAACCAGTTTAATGCAACAAACACTCCGGAATAGTGACATAGGCTTAACATACCTTAAATAACCTTTACATAACTTAGAAATAAGTTTTGAAGGCTTTGGTATGGCAAAATCAAGTTAAATCGCTTACAGGGACTAAAGTTGACAAACTGCGAAAGTATGCCAATTTGAACTGTAACAGACATTCCGGAACATGACCATAAGTTAAAACATACCATAAATATCCTTTACATAGCTTAGAAATAAGCTTTGAGGTGTTCGGTGTGCTAAAATAAACTTTTGGGTCATTCAGGGACTAAAAGTGTCAAAAAGTGCACAAGTTTGCACTTTCGCGCATAACTTACGTTCTGAATACATCCGGACATCCAAAAATTTATGTAAGCATGACTATATTATGCTTTAGAGTTTGGCTTAAGAAAAATCCATTCGTCGCGTCATTTGGATCGTTTTTCGCGCTTATGCGCATTCCGTCGTAATTAGCCGAACAACGCAACTGTACGGCTAAACGAACCGACATCCGAGATATTTTTGAGAACATTTTAAGTTCCCTTTACTTTAACTTCATTTTAGAGCTTTGAAATGGGGTTAACGGGCCTTAAACGCGTCGGAAAAGGCCTTATTACACTACAGGGACCAAATCTGCCATTTTTGAAACTTTCTGTGAAGAAACATTGAATCTGGTCTATACCACCTTTGCACATGGTTTTGGGCAATACTAGGGGTTGTTTTGATGTGCACATGGTTTTGGGAAATACCATGGGCTCACATGGTTTTGTAAAACCATTATCTTGAGGTGTAAGGCCAAGATCAAAGCACGGTTTCCAAGAAACGATCTTAACGGTGGACCTTTTACTATAAATACCCCACCCCCCATGCTTCATAATCACTAGAATTTTGATCTTAGAAACTCTAAGTTGAAACCATTGTTTCATACCTGAGATTCTCGGATCGAAATTAGCATTCGGGGACCCTTCGTAAGTATTCTTTCGTTCTTTTATTGCTTTTCGAGTCTTTCGAGTCTGAAAGTCAAACTTTGTTTGACTTTCTACATTGACCAGTTATGGTCAATGCGAAGTTCATTTGAACTTCGCAACGTGAGTGTAATCACGTTGGTTATAGTCCTTTGGGACTATGCCTACTGATTACCACGTTGTCTAGGGTCGTAGGGTAAGCGATCTAATAAATCGCTTATACCTTCGAACCCGACCCATTTGGTCGATCATTAGGATCCGACCAAATACATTAGGTGACCATAGTAGGTAGGGAATAACCTTCCGAGGTTATACCCTATGGTCGCTTCGTTTAAGTAGTTGTATGATAGGTAGTTTATATGCCTTAGGTAAATTACCAGAATACCCTTTTCATGTATAATTGGTAATTAAGCATATGTAACCTAAACTTTTGTCACATAACTGATTTTGTAACATGTTTAGGCATATAACACTTGTCATAGGACTAGTTAGACGGTCCGAACGCGTTTCACGCGCACGACGCGTTAAAGTAGCATAAGCTACCTTAATGGGTCGCGATGGGTCGAAAGCACTTAGGTTTGGTTTCATTGTAGTATGTAGGCCTTGTTAAACCATATCATATGAGTTCCAATACTCATTTGGTTTACCAAGCCTCATCCTATCCGATCTCCCGATTTAAGTCCGGTTTATTTATATAGTTTTAGATTGCCGACTGATTCCGTGCTCCCTCAAGCTTTGTTTGGTTGTTGTTCAAGACCTCTAAGCATTCTCAGGCGAGTACATTATTCCCCTATTTTACTGCTTTCAATTGTTTTGGGGTGACTCATATGTGCTAAATGTTTTCGATGTTATAACGATGGTTTCAAAAACGATTAAGACGATTTATACAAAACTAATAACGATTTCATAAAGTGAACAAACTTGTTGGTTGTAGTTACATAACAAATGACATTCATTAGCAATGATCAAGCCGACCAGTATTAGGTTATGGTACCATAGGATCTGACAAGTCCCGTTATTTACTACACCCGTAGTTATGTGTGGGTGTTGTGGGTAGCGACTGAATCTGTAATTTTTAATTTACTTTTTGGTAAGGGTTTATTAATGCGAGATGTTAATCTATCCTTTGGTAAGGGTTTATTAATGCGAATTATTAATCTATCCTTTGGTAAGGGTTTATTAATGCGAGTCAAGAAGGTTTGAATGTTATTAGCGAGACGACCATTTAAGTAGTTTCACGACCTAAAACGAATTTAACGATTGGGTAAACAATTGGTTTTCACACGATGTTTTAACGATTGGGTAAACGATTGGCTTCAAAGCGATATACGATTGGGTTTTGGTTATACATATTACATGATTTACATTGGGCATGAACATTACTTTGGTGGTTTGGTTTGACTAAGTGATTAAGTAACAATGCGTGTGGAATATGATACAAGCATGGTGGATACGCCGCTGGTACTTCCTATATATAAGTGTTTGTATGGTATTACATATTGTAGCGTTATTTGAATCATTTCAGTTTGAGACATAGAACATTTTATACAAGTAACATACTTTTCACAAGACAATTATTTACAAACAACTTATCTTATACAAACTCATTTTACATGGTTATTCATTTAATCATGCATTATTCTCTTATTTATACATATCACCTAAACTTATTATTTTTCAAATGATTTACAAAGACAAAGCAAATTACAAAGTTCATGACTAAACATTTTCTTAAACAGAAGTCATGAATCTTATTTTCACAAAACCTATGTACTCGCCAGCATTTCCTTGCTGACCTCGTTTTCACATATGTTTCAGGTATTGTTGAATGATATTGATTGATAAGATGCATGCTCACATAGGACTGGACAAGGCCTTAGTGACTCAATAACAATGATAGACTATGTTTAATTTGTGTATTTAGATTTCCAGACGATGTAATTATTCAATGTTTAATAAAACGAAACACTTTTTGGTATCCATGGTTATGAAACATTAATTCTGTTGCAACACGCCCCGATGTTTCCGCCGCGATTTGTTGTTTTACGCGGTCGGGGTGTGACAAGAGTAACCATAACTAAATGCACTTATAAAAACTCTATAATCCTACTAAGATTACCAGTAATAAAGGAATTGCTACAACAATAAATGGGCTTAAAGGACTAAAGTGTCCTCACCATTAGTATATACGCCAAGAAGGATGAAGTATTGTATGTTTCAAAAATTAGGTATTAAAATAGTAAGGCATAGTGTATATGGTCTCGGTAGGGGTGTAAACGAGCCGGGCTGATCCCCAGCTCGCCTGGGCTCGAGCCCGGCTTGGTTCGAGCCTACTTATTTGAGCTCGAGCTCGGCTCGCGAGTAAAACCCAAAGCTCGAGCTCGGCTCGAGCTATTTTAAGAACAACCTTAGACGAGCTAAAACTCGACTCGAGCTCGCTTCAGTATCGCTTAAACGGGCTAAAGCTCGGCTCGCCAATGTTATCATCATTATTATTATATTATATATAAAATAAATAAACTTTTGTTTGGGCTCGTTTAGGCTCGCGAGGCCTAAACGAGCTTTGTATTTCAGGCTCGAGCTCGGGCTCAATAACTAAACGAGCTCTATTTCAGGCTCGAGCTCGGGCTCGGACTCGTTAAAGCTCAGCTCATTCGAGCTTTTAACTGAGCCGACAACGATTAGCTCTCGAGCCTCTGGGCTTGTTTACACCCCTAGGTCTCAGTGATCATTAACACTAGAGGCAAGAAACTGAAAGAAATTCCTGCAATATCGGAATACTCCGATGTTTTCCCAGAGGATCTACTTGGATTATCACCCGATCGTGAGGAGGAACTCATAATTCACCTGATACTAGGAACAACATCGATTGTTAAAACACCTGTATCATTTGTTAAGAAGAAGGACGAACAGATACGTATGTGCATCGATTATCAAAAATTGAATAAGGTCACAATTAAGAATTGATAACCATTACTAAGAATTGATGACTTATTCGAGGAGCTCGTTATTTATCAATCTATGCTCAGGATACTATCAACATTTTAGACTTATCCCAGATAGCCATCCCGTTACCCAAGTCAATAAGTAAATCTGGAAACATTATTTGTATGGTAGTAAGTTCATTATAATCACATATCATAAGAGCTTAAGATATATTTTTGGGCAAAAGGCAAAGATGATGAATGGAAATTTTAAGTGACCACGATTGTGATATATCACAAAGGTAAGACTAATAATGTATTTGATGTTATAGTCGTAAGTTTCATAAGGAGCCGAAAATAAGTACGTGCTCTTAGATTTAATTTGCAGATAGATTTAATGGAACAATTAAAGATTACCCAAGAAATAATAATCAAGGATGATGCTGAATAATTAAAAAAAGGAATAATAAAGGAATTAGAAAAAGGAACTGATGGAAATTGGAGATTCCGTAAGGAAAGAATTTGGGTACCTATTTAAGGAAACCTACGAGAAAGGATTCTCTAAAAAACTCATAAAACTAATTATATGATGCATCGTGGAAGTGATAAGAGGTATCAAGGTTTAAATAAAAATTACGAATAAATATAAATGAAAAAGGAATAGTCTGCTGTGGCAAGAAAGAAAAGTTAAGTCTAAGATTTGTTAAACCATTCGGAATCATTAAATAAATTGGATCAGTAGCTTATCAGCTAAAGTTACCAGAAGAAATGACAGGAATACATGATATACTTCATATATAAGGAAATACCTTGCTGATAAATCTTTAGTTATACCTCTTCAAAGATATAGAGGTAAAGGAAGAATTTAAGTCCATTGACAGACCATACAAGTCAAAGATAAGAATCTCAACGCATAGAGAATAGTTCTGGTCAAAGTAAAGTGGAATTCAAAACAAGGACCAAAATATACTTAGAAACTAGGATTAGTGACGAACTAAAAGTATTCCGCCCTATTTCAGTGAATCTCGAGGACGAGATTTAAAACAAGGTGGGGAGGATGTAACATTTCCATTTTTTTATATATTAAAATAAAGTATATAAAACTTATATTTTAAACGGGTAGATTACGAGTAAGTTGACTGTTAGAAATATGAGGTATTTAGACGAACATAGGAACCGTTTAAAAATTATAATAATAAAAATACATTATAATTAACCTTACTCCGTTTTTTACAAAACTTAGGTCAAAATGTAGATACAAATATGCACGTTCTAATGATATATTCATCGTTTTATAAAACGTCATATTTTAGAAGTTATAAACGATAAATGAGTGAAGCAGCTTAATTAATTACAATAATAAAATAAAACTTACAATGAAATGAATGTTGTGGTGTGCGTGGAATGATAAAGATCAGAAAGAATCAATTCATACGTGACCTCCAAGTCATAATTGCAACTATAAATAGAGAATGGCGGTGAAGCATTTTGTTTGCTCACACCATACCTTCTCTCTCGCCCCCTTTCTACTCTCTCTCTCTATATATATATATATCCATTTTTGCTTTAGGTATTACACCCATAATACTACAAAGCTCTGCCCCGTTTTAAGTGTTTTAACCCCTGATCACTGATTCGATACCTTGTCCGATCGATCTTGAACCCAGCAACGGATGTCAAGGCTGCCTGATTAAGGCTATGCTTTGTTAACTACGTTGGGGTTCTGATCTCATGATGTATTGATAAAGTTGAATTGGGTTATTATACTAACACGAGTGCATTGTATATTTTATTAAGAGCTTAGGAATTATACCAAGATTATTGCCAGGAGGCTTTTAGTTAAGCCATACATTTACAAAGTGAGTCATTCTCTCTTTTTATCAAATTACTTTACAAAACCCTAAATGCTTTTCAATTATACTTACAGTGATTAAGTCTTTGTATTCTACAATTACTGCCGGTATGTGTGGTTTTGTATACACTGCTATTCAAGCGTTGCTATTAGACGAAAGTTAGTCAATAGCAATATGACCACAGTCATTGTAACTGCCAACATGACAAATACTGAATGAGTTTTTGGGTAGATATAAACATTGTAATCGCTATTGATACTGTAAAGTATAACAATATATTTTTTTATAAACTGGAATGAACTCGCCAGTATTTCTTGCTGATAAAATGTTTTTAAAACGCGTTTCAGGTAACTTGCTGTAAAGATAATAGAAGCCAGCTATGGAGCACTGAAGACTTAAATAAAGTGGCTATAAATACCTGAATAAAAGAAGAAACTTATGTTTTATTTATTTGGGTTTATCCCAATAAAAACATTTGAATGAAATACGGGTTTTAGCCCGTTTATTTAATATTAAAAGTTTGGTGTTTTTACAAACTCTGAAATTATTTCCTAACTATGATCCTAATGAAAAAATTTTCCGCTGCGTATTTAATAAACACCGGTATCACTTGACTGATTCACGGCTCCCGCTCCCAGGGTGGGATCGGGGTTGTGACAATACCCTAATACACAAAATAAAAAACTGAAATTAATATACAAAATGAAATCACATTCTGTAATTAAATTCTATTAGGACTACAGTAAGCAGAATCAAACCTTCAAATCGGCAGAGAAGACTATTCGTCACTAACCATCACGGACAACTCATATTTGCTAAAAAATACTTTCTTGTATGGCTTTTGCATATAAATTCTAATACTCTCTTGGCATAACAACATATAGGAATGGTTGTAAAACAAGGTCTCCAAGGCCGAGTACTCCCCGAGTAGTCGCTACAAGGTAGGCTACCGAGGCGACTCTTTTCAACTCCGACTAATTACTCAGAATCGATCAAATGCGGTCAACATTGGCCAAAGTCGGATCTAGTAGGTCAACTCGGGCCGAATTTGACTTAAAATAAAATAAAACATAATTTCTATGCCTATCATGTTAAAGAATGAATATTAATTTCACGTAATTTGTTATAAATATTAGTAAATTTATGTTATTTGACATATATTTAATTTCTTTATAATTTGGCATGTCCGAGTACTCCCCGTGTATTCTCCGCCTAGGTCGAGTACTCTCAACTCCCCGGTCGACCGACTAGGGAGCGCCTAGCGACTTTTGCAACCATTAGGAGCTCCTCCAAGGTACCACTTTCATAGCCTCCGCATAACTTCTAGTTCCACAGTCGCCTCAGATGTCATTTACATGCATATATCATATCAGAATACAAACAACAAACACTTAAATTTGCCTAAAAAAAGAAAATCATTTAAAAATACTTAAGTCTTCATTGAATGAATTTTGAAAATAGGTCCGAAACAAAGTTCTAGACACTACAAACCAGAAAAAAGTCATACCAAATCCCCGGCCTGGCTTCTTATTGCTGAACACCATTTGAAAACAAAATAAATGGTGAATTAAATTGCATACCTGTATCAGATCCGACTGGTTCCAATTTAGGGTTTTTGATAATTGCTTGAGAGAACAGCCTAGTATAGATTTAGTGTTTGTGAAAGAAATCAACGATAGATGGGATATGAATCTGAGTATAAGATGAATCGAAGATATATAAGAATCGGCTCACTGAGAATTAGGGTTTTTGAATGATACATCAAGATTAAACAATATGAAAGACAAATCATAAAAAAACATACGTGGATACGACTGATAAAGAAATACACAAATCTACACGGTCGAGAGAATTGCAGATGGCAAATCTTCAAGCCTCAACAAAGAATAATCAATTCTTGGGTTTGAAGAAAACAAACGGAAGAGAATGATGATGAAATTGGCTTGAATTAGAATTTGTGATTGGAATCAAGACTGAAAGGAAACTGATATCAAATTTATGGAAAGTCCGGATTGTATCAATCTCGAAGAAACTGAGTGTAAGCAAAAAGAGCGGATGAAAGAGGCGTCGTATAATCTTGCTCAAAATCATTTACCTTTGATTAGTAGTCTGCCATGTGGCGATTATAGGTTTAAGCAAATGCCAAGTGGCCAAAATTGTTTTGTTTTAATACAATGTATAGATGTAACAATGCTTATGCTCTAGCAGATGTTAGGAGTTTGTTAGACTGTTAGATGTCGTTGTCTAGGTGACGTCAGCTTAGATGCTTCAGATGTTTCGTTTGTACTATAAATAGAACAATGCATGTACTGTTCTATTCATCCCTTTCACCTTGACATTTTTGTACGAACAAACAAGGAGTGATCAGGCTGAGGGTGAGTTGTAATTTTTCATGCATACGTAAACTTGTAATTGCAAATTTATAAAAGCATCTTGATGAAAGCAATATCTTCATTGTCGTGATTGAAAAGTTAATTATTCCGCTGCATATTTCATCTATGTTTTATCTTTATTCATTATTTCCATCTTAAATGTCACAACAATCAAACTTATATCTTAACATATATTTACTTTAAATACTCACACATAAGGTTGATGTGATATTTTGTTATAAATAATAATAGTAAATAATAAATAACAAAAACAATTAAATAATATAAATATTGGCAACAAATAATTAATATTAAAACAAAAATAATTAAATAATATAAATATTGCCAACAAATAATTAATATTAAAATGGTAAATAATAAAAAAACATATAAAAGAATAAAGTTATTCAAAACAAATATATATTTTAAAAACATTATATAATACTCTAATTTGCAACACTAAAATGCATAATAGGGTTGTACTTTGTGCAAAAGTGATGTTCAAAGCATTTGGTATTTGTACTTTGGGGTTTTAGGTTTGTAAACTGTTTAGGCTCACGACTATTAGGTTTCCCCCCTTTTACCCCTCTTCACTAGCAACGACAGAGAGAGAAGAGACAACGGACGAAGGCGGTGGTGATTCACGACGGGGATGCGACGCTCATAACAACTGTGGATTACAGAAAGAAAGTGAAAGCGAGCGGAGCATTGGTTAGGGTTCCGACAATCTATTCACCAGTGTCGTCCCTCGATAGCACCCTACCAACTATCGGTTATTGGGTAACAACAAAGAGGGTTATGTATCTCAGAACAGAATAGAAGACGGTGATAAGTCGGATATTGGGAGTTCCGGCGAGGTCCGGCAAATCCTCCGATAAGCATCCTCTATATCGCATGATACATCTATAGCGCCTTGCTTAAGACTGGCATATGAATTAGGTTAGTGGAATGTTGAAGTTGTATAATTAATTAGTTTCAGATTGGAAAGTTAATTTTTATAAACTTCATGTATAAATTTCAGATTGTTTTCAATTTGTTTATGAACTTCATGTATAAATAGGAAAATTTGCTTGGTTCACTGATTGATTGATCATTTATATTTATATATACTCTATTTTGCAACATTTGTGTGCAATAGGAGTTGTACCATGTGCTTCATTTGGTTGTACCACTTTTGAAGGCTTGATGCTTATATTGGCCAGTGGTGGCTGCACCAGAAGGTTCCCAGTTTGACACTCGTCACTTTGATTCCAGAATGAACGAGCTGTAAGTTTAATTTGTTTATTTGATAGTTTTCGCAGACGTCGGTAAATACTTTCTAAGAAGCAATCGGTCAAGTGGTTAAAAAACATGGCTTTTACATGCTACTCACATACTTTTATTTATGTTACAGGATTTCTACTGATGGACAGGATTTTTTCACATCGTATGATGAAGTTTATGATAGTTTTGATGCTATGGGTTTGCAAGAAAATCTTTTAAGAGGCATCTATGCATATGGTTAGTACATATCTAATTTTGTAGTTGGGTTAGTAATTAATTGACTGTGGTCGTTAAGTTATCTAATATATTTTGCTAAAAGTAAAAACGATAAACTAGCCAAGGTCAAAACTTTCTGTTTGTTTAAAAGGTATTTCTTTGACCATCTATACAACCACTATTTTTGTCCTACTGCAGAAGGGTCTCATTCATTTAGAGCGTTTATTTTGCTAAACCAGTAGTTCGGTTTGAAAAAAAAAGGTATAAAAATGAGATGAGTTCAAACAGGCTTCTGCCAAGTGCTGACTTCAATGCAGCATGCTACCAACATTTTCAGTTCTTTCTCTATATTAAAGAGAAGTATGGGAATAATAATTGGCCATTTTCATTGAAACAGGTACAAGTTTTTACAGCAGTTGTGGGAGCGGATGTTTACAAACATCTTGAAGGGGATACATGGCAAGAGCTATCCTTAGACCGACAAAGTGACTGGCATCAGTTTTGCTCCAGCTTGATGCGACTCAGTGAGAACCGGCTAAATATCAATATAAATCTAGCCCCCGCCGCATCGCGGCGGGTTAGATTTCTAGTTATATACTATAAATTTCTAACAATTCTTGGCATTATTGTTTGTACTATGTGTATTAAAGTTTGTATAATGGTTTTAAGAAACCTTAGTAAATAATAAATAAGCAACACTTTTGTTTTTTTTTTATAAAGTTGTGACCTTATGAAAAGTTTTTTTTTTTTTTTTTTAAATTGATTTTTCACTTTGATGCCCCATACTTTTCATCTTTTTGCAAGTTTTTCGTTTTACGTTTCGTTCTATATTTTGCAAGTTAACAAGCCGCAATGTACGTGTGAGGTTCAACCTTTTTTCATCAATTTTTTTCCCGTTTGACGGCCCGTCGCAACATGTCTATTTTCCCTGTTTGGCAAGTTCGTCGCAACGCACGGGTCCTAGACCATCTTAGTTATTTTTTTCTATGTTTTACATTTCGGTTTAATTTCTTCACATTAATAAATTTGTTACAATTCTTGGCATTATTGTTTGTACTATGTGTATTAAAGTTTGTATAATGGTTTTAAGAAACCATAGTAACTAATAAATAAGCAACACTTTTGTTTTTTATAAAGTTGTGCCCTTAGCATGAAAAGTTTTTTTTTTTAAATTGATTTGTTCACTTTGATCCCCCATACTTTTCATCTTTTTGCAAGTTTTTCGTTTCGTTCTATATTTTGCAAGTTAACACGCCGCAATGTACGTGTGAGGTTCAACATTTTTTCGTCAATTTTTTCCCGTTTGACAGGCCCGTCGCAACATGTCTATTTTTCCCTGTTTGGCAAGTTCGTCGCAACACGCGGGTCCTAGACCATCTTAGTTATTTTTTTTCTATGTTTTACATTTAGGTTTAATTTCTTCACATTAACACGCCGCAACGGGCGTACGTGGTTCAAAGATTTTACTTTGCTTTTCGTTCGGTGTTATTTTTTTTTCTTTTTAATTTATTTTGTTTTTACGAGCTTTCTAGTGTTGGTGGTCACCGACAATAGTGTAGCATTGGTGTAACTTGGCATGGTTTTATGCCCCCGCCGCAACGCGAGATGGTTTAATACTAGTTAATTAAAATTTATTACAAAAAGTTTAATAAAGAAATGTTCATCCAATCCAATCCTATCCTATCCTGTTAGTGGTGTTAAACCCCAATTTAGGGGTGTATATTTCCAAAACCCCTTAGGCTATGGGGTGTGGGATAAAACCCCTAGGGGCTTTATTAGTACACATCAGTGCCATGTCAGATCCACGTCTGCCAGGGGGCTTTATCACGCCCTTCCTTAACTTGCAGGGTGTGGGATAACGCCCCCTATTAAACAAAATAAAAAAAAGATTTTATTGGATGAAATGCATGTCGGCCCCACCTGAACACAGCTTCTTCCTCGTTACCATGGTGGCGGACAACCTATGGCGCCACAGTCTAAGTTGCAGGGTGTGGGCGCCCGGGGGGGGGGGCGCTATCGAAGATGAGGTGGCACGATGGCGCCCTCCATGCCCTCCGCCTTAAAGAAAAGCAGAAAAAAAGTTAAACTAATTTGAGTCTCTTTCTTTTTTACGTTGCCTTTATTTTATTTTTCTTTTAATTATTGACCTGTACACACTACATTATATTATGTAAATAACATTTGGCCAATTTAATCTTTTATTTGCAAGACCTAGAACAACGATCATGTTATGACACTAATAAATATGAACCAGTTTCAACGCATTGTACTTTATGTAAAAAATATTTGGCCAACTTAAGTTTTTATTCGTAAGGCCCCAACCGCATCACGGCGGGTCTGTCATATAGTTTCATTAAAAACTTAATAATGTAACGTTAAATTTCTTTTATTAGTTCTTTTACCGCATCACGGCGGGCTGTTTGTTAGCTTTTAATGGTCCAGACCTCTTACTGGTTCAACACTTAATGGTTCAGGCTGTTTGTTTCCCTAGTAGATGTCTAAATGGTTCAGACATTTGCATCTGAATGGTTAAGCATTATATTGAGTATGAATGGTTAAAACCTCTAATCTGAATTGGTCAGACATTTGTCTCAGAACGATTAAGCATTATACTAGCTCTTAATGGTTCAGATCTCTTACTTGTTCAACACTTAATGGTTCAGAGCTTTCTTACTCGTTTAACACTTAACCATTCAAAAGTTGCCAAACGGCCCCTTAGCTTTTCTTGCTTTCCGAATGTATCATCATTAAGTGTATTGTAAACGGCTTTCGTGAGCGCTTGGGGCAGTTACTTCGGCATAATATAATTATACACTTCGCCTACCTAGTAAACGATGAAGTAACGACAATGCATATTTTGTTTTTCTGTTATAACTTTTAAAATATATTGTTTATAAAATTTTAGATATACGATTGCGACATGTTTAATTCTTAGCTTTTGCACATGTTCGGCCGACTACTTTAGCAAAATATAGTTACGCTTTTCGACTACCCGATGACGATGAAGAGTAAATATTAACTTTTTTTACGTTTGTGTTAAGCCAAATTTATATTTATATTTATACAATATAACAAAAGATGAAGAGTCTTAGGAATAGTTCCGGTTTCTAGGGAAACCTTACCTACATCCGCCGGTTCCACCGCTTCTCTCTCCTCTTTGCCGGTTTCCCCTTCCGATTATTTGCCTGCTAGAGAAACAAAGAAGGAAAGCAACATAGTAGGGTGAGAATGAGAGAGGCGGGGATTGTCTTCTCCGATAAGGGTGGTCGTGGCGAGACGATGGTGGTTGATAGCGGCAACGGCCGCCTCCAGAGGCGGATGCTAGACGCCATGGTGACGTTGAGACACAAATCTGGTAGATAAAGGAGAGAATCTGGAGGTGGGCACGGTGGACCACCGGCGGGCGTAGCGGCTGATAACACAGAAGGCGGTGGTTGATGCCATGCCTCTGGCAGCAGCAGCGAGCGGAGATCGCGATGTTTTGGAGTAGAATAGGCGGTGCTGATGGTTCACGAGCATTGTCGGAGATCTGGTTGCATGATCGTTGTATCAAGGGATGGTGGATTGACTTTTCGAATAAGTCGGCTAGGGTTCCGGCGAGATTCCGGTAACCCGGTTCAGGTTCGCATGTCTCAGCCCATATTATCTTAGTGTAATATCATAATTAAAAGCTAAAAATCATGTTTATGAAGATTTTCTTTGAGACCAAGGTTATATGAATTTTTGGATAAAGTTCGTGTGTCTTGCACCCTATTGTCTAAAGAAAATATAGCGTTTGAATATATGTTTAATTAGATGTACTATGGCTCAATTCTATAGTTTGAATGTGAAAAGTCAAAATCCGGTTACAGGTAACTAACTTGAGCTATCTCTTCCCCAATCAATATGCTGATGAAACCTAAAATTTATGCAGCAAATTGTCAAGTATAAACATTACCAGGACTAGTGGTTTTACCATTGATTTTGAAAGTTTGGAGAGATTAAACCAATTGTACTTTATTTTTGTGGGTGCTATCTATAGTAGTTTGCAGTGAATTAAACCGAAGTAAAAGCGTAGTGGAATGTTTTGGGTCGGGGAACAGGACCATGTTTTCGGTGGACAATTGGTCACATGATGGAAGCTTGAAAAACTGTTTTCTGTTAATGTACCAATTCAGAATTCGCTATGTACGTTATGTCGAGCGGTTGACGAGTAGTGCTGGTCAGATGCACGTTCGCAGACATGATCTGGCAGCAGCTATTCTGCTGGATGAAAGTCCCGACAGGCAGCCGGTTTGACTCGGTTAGTAGGTGAAAATTATACACGTGGTGTATCTATTAGCGCTTTGGAGGGTACGGTGTTGGAGAAAACAGAAGAAATTCCACGACATCGATTTGCAAGGTTGTTGAAGAAATAAAGCAAACGACGTTCGATTGTTTAAGGCATAGATCAAGATTCACAAGCATAACATGGGAGGAATGGAGAAGATTTGATCTAATTCTATAGATTAGAGTGTGGAATGTAATGTCATGATGTTGCTGTACAATTTTGCTACTACAGCAACTTGCTGTTTGGTTATATTTGAATAAAATCTCGATTGACCTTTAAAAATACATAGGCTTACATTTTGCATTTAATTATATTTTTTTAGTTTTAGTATTTCTTTATTTTAAATTATATTTAATGTTACTTGGTTCTTAAATGCGATTTAACTGACACCGAACAAATGCCCGCTGCGAAGCGCGGGGGCTTCCACTAGTAAAGTATGTAAACTACAATTTTTAATCAAATTTAATATATATTAAAGACAAAGGTCGGTGGACCTTTGTCTTTAATTCCTTTAACTTTTGAAAAATAACACATATAGCCCTTACACTTTTATTTTCTTTCAACTTTCAAATAACCATTAAAAGTTACAATTCTAACCTTTATATTTTTAATTCTTTGTGGACCTTTGTCTTTAATTCCTTTAACTTTTGAAAAATAACACATATAGCCCTTACACTTTTATCTTCTTTCAACTTTCAAATAACCATCAAAAGTTACAATTCTAACCCTTATATTTTTAATTCTTTCATTTCACACTCTCAAACTAAGTAAGTTATTCATTTCCAACTTTGGTAATTGATAACTTTGATCCACCAACTTTTTGTACCTAATAACTTGACGTCTCATTTTACTATGAATTGGTTTTACGACTTTAGATCATAGCGTCACACATTAATATACTTTTTTTTATCTATGTATAACCATGTTAATGTCGAAATTACTTTTACGACTTTACACGGTTATCTAAAATATTGTTACAACTTTACACCACAATGAGAGATTCATACTCTTTTTTTATCCATATCAACGTACTGTATATAACAAAGTCAAACACGTGTAATGTCATCATCGTATACTGTAACCGCAATGCTTATATTATACAGAGTTAGATCGGATATGTCAAAACATGTTTTTTATATTGTTAACGAATCATATAACGTGCCGCTGACTATAAACAACTAAGGTGTCGCCACCGTAATGCTCGACGTATGGCAGTTTTAACGTACATGTCATTTTAAATTCACGTTTCAACGTAAACGACTCACGTTTTGACATAATTTTTTCTCTCAAACGAGTCTGGTAAAAAATAATACGTTTTTATACTTATTTTGTGTACGTTCGTAAACTGTGTTAGAAAGCGAGTCGGGTCAAATATAATGCGTGTTCATTCGACGAAGACGTAAATTTTTTTTTGATAAAGAGTCAAGTCAAATATACACTATAAATGCAAGTTATTATAACTTTCGACACCGCCGCAAAGCGCGTAGGTCAAGATCCTAGTATATTATTATTAATGTATGTAAACAAATTTCACGCGTGCTTGGATCAGTAACTTATGTAGAATATAATAACGCACTTTGATTACCCGATGATGTGCTATATATTATCTACGACATGTAGATATTTCTTTGGGAATATAAGGTTTTTTTTTTTATATTTATTGCTGATGCTATACCTTGGTACCATGACGAACAAAATCGATACCGTCTAATCAAAATGTGTCGATATCATTTTTATCTTTTTCGGTTGCTATAACAACTGCTAGTATCATACTAATATTATAACGAACCAAACTGATACCGACCGAGATCCCGCCGCGAAGTGTGATGATCACACACTAGTTTATTTAATTTAATAAAAATTATAAATCAAAATATAAATTTCCATTTTATTTACCAACCTATAAAAAAAGTCATTTCAACCTCTATAATTTAATTTGTTCAATTCTACCAATTTCTTTATTTATACCCCCGTTCTTCTGCAACTTCAACCACCATACTTCCAGCCCTAACCCTCTCTTCTACCTTCTCGAATTCACACCTAAATTCCTCAAATTGGACTGTGATTTCGATGCATTCAACCTAAAAGCACCACTGATTTGAACACAAATCGAATCAACCACCGAACAACAACCATATATGGCTGCAGGATAGATTATTATCGCGATTATACGTTTCAAAACAAGTGATCAATCAATCGACTTCATAAGTAGACTTCAGAGCACCTGATTTAGGTGCACCAGGTGAATTTAGCTGATTTTATGCTTAATTGCACACCAATTCCTCTTTTAGCTGTGTTTAGGTCTTTTTATGGTTCTTTGAAACCCTATTTTTGAAACATTTATTGTTAGTTGTTACAGTATCTGGTTGTAATTGTTGGCGGTAAATGTTTATATTGAAATGGATTGTGTTGAATAGATATGTGTAGCAAATATGGTTAAGTGATTTATTTGTTGCTGCTGTTGTTGGTATGTTGTTTACTGTTGTACTGAAACTGTTAAAATGTTAATGTTGTAGTGGTTAGAGTAATATGGCGGCGACTCCGCAAAACGTTGAGATGGAAGCAGCAAAGTTTCTGCATAAGCTTATTCAGGAATCCACTGATGAGCCTACAAAATTGGCTACAAAGTTACATGTGGTATGATGTGTTTATATATTTTGTTCTTACTGATTTTAGTTTGTGTACATTTCTACGGTACCGTGTTTACATCGGTCATGCATAACAACTAACTTTTCTAGTCAACGTGTTCCAACTTACTGATGAAATGAAGATGAAAGTAAAATATAATCAAAATTTGGATAGATCACCTAAAAGTTGAACACGTTGAATATCCCATTCCAAATCTAAGAAATAAGATACATGATATCTTGTTAAAGGTTTTAGAGGCATAACTTGTGTGCTAGGAAAACAACTTACCCGAACTGCATTACATACTATATTTTATTAAATTAAGTGTGCACCCAGCTTTATACTATTGAATCATCACTAATATTTGTTTGATTGCTTTCTAAGTTTGAAATTACAATAGTTTGGGAGATCTGGGAGATACTTACTTATCAATAGTTTATTAAATTATTTGACCTTTTGTAGTATTTTAGAAGCACACATGGAGTTCCTGTGATTGATTTGTATGTGTAAGGTCTCTTATGATATATTATTGAAGCGCAGTGCGCACAACTCTGTTAACAACTGATAAGCCTTAGGTCAACAATAAGATAATGAGTTGGTCCATTTAATCCCTTATTTGCAGTGCAAGAAATTCTTTGGCAGATGCAATATCATTGAGTAATCAATTAGGATGCCCTAAGCAGGAAAAAACACATTTTCTTTTGAGACAAAAGTTGTAAATGTGATGGCTTTCTCTTGCTTTATAACAATTTTTTTTCATGGGTTCACAGATTTTGCAGCACATGAGATCCAGTGGAAAAGAAAATTCAATGCCGTATCAAGTTATATCAAGGTAAGATTCTCAACAGCATGACTGTATACACGGACCGCCAGTCCAATTTGTGGGTTTTACAAAGACACCACATGTCGTTTCTTATGTAGGATTGACATTGTATCTTAAATTACGCAATGATCACCTTTTTTTAATCTTATCATTATCATATTCAGTCATCTTGTCACACTATCGTACGTATTTAACCAACCCTCATGCTCTGTGCTTCACACACTACTCTTTGCCTAAATTTATTGTCTTCTTGCGAATACCAATTAGAAGACAATAAAATATTAGGTCGTGGTTCACTGGTTAATATGGATTATTCCATGTATTTTTCAACATGTCTAATCACCACCTCTGGTAGGCAAATTATGGTTGCTTCAGAATTTAATTGAGCCCGTAACTAGTATTTTAAGAAACCTGCTGTTAGTTCATTGCAAATAGTTTTGAAGGTGATTATTGCTTGAATAAGGAGGCGCTTATGAAAACGACACTCAGTCTGTGGGTTGTTAGTTTTATTTTCACAGCTTCGCTAGTTTCTCTAATGAATAAAATGCTACTTCTGCACATGGCTAAAACTTTGCGATGTAATATATATATATATATATATATATTTCTAAATCCCGGCTTTTATTTCATCCGATCCTATACTTTTATTTTCTAAAGGGCTATGGAGACGGTTATAAATAGACATGGTCTTGATATCGAGGCTTTAGTGTCATCACGACAACCGGTGACCAGTGGGACTCAAGCTGGAGAATCATCCCTATCCCAAATTGCAGGTACAAAACTATCATGTTCTGGTGGTTATAACTTTTTTCTTGCTTTATTTTCTTCTACAAACTATCATGATATTATTTATATTCAGGTTCTTCACAGCAAACTGCAGTGGAAAATGATATGAAGAAAAAATTAATGACGGAAGACACTGCAAAAATTTCAACATTTTCAAGCAAACCGCTGCATGTTCCTAGCAGTTTAGGGCATGACATCTATCAAGGATCTGCAAGTCAACTTCCATGTGAGTACTATACTTCAAAGCCTTTACGTATAACGTATTCCTAAAATTTTGGCAAATTTTTAGGAGTTTTGTATGCTTAGTGTCCCATTTTGTACTCATTCATATTTCCCTGCTTGGACTGAAGCACTAAAACGGTTATATTGACCATAACCCTTAATATCATGTTTGGTACATATGTTTGAAGTTTGCTATATGCAAGGTTTTGAAAAACGGAAACGAGTTTCGAGGCGTTTTCCTTTTGCCTCACGCAGAGTTGTCAATAGCGTGCGTAGCGATCGCTATTGCGCGCTACGTAGCATATAGGGCTAGGCTCGCTATTCTGGTTGTAGCGATAGATGGCGATAATAGCGATTTTTTTTTTAATATAAATAGAAATTAAATATAGCTATAAAATAGCTGGATTTTAGGTTTTTGTTAAGTATACATGTAAAATAGCATATATATACCAGGGTATTTGATATAATATACATATAAATTTAAAAAAATCTAGTGTATCGCTATTTATAAAATAGCCGCCCGTTATTTATCGCTATTCGCTATGCAGCATATAGGTACCTTATCGCTATTTGTCGCTATTCGCCATTAACAACCTTGGCCTCACGAGGCGTAAGCCTCGAGGCGAACCGAGGCGTAAGCCCAAGGCGGAATTAAAAAATAAATATAAAAATTATATATTTTATAAAAATAATAATACTAACTAAATTCATTATCAAATTCATCAAAAACACACATAAAAAAGGCGTAAATTTGCCACAAAAAGTCAAAAACATCAAAAACAAATATCAGAAACCTCTGAAGCGCAGCCTTTTTAGGGCCTCAGCCTCTCTGAGGCGCACGTACAATAGAAACCCCCTGAGGCGCGCCTCATAATCGTTTTTTGGGCATTTTGCTTTGAGGCGCACGCCTCAACGGTTTTTTTAAAACCATGGCTATATGATGTTGTAGCGTGCTAATGATACGGTTTATATGAATTGCTGCATGTGATACTTTCGTCCTCGAGGGAAGGTGCATCTATATATATGCATGCATATTGCTTTGGTCAACTGATTGGTTTATGATGTTATTGGTTGAATCACACTTTTTTATTCAAGGAAGTAGTTTTGTAATATTTTTCTATCAATTACAGCTATTAAGAGTCATGGATCAAATGCCGGTACTTCTGGTTCATATGAATCAGCAGAACCTGGGAACCCAAGATCCATGCAGTTCAGCAATTCATACGATAACCAGAGTGCTTCAATGTTGATGCATAAAGGCCCAACTGGAAAGACATTGGATCATGAAGGTGGCCTTCCAAATGTAATGGCAAGTGCAAGTAAGACCGTTCAGGTATGGCTATTTTTATCTCATGATCTGCTATCTTTATTTAATCATATTTTTGTTTTGTTAACTATGGTCTTCTCATGACCTTTTTTGACAGGGTGGAATCTCAAACAATGTTGCTGAAATGGGAATGCTTCAAAATGAAGCTTCCAGAGATGCTGGAAAATTACCAGCTTTACAGTCTTCTTCTGCTGGACCTTCCATGCCTTTTAAGGAACATCATTTAAAACAACTCAGAGCTCAATGCCTTGTATTTTTGGCTTTCAGGTTGTACTAATGAAACACATTTCATCCTTACATTGTTCAATATCTGATTGTTAACGGATGCTCACAGCTATAACACACCGTTTTCTATATACAGGAATAATTTAATGCCAAAAAAGTTGCATCTTGAGATTGCACTGGGGAATGTTTTTCCAAAGGAAGGTAGCGGGTTATTTCAACTCTTAACTAATAGACATTTTACAAAAATAACATATGAGAGATCATGTTATGAGCTGTCTAGCTAATGACTATATGCAAATAACAAATGGTATTGCAGATATATCTAGCATTGAGCAAAAGGGAAAAGAGCAGTCTATGGGCCCTGGTTCTTCGAGCAGTGTATTTGTTTCAGAAACAAATCTTTTGAGAGAAGGCGAGAAACTTGATAGGATGATAGATAAAAATGATCCACCTTCTGGTCTTCCTGAACATGGGAATGCTATGATTTCCAGGAAATTTGAGGCAGACATTCAAGAAACAAAAGAATCTCAGGCTCATGCAACCAAATTGGTTCAATCAGATCCTACTAGCATTGCACCACATGCAGAAAATCGGCATGCTCATACTCATTTGTCAAGTTTTCCTTTGAGTGAAAGACAGATGATGGTGCCAAAGAATGCTAATATTCTGGAAAAGGATGTAATACTTGGTGAGAATTCTCACTTTAGATCAACAATCACATACATGTATTTTTAAAATTCTTTATTACACGTTGCAAGCACAGAGCTAATAGGTGGAAACCGGTCTTCAGACATATAGAAAATTCAAGTAATCAGATCTGAGTGTAGTTTTGATGTGGGTTGGCTGATCATATTTTTAAATATTTATTCTTTTTGTAGCAGGAAACAATCTTGACAGGGAAAATACATCTGAACTGAGTACATCACCACCATCACCAAAGTATACTACATCTGAAAAGTGGATTGCAGATTGCCAAAAGAGAAAAGTTGCTGCTGAACAGAACTGGGCTGTTAAAAAGAAGAAAACAGAACAAAGGATCTCAGCTTGTGTTGAGAAATTAAAGGTTTGCTGTTTAAATCTTCCTTAAACAAAACGGAAATAGCTGTTTTGCTGGCTGCCTTGGGATAGGACTAATTTAATTGTTTTTAATCCCTTTCATATCTGATCAGCGAAGAATAAGCTTAATATCTTTGTTCTAGACACTATAGGGATATCTTTATTTGTCAGAGTTCAGGGCCGTAATGATTGATGACAGATGACCTTGTGGATCTTTTTTTTGTGTGAATTATATAAATGCTTAGTATATAAGAAGGTGATCTATCATCTATGTTCCTAATTTATTTTCAACAATGGCTATGCAGGAAACAGTTAGCTCTTCTAAAGACATTTCTGCAAAAACCAAAAGTGTCATTGAATTAAAAAAGCTTGAACTCCTAAATCTCCAGCGTCGCCTCCGGAAGTAATTTTTCTATTTGATATATATATATATGTGTGTGTGTGTGTGTGTGCGCGCGCGCGCACGCACGCACGCTTTATTCATCATATTATTTTTTGAACC
Source organism: Helianthus tuberosus (assembly GCA_030545235.1). Classification (NCBI taxonomy): domain Eukaryota; kingdom Viridiplantae; phylum Streptophyta; class Magnoliopsida; order Asterales; family Asteraceae; genus Helianthus; species Helianthus tuberosus. Next base: position 105,201,359 of record CM060448.1, read on the forward strand.
TAGTATTTTTGAAAGAGCTTGAACACCTACATCCAGTGTTTCATCTTAACTATCCATTCAATTCATATTTTTAATTTTGTTGCAGTGAGATCCTGACTGATTTTTTTCGACCTATATCGAATGAGATGGATCGCTTAAAATCAATTAAGAAACATAGGATAGGCCGAAGATCAAAGCAAGTTGAGAGACATGAACAAAAGATGAAGGAAGAACGTCAAAAGAGAATTCGAGAAAGACAAAAGGATTTCTTTGGTGAAATGGAACAGCACAGGTGTGTGTATAATTAATTTTGACTTGCTAAAGCATGCGTTGATATTTGTGTGAAATATTTTAACTTTCAAATACTGTTTCAGGGAACGACTAGAAGATTTATTTAAGTATAAGAGAGAACGGTTGAAGGGCTTTAACAGGTATGCAAGAGAGTTTCATAAAAGGAAGGAAAGACTTCATCGCGAGAAAATTGACAGAATTCAACGGGAAAAGATCAATCTGTTAAAAATCAATGATGTGGAGGGTTATCTTCGAATGGTTCAGGTAAAATGTGACTTAATAGATCATTAATAGAATTCAACCAATATACACATTTTAAGATTCGTTTGGTTAATAAGTTAAATTATTTTCATCACAGGATGCAAAATCGGATCGGGTGAAACAACTATTGAAAGAGACTGAAAAGTATCTTCAGAAGCTTGGATCTAAGCTGAAAGAAGCAAAAGTTCTGACAGATACGAATGGTGTAAATGACAGTGGTGAATTTACAATTGAAAATGAAGATGAAACAGACCAGGCGAAGGTGCTTCATCTTTGGTTGCAAATTATTTGTTTTTCTATGATACTAAATATTATCTGGTCTTTTACAGCATTATATGGAGAGCAATGAAAAGTACTATCTGATGGCTCATAGGTATATAAGTCTCTTCCACTTCTGCTCAAGTAGTCATGGTGGACTGATAATTGGCCTTGTTGAGATAAATTTTCATGCTTGTTTTCAAAGTTGCCCTTCTGTTTCCTCAATTTTTCTTCTCTATCCATGTGATAAGATAAATTTAAGAGTACTTTTGTTTTTCTTTTTCCCGAGCACATACTCATTTTGTTAGGCAATATTTGAAAAACCTGTATGGCCTTCTTGTTTTGCATGATTTAGTTCTTGAACATTTTGGCACGGCGAAACTTTTAAAACTGGATGAACATGACTTTTTCAAAAGTTAAGGGATTTAAGCACTTGATAAAGGGCCTTTCCGTTAAGTTTTGACAATCTAAAGTATGTAAATTATGCAATTAAACAATTTGTGTGCAAAATGTGGAGATACATAGTGTTCTTTCTGAATTTTGCTCTAATTTTAATTGGTGATTTCTTCTGTCTTATTAATAAAAACTTGGAACTGTCTTAATGGGTATTTATTATTTTGTTTATTCAATGCCAGCATCAAAGAGACTGTAGCGGAACAGCCAAGTACTCTTGTTGGTGGAAAATTGCGAGAGTAAGCTATAGAAACGTTATTCTAGTAGTCGCTGTCGTCTATTCGCTAAAGTGACTGACAGATATAATTTTCGAAAAATAAAACAACTGGATGTGTTTATCACTATGCTCCTTTTTGAGTATTGCATGTTTATATACTGTTTGTCCTCAGGTATCAGATGAACGGGTTAAGATGGTTACTGTCTCTATACAACAATCATTTGAACGGAATTCTTGCAGATGAAATGGGACTGGGGAAAACTGTTCAGGTGTTCTATTCTTTATCATTTTCGTTGGTTGTATGTAAAGTAAGAAGTTAGTTATTAGTCTGATATGTTGTTTCTGCAGGTTATTTCCTTACTCTGTTATCTCATGGAAAACAAAAATGATAGAGGGCCCTTTTTGGTGGTTGTCCCATCCTCGGTTCTGCCTGGGTGGGAGTCAGAAATTAGCTTTTGGGCCCCAAGCATGAACAAAATTGTCTACTCTGGGCCTCCTGAGGAGCGCCGAAAATTATTCAAGTATGCTATCTAAACTTGTAGGTTTGGACCCTCAGTTCAATTAAATTCTTAATTATTAGAGCCTTGTCTGAATCACTGCAGGGAGAAAATTATTCAGCAAAAATTCAATGTTCTTTTGACAACATATGAGTATCTCATGAACAAACATGATAGACCAAAACTGAGCAAAATACAGTGGCATTATATTATAATTGATGAAGGTCATCGCATTAAGAATGCTTCTTGCAAGTTAAATGCAGACTTGAAGCATTATCGTAGCTCTCACAGATTGCTTTTGACTGGAACTCCTTTGCAGGTTTGACTATGATTTTAGATCTTCATTGCTGTTTGGTCGTTTTTAGTATTTTTTTTGGTTTTATGCTTTTTAGTCATGTGGATGCTTTATCCTATACTTTAAGAACTGCAATTGAATACACTAAGTATCTGCAATTCATGTAAGCATGCCATTCTTTGTAATAAATCATGGTTTACCATCTCATTTTGCAGAACAATCTTGAGGAATTGTGGGCACTTCTCAACTTTCTGTTGCCAAATATATTTAATTCGTCGGAGGATTTTTCTCAGTGGTTCAACAAACCGTTTGAGAGTAACGCAGATAACTCCCTTGAAGAGGTGAGCATTGTTGTTATTAGCTAAACACATTGTTGTTTCATAAATGTTGTTGAATTCTTACCAAGATTGTGTAACAATAATTTTTGCTTATTATGTTCAGGCTTTGCTTTCTGAGGAAGAAAATTTGTTAATCATAAATCGTCTTCACCAAGTTCTGCGACCATTTGTGCTTAGGAGACTGAAGCACAAGGTTCTTTATTTTTGCTTTTAGGTTTATAGTAACTATTAAATGATATCACATGATAATGCTATCGGTATCTTCTTATTTGAATGCTTGGTTTAAAAAAGCACGCCTAGGTGCAAGGCACAGCAAGGCTCAAGCCCTACTCTTTTGGTAGCGTAAGGCATGTTTTTTTTTCTTTCAAAAAGCACACCTGAGGCGTGATTTCTTGAAAAAAATTGACCATCAGGCGCGCGCCTAATGTATTTCCCATATTTTTGTGCAGTAGGTTGTTGTACAACATGCTTTTCATGTTGTACATGCATGTAATTTCCATATTAAAACATATATAAAGCTTACTTGTCTCAACATATATAAAAGTTAAAACATGATAGGAGCTCGTGGAGACGGAGGATTAAGGTTAAAGATTTCTAGGAGAGGGTTTAATTGTGTTTTTAGGGGTAGTGTATAGTCGTAGAAATGTATCTATTTGTATAGGCTTTCTGTGCTGTTATATTTGTCTTGTTTACCATGCGCTCTTTTACCACTCATGTTATATTGATAGCTTCACACACACACACACACACACACATACACCTCATGTTCTATATTTTTTTCTCTTTCTTTCCTGGTCATTTTGGAGCCGAGGGTCTCACTGGAAGCAGCCTCTCTATCCCTAGGGATAGGGGTAAGGTGTGCCTACATCCCACCCTCCCCAGACCCTACCAATAGCTCTGCTATTTGTGGGATTTTACTGGGTATGATTGATTGATTGATTGAATGCGTCCTGGGTACGAAAAACAGTGCACTTCTGCGCTTGGCGCTTCGCACCTCGGTTATAGACCTTGTTGCTTTTGTGCGCTTCTTGTTTTTTTAAACCAAGTTTGAATGTACTTTATGCGTTCAATTTCTAGATTATTGCTACCAGCAGCTTTTAGGTTTACGTTTCCAGCTCACATCTATGAGTGTTATCAAGCTGAGTCGAGTCAAAAAGGCAACTTGACCTTGGACCTCAAAGCTTGTAACTTAACTTGAGCTTTATTGAGCCTTCATTTTCAAGCTCGAGCTTGATGAATTAATTGATACTTTTATGCGTGGATCAACTATGCTTGACTCAATGGATTTGTTATGTAAATGTATACACACGAAGGGTAAAAATGTAAAATAACACAAGTTTGGTTAGGCTCGGGACCTTTATGGCCTGGTATAGTCAGATTGTTTCAAATATTTTTCAAGGCTGTCTTGAGTGGATTGTGAGCTGTCTTGGCTCAGATTACTCCGGTATTCACATCTGTTTGCTCTCTTGTATGGATGGTGATATTGGTTTATCCTTTGAGAACAACAAAAGGATAAATATAAAAGCAAAATTTTTGCATGCTTTTGTATTCTGTGCTTAAAATTTTTGCTAAGAAGCTTCTCATCTCTTTTCTCAGTGATGATTCTTATTTTATTTCGTTTTGTTAGGTTGAGAACGAGTTGCCTGAAAAGATAGAGAGACTTGTAAGATGCGAGGCTTCTGCATATCAGAAGCTACTGATGCAGAGGGTAGACGACAATCTTGGTGCATTTGGGGTTTCAAAGGTTCATTTTGCAATAAACTAACGATTTTTTGCTATCTTGAGCATGATACACCATTATCAATTCAAAATGTCAAATTCTTGATAATTGTGTGTTAATAACATCTGAGATTTGAAACAAGATTACTACAGGAAATATGTTGTTGCATTAGCTCACTAATATAATTAAGTTGCTTTTTGTTTGTAATAAGCTTGTTTACACGTCTTTGTTTCTTATTTTTTTTCCGCTAGGCTCGAGCAGTGCACAATTCAGTCGTTGAACTACGAAATATATGCAATCATCCTTACATCAGCCAGCTACATAATGAAGAGGTTCTTCTCTTTCTTTCTGCTATAACTGATAGGACTTCTTATTGGTGCCATTCTTTGTTGCTTACTGAAGCGATTTTATTTTATTTAGGTTCATGAACACGTTCCCAAGCATTATCTTCCTAATATTATAAGGTTTTGTGGGAAGCTTGAGATGTTAGATCGGCTACTGCCCAAGCTTAAAGCCACTGATCATCGGGTATAATATTCCAACCGAGTTTTGATGAAAGGAAACCCAATGTAGATAGGATGTTTAGAGTTGTTACATGTTAGCTGAATGCTTGATTTTTTTTGTCCTTTTGCTTTCAAATTTTCATAGCTTTAGCTGCAATAGTTGGTTGGGTGTGGGAGTAGAAACAAAATTATACTTTTAGTAGAGGCGCTTGAAATATGTCAGCCAGCCTTCTGTTTTTAGATACTTATATTGGAAGTCCTATGTGCAGATTCTTCTATTTTCAACAATGACTAGGCTGCTTGATGTTATGGAGGATTACTTGTATTGGAAACAGTACAAGTACCTTCGTTTAGATGGACATACATCTGGTGGAGACCGTGGGGCTTTAATTGATCAGTTTAACAATCCAGGATCACCGTTTTTCATATTCCTGCTCAGGTGATTGGCCTTTTTGTTAGTTGAAGATTCTCTAAAGTGATGATCATAAATCTTTTAATTTATTTCTCATATTTAATTTTTGTTATTGATTTATGTTTTTTATTTAATTTATTTCTCATATTTCATTTTTTGTTATTGATTTATGTTTTTTATTTATGGCATCTGGTTGTATGTTTGTAATTACGCTGAGCATATGTCCTTGTGATCCCTAGCATTCGCGCCGGAGGTGTTGGAGTGAATCTTCAAGCTGCGGATACAGTCATCATTTTTGACACAGATTGGAATCCACAGGCAATACATATATACATAACATATATATATACACACGCACACACACACAATACATAAAATATTCCAATTATGTAGTTCCTTGAGTTTTTTCTTATACTCACTGCTTTTATGTCCCTCCCTATGGTTAGGTTGATCTGCAAGCACAAGCCAGAGCTCACAGAATAGGTCAGAAGAAGGATGTACTCGTTCTTCGGTTAGAAACTGTATGTAGACCTCAGGTCTTAGTGTATCTTTATACTGTATGAAAGTTTACTGATGACTACCAGAGAATGTTAAGATTCTTTGTTAATTTTAGCTCATAAAAATGTGTTGGTGTTAGGTTAAATCGGTGGAGGAACAAGTTAGAGCTTCAGCCGAGCACAAGCTTGGAGTTGCTAACCAGAGCATAACTGCTGGCTTCTTTGACAATAACACGAGGTAGCATCATTTTACCTCTATGGTGTTCTCTATGATGACATTATACACACATGCATGTCCATATGTGTACATGCATGCATGTGGGTGTTGGGTCTCCGATGTGAATAGGATGGTTATCTTGAGAACTCTAAATATTATGAGAACCACGAGAACTCGCGAAAAAACCAATTAAAATCAATTTTTTTTCATTCTATAGTATTTATTATCATTACAAAAATACAACATTTAAAAAATAATTCTCTCTTAATTAATTCATCTTCCCTCTCTAAATTAGTCTTTTAACAATTTTTCTACACATGTGTAAATGATAAGAACTTACACATGTGTAAATGGTAAACTCACACGTGTAATTATTTTTTTTTGATTTTTGAATGCATGTAAATGTAAAAACGTAACTTTTTTATGTCGTTCTATTAATAATAATGACAAATGTAGTTTTTTATTGAATTGCGTATATTAGATGTTCATTAACTTTCAAATTGAAAATTACATCAAAATAAAAGGTAAACGGGCAACAAGCTGTGCCGCTACCCCTTTTTGAATTTGAATGGTTTTTGACCAAGTTCTCGTGGTTCTCATGAAATATACATATATATGTGTGTGTGTATATATACATATACGTATATAGAGGAGGGTTGATATGAAAGCCTACTTGAGTTGAGAAAATCTAGAATAACAATCATTTATTTTTGTTTTTAACATATGTTATTATAGTTATTACAAAAAAATGTAGGTGATTATTACACGTATAACAAAATGTTATTGTAGCCTTGGAAACTGTGTAACAGTTAACAACATTTTATTATGCATGTGTACAGATGGCTACACTTTTTTTTTGTAATAACTATCATATATTACATAAATAAAAAAATGATTGTTTGATAGGGTTTTCATGTGTTTCTCAACTCAAGAGGGTTTTCAAAATATACTTTCCCTCTGTGTATGTGTATGTGTATGTATACATGAATATGTATAGGCCAGTACGATATGCATATGATCATGTGTGTAACACGTATATGGACCATGTGTTTTATGTATACGAATAATTTTTTTATGCATACGTATCATGTGTATAGCATGCACAAGAATCATGTGTGTGCAACATTCATACAGATTATGCGTGTAATATCTTAGTATTGCATACATAAATGCATGTAATATGCACATATCATGTGTGTGTGTATTCATATTACACATAATATCATAGTATTGCATACATAAATGCATGTAGTATGCATCATATATCATATTATCATGTCTTTCTGTGTAGTGAGTGTGTGTAATGCAAATGTATCAATGTGTAATATGCATACATATAGATAAGTTGACCGTGCCATTAACTATATCATAGTGCGGAAGACCGAAGAGAATACTTGGAGGCCCTGCTGCGGGAGTGTAAGAAAGAGGAAGCTGCTCCTGTTTTAAATGATGATGCTCTCAATTATCTCATAGCCCGGAGGTATGCCCTTTGGCTATACAGGGAGCTCAAATTTTGAACCTATTTAAGTGTAATGCGATATAGAATTCTGAACACATTATCTCATTGTTCAGATTCCATATTGCATCAGTTATCTATAGACTGATTACCTAATGAACAACCAAGCAGTTTAATATGATGAATGCACACCTTGGTTGGTGCATGCATATACAATCTTAACAAACCAAAGAGAACAACAGCACTCATCTTTTTTGACTGGCAGTCGTCAAATTTACTAAAATCTGGTTCCACATATGTAACTTGTCAATACAGATAAAAAGATATTAAGTGAATGGTTTAACAAAGAAGCATCATCAAAGTCTTTAATTGAGTACCACAGTAATCCATAGAAGTACTTGTCGATTAGGATATTATATTCCACTAGTGGAAGAAATTCAATTTCAAGTTTTGCATTCTTAATCATCTTTGTAATTTAATGATGACAGCGAGTCTGAAATTGACACATTTGAGGAAATTGATAAAAAACGGCAGGAAGAGGAGCTGGTATGTTTACCCTTTTAGATCATCTTCAGTCTCACATTTTTTTTGTTGTGTTTGATTAACAATATTATGATGTACCATGCAGGCTGTATGGAAAAAGTTGGTTTTAGAACAAGGGGGAACAAGTAGGGAATCCATACCTCCCCTTCCGTCTAGGCTTGTGACAGAAAACGAACTGAAATCATTCTGTGAAGCTATGGAGGCAATTGAAGTTCCCAAACCTGTGGTTTTACCTGGTATCGGGGGTAAAAGGAAGGGGGAGCTTGGGAACTTGGACACTCATAATTATGGAAGGGGAAAACGAGCAAGAGAGGTTAGTTAATGTTGTTACATGATTGCCAATTTTGATTCCTTTATTTAAAAGGCAAACAAATTGTTGCAGAAAGTATGCGGTAATATTACCCATGTGCTCATTTTGTTTGTTATTATCTGTGGTACTTAGGTGCGTTCTTATGAGGAGCAATGGACAGAAGACGAGTTTGAGAAATTATGTCAAGTTGAGGCACCTGGTTCCCCCAAACCTAATGAAAAACCGAAAGAAAAGGGTTTGCCTATTGGTGCAGAAGGTGTTGGATCGTCAAACATACAAATCAAGGCAGAAGGTGTTGTTGGATCGTCAAACATACAACAAACACAACTTCCTGAAAGTGCAACCGTTCAACAAATCAAGGCGGTAAATCCACCACAAAAACGGGGCCGTGGAAGGCCTAAAAAGAACAAGACAGGAATTGCTTCATCTCCAATTGGCCTTCTAGTTTCTCCAGCAACTGTTGCGTATGCTGTTAAAAGTGAAACTTCTGTTAAACCACTTGGAAAACAAACTGATCCTGGCTCTGGCTCTCAGTTGAATGTTACTAGCCTTTCTGGCTCCAGTATAAACCCCCCTGATAGTAAGTCAACGGTTACTTTAACATCTGCTACTAATGCCATCCTGGCGCCCCCTCCTGGGTTTCCGCCAACAACAGATCATCCTCCTGGTTTTCAGCCCACCGTTACTCCTCCAAGTCAAAAACCATTAACCGCTCCTCCAGGCTATCAACCAATGACCACTCCTCCTGGTTATCAGCAAATTACCCCTCCACCCCCTGGATTCCAACCGAAAATCACGTCAACCTCTACTGTTCTTCCTAATTCTCCAAAAACCCCCACTGTTCTTCCTACTCCTCAAACAACCCCTACAGTTCCTGCTAGTGTTCAGTCAACACCTACTGTTCTTGCTGGGCCCCAGTCAACCACAACTATCACCACTAGTATTCCTACTGGCACACTTTCAAGCACTACATTAACGGTGACTCCTGTCTCGCTGCCAATGCTCTCCCCAACCTCAACTGATTCTCAGTCTGCTATATCTCCTTCTGCAGTCACACCTGGTCGGGGTCGAGGTAGGGGTCGGGGTCGACCTCGCGGCCGAGGTAGAGGTCGTGGTCATATTGTTGAAAGTGAAGTTGATACACCCATGCCCCCACAGCGTAGGGGTAAAAAGCAGAATCATATTGTATTAGCTATTCCTGGTGTTCAGAGTTCTCCAATCGGTAAGCCAGAAACAGGTTCTGCAGTTATTAAGCCAGAAACGGGCTCTGCAGTCGCTCAGCCAGAAACGGGTTCTTCTGTCAGTAAGCCAGAAATCAGTAAGGCAGAAACAGTTTCTGGAGCTGGTAAGCCAGAAACGGGTTCTGCAGTTGGTAAGCCTGACACGGGTTCCGCAGTCGGTAAACCAGAAACCGTCGGTAAACCAGAAAAGGCCGGTAAGCCAGAAACGTGGTCTTCTGTCAGCAAGCCTGAACCAGGGTCCTCAGTTGGCAAGCCTGAAACTGGTTCTCCAGCGGCCCCATTTACTGCTACTGAAACAGGCAATGAGACTTTGGTTTCTGAGCCAACTCCTGTAACTGCGGTGACAGTTGGCACTCCTGTAATTTTAACTGCTTCTGAAGTCCCCAGATCTGATATAGCATCGCCAAGACCACCAGTTTCTTCTGTCGCTGTGGCAGATGTTGATGTTGGGACCACACAGATGCCGGTTTCTGGTTCTGTTGGATCTCAGCCCAGTGTGAGTTCTCAGACAGCCACACCTGTCACCGTTCCAATCAGCTCTCTCCCAGTGTCTCCTGATTCCACATCGAAGAAAGGTAGAGGAAGGGGAAGAAAGGATCAAAGTGGAGTGGACCCACAGCCACAACCACCCCGTCGCAGGGAAAGGAGGAAGAAGGATGATACTGTAGATGCGCAGGATCAGAAATCTAATGAACCTGCACAGAAGAGAACACGAGCTTCTTCTGGGAGAAAAACTGTTGCTACAAGAAGTATGGCACGGAATCAAGCTTCTGAAATAGCTGAACCATTGCCAAAGTCTTCGTCAAAGGTGAGAGAAAAATCAAGCATATTAGTAGAAGTTGATACATTAAGCAAGTCCGTTGGTGCTAGCAGAGTAGATGATAGTATAAGCAGCCGCAAGGAGAAGGTTGAACCAAAAGACGTTTTGGTGGCAGATAAACCAGGGTCAAAGTCTCACGATGCTGTTGAAATTGCCAAGCCCAAGGAAGATTTGGATCCCAAAGAATCAATAAATTTGGTGGTCAGTAGTTATGCTTTTATTAATACATGCTTGAGCTTAAAATTATCAAACAAGCATGTAAATTTTATGCCATATACTATAATCAGAATCACCCTCTCTTGGTTCAGTTCTATAGCTTTGTTTTAAGGTTGTTTTTATCTGTCCTGTGCAGGGAGAAAGAGAGTCCAAATCAGAGGCTTCAGCTGGGAAAGAGTCCAAACCATCAAAAGAAGTTGAGCTTTTAACAGCAGTAACTGAGAAAGAGGAACAAGCGACAGAGTGCAGTGCTTTAGAAGACGGTGGCAAAGATAATAAAACTAAATCTGTCACGTCAGAAAATGAAGTTTTAGTTGAACAGAAGGTTTGAATCTCTTTGCTCTTGATTTCTGTATCTTGCTGCGGCATTTAGTATGTATGCAGTTTCTTTCTTATCTTGACTGTCTGATTTGTCTATGTGCAGACTGAAGAAAAAGTTCCTGCAATCAATGATGGAGACACTCTGGAGGCTAACTCAGCTGAAAACGAGGAACAAGCGACAAGGTTCAGTGCTTTAGAAGACGCTAGCAGGGATAATAAAACTGAATCTGCCGCATCCGAAAACAAAGTTTTGGTTGAAAAGGTTTTAAATCTCTTTGTTCTTGGTTTCTGTATCTTTCTGCTGCATTTAGTATGTATGCAGCTTCTTTCTTATCTTGACTATCGGATTTGTTTGTGCAGACTGAAGAAAAAGATCCTGCAATCAATGATGGAGGCACTCTGGAGGCAAACCCTGCTGTCAAAAAAGATACTGCAATCAATGATGGAGACACACTGGAGGCAAAGCCTGCTGAAGAAAACATTATTGAAAAAGATCCTGCAATTAATGGAGACACTCTGGAGGCGAACCTTGCTGAAGAAACTGTTGTCGAAGATGTTCAGAAGGCACCAACTCCTATTGTGCAGGTGGTAATTTAACAAAATAACATGCATGATTCTTTATTTTTCCTGTATTATATGTAACGGTTTTATGTATATCACGGTGCAGACTGGGATCACTGGAGAATCCCCATCAGAAACTGACTCCACTTCCTCTAAAATGATTGAAGCAATTTCCCAGGGAGAACCTGTACACGAGGAGAAGGAACAAGAAGTTATTGATCCTATAACAAAAGAAGTAGATGATCCTAACATTACACAGGTTAAGGTCAAACTCCATTGAGTTACTAATTTCTTGTGTTGGTGGGAAGGTGGATGGGTTTTCATCTTTCCACCTGTAGCTTTGTAGTCGTGTGTCTTATTCCAAGTCATCCCACACCGTAGACTCTTACCACCTTTGTCTAAGACGGAACATGAACCTCAACCACTTGGTTGAGGAACGAGGAGCACCAAAAATTTATCTTGATGCCACTAGGCCCAAGGCTCATTGGTTTTGTTTCATAACCTTGTATGTAATATGTAATATTCATAAACCTCTCAATGTTTATAAACATAGCTTTTGAAAATTGTTAAAAGGAAATGAGACCAACATTTGATTTGCCATGATGAGGTTCATAAACATGAACCCTCTCATGTCATGTCATCAATCATATACATCACTCCTCACTCTGGGAACTCAATTAATGAAGCTCTTCATCTCTTTTATGCTTCTATAACAGATGCTCTTATTAATACTTACATAGAGGATTTTAACTAGCAATGAACTGAAGCCAATAAGCCTCCGCAGAGGAGAGTGGTCAACATTGTGTATCTATTTATTGGTGTTGGGCTCAGAGGCGTGTTTTGCACCAATGGCCATTTTCTTTGTATAACTATGAAGTGTGCAGGATGGTGGAGATGGTGTTGCAACCATTGAAGGAAGGGACGTGGTTGAGACAGGTGCTAAATCTGCTGAGGAATCTGTGGATGCCTTCCAGGAAGAAACAGCAAGTGACAAAGCAACATTGGAAGCCAGTAGTACTATGGTAGAAGATGTCAAACCCTCCGAAAAGGTCGAGGATGCCTCCCGTTCTCATGAAGAAAGTGAACATGAGAAACAAGTGGGAAACAATGATGGCATTAATAAGGTAGTTGAGAAGTAGTCATCAGTAATGTCACTTGCTATCTGATTCTGCCAAGTAATGGTCTGACAAAATGGGTGGGTCAAAACAGGTTCAGGCCAAAATGAGTAATTTGGTTCTGGTCAAAGTCGGTTGGGTTGTGTTGACCCGTAAAAATTGCATGGTAATTTTAAGAGTTTTTTATTTGGCGACAAAATGGATGGGTCAAAATAGGCCAAAACTGTAATTTTGGTTCTGGTCAAAGCCGGTTGGGTTGACCCGTAACACTTTTATGCGGAAACTCTAAGTAAAAAAATTGCATGGTAATTTTAAGAGTTTTTTATTTGGCGACAAAATGGATGGGTCAAAATAGGCCAAAACTGTAATTTTGGTTCTGGTCAAAGCCGGTTGGGTTGACCCGTAACACTTTTATGCTGAAACTCTAAGTCAATAATACAAGAGTGGTATTTTTGTGATGATATAAACTTTTACTAAAACCATTAGGAAGTTTTATTCTTTTCGAATACACTCCGGGCGACTTTCGACCCGTTTGGCATGTTCCACCCATCTGATAGATCCTTTTTAGTCCATTTAATTACCGGTAAATCAAACTTTCTCCGGGGGTTCTCAAAAAAATCTACTTTCTAATTTAATTTTGCATTTTATGAAATGTGTAGGGGGAAAAAGAAGAGGATGGGTGTACAGTGATGGAGATAGATAACAAATCCCCTGAAAAGATGGAAGATATTGGTCAAGATGATGCTGACAAGGATTTGATCAAAGAGGAAGAAGCTCCTGCTGCACAGGTTTAGAACATACTTTTTGTATTTTGTATTTTTTTTATTCTTTTATGACTTACATGAATCTATGTGTTCTCAATTTAGGAGGAAATAGAGGAAGCCTCTGTAACTATTGACACTGATAGTGCTATGCCGATGGAGATGGATGCCAAACCTTCTGAAGAGGATGCTGATGCTCAAATACAGGATGAAACAGGAAAACGAGATACCGATACAGAAAATGTTAACGGGTCAGAATCCGCCATGGAAGCGGAAATCAATAGTGATAACCCGAAAGAACGAGATGCTGATGTCGGGCAGGTCCAAACACTCATCCGTTGATACAGAATCTTATCTTTCCTTGATTTCCTATCATTTTACTGTTTTTATCTTGTGAATGTTGCAGAACACAGAATCCCAGGATAATTCACTCACCGACTCCAATGAACTAGATAATTCTTTGGAGGGCAAAAGTGGCAATGATGAAAAAGAACGAGATGATGTCGGGAAGGTCTGAACTCTAGCACCACCCGTTTGTTGATACAAAATCTGTCAACTTTCCTTGTTTTCCTATCGTTTTATTGTTTTAATTTGTGAATGCTGCAGATTGACACTGAATCCCAGGATAATACACATACCGACTCTACCTCCAATGAAGTTGAGGTCAATGATGAAAAAGATTGCAAACCTCCTGTTGAATCCATGGAAGCAATAAACGAGGCGTCTGTTGCAGAAGAAATATCGACAGATGTGAAATTAGACATATCAAGTGAGCATCAGAATCTTGTAGCAAAAAGCCCAGGCAGGGAAGCAGAAGGCAAAAGTGAGAATTTGGAAATAACAGAGGAATGTAAAAGTACTCCAGTTGCGGATGAGGTAGAAGTTGCTGCTGCTGCAAAAAGCCCAGGCGTGGAAGGAGATGCCAGTGAACTCCAACAAGCTGATGATCCAGCAAGCAATGATGTTACTTCAGTAGCTAAAGAAGCAGACTCAGGGACTGTTGATTCAAAAATGGAAGAAGGCGGTATGGACAAACAACAGGATGACAAAAAACAGGAAACTGCTCCTGAAAGCTCTCCAGTTGAAGGAGCTGCGGCTCAAGTAGACGAGAAGAAAAATGAAGAAGTTGCTGCTGCGGAGGTTGATGATTTTAAAACAGAGGGTGCGGTCAAAGAACAGGTAGCTGATGAGTAGGATTAGTTATTAAGGAACCGAGCATTAGCTGTAATTAAATGATTGATGGTTTAGCTTTCTGTAAGCGATATAAATATTAGGACCGCAGTGCTCTATAATCTATATATCTTGTTATTTTGGTATTCTGATGACATGGAGGTTTAGTATGTAACCGAAATTATGATTATATAATGTTAAGCTGTCTTATTATTTATCGTTGCATCATAAAAATGATTATTGTTATACAAATCTAACACCCATGATTATCTCTCGTTTTGTAAATTAATGCTGCGACGAGTACACATGCTACTCATCACATTGGTTCACCCGAGCGTGGCCACGACATTACATGGTTCAAGATCTCCATGCAAAACGGATGCGACAAGTACACATGCTACTGATCACATTGGTTCACCCGAGCGTGGCCACAGACATTACAATATTACATGGTTCAAGTTGTCAAGATCTCCGCAGTAAATTTCTCGTTGACTACTCATAACTCGCTTCAATAATCTTTATAATAAATCCGGATAATGTTCGGTCATGTCTAGTTACAATGCTTCCCATGTTGAGAACTATCTATGGGCGTCCTAATGCATGTGATTGAGATATGCCTGTGATCGACCCAATCTTTAGTGATAGCAAATGCTGCCTATATTCATTTAGTGAAAACAATCTCGATAAGCTAACAAAGAACGAATAAATATCAAAGAAATTGTTTGCAAGAATGATTGTGAAAACTAATTGAGAGGAGGAATTGCATGTGTTACTTCTATAAATGTAGAAACTTGCTTTGTAACACTTCTTATTATATAATTCCTTAAAGTTGTGTGGTAACTGTCAAATCACATAAATCCATGTGTTTAATAGCTGATGGCTAATCTTCATGTTGATCTGGACGCAATATGGTTGATTCTATGAATCCTTCGGTCTTGATATTTGATATTGATTGAAGTGTACAAGTAAATACAACGCCAGAACATTTACTTAGTCATTTGTTCTACTAATTAAAACAACTAGCATCTAACATGTTTAACATTTACTTGGTGATGAAACACTGGTTAACATTAGGTTATTTCAGCCGGTCGTCTCATGAAGGGTGGTTCAATCTTTATCTTTCACTCGCCGTTAAGCTGATCTTCCAGAAAGTGTCCTGCAAAACAACACCGCCGGTGACTCGCCACAAGGAGGGGAATATGGGGGTTCTCCTTGTGACAACCCTCCGGCGTGAGAATAGATATTTGTTTTGAGGATAAGTGTGTATTAAGAGTAGGAGTGTGAGAAATCGAATCCTTAAACCTGGAGGTGGAGTCCTCTATTTATAGCCGTAGAATGATGAAGGAGGAGGCCTACCAGCTAGCCCGTGCTCGCCAGTTGTCCTACCAGGAGGAATATATTTTCTGTCCCCTCTAGCGTCGTCAGCCCCAGAGGTGACGTGGCGCGTGGTCATTCGTTCCAGTTGGGCGCTCGCTTGTACTGGCTGTCGGCCTGTCCTCCAAGATCTTGCAATCGCTGCTGGCTTCTATCCATTGGTGCCACCTGTTGTCCTTTTTGTCTGCAGGAGCATCTTTCTTGTCACCAGATGATTTCTTCCAGGAGGTTCTAGAACCTTCTGAATGCGCTCGTGTGATGTGGATGCCAGCTTGGAAAGTGGTGTGGTCCCCGTGACATGTGTGCATTTGATTCAGGACCATACCTCTTCAAGTTCCCCCAGTCCAGTGTGGCTTCCAGGTGAGTTTATCATCTGGGAAGGATTCTGAACTCAGAAAAATTGAGATTGTGTTGTAGCAGTTGTTATGTAAGCCAAATGACGCTTGGGTTTGGCGTGTAGGATTTAGTCAAAACCGCGCGTGTAGTTGGCGCACAGAAGTTTGCCAAAAAAGCGCATGGGCTTCGGCGTACATAAGTGAGCCAAAAAGCGCATGGGCTTCAACGTACAAAATTGAGCCAAAAACGCGCATGGGCTTCGGCATACATAATTGAGCCAAAAAAGCGCATGCATTTTGGCATACATAATTGAGACAAAAAAGCGCATGGGTTATGGCGGACGCGTATGGGAGTTTCATTAGGGTTTCTTCAAGGAGAAGTTTCTTTTGTTGGTTTCCATGTTTAGTGAGATTTGACCTCTGACGCCTGTCGCTGTCCTTCTACCGTCTGATGTGGCTATCTTGTCGGAGAGGAACAATTGCCATTACAGGGATGTGTCAGGAACGTTTTTCGTACGTGTTAGGCACGTTTTTCGTATCTGTTAGGCGCGTGGCGGCCACGCGCCCTACATAGGCGGCGATTCGGTTCTCTCTCCTGACGTGTCGTCCTCTGATTGGTGGCTTTTTACCTCCTGACGGTTTGCTTCCCCATCGCATACAATGCGATGGGCATAAATACAAGAAATCTTTGACTGTTTCTCCATTTTTCGTAACTTCCAATTCAAATTTCTCTCTTCTTCATCATCTTTTTCCTTTCTTTCTTCTCCGATTCAACGTCTATTTCTTCAAAGATGTCTACTTCTACTAAGCCGGGAGGCTCAAAGAAAAGACAATCAAGACCTAAAGATCCGATGGGGCCGGACCGTGCAGTCATCAACTGGAAGGAGGAGGAGTTCCACAATCTTTGCCAAAGATTTGAGTTTTCGGCGGAATGGGAAGCCCAGTTTCCAACCGCCGGAAACACTGCTTTGAACGCTCCCCCGGGTATATGACTCTATATGTTGCTTTATAACAACCCTCCCGAATATTTTTCTGACACCCTAATATATTTTAAAATACCCCTAAATGTCTTAAAATACACCCCGTATGTGAAAACCGAGCCCAAAATACGTTATAACATTAAAAATAAATAAAAAACAAAGAAAATGGATTTTAGGCGGGCCGCGTAAGCCTTCGCTTAACCCTTACGCGGGCCGCGACATGGTGAAATCTGGCAAAACCCTGGGCTGCCACGTGGCAGCCACACGTCGAAGCTAGCTGATGACCCGGATCACCTAAACCCTACCCGGACTACTAGGCGGGCCGCGTAACCCTTGGGTTATACCTTATGCGGGCCGCGTAAAAACCCAAAACAGGCCCTATAAGTAGCAGGCATCGGATCTTCAGAAATCTCGTTCAATTCTTTTCTTTCTAAGCGAATTTCTGAAGTAATAGGCATAATCTTCGAGTATAATACCCCCTAATTAGCGAGGTTCTGCTCCGTTGTAAGTATTATAACCCCAGTTTCGTATCAGATACGCTGCCCGATTGATCCAGGGTTCTGTAACAACTGTCGTGGTTCTGCCTGACGTGGTTGTTGGAATACCGTCTCGGGGAGGGTATCGTTAATATAATTAAAGGGTTATTATACTAACATATGTACATTTGTGTAAATTATAGATTAACACCAGGAAATCCTAGAAGAAGTCTAAAACAGCAATGTGAGTTTATCCGCTTTTTGTAAACCTTTTTGTGAACTGTTTTACAAAACCTTAAATGCTTAACAATGTGATTAAGCAGTGATTGAGTCTTTGTAGTTCTTCAATTACTGCCGGTATGTTGGGGTTTTGTATACAAAATGTGGAACACGTTACCATTGGACGACGAGTTAGCCAATGTGTGATATGACCCACTAGTCAGGATTGACAGTACTGAATGAGTAATTGTGTAGAAATAAACAATGTGATCGCTCTCAATACTGTGTTAATTGATAAAATGTTTCTTGATTAAACTGGGATTCACTCACCAGTATTTCCCACTGACAAATGTTTTTAAAACGCGTATAAGGTAACACAATGTGATAGCCAATTAGTAAAAAGCCAGCTGGAGAGCACTGACGGCTTGGAAAAATGTGGCTATAAAAGTTACCAAAAAGACGATGTTTTAAATTCAATAAAATAGGGTTTATCCCTATAAACATGTTGTAATAAAGAAACTTGGGTTTTACCCATGCGATTGTTAATATAAAATATGGTGGTTTTACTCTGATAAACAATTTCCTAACTATGGTCCTGATGTAATTTCCGCTGCCAAATTAATAATTAATAAACCTGATACCACCACAAACGAATGTTCGCGGACGCCCGTTCCCGGGATAGATTAGGGGGCGGGGGTTGCGACATAAGGTGGTATCAGAGCTTAGCCACTGATTCAGCCACATGAGTGTTCTGCTGACATCAATATATTATTTAAATTGTTAGGAAATGAATTCTTAAAATACGTGAATATCTGTATTTTATTGTTATGTGTTATTTGACTATTTGTTAGTTTACAGTATGAGTGATCAAGGACCCTCATACGTGTATCGTCAGTTGTCCGATTCACCTAGGAGTGAAGGTACCTCTTCCCAGCCTACCCTCTCTGGGTATTCTCCTGATCAGGAAGAAGGGATATTTGCCTTTAAAGCTCAGTCGGAAGAGCCATTCCCTCAGAAAAAGAGAGGATGGTTCAGTAAGGGAGCCTTTGAGCGTAGAAAAAGAATGCGAAAGTTGCAACAACAAAGAGTCCTAACAGCCGCTAAGCGAAAGTCAGATGCCCATACACAGGATATGCTTAATAGAAGCCTAGCCAATTTCCATATCCTAGCAACAACTGCTGCCGACCCAAGTCTGGAACAACTAGTAGCCCCACAACCTTTACCTTTAATTCCCACTCAGCCGATGGAGGTAGAAATGCATGATTTCAACCTTGAGGAAATACCTAGGATACCAGCCCCTAATCCTAGGGGTGTGCAGAATTCGTTTCGAATTCGAAAAATTCAAAATTCATTTAAATTCGATTATCAAGAATTCGTTTCGATTATAAGAATTCGAATTCGAATTCGATTCAATTCGAGTCAAGTAAATCGAATACGAATTTACAATTTCAAATTTGATTCGAATAAAAATTATACATTTTTATGTATTATTTTTATATATAATACATATATAACTTTTATTAGGCTATACTACAAATTATTTTCAAAATTTATTCCAAGTATTAAAATTACCTATTACCAAACCAACTACATGGCTCATAACTAAAACCTAAGTAACAAATCTATCAGTAGATTTCTAACTCTAAAAATATTAACTTGTAATGTGGAGTGGTTATTCCTGACTTCTCGTTTTGAATTTTAGATTTATGATACTTTATTTGGAACTGTTTTAATATGATATCGTGCTTTATAATTGCTTTAAAATTTATGTTTCATTTTGATAGTTTTTTACATGCTTTTAAAGAATCTAAATCAAATCGAATTTATTCGAATTCGATTCGAATTCGAATTTTTAATCGAATACGAATCGAATACGAATTGGGTTTTTTATTCGAATACGAATTCGAATCGAATTTGGTAGATTTTAATCGAATTCGAATTCAAGGAAAAAAATTTATTCTAATAATTCGAAAATTCGATATTCGATTCGATGAACACCCCTACCTAATCCCTTAGACCCAAATTATGATCCATGGTTTGATGATCTTAGGGATTATGTGCCACGCTACCATCTAAATGACGAAACCTTGCCAAACATAGCAACGTATCCAGGTCTGGACCCTCTAGATCCCTATTATGACAACGATGAATACATTAGGGAAATTTTAGAGAATCCGTACCCTCAGGAGAATCCCAGGCAACAGTATCCAGATCCAGTACCAGCACCTGCACCCCCAATGAGTGCAGAGAACTTGCAAGAACTCCGAATTTTCGGAGAAGAAATCTTAGAGAGTAGTGAGAGGATGAGGTATGTAGGAGAACAACTCGTCTGGAAATACGACGAGCGTCAGATGGATTTCGGGGGGGGGGGGGAATCCATATCCATGAAAGATGGTAAGTGGAGTTGGTAATAATAATAATATAATATGTTTGTTTGAAAAAATAATATATATATATATATATATGTAATAATAATAATATATTGTAGTATAGACCACTTTGTGGTTAGTGATGCATAACAGTGTTGTACTTTTTAAATTCCTGTTTTAGTGTGTATTTGACGCATACTATATAAAAAGAGTAAAAGTCGCAATGCTCGACGTTTTTGACCAATATGTGGGTTTTGTGGTTGTTACCTAAACTATTAATTATCTTGTGATATTAATATGTGATAAATGTTTAAATTCAGATGGCCGATGAAGTAAATCAAGGAAATCTGAATAATGATAACCAGAGTAACAATAACTCGGGTAACGAAAATCCAAACAACAACAATGGAAACCAAGTGGATAACAGTGCCATCCAACACATAGTGGCACAAGGAATAATAGATGGAATGCCATATATTATTCAAACGGTTAGGGAAGCAGAAAATAAAAGTAAACATGATAGCAAGCGACCTTCCGAACCCGAAAATAGCGTAAACAATGGACCCGTACTTCAAATGCCCATTCCCAAAAGAAGAAGAACCGTGTCTTACGGTTGTTCTTACAAAGAATTCTGGTCTTGTAAACCAATGGAATTCTCGGGCAACGAAGGGGCCATTGCAACCCTACGCTGGATAGAAAAGACTGAGACAGTCTTAAGAATAAGCAAGTGTGCAGAAGAAGATAAGATAATGTTTGCTTCCAATTTGTTTAAGAATTCAGCACTAGAATGGTGGAATACTATTCTCCAGACTAAAGGAAGTAATAGAACTTACAATATGGAATGGGAGGAGTTTAAAAACATGGTAGAAAGGAAATTCTGCCCTCCTAATGAAAAAGAACAAATAGCAAACAAGTTCTTAAACCTTAGAATGACTGGTGTGGATAGTAAGGGATACACTAAGTTATTCTTTGAATATGCTAGAATAGTGCCAACCCTTGCTTCACCTGAACCAGTGTTAATCTCCCGTTATATCTAGGGATTAATCGGAGAGATAAGGCATGTAGTCAAGGCAGCTAGACCTCAAACCATAGACGAAGCTGTAGAACTAGCCAATACCTTGACGGATGAATTAATCCGTAAACGAGAAGAAGATCAAAGGAGGAACCTAACCCAGAAGCTCACACAAGAATTTCGTTCTGGAAATTCTAACCGTGGAAAAAATATAGGTTCTACCTCTACACCCTAGTGTAAGAACTGCAAAAGGAAGCATTCAGGAAGATGCTCCATATACTGTAACTTTTGCAAAATATCGGGACACAAGGAAGAAGACTGCAGGAAGAAAGCTAATAACAGGATATGTTACAATTGTGGAGAACAAGGTCATATCAAACCTAATTGTCCAAAATTAGCTCCGGCTACAAACAACAAGAATACCAAAAATGCTAGAGCTTTCGTTCTGACGGCAGAAGAAGCAAAGATGATCCCGGATGTGATCACTGATACATTTTTAGTTAATGATATTTTTGCTAAAGTATTATGTGACTCTGGTGCAAACCTAAATTTTATTAATACTTCATTTTGCAAACTTCTCAATCAATCATTAACTAAACTTCCACAAGAATATCTAGTAGAGACAGCAAATGGTGAAACCATTAGAATTTCTGAAATCTTGCAGGGAGCAAGAATAGAAATTCTAAATCAGAAATTTATTGCAAACCTTTACCCAATGAATCTGGTAGGATTTGATGTAGTATTAGGAATGGATTGGTTAATAGCCAATAAAGCCAGTATTTGGTGTGATCAAAAGTCGATACAAGTAAATTCACCAAAGGGTGAAAAGATCACAATTAAAGGATATAAAACTTCTAAATCCACTAAATTCATCTCTGTGATGAAAAAAACAAGTTACATAAGAAAAGGATCATTAGTGTATTTGATTTCTATAATCACTAACACTAAAGAAAAAGAATTAAGGAATATTCCAGTAGTATCTCTGTTTTCAGATGTATTTCCAGAAGAATTACCGGGGCAACCTCCAGATCGAGAAGTTGAATTCAGAATCCATTTAATACCAGGGACAACACCAATTGCCAAAGCACCTTACCGTTTGGCACCTACAGAAATGCAAGAACTAAAGAAACAATTAGACGAATTGCTAGAAAAAGGATTCATACAGCCCCGTTCATCACCCTGGGGAGCGCCGATTTTATTTGTTAAAAAGAAGGACGGATCAATGCGAATGTGCATTGACTACCGTGAATTAAACAAAGTCACAATTAAGAATCGGTATCCAATACCAAGAATAGATGATCTGTTTGATCAATTGCAAGGAGCACGATTTTTCTCTAAAATCGATTTAAGATCAGGATATCATCAATTAAAGGTACAGGAAGAGGACATTCCTAAGACCGCTTTCAGAATAAGGTATGGCCATTATGAATTTACTGTCATGCCATTTGGTTTAACCAATACCCCATCTGTATTCATGGATATGATGAACCGAATATGTAAGCCGTATTTGGATAAATTCATAATTATCTTTATAGATGATATTCTCATTTACTCTAAGAGTAAAGAGGAACATGCAAAGCATTTGCACACACTTTTAAGTTTATTAAGAAAAGAAAAGCTTTATGCTAAGTTTTCAAAGTGCGAATTTTGGTTAGAACAGGTACAATTTCTCGGACACCTAGTTGATCATGAAGGAATTCATGTGGATCCCACAAAAATCGAGGCAATTACCAAGTGGAAAACCCCTGAGTCACCAACCGAGGTTAGAAGTTTCTTAGGATTAGCTAGTTATTATAGAAGATTTATTCAAGATTTTTCTAGAATAGTCATTCCCTTAACTAAGTTAACTTGTAAATCTGTTAAGTTTAAATGGGAACCAAAACAAGAAGAAGCCTTTAGAATCCTTAAGCAAAGATTAACTCATGCACCCATACTAGCGTTACCATAAGGAACTGAAGATTTTGTAATCTATTGTGACGCTTCTAAATTAGGTTATGGATGTGTGTTAATGCAACGTCAAAAGGTTATAGCCTATGCATCCAGACAACTTAAGAATCATGAAGAAAATTATTCCACTCATGATTTAGAATTTGGAGCTATAATGTTTGCTCTTAAGATTTGGAGACATTACCTGTACGGTAGTAAGTTTACTGTGTTCACCGATCATAAGAGTTTAAGGTATGTCTTCGGGCAAAAGGAATTGAATATGAGACAAAGACGCTGGATGGAACTACTTAGTGATTATGATTGTGATATTCAGTATCATGCAGGAAAAGCAAATGTAGTTGCTGATGCTTTAAGTCGAAAATATCACGAACAGCCAAAAAGGGTACGTTCTCTTAAATTAAATCTACAAGTAGATTTAAATAAGCAGATTAGAAAAGCACAAGAATCAGTAATCAAGGATGATACTGAAAAACTAAAAGGAATGATCAAGGAATTAGAACAAGGAACAGATGGAATTTGGAGATTCCATAAGAAAAGAATATGGGTACCTAAATTAGGAAACCTACATCATCGCATATTAGAAGAAGCCCATAAGTCTAAATATACGATGCATCCAGGAAGCGATAAAATGTACCAGGATTTAAGAAAGAATTTTTGGTGGATAGGAATGAAAAAGGACATAGCAGCCTATGTTTCTAAATGTTTAACCTGTTCACAAGTTAAAGCTGAACATCAGAAACCTTCAGGTTTATTGCAACAGTTAGAAATGCCTGTTTGGAAATGGGAATTGATAACAATGGATTTTGTTACTAAATTACCCAAAACAAAGAAAGGTAATGATACAATCTGGGTGATTGTAGATAGACTAACCAAGTCAGCTCATTTCCTATCAATGAAAGAAACTTTTAGTATGGAACAATTAGCTAAATTGTATGTAAATGAAGTAGTTTCTTTACATGGAATTCCTCTATCAATTGTTTCTAACAGAGATAGTCGTTTTACCTCTCATTTTTGGACAAGTTTCCAAAAAGCAATGGGAACCAAGTTGAATCTAAGCACAACTTATCATCCTCAAACCGATGGACAAAGCGAAAGGACAATTCATACAATGGAGGACATGCTTAGAGCATGTTTAATTGATTTCGGAGGTAATTGGGACGATCACTTACCATTGATAGAATTTTCTTATAATAGTAGTTATCACACAAGTATAAATGCTGCACCATTCGAAGCACTTTATGGACGAAAGTGCCGAACTCTAGTCTGTTGGGCAGAATTTAGGGAAAAACAACTATCTGGACCTGAGATAGTACAAGAAACAACAGACAAAATCATTCAAGTCAAGGAACGACTGAAAGCAGCACGTGATCGACAGAAAAGTTATGCTGACAACAGGCGAAAACCATTGGAATTTCAAGTAGGAGATAAAGTGTTATTAAAAGTCTCTCCTTGGAAAGGAGTGGTAAGATTCATAAAAAGAGGAAAGCTAAGTCCCAGGTATGTTGGACCTTTCAAGAATATTAAAAGAATAGGACCTGTAGCCTATCAACTGCAACTGCCAGAGGAAATGACAGGAATACATGATGTATTTCATGTATCTAATCTCAAGAAATGCTTAACTGATGAGTCACTAATAGTACCTCTTAAGGATATAGAGGTAATTGAGCAGTTAAAGTTTGTGGAAAAGCCTCTACAGATTGAAGATAGGAAAGTTAAGAATCTCAAGCACAAAAGACTAGTTCTAGTCAAAGTGAAGTGGGACTCCAAAAGAGGACCAGAATACACATGGGAGCTTGAATCAGAAATGCAAAGGAAATACCCATACCTGTTCCAGTAGACCTCGAGGACGAGCTCTAAAACAAGGTGGGGAGGATATAACAACCCTCCCGAATATTTTTCTGACACCCTAATATATTTTAAAATACCCCTAAATGTCTTAAAATACACCCCGTATGTGAAAACCGAGCCCAAAATACGTTATAAAATTAAAAATAAATAAAAAACAAAGAAAATGGATTTTAGGCGGGACGCATAAGCCTTCGCTTAACCCTTACGCGGGCCGCGACCTGGTGAAATCTGGCGAAACCCTGGGCTGCCACGTGGCAGCCACACGTCGAAGCTAGCCAATGACCCGGATCACCTAAACCCTACCCAGACTACTAGGCGGGCTGCATAACCCTTGGGTTATACCTTACGCGGGCCGCGTAAAAACCCAAAACAGGCCCTATAAGTAGCAAGCATCGGATCTTCAGAAATCTCGTTCAATTCTTTTCTTTCTAAGCGAATTTCTGAAGTAATAAGCATAATCTTCGAGTATAATACCCCCTAATTAGCGAGGTTATGCTCCGTTGTAAGTATTATAACCCCAGTTTCGTATTAGATACGCTGCCCGATTGATCCAGGGTTCCGTAACAACTGTCGTGGTTCTGCCCGACGTAGTTGTTGGAATACCGTCTCGGGGAGGGTATCGTTAATATAATTTCAGGGTTATTATACTAACATATGTACATTTGTGTAAATTATAGATTAACACCAGGAAACCCTAGAAGAAGTCTAAAACAGCAATGTGAGTTTATCCGCTTTTTGTGAACTGTTTTACAAAACCTTAAATGCTTAACAATGTGATTAAGCAGTGATTGAGTCTTTGTAGTTCTTCAATTACTACTGGTATGTTGGGGTTTTGTATACAAAATGTGGAACACGTTACCATTGGACGACGAGTTAGTCAATGTGTAATATGACCCACCAGTCAGGATTGACAGTACTGAATGAGTAATTGTGTAGAAATAAACAATGTGATCGCTCTCCATACTGTGTTAATTGATAAAATGTTTCTTGATTAAACTGGGATTCACTCACCAGTATTTCCCACTGACAAATGTTTTTAAAATGCGTTTCAGGTAACACAATGTGACAGCCAATTAGTAAAAAGCCAGCTGGAGAGCACTGACGGCTTGGAAAAATGTGGCTATAAAAGTTACCAAAAAGACGATGTTTTAAATTCAATAAAATAGGGTTTATCCCTATAAACATGTTGTAATAAAGAAACTTGGGTTTTACCCATGCGATTGTTTATATAAAATATGGTGGTTTTACTCCGATAAACAATTTTGTAACTACGGTCCTGATGTAATTTCCGCTGCCAAATTAATAATTAACAACCTGATACCACCACAAATGAATGTTCGCGGACGCCCGTTCCCGGTACAGATCAGGGGGCGGGGGTTGCGACATGCTTTTTTCAGGGAAGGAAATTTTCGTCTGCCGATGACGAAGTTCCTTGGGGAGGTCCTTACCCGGTATGGGTTGTACATCTCACAAATCAACGCATTGGGTTTGCTTCGTGTGACCCATTTTGAGTTTATTTGCCAAGCCCAATGGTTGGTTCCGACGGTTGATATGTTCAACGTCTTTTATTATGTCACATATACTGGCGGTTTTTACTCCTTCAATTATAGAGCTGCAAACGTTCTTCCATGTAGCAAGGACCCGCCCAAGAGTTTTCATGATTGGAAGAATAAGTTTTTCTACATTCGCCGTGGTGTGATCCCAATAGACATGCACTACCATTCTGAGGGTGAAGGGGTGCCGAAGATGGTGATAGGAGGTTCATACGCTGATTCATACGCTGATCGGGACTGGTACAAGACCCTGACTAGGGTTCCTAGTGCCATTTTGCAGCTCGAGGAGAAAGCATTGGTTGCCGCTGGCATGAGCATGATGTGGGTTCTGAAGGATCCCAGGGCAGCACCGATATACGCCTACAAGGGCAAACGTAACCCTTGTCGGTAATTTTCTGTTGATTTGCTTTACCAAGTGCCCCTTTACTTATTGGTTTTTGTTTTTGCAGGTTACAGCATAATGAATGTTTTGGACCCTGAGGTCGGTGGCGAAATAACAACCAGGTTATTGCCAGATGGAGAGAAGCCTTGGGTGGATCAGATAAGAGATAACTTCCTTCACCCTTCTTTTGAGAGTTTGAACGCTTACATTGTCACGACCCCCGTCCCGGTAAGCCGCGGGACAGAAACCCGTGGTATTAGTTAATTGAGTTGACAGCGGAAGATTTGACAGGATCTTTTAAAACTTGAAAATGACCGATTATTTTATTTCATAATTCAGGATCAACCCCGTAATTTACAATAGAGGAATTTCTCAAGGAAATTCCCTGGTTTAAAAAACATGTTTATTTATTTTAACTGAGCCACCACTTCAAGCTGGTTAATGCTCCGTAGCACGTTTTCCTTGATTCACAACAGGTCGCCTGAAACATGTTTTAAAAATATTTTATCAGCGGGGAAATACTGGCGAGTCATTAAGTTTACATAAAATGACACATAGTTATAAATTATAGCATAAGAGCGATTACAATGGCTTCTATCTTATTTTTATCTGGCGCCATGTCACCTCTTGGTGACGATGGTCATACAACTATTGGGTCCTTTCACCCAAGTAGTGATGATTATCACTGTTAGGATTTATTAGCCTAACAGTGAGAAATTAGTAATGTGCACAATACCCCACTAGCCAGTGATTCAAGATAACCACGACTTAATCCCTGTAATTATAACTTTTGAAAATGATTGGAGTATTGTAAAACATTATTGATAAAAGAGAATGACTCACATTGCAGATTTAACGGGCAGAGTTTAGCCTACTGATAAGCCTTGTAACCTAATTTAAATAACAATGCACACGAACTAGGTCAGTAACTAATACAACATTTACGATAACTCACGAGATTAAAATCCTCACAACGAATGACAAAGTGCAATACTTAAACATCCATCGAATTTACAACGAATGACAAAGTATAGCCCTAATGTGGACAAAACTTAAACATCCATTGGATTGATTTCAATCGATCGGACATTGAATCGTAGCAGCGATCGAGTTAATACCCTGTATCGTAGCAGCGCCTCCCTAATAGAAATTATGATTTTGAGCAGTGAATCTTCGATTTTGTTCAAAACTTTTGACACAAAATGAAAGCTCGATGTCCAGGCAATTTATAGCAAAAATATGGGGTCTACGACTAGGGCTACGGTGTCACGAGTAGGTTTGCCAGGTGGTCGACACGTGGCTTGAAGGCTTATCCGGTCAATCCATAAGTTGACACGGCCCGCGTAAGCTTCTCTTATGGCTTATGCGGCCCGCCTGAAACCAAAAACCTTGATTTCTTAGTTTTTCATGCACAGTAGGTTTTCAGGGGTCCGGGTTTTCACTTACGGGTTGTTTTGGGACATTTTTGAAGGTCCTTACATTCTCCCCACCTTATTTAAAATCTCGTCCTCGAGATTTACTGAAATAAGTAAGGATATTTTCGCTTCATCTCCGATTCCAGCTCCCAAGTGTACTCAAGTCCTCTCTTCGAATCCCATTTGACTTTGACCAGTACTAGTCTTTTGTGCTTGAGAAACTTGATCTTTCTGTCTTCGATTTGCAGTGGCTTCTCAACAAATTTTAACTTTTCATTTACCTCTACATCTTGAAGAGGTACTACCAAGGATTCGTCAGATAGACATTTCTTGAGATTGGATACATGAAATACGTCATGTACTCCAGCTAACTCTCCGGGTAGTTGTAAGCGATAGGCGACTGGCCCTATTAGCTGTATTACTGGGAATGGTCCTACGTACCTTGGACTTAGCTTCCCTTTCTTTTCGAACCGTACTACTCCTTTCCAAGGAGAAACTTTCAATAGTACTTTATCTCCAACTTGAAACTCTAGTGGCTTGCGTCGATTGTCTGCATAACTCTTCTGACGATCTCGAGCCATTTTCAGTCTTTCCTTGATTTGAGTGATCTTGTCGGTGGTCTCTTGCACAATTTCAGGACCTGATAATTGACTTTCTCCTATCTCTGCCCAACAGACTGGAGTTCTGCATTTTCGTCCATACAGTGCTTCGAACGGGGCAGCTTCGATACTTGAATGATAACTATTGTTATAGGAGAATTCGATTAGAGGTAGGTGGTTATCCCAGTTTCCACCAAAATCTATCACACATGCCCTAAGCATGTCCTCCAGGGTTTGGATCGTCCTTTCACTTTGTCCGTCGGTTTGGGGATGGTATGCAGTGATTAAATTTAGTCGGGTTCCCATTGCTTCCTGGAAACTATTCCAGAAGTGGGAAGTGAAACGACTATCTCTATCCGATACAATGGAGAGTGGGACTCCATGTAAGGATACTATCTCGTCTACATACAACTTTGCTAACCTTTCCATGCTAAAGGTTTCTTTCATGGGTAGAAAATGAGCTGATTTGGTTAATCGATCCACAATTACCCAAATTGCGTCATTACCATTTCTGGTTTTGGGCAACTTATTAACAAAATCCATAGTGATAAGTTCCCATTTCCATACATGCATTTCTAATTGTTGTAGTAATCCTGAAGGTTCCTGGTGTTCTGCCTTAACTTGTGAACAAGTAAGACATTTAGAAATATATCTAGCTATGTCCTTTTTCATTCCTATCCACCAGAAATTATTTCTTAAATCTTGGTACATTTTATTGTTACCAGGATGCATGGTATACCTAGATTTATGGGCTTCCTCTAAAATCTTATTTCTTAAATCTCCCTGCTTAGGTACCCAAATTCTTTTCTTATGGAATCTCCAAATTCCATCACTTCCTTGCTCTAATTCTTTTATTCTTCCCTTCATTACTTCAGCATCATCCTTGATTGCTGTTTCTTGAAGGTTCTTCAATTGTTCCATTAAATCTAATTGTAGACTTAATCTAAGAGCACGAACTCGTCGTTGTTTCTCATGATATTTACGACTTAAGGCATCTGCAACTACATTTGCTTTTCCTTCGTGATATTGAATATCACAGTCGTAATCACTTAGAATTTCCATCCATCTCCTTTGCCTCATATTTAATTCTTTTTGCCCAAATATATATCTTAAGCTCTTATGATCTATATAGACAGTAAACTTACTTCCATACAAATAGTGTCTCCAGATCTTAAGGGCAAAAATTATGGCTCCTAATTCTAAGTCATGTGTCGTATAGTTTTCTTCGTGCTTTTTCAATTGCCTTGAAGCGTACGCAATTACCTTCTTGCGTTGCATTAACACACATCCTAATCCTAGCTTAGAAGCATCGCAGTATACTTCAAAATCCTCTGTTCCTTCTGGCAAGGATAGAATTGGGGTGTTTGTTAGTGTAACACCCCGTGTTTTCATAAGTGAAAGTCAAAGTCAAGGTCAGGGTCAACGACCGATTTCGCGCAACTTGACTGGTAGGAATGTCTTTATTTTATTTGAATTACATGGAGTAAGTGTCGTACGTTACAATAATCGATGAGTATTAATCGTATTTCAATCGACCTACGACTGTGAACTATAGGAAGTGACAATGCGATAAAGTTAATCAAGCTATGCTAATCGAATCGACATCGAATCGCAACTCGAACTACGTAATTTCTACTTATTGTTATACGTGTGTGTGCCTTACGTGTTACCTGTGCATGTTTATTTATGCTATGTTGTGGTAATCAAGCGAACTCAATCGAACTCGAAATCTAACCCGAATGCTATCGAACTCGAACTCGAATCACAATCGAAGTAGTTGAGACTGAAAGTAATTTGACTAGGAAACCCTATCGTATCGAACCGCCCGCAATCGAAATCGAAATATCAGAAATCGTCGCGCAAAACACTCAAGAGGGTGACCGATCGATCAGGCTTTCCAGCCGATCGAACAGCCAGCCGAACGGACTGCTGTCCGATCGGACAGGCTGTCCGATCGAGCTGACCAGCCCTTTCCTCTTTTGTCATCCTATAAATACCCCTGTCATTGTCACTCTTTACCACTTTTGGAAACCTCTGTTCGACCAGCACGCTCAACTCGCCTTTTCTCAGATTTCTCTCGATTCCGGTAAGTTTTCGTCCTAAATCTTGTACTTTCTTGATCTATACACGCTCCTACACCTTTCTATCTTTCAAATCTAAACATTTAACCGTGAAATCACCAAGAATCAAGTGTTCTAGGATGATGTCACCATGAGTTCTTGAAGAACTTCATGTTTGGGCCTCAATCCACCAAGAATGACTTGGATCTAACAGATTTCCACATAAACAAACAAGGATCTCTTGTAGATCTAAACTTATACGCGGTGAAAAGGATTGAAGGATGAATTTTCCCAACTTTCTTCAACTCTTTTCACTCGAACCGGTAGAAACAGAACTCGAGCCGGTTTATTGACCACTTCGGTGGCTATACGGCTCCAGATCTGGATTCTATCCACGAGGTTAACTGACTTCGGGTTAAATATTAAACTTCGTTCCAAACAGACCACCGACCGGATTTGGGTGATTCCTGTCCGACCCGGGAGACCAAGTAAGAACGAGGCACCCATGGTTTTACTCGCTGTCAAAGTACCTCGATAGAACGTCAAACAAACAGAACAACCAAGGGGTTAGACGAAAGGCTGATCAGGTCAGGAAGCTGACCGATCGGACTGCTGTCCGAACGGACAGTCAGCCGATCGGATAGACCAGCCGATCGACTGGCCAGCCGATCGGCTAGCATGTGGTCCCACACAAGAGAATTACTTTGAAGAATGGTATTGAACGAACTGTTGTTCGATCGAACTGCTGTCCGATCGGATTACTCTTCGGATCATGAGATACTATGCTTCAACACTTAATCAAATTTTCAACATGTTTAATGCACTAAAAGTGCCACCCGATCGAACAGCCGTCCGATCAGGCGACACCCTACTGTCCGATCGAACAGCAGTCGTGCTATTCGATCGACCCACCATCCGATCCATTTAATAACATCCTGCAATCCATTTAAGTCTTTGACTTGTTAACTTGCCAACCGATCGAACATCTGTCCGATCGAACACCTGTCCGATCGAACACCTGTCCGATCCAAAGACTTCACTTGAACCCTTGTTGAAGGCCTAACCGATCGGGCTGTCGGCCGATCGAACAGCCGTCCGATCGACCGACCTGAAAGGCAAAGGTACTTCAGTGTTTTCAAAATGCTACAACGAAAACTTCAAAGGACAAGCCATCATACACAAACACATCCTTCTCAAAGGAAGAAACAATCCACTCGTACAACCATCCGATTGGCCTACCGACCGATCGAACAGCAGACCGTACGGACTGTCATGGATTACGGTGGTAATCATGTATTGCGAACTGCCTCAGGCAGTCAACCCGCAGTCATTGGTATCGATGGGTCTATGTCGATAACTAACGTGCTTCGTTTCACTATGTGTACGTGCTGGTTATGCGTAAACGAATTCGAACTCTATATGCTATTATCAAACTTGTATGCTCACCTTTACATTTTATGTATTGACTTTATTTTAACGTATGTGACAGGTGCTTAGGAGGTTTACATGCTTAGCATGCTGTGACTGAGGCTAGGAAAGGTCTAGGACGCTCTCTGCGCTGTGATGAAATCGAAGCTAGGAAATGGAGTCCTAGAAACCAATAAATAAACTATTTTATTTGAATCTGAGTTGTCGGAACAGGATAATTGTCTTGATGTTTATCTGTAATAACTTGTTTGCTATTTATGACGTGGTATGGGACATGTTAACTTAAATTAAATGGTAATGATAGTTGTTATGGAGACTTCTGGACAATCGGTTTCGCTCAGTGCCACGCCCCGATGATTTCCGCCATCGGTTGGGGTGTGACAGATTGGTATCAGAGCCATAACTATAGGGAATTAGGCAAGACTCGACCTAGTCCGGGTCGAAGTCTTAGATACCTAGACTATAGTTAAGAACCAGCAGACCGACTTGTGCATAACCAGTAGGGGTTACGTACAAGCTTACTTCTCGTTACTCTCGCTTATTCTACACTCTCACTGCACTCAAATTTTCAACTATGAGTAGGCAACAAGGTTGAGAATAGGTGTGAAAACCGCAAACTCTCGACTAAAATTGCTTACTCAACTCGCATTTTAACTACAAACGAGGAAATTATACCAAACTAGGGGTGAAACCCATATTTTGATGAATAATCTCATCAATTTTTATCAAAGTAGGGACAAAGTTGTTAAGCCAGGGGTGAAACCCTAACCTCGACAACTTGTTCCGCTTGTATACAAAACTTTCACCAAAGTCTCGACGGACTCCAACGATCCGAAGTCACAAAATGATCAACGGGATGTGTGCCAAACGCCCAAGACTCGAGGCAAAGGCATAATGCTGGAGGTTAAAATGTGCACAACGGATCCTTGTGAATAGTCGAACCAGTTTGGGTAGTCGACGTCTACTAGCCACGGACGATCTACCTCCCGATTTATGTGTTTATTTTGACTTCCAACTATTGCATAACGACACGTTCAACGTGCGAAAACCGTAAACGTGCGTAACCAAACACACAAGAATGTACAATTTACCGTGAACCTTGTTATGTCCCGATTTTGACCCGAAACGAATGCGAACCGAATGTGCAACGTGCGGAATCCGAGCACGAACGAGATCGAACACACGAGACGTAGTATAACCGTCACAGACTTGGAATGATAGGTTTCTGTTCTCTGATTGCCTCTACTAGTTAAGATGTATATGTGTTTCTTTACCTCCGTGCTTTACGTGCCTAGGAACTAAATGATTATGTGTTCTATGTGCTATGTGATTATGTGATTTCATGTTAAGTGTTTCCTTAAGTATACGTGTTCCTGCGCTTTAGTAATAGTAGACGTGTGAGGTGAGATTCGAATGCAATGTGATGAGTCCTGTGACGATGTCTGTTGCAGACCATGTCGTCTGGATCCCGTCATGCTCTCTCTCGTCAGGAAAAGAGGGACAAACGCCTTGCTTCCATCATCGCGAAAAGCGTAGCAAAAGCCGTGAGTGATGTCTACGAGAACGCCAGCAAGTCATCTGAGGAGTTGAGGACTGAAGGTCCTAAAGTTGCCGCAAGACCCTTCAGTTTCAAGCAATTCAAGTCGTGTGGGCCAAAAGAATTCACAGGCGAAGGAGGTCCTACTGCACTATTCCACTGGTTTGACTCTATCGAGGTTACTCTGCGACAAAGTGGCTGCCCTGACGACCTTCGAACTCTGAACGCTACCGGCGTCTTTCAGTCCCGTGCTCTAGACTGGTGGACGGCCGAGAGGAACAAGCGAGGGAATGATGCAGCCTACGGTCTGTCGTGGGAAGAGCTCAAGGAAGTTATGCTAGAGGAATTCTGCCCTCCTCACGAGCGTCAAAAGCTGGAAGATGAATTTTGGCACATACAGCAGAAGGATGGAGACAATGCTGGCCTCACTGCTCGTTTCAAGCAGCTCAGCATTATCTGTCCCGATCAGGTCAAGACTCCCGACATGACGATCAAGAAGTATATCCGAGCCCTACCCGACTGCGTTGCCGATTTCGTGCAAGCGGCTAAGACTACAACGATCGAGGAAACTTATCTGTTGGCCGCTGAGATCAACGACAAACGGGTCAAGGCTGGGGTATGGGATAAGACTTCCAAGCATCTGCACCAAGCTACCGCTACCGCACCCACTACTGAACCCACCTCATCAAGCAACAAGAGAAAGAACAAGAGAAAGAACAGCTCCACCAACAAGAACTGTGAGATTACTGCTGCACTGATTCAAACCGTACCCGCCCAACAGCGTCAAGTAGCGGCGCCTGTGGCCAATGCACCGCCTGCAAAGCGCGCATACACCGGGCCACACCCGCTCTGCCCTACTTGCACCTACCACCATCCAACTGCTATTCAATGCCGCTTCTGTGCTCACTGCAATGTATACAACCACTTTACTGCCAATTGCCGTATTCGTCAAGCTCCTGCCAATCAAGCTCTAATCACTGCCCCACAGGGTCAACAAGCTTCTCCGGCACCCGCAGTCAAAGCCAGAGCCTGTTTCGCGTGTGGCGACCCGAACCATTTCGCCAACGTATGCCCGAACAGGGTTGTGAAACAAGAGCCTCAGCAACAGCAACCACAGCAGCAACAACAACAGCAGCAGCAACAACAGGCCGCACGCGCCAGAACTTTCAACCTCAACGTGCGTCAAGCCCAGGCCGACAACAACGTGGTCAATGGTACGTTCCTTGTGAATGGTATTTATGCTTCATGTTTGTTTGATGCTGGAGCCGATAATTGCTTTGTGTCGCTCGAATTTGAGAAACTCCTTAGTCGTAAACGTTCCCAACTGTCCTCGAAATTCGACGTAGAAGTCGCTACTGGAAGAACCGTCGCTGTTAATTCTGTTATCCGTGATTGTACTCTCGAGCTCAACAATCACATCTTCCCAATAGATCTTATTCCAATGCAACTCGGAAGCTTTGACATCATAGTAGGCATGGACTTTCTTCGAGAAAACCATGCTGAAGTTGTATGCTTCGACAAGATGATTCGTTTTTCGCTCGCGAATGGTGACTTATTGTGTGTTTATGGTGATACTACCTCAAAGGGGCTCAAACTTATGTCATGTATCCAAGCCAGCAAGTATCTCCGAAAGGAATACAGGGCTTTCTTGGCTAACATCGTAGTAGCGGAGAAAGAAAAGAAAGAGAAGAAGGAAGTAAAAGACGTTCCAGTGGTTCGAGAATTTCCTAATGTCTTTCCAGAGGATCTTCCTGGACTACCGCCAAGTCGTGATATCGACTTTCGTATTGACCTCATTCCTGGAGCCAACCCTATTGCCAAAGCTCCTTACCGACTCGCACCGTCAGAAATGCGCGAACTCTCAACCCAACTCCAGGAATTACTTGAAAAAGGCTTCATTCGCCCGAGTACCTCTCCTTGGGGCGCACCAGTCCTTTCCGTCAAAAAGAAGGATGGGTCGTTCCGGATGTGCATTGACTACCGGGAATTGAATAAGCTAACCATCAAAAACCGCTACCCTCTGCCTCGTATCGACGATTTGTTTGACCAACTACAAGGCGCCACGTGTTTCTCAAAGATCGATCTACGTTCTGGTTACCATCAGCTACGCATTCAAGAGGAGGATATACCAAAGACCGCATTTCGAACCCGTTACGGCCATTACGAATTCGTTGTTATGCCCTTTGGTCTAACCAACGCACCAGCAGTTTTCATGGATCTGATGAATCGTGTGTGTAAACCATATCTCGACCGTTTTGTCATCGTATTCATCGACGATGTCTTGATCTATTCTAAATCGAGAGCCGAACACGCGCAATATCTACGTTTGGTTCTCGAGTTACTCCAGGGGAATCAACTCTACGCCAAATTCTCCAAGTGTGAATTTTGGTTGGGGGAGGTTCAATTTCTGGGTCACATTGTAAATAGTCAGGGTATCCACATTGATCCTGCGAAGATCGAAGCAGTCAAGAGTTGGGTTACGCCCAAGAATCCGTTCGAAGTCCGCTCCTTTCTCGGATTAGCGGGCTATTACCGTCGCTTCATCGAGGGATTCTCGAAGATTGCTGTACCACTTACCTCTCTTACACATAAGGACCAGCCTTTTGTTTGGGGAACTAAACAAGAGACTGCCTTTCGAACCCTCAAACACATGCTTTGCAATGCTCCTGTTCTCATATTGCCCGACGGAAACAATGATTTCATTGTCTACTGTGATGCTTCCAACCTTGGTCTCGGGTGCGTCCTTATGCAACGGGACAAGGTCATAGCTTACGCATCTCGTCAGCTCAAAATCCACGAGAAGAACTATACAACCCATGATCTCGAGCTAGGCGCGGTTGTTTTTGCATTAAAGATTTGGCGACACTACCTGTATGGTACTAAGTGTACGATCTTCACCGATCATAGAAGCCTACAGCATATCTTTAATCAGAAGGAACTTAATATGCGTCAACGCCGATGGGTAGAACTTCTCAACGATTATGACTGTGAGTTTCGTTATCACCCAGGCAAAGCAAATGTTGTTGCCGACGCACTTAGCAGACGGAGCTACCTACTTAGCACTCGTAATGTTCAAGCCCAGCACAACCTTGAGACTCTCATCCGCGACGCTCAACATGCATGTTTCAACGAACGCACTCTGAAGAAGGAAAGAATCTACCACGATGGAGCCCAGCTTGTGAGCAAATCAAATGGGATATTCCACTTCTTAGACCGAATTTGGATTCCCAAGCGAACCAATTTGCGACAGATTGTCATGGACGAAGCCCATAAATCCCGCTACTCAATTCACCCCGGTGCTGATAAAATGTACCAGGATCTTAGGTACAAGTACTGGTGGCCAGGCATGAAAAGGGATATCGCTCTCTACGTCGGAAGATGCCTAACTTGTGCTAGAATCAAGGCTGAACATCAAAGACCCTCTGGCTTGCTCGAACAACCACCAATTCCCATGTGGAAGTGGGAGAGCATAGCCATGGATTTCGTAACCAAGCTCCCACCCACGTCATCAGGTCACGACAGCATATGGGTTGTGGTCGACCGATTGACTAAATCAGCTCACTTTCTTCCTATACGAGAAGACTACAAGGTGGAACGGTTAGCCCGGATCTACACCGACGAGATCATTTGTAATCATGGGACTCCTCATGACATCATCTCTGACCGTGATGCTCGGTTTACTTCGCGGTTGTGGGAAACGTTTCAAACAGCACTCGGAACAACGCTTAATCTAAGTACTGCTTTCCACCCTCAAACCGACGGCCAAACTGAAAGAACGATCCGTACCCTTGAGGACATGCTCCGTGCGTGTGTTTTAGACTTCGGTGGTAATTGGGATAGACACCTGCCGTTAGTCGAATTCTCGTAGAACAATAGCTATCATTCCAGCATCGAGATGGCACCTTTCGAGGCATTATACGGAAGAAGATGTCGGTCGCCTATTGTGTGGCACGAGATCGGTCACTCGCAACTAACCGGTCCTGAGCTATTACAAGAAACGACAGACAAAATTTTCCAAATCAGAAACAACCTGGTGAAAGCTCGGGATCGACAGAAAGTTTACGCCGATAAAAAGCGCAAGCCCCGTGAATTTGGCGTTGGTGACTACGTACTCCTAAAGGTATCACCTTGGAAGGGTGTAGTCCGATTCGGCAAGAAAGGGAAACTCGCGCCTCGATATGTTGGACCTTTTAAGATTCTGGAAGGATCGGAAAAGTCGCCTACAGACTCGAATTACCGGAGGAACTTAGCAACGTCCATCCGACTTTCCACATGTCAAACCTCCGAAAGTGCATCGCCGACCACGATCTACATGTCTCTCTAGACGATCTACAAGTGAACGAAACATTACACTTCGTGGAAAATCCTGTCGAAATCATGGATCGCCAAACCAAGCAGCTCAGGCGCTCACGCATTCCTATTATGAAGGTCCGATGGGAAGGCAAACGAGGTGTGGAGTTCACTTGGGAACTCGAAAGCGATATGAAGGCTAAGTACCCGCAGTTGTTCAAAGAGTGAGGCTAGAGAGAGAAAGTAGTATTGTGACTCTAGTGTTTCGACAGTAGAAACCTGTTCAATTTGACATAAATCAGTTTAAAACATGAATAGATGAAAAGGTGAAGAAATTTTGACAAATCTGAGTGAATTTAACTCTGAATCTGATCAATTCGTGTACGAATCTGTGCGCTTGATCTTCGCAACCGAGAACCTGCTCAAATACCACTTGTAGGTTCCGGTTTTTAACTCGGTTTGTTACGGTGTTCAGCTTAATTTCGGGACGAAATTCCCTAAACAGGAGGAGCCTGTAACACCCCGTGTTTTCATAAGTGAAAGTCAAAGTCAAGGTCAGGGTCAACGACCGATTTCGCGCAACTTGACTGGTAGGAATGTCTTTATTATATTTGAATTACGTGGAGTAAGTGTCGTACGTTACAATAATCGATGAGTATTAATCGTATTTCAATCGACCTACGACTGTGAACTATAGGAAGTAACAATGCGATAAAGTTAATCAAGCTATGCTAATCGAATCGACATCGAATCGCAACTCGAACTACGTAATTTCTACTTATTGTTATACGTGTGTGTGTGCCTTACGTGTTACCTGTGCATGTTTATTTATGCTATGTTGTGGTAATCAAGCGAACTCAATCGAACTCGAAATCTAACCCGAATGCTATCGAACTCGAACTCGAATCACAATCGAAGTAGTTGAGACTGAAAGTAATTTGACTAGGAAACCCTATCGCATTGAACCGCCCGCAATCGAAATCGAAATATCAGAAATCGTCGCGCAAAACACTCAAGAGGGTGACCGATCGATCAGGCTTTCCAGCCGATCGAACAACCAGCCGAACGGACTGCTGTCCGATCGGACAGGCTGTCCGATCGAGCTGACCAGCCGATTGGCCAGCCCTTTCCTCTTTTGTCATCCTATAAATACCCCTGTCATTGTCACTCTTTACCACTTTTGGAAACCTCTGTTCGACCAGCACGCTCAACTCGCCTTTTCTCAGATTTCTCTCGATTCCAGTAAGTTTTCGTCCTAAATCTTGTACTTTCTTGATCTATACACGCTCCTACCACCTTTCTATCTTTCAAATCTAAACATTTAACCGTGAAATCACCAAGAATCAAGTATTCTAGGATGATGTCACCATGAGTTCTTGAAGAACTTCATGTTTGGGCCTCAATCCACCAAGAATGGCTTGGATCTAACAGATTTCCACATAAACAAACAAGGATCTCTTGTAGATCTAAATTATACTTGGTGAAAAGGATTGAAGGATGGATTTTCCCAACTTTCTTCAACTCTTTTCACTCGAACAGGTAGAAACAGAACTCGAGCCGGTTTATTAACCACTTCGGTGGCTATACGGCTCCAGATCTGGATTCTATCCACGAGGTTAACTGACTTCGGGTTAAATATTAAACTTCGTTCCAAACAGACCACCGACCGGATTTGGGTGATTCCTGTCCGACCCGGGAGACCAAGTAAGAACGAGGCACCCATGGTTTTACTCGCTGTCAAAGTACCTCGATAGAACGTCAAACAAACAGAACAACCAAGGGGTTAGACGAAAGGCTGATCAGGTCAGGAAGCTGACCGATCGGACTGCTGTCCGAACGGACAGTCAGCCGATCGGATAGACCAACCGATCGACTGGCCAGCCGATCGGCTAGCATGTGGTCCCACACAAGCGAATTACTTTGAAGA
Organism: Helianthus tuberosus; assembly: GCA_030545235.1. Classification (NCBI taxonomy): domain Eukaryota; kingdom Viridiplantae; phylum Streptophyta; class Magnoliopsida; order Asterales; family Asteraceae; genus Helianthus; species Helianthus tuberosus. The sequence goes on from CM060448.1 coordinate 105,241,562, forward strand.
ATGGTATTGAACGAACTGTTGTTCGATCGAACTGCTGTCCGATCGGATTACTCTTCGGATCATGAGATACTATGCTTCAACACTTAATCAAATTTTCAACATGTTTAATGCACTAAAAGTGCCACCCGATCGAACAGCCGTCCGATCAGGCGACACCCTACTGTCCGATCGAACAGCAGTCGTGCTATTCGATCGACCCACCATCCGATCCATTTAATAACATCCTGCAATCCATTTAAGTCTTTGACTTGTTAACTTGCCAACCGATCAAACATCTGTCCGATCGAACACCTGTCCGATCCAAAGACTTCACTTGAACCCTTGTTGAAGGCCTAACCGATCGGGCTGCCGGCCGATCGAACAGCCGTCCGATCGACTGACCGTCCTGAAAGGCAAAGGTACTTCAGTGTTTTCAAAATGCTACAACGAAAACTTCAAAGGACAAGCCATCATACACAAACACATCCTTCTCAAAGGAAGAAACAATCCACTCGTACAGCCATCCGATCGGCCTACCGACCGATCGAACAGCAGACCGTACGGACTGTCAGCCGAACGGTCAGCCGTCCGATCGAACTGCCATCCGATCGACCAGCTGTCCGACTCCTCCATACTTGTTTCCTGCTTTACGTTTCACTTATCGTTATGCTACCAAATCTATTCAGGCTAACCGTATTCGCTAAGTGCTCCCTTCAATCCATAAATCACGGTGAGTATAATCGAACCCTTTTTCTTTAAGCACTTTTGGGTGTTACATACGTTACGAATATTCAAACTACAATTATCACACTACTTAAACTATTTGAACGCTAACCGTTAATGCATGTTATACGTGGCTCATGAATGCTTGTTTGTTATGTTTACACATGGAATGCTGTCTACCTGCCTTAGCAACGATAGTACTATAGTTTGGACTCAGCACCCGTTTACCCGGGGGTTGTTAAGGATCTTTTACTTGCATGGATTACGGTGGTAATCATGTATTGCGAACTACCTCAGGCAGTCAACCCGCAGTCATTGGTATCGATAGGTCTATGTCGATAACTAACGTGCTTCGTTTCACTATGTGTACGTGCTGGTTATGCGTAAACGAATTCGAACTCTATATGCTATTATCAAACTTGTATGCTCACCTTTACATTTTATGTATTGACTTTATTTTAACGTATGTGACAGGTGCTTAGGAGGTTTACATGCTTAGCATGCTGTGACTTGAGGCTAGGAAAGGTCTAGGACGCTCTCTGCGCTGTGATGAAATCGAAGCTAGGAAATGGAGTCCTAGAAACCAATAAATAAACTATTTTATTTGAATCTGAGTTGTCGGAACAGGATAATTGTCTTGATGTTTATCCGTAATAACTTGTTTGCTATTTATGACGTGGTATGGGACATGTTAACTTAAATTAAATGGTAATGATAGTTGTTATGGAGACTTCTGGACAATCGGTTTCGCTCAGTGCCACGCCCCGATGATTTTCGCCGTCGGTTGGGGTGTGACAGTTAGCTTTTGTTTCAAAATCCTAAATGCCTCTTCTTGCCTAGGTCCCCATTCAAACTTAGCTGCTTTACAGATTAGCTTAGTTAATGGCACAACTATTTTGGAAAAATCTTTAATGAATCGTCTATAGTAACCAGCTAACCCTAGAAAACTTCTAATTTCCATAGCTGTTTGCGGGACCTTCCATTTGGTGATCGTTTCTATTTTGGAGGGATCTACGTGAATACCTTCGTGATTCACCATATGTCCTAAAAATTGTACCTCCTGTAGCCAAAATTCACATTTCGAGAATTTGGCGTAAAGCTTCTCCTTTCTTAACAATGTTAAGAGTGCATGCAGGTGCTGACAGTGTTCATCCTGGCTTTTGGAATAAATAAGTATATCGTCTATGAAGACAATTACAAATTTATCCAAATATGGTTTACAGATTCTATTCATCATGTCCATAAATGCTGCAGGAGCATTTGTTAGTCCAAAGGGCATGACTGTAAACTCATAATGACCATACCTAGTTCTGAAAGCAGTTTTAGGTATGTCTTCTTCTTGTACTTTCAACTGATGGTATTCGGAGCGTAAATCTATCTTAGAAAAGTATCTAGCTCCTTGAAGTTGATAAAAAAATCATCAATCCTAGGTAATGGGAATCAGTTCTTAATTGTAACCTTATTCAATTCCCTATAATCGATACACATTCTCATTGACCCATCTTTCTTTTTGACAAACAACACTGGAGCTCCCCACGGGGATGAACTAGGTTGTATAAATCCTTTGTTTAATAATTCAACTAACTGCTTTTTCAATTCTAGCATTTCGGTGGGTGCTAACCGATATGGTGCCTTGGCTATCGGTGTAGTTCCAGGAATTAGATGAATTCTAAATTCGACTTCCCTATTGGGTGGTAATCCTGATAGTTCTTCTGGGAATACATCTGGGTATTCTGCTACTACAGGAATTTCTTTAAGTTCCTTATCTTTCGTGTTAATGATTACTGAAATCATATACACCATTTCTTGTTTTCTTGAATAACTGGCCAACTTCATTACTGAAATGAATTTCAGTGGCTTACGTGGCTTATCTCCTGTAATCACCACTAATTTTGTAGGATCGTGTTCTGACTCGAAATGAGTCGTTCAGAGGCGTTCTACTCAATATGAAAGGCGGAAACAGACATATCGAGTTCGATTCAGCTAGATATTCACTTTAACTGTCTTTCTGATTGATTTGACAAAGTTTTATAGTGAAATGACACTTCGGCAGCACTTCGGCTCCGGAATCACACATACACAACTTGCTCAAACGAAATCAGGACCCTCCTATTTATAGATAACCAAATTCCGCTTGAACATGACACAAGCGGAATCAGTTCACACAGAATTACACATTCAAGCGAAATCACCAAGCTAATTTCGTGCGAAATTACTTGGTTGATTTCAAACGAAATTTGACTTTCTAATTTCGTGTGAAACTGCATTCTATCCTATTTTTGACATTTTCTAGTATTACGTGCCATGATCTGTCTATTTACAACGAAGTCGACAGACTCATGCACCAACAGACTCCCCCTCAAATGTTGACGAGTCTTCAGTGTCGAGTCTTCAATCTTCAGTCTTTATCAGTCCTCTCGAACTTCTCTGAAATATCTAACACTGTAAAGCATCCTCAATCTTTATTCTCTTTTATCAATTAATCTCTCCCTCAGATGTTCCATGATCATAATCTGGCTCACACTCTTTCCACTGGTCCAGGACCAATTCCTGGTTCTACTGTTTCCTGCACAAGTCTCTACCCAAAAATAAATTTCACAAATTTTAAGATTTAACAAATTTATATATCACTTGCAAGTATCTTTCCAGAATGATTTAACATTTTAAAAGCTTCTGATGAACACATGTATGCAAATAATCAAAATCTTTTCAAAATACGAACACTGACTCCCCCTCACGAAATGTTCATCATGTTTAGCACTTAGAATTTTGAAAATCAGCTCTCCAACATCAGTTGTCGAAAATAGTTTTTTATTTTTCAAAATATATGCTAAAACACACTGAAAATCTTTTTGGAATTTTGAAATAAAATGAAATGCATAAAAGACATATTTACAGACAATATTTTTGTGAGTTTGTGTAAGAGAATCATATCAGTTTTTGAGACAAATCACCAACACCGTTAAGCTTTAAACATTTTAAGTTCTAAATGATTCACTTAGATTGTCAGTATACTGATCCACTTAAATTTTCACACAAAGTTCAACTGTTTCGAGATACGAGATTAGTATTTTAAGCACTTAAACTTATTCGCGTGTCCCACCTCAGAATATACTCCCGTATCCAGATCCCAATATTCAGTCTTACAGGTGAGTATACCACAGATGATATCTGTAAAGGGTTAAATGCGAGGGCCATGAGAGCTCAGGTCAGAACTTCCGTTCAGCAGAGAGATGACGGCTTCGACTTTTGGTGTGTCCCCTTTAGAGGATCTTTTCTTCAACAACACATGATTAGCATTTTTCAATGTTTCATCATTTTTTTATGCTGAGGGTGGGCTATATTTCAAGCAAGCGTAAAGTATTATAAGGGGACTAGGCCATTGCTTCCGCAAAATCAGAAGTCCCGGGATAATATCCCAGATATCACTGAGTATAAAGACCTAGTATCTCAGAAAGAGGGACCTTTCAAATAAGATTTCGGGGGTTACCCATATATCCGAGAGATGTTCCCCACGATATAAGTAAGTTTGAAATTTAGATTTATATCTCGTCACAATCTACTAAATGTGCAAAAACCTACTGGCACATCATCAGTGAGATCGTTTATCACTTTTTGACTTTCCAAATCTTTAGCGTGCTGTGATAGTCCACTGATGTACTATCATTTCCTCTTTTATACAACAAAACTCGTTTTGAAATTTATCATGTTTTTGTCTTTTTCAAATTTTCAAATGTTTTTGGATTTTCTGAAAATTCTTACTCCCCCTAAAATTCAAAATCATTTATGGAAATTTGAAAACAAACTGTACAAGTAAAGTGACAACTGATATCGAATCACTTCAATTCGCCATTCACTTGGCATAAACAATCAGAACTCCCCATGACAACAAACTATTTTCCCATTGTGATTTCAAAACACTTAAGTTTGTTTTAATCAAATGGTTTTTCCGGAAAATTAGTTTTGTTGAATTTAATACTTGTAAACTTGGGGTTTTGCTCATCACATTGTCTTTCAACTTCATCCTTTTGAAAAATATAACAATTTTAGATTCAAACAACCAATACTACTTGTAGAAAATCAAGTACAACTTAATGTCCCTGATTTACCACTTGTAAGTCGAAATATCAACGAAGTGAATTTCTCAAGAAAGATGCCGATACCTGCTCCACACTTACCAACCTGGGAGCTCCGGCAAGTCAGGATTTTTAAGTAAAGAACACAGACACCCAAGCCTGACCAGCTTTAGGTGTATCCTTCTCAACTTCACTTGGGGTTGGGCTGTAAGTTGCCTTCTTTGATTCGTAAAATTCTTTAACCCCTTTTGCCTTCCCGTCGACTATTTTCCCAAAATCTTTTTCACATTTCCATTAAACACTTTCTCAACATCGAATTCTTTCTTTTCAGAATAGAATTGATTTGAAATCTCAACCTTTCAAACCTTTTGTTTAAAATTTTTAGTCCTCAATGGTGGAAAGTTATCATCATCCATTGGAGGAACTGAATTTTCATCTTTTACCTCAACTTGTGGCTCCTCTGACTTTGTGGAATCAGATTCATCGCCAGATTTCACATCTGATTTCTTAACAACCCACATTTGGTTGTCAAGATTAACTCTCCTTTTGTAAAATCTTTTCTTTGAACATTCACCAACTTCGTATGTTGAATTTTTAAAAACTTTGAATCTTTCAGTTGGTGGTTCATTTTTCTCAACAATCTTTTCTTTCAGTTTAGAAACAACTTCCTGTTTGATGTTGGTTACCTTAGGACAGTTCCAGGCAATGTGTCCAACTTCTTGACATCTGTAACAGGTTCTTGTTTCCTTTCTTTGATATGCTCCATTCTTCATTCCCTCTTGCTTCTTAGCAAGGAATTCTCTGTTTGATTCTTTCCAGAATGAGCTCTTTTCCTCTTCTTCTGAAATTGTTCATGAAACAAATACAGTTTTTATTTTATAAGTTTTCTCATTTTTATGATTTTTCGGTGGAATAAATCCAAGACCTTTCTTTTTGAAATTACCGTTATGGTTTGGTTTCTTTCGATAACCTGAACCAGAACTGTAACTTTTTTCCTTATTTAAACGTTGTTGAATTCTTGAGGTGTAAGATTTTGGTTTTCTAGAAAGAGTTACATCTTTTATTTCAGAAATATTAATTTCTGTTAATTTGAAAACCTTTTTAATCATTTCTGGTTTAACACCTCTTATTGGAAATTCCTCATCAGAATATAATTTGTCTGAATCATTCAAAGTATATGCCACTTTGATTAGTTCGTCATTCAAATTAGATTTTGATAACAGGAATTCATTATTGTAAACCCTTTTGACTGACAACTTTGTACTGTTGACCGATGAACTTGAACTCCCTGACTCAGACTTTGACTCTGACTCCTCATCTTTATCCAACACCTGATCGACCATCTTTTTTATTAACTCAGACTCATGATCAGTGTCAGACGATGTGAATGTGACATCAATATTTTCTGGTAACTCATCAGTTGTTTCGGACTTTAACTTTATATTGACAGCCTTTCTGACTTTCTCCTCATTTGGTTTTCTGGGAGAATAACCTTCCCAAATCGGAGGCGGACACTTGTTATAACTTGCACTCTGTTTCTTACCAGTATCCTTCTCGTCAGTCTTCTCATCTTGAAAAGCTTCCATACCTGCAACAGTTGGATAAATTCTATCAATCAAATAATCAGAACTAGAATAACTTTGCAGTAATCATCTGATTCTTTCATTTTCTATCTTTTCTGTCTCCAACTCCTGCTTCAACTTGGCACATTCTTCAATGTAATGATTAATGGCCTTCTGCTTTGTCATCATCGTAGCATTCATCATTGTCAACGCATCTTCTCTTTTAGAATTTGTCTTTTTTAGACCAGTCACCATTCTGTTTAGCACATCATATGATTCTTTCACATAATTGAGATTGAACAATAATGTTTCTTTCATCTTATCTTGCTCACTCAATTTTTCATCTTTCTCTGCACACTGCTTGCAAGATTCCAAACACTTTAGACAAGGTTTGATGACTTCAACAATCTTTTCAATTTCTACTATCTTTTCTACTTCAACCACTTTTTCAACTTCAATCACTTTTTCAACTTCAATCACCATCTCAATATCACTCATCTTCTCAGTGAATTCAACTTCTTCACTTTGTTCATTCTTCATTTCTTGATCAACACTTTTACTCTTCATCTTGATCTGTTCCTTTGATGTTTGTCTCTCCTTTAGCTTTTCCACACGATCAGCAAAATAAAATTGAAAACTTTCAGGAGATAAATGAGTTTTTGCAACATTAATATGCAATTCTTCCTCATCATCACTGTCATCAGATGATGATTGATCAAAGACTGGTTCTTGAATGATTTGTGCAGTGAGAGCTGCCATTTTGGAATCAGGTGGAATGAATTTGTCCCAACTAAAACTTTCAGCCATTTTCTCATCATCTTGATCGATTATACCATAATAAGCCTTTTTATTTGCTTCTGCGGTCATTTTAGCATGAGCAGTTTGTGGTTCTTTTTGTTGATACGGTTGATGAGCAATTTGTTGATAAATGACTTTCTGATAGTAATCATTGCCACCAAACGGATTCTGTGCTCCACTTGCTTCTCCATTTTTACATTCTCTTTTGAAATGTCCTTTCTCCCTGCATTGAAAACAAGTAACTTTAGATTTATCAAAACCCAAAGTAGAAACATTAGCATCCCTGAAATCATCTCTTCCAGTAATCATCTTAAACTTCTCAGCTCTCCTCAAAACACTCGCTAGACACCATTTAATGTCCATGAGTTCCATTTCCTCTGCATCTATCTGATCGTAATCCTCTTTTGTCAACATAGGATTTCCGATTCTTCGAGTAACCAACCCTTCATATGACTCAAACATGGTAGCAAGTAATGACATATGACCTTTCACAACTTCTTCAGAGAAATTTTGACCATTCTGAAGATGCAACGCGATGTTGCAATTTAAAACATGACCATTACTACTGTTTGAGTTTTGGAACTGCTGACTGGAGTTTGAACTTTTCGGATTAACACTTGGATATGAAGAAAAACCACTGCTACTACTTGAGCTTTGATTAACAGATCCAGATGAGTTTTCTGCATTGAAAGCAGTTTGGATTTTCGGACTAGCTTCAACATTTTGAACACTCCCTTTGAAGCACATCTTAACATCTTGTTGTGTACTTGGATTGTTCATCCTAGCAATCTTTTGCTGCTCAAGATCTTGACCTTCAATCTTTTCGATGAACTGAGAAATTGTCAAACCATCATATACTCCAGTATTCTTCAAAATCATCAAATATGTTCCCCACTCTTTCTGAGGCAATGCATCAGCTAATTTGTCAACCCATTCCTCACGATCTTTGTTGATATTTAACAATGACATTGATCTTACTAAGTGACAATATCTTTCAATCAATTTCTTTGTATCTTCTCCCGAAAAACTTGAAAATAGATCAAATTCTTTCTTTAACAATGATTTTTACTCTTGATCATCTTTTCACTTCCCTAAAATTTAATTCGAAGTGCTTCCCAGATTGATCGTGAAGTCTTATCATGTTGAAGCAATACAAATATGTCTTCTTTAATAGCTTGCTGGAGTAAACTGATCATCATCTTTTCTGCTTTGTACATGTCTCTTTCTTTATCATTGAATTCAAAAATTTTCTTTTCAACTCCCAAGTCTATACGTGGTAGCACATACTTTTTCTCAACACATTCCCAAGACCTCAAATGATACCTATCTTTCCATCCGTAATACTCCTCAATTCCCATGAGTTTCGGGGGTTTTTGTAAAGTTCCAGTTTCGTTTTCCATGTTCATACTCTGAGTAATGGTAGCCGGAGTAGTCGGGGATGTAGCAAACACGTTATAGAATTTCTCTTCCATGATTCGGTAAACTTTTTCATAAAACAGTCAGTTTCAAACGGAATAACCTGCTGAAATGAAATAACCTTCACACGGAATCCCTGTTCAAACGGAATCACAGTTGAAGCGAAATTACATCCAAACCTGTTTCAAACGGAATAACAACTTGGTGCGAAATCACTTGTTGAAACGGAATTACTGATTTCGTGTGAAAATTCAAGTGAAATAACCCACTGAAACGGAATACTCAAGCGGAATTACAATTCCGTGCGAAATTAGGTGCAATTTCAAGCGGAATTATGCCGATGTCATCATTTCGGTCCAAATTTTGTCAAATTGATCAAGATTTAGCTCGATTTTAGGTCCAATTTACTCAAGGCTTTGTTAAAACAGTAAATCACTTATAATGTGTGAAATTCAGGATATTTTGACCGTTAAAACTTGTAAATTTTGAAAAGAAGGTGTAGAAAATAGAAATTTTGAGCTGAATCGGTAAGAACTCCTCTTCCTGAGCTCTGATACCACTTGTAGGATCGTGTTCTGACCCGAAATGAGTCGTTCAGAGGTGTTCTACTCAATATGAAAGGCGGAAACAGACATATCGAGTTCGATTCAGCTAGATATTCACTTTAACTGTCTTTCTGATTGATTTGACAAAGTTTTACAGCGAAACGACACTTCGGCAGCACTTCGGCTCCGGAATCACACATACACAACTTGCTCAAACGAAATCAGGACCCTCCTATTTATAGACAACCTAATTCCGCTTGAACATGACTCAAGCGGAATCAGTTCACACGGAATTACACATTCAAGCGAAATCACCAAGCTAATTTCGTGCGAAATTACTTGGTTGATTTCAAACGAAATTAGACTTTCTAATTTCGTGTGAAACTGCATTCTATCCTATTTTTGGCATTTTCTCGTATTACGTGCCCTGATCTATCTATTTACATACAAGACTCGATACAAGACGAAGTCGACAGACGCATGCACCAACAAATTCTCCTGTGGGTGTATGAATTTCTATAGAATTTTTATCACAAAGAATTCGAGCATGGTTGGCTACTAACCAATCCATTCCTAATACAATGTCGAATCCGGCTAAATTCATAGGTAACAGGTTTGCAGAGAATTTATGGCCTAAGAGTTCTATTTTTCCTTCTCGCAAAACCTTATCTATGTTAACAGAATTCCCATCTGCGGTTTCGACTGTAAAAATCTGCCTAAGGTTGGTTAAGGGTAAATTAAGAGCTTGGCAGAATGAAGTATTTATAAAACTTTGGTTTGCACCAGAGTCAAATAATACTTTTGCATAAACATCGTGAACTCGGAACGTACCAGCTATCACGTCAGGGATTAGCTCTGCTTCATGCGTAGTCAACTGGAAGGCTCTTGCATTTTTCTTGGTAGTTCCTTCTGCAGGTTTTGCTTTGTTGTCAGCTGGTTTGACCAATTTCGGGCAGTCTGGCTTGAAATGTCCAGCTTCTCCACAGTTGTAGCAGATTGTGGATTTCTTCCTCCTGCAATCTTCTTCTTGATGTCCTGGAATTTTGCAGAAATTGCAATACCCCTTGCATCTACCAAAATGCTTTCTTTTACAGGTATTGCAAAATGGAACAGTGGAAGATTGCCCAGTTCGCTTTTTCTTAAAATTGCTACGGTTACCCACACGGAATCCCTGGGTAATCTTTTGAGCCACTTCCTTTTTCCGATTTTCTTCTCTTGTGCGCACCAACCCGTCAGTTAGGGTGTTAGCTAACTCCACAGCATCGTCAATAGTGCAAGGTCTCTCAGCTTTAACGATATCACGGACTTCGCCAATCAATCCCCAAATATAACGGGAAATAAGTACCGGTTTTGGCGAAGCCATGGTTGGTACCACTCTAGCATATTCGAAGAATGTCGAAGTATACCCTCGACAATCTACATCCACCATCCGGTGGTTCAGAAATTTATTCGCCATTTGTTCTTTCTCATATTCGGGACAAAATTTTCTTTCCATTAATCGCTTAAATTCTTCCCAACTCATGGCATAGGCTACATCGCTTCCCTTGGCTTGAAGTACCGTATTCCACCATTCTAGCGCCCCTTCTTTAAAGAGATGCGATGCATACATAACCTTGTCTTCCTTGGCACATTTACTTATTTTAATCACCGCCTCGGTTTTCTCTAACCAACGCAGTGCAGCAGTTGCCCCTTCGTTGCCTGCAAATTCAACCTGTTTACAGGCAAGAAACTCCTTGTAAGTGCAACCAGGCGTTGCAGCTTTCATTTTCTTAAGGAGTGGGACTTGCATCCCATCATTATCGTTATTATTAATGTTGCCGCCTCCATTTATGCTATTACTGAAGTTGTCTTCAAGAGTACGCTTGCTAGGAATAATTTGTTGAGGTTCAACTGGAGTTCGAGCAGCAGCAAGGATTACTGGAATAGCATTGGCTATTCCCTGAGCAACGATATTCTCGATATCTTGCCTATTCAGAAATTGATCTTCATGGTTTTGTTCAGATTGGTTAACTTCATTAATAGGTTCATTACCAGCATTTTCCATCTAGTAATTAATTTATATAAGTGATTAGCAGAAAATAATTAATAATCAAACATAACAAAATAATTGCACATAATCATGTCAACACGTATAGCCAAAATTGTCGATTTTTCGACGTTCGATATTTTATATATTATAATAGGCATCCGTACACACTGGTTATCTTACAAAAGTTTTATTTTTTTAAGTTATTTCACATACTTATATTTTTTATTACTATTATTATTATTAAACACACATTCCCACAACCACACAACCACAGTCAGCTGGCATTTTAGAAACGACGCTCCCTCTCGTCGTACTTCCAAGATATCTTCTCCCCTACTTCCCGGATTCTTTTTCCCGCGTCCACTAGTTCCTTGCCATAATGGCGGAGTTCTGCCAAGTTTTCGGAGCTCATAGGTGGGTGTAGTGGAGGCTCCGGGTCAAATTGGGGGAAAAAGGTATTAGGGTTATTGAGGAGATTTTGAAACTGCCAGTCGGTGGTCCACCATTCATCTAGCTCTGCTGGTAGAGGTTGGGAGTGGATAATAGGATCTGGGATTTCAAGCTCTAGGTCAACTGGAAGTTGTGCTTCTGTTGGGTAATTAAAGAGGTTTTCACCGGCAGGTCCGATGAGGTCACTAAGTGCCAGTTCATGATCCAGCTCCTCCCAAGATGACATTTCTTGGTCTTGCCTGGAACTTTCTCCGATCTCTATTCCCATGCCTTTATCTTTGGGATCCTTCGTCTTTATAACTTTTCGTGTCGCTGGTTTCTTCCTGCGCACACGCCTCCAGCCCACAATTCTTCTTCTCTACTTTGGCTTGGGTTTCTCCGTAGGCTGGGCTTGGAATTCCATAGGTTCCCCAACGTCGGCACAATAACCGGTAAAATCTCTGGAAACTCCCACATTAACAGAATAGAGATTGAGATTCTGAAGAGCTTCAGACAACCCATTCATGCTATTTAGCAGATATGAGGAAACACACAAAATTCTAGGTTAAAATTTTGTAAATTGAATTTTCACAAAATAACAAAAAGGTAATCAGAAAAATTTACAATGATCTAATACATTTATACAAACAGATTGATTTAAAAAACATTTTGCGATTTATATATATATATATATATATATATATTACAAATTACAACTGAAATTTAAAATATACTATGGGTTGTGCATTTTAACTTAATTAAAAGTTAACATTTACTTTTGTAGTGGCTAACATGTAGAGATTTGCCCATTGTTCATCTAATTCATTTTCCCATGGTGGGTTATTGCCTATTTCCTGATTTTCCTTATTAATCATCACTCCTTTTGGTTGTGACTTCTGTATTTTCTCTTGACTTTTTCTAATAATCCAACTTCTTTTATTAGGGGTAGGGCTACGGTGTCACGAGTAGGTTTGCCAGGTGGTCGACACGTGGCACGAAGGCATATCCGGTCAATCCATAAGTTGACATGCCCCGCGTAAGCTTCTCTTATGGCTTATGCGGCCCGCCTGAAACCCAAAAACCTTGATTTCTTAGTTTTTCATGCACAGTAGGTTTTCAGGGGTCCAGGTTTTCACTTACAGGTCGTTTTGGGACATTTTTGAAGGTCCTTACATACATTGCTAACCCTCTAGGTGTGTGTCTCCTTGTTTCCATTAAACCTCCAGTTGGTAAGCCTCCTGCTCGGGATAAGGCTATTCTCCTTTCGAGCGAGGAGTCTACCGGATCATCACATGGACTTATACATCGCTCGACGCGTGTAGGTCAACGTGCGCAACCTGCTCAGGTCTCTGGGGGTGATGCTGCATCTAAGCCCCCAACTGCGGATCCCGAGGTTGCCACCATTGAACCTGAGCAAAAAGAGCCTTAGAAGAAAGATCAGCCTGGCGCGCAGTGTAACACCCCGTGTTTTTACAAGTCAAAGTCAAAGTCAAGGTCAAAGTCAACGACCGGTTATACGAATTTGACTTGTAGAAATTTCTTTATTTTATTTGTATTATGTGGAGTAAGTGTTGTTAATTACAAACCAACGACGTATTATTCAATCGACTAATCGACTGTGAACCATAGGAAGTAACAATGCGATAAAGTTAATCAAGCTATGCTAATCAAATCGACTCCGAATCGCAACTCGATCTATACTTGATGGTTATGGTGATACGTGTGTGTGTTTTATGTGTTACTTGTGCATGTTTATTTATGTTGTGTTGTGGTAATCAATCGAAACGCAATCTAACTCGAAATGCAATCGAACCCAATCGAGACTCGAAATCGAAATCGAACACGAATCACAATCGAACTATGATGTTTAGTAGTTGGGACTAAAAGTAATTTGACTAGGAAACCCTATCGTGTCAAACCGCTCGCAATCGAAATTGAAACGCCAAAAATCGTCGCGTCGAACATTCAACCCAGTGCCATCCGGCCGGATAGCCATCCGACCGGATAGCCCCTTGTCCGCAGATCAGACGCCATCCGACCAGGATGTCATCCGACCGGATAAGCCATCCGAGCGGTGTGTCATCCGATCGGATAGCCCTTTCCTCTTTTGGAATCCTATAAATACCCCTGTCATTGTCATTCTTTCTACTTTTGGAAACCCTCTGTCCGAACCACTCGTGCTACCCACCTTTTCTTCGATTTCTCTCGATCAAGGTAAGATCCCGTCCTAAATCTTGTACTTTCTTGATCTACACGCACTCCTACACCTTCCTATCTTTTAAATCTTAACTTTTAACCGTCAAATCACTAGATTTCGGGTGTTCTAGGATATGTCATCATGTGTTCTTCAAGAACTTCATGTTTGGCCCCAATCCACCAAGAACAACTTAGATCTAACCGATTTCCACAAAGATCTTGTAAAGATCTCGAAACAAGGGTGATGAAAGAGGATTGAAAGATGGTTTTTAACTTTCTTCCAACTCTTTTGCACTCAAGGTACTCAAAACTGATAGGATCCGACCCTGATCTAGTCTTCTACTCTATCGTAGTGTTGTACTAGCTCAAGATCCGGATTCTACCCACGAGACTACGGATTTCGGGTTAGTCAAGAACAACCGTCTCGAGCCGGTAACCGGCCGGACTAGGGTGATTCCTAGTCGGGTTGGTCATCTGGGTCGAACTAGGGGTTCTGTTGGCCAACACGTTGTCAAAGTATCTCGACATAATGACAAACCATCAAAATGACCAAGTGTAGGACGAACGGAACAACCATAACGGATTGCTATCCGACCGGATTACAATCCGATCGGATTACAATCCGATCGGATAGGTCATCCGAACGGATTACCAACCGAACGGATCACACTTGGGTCCCACCTTTAAAAACAATCTTATCTGAAGTTTGAGTATCGAACGAATTGCAATCCGATCGGACGACCATCTGACTGGATTACTCTTTGGATCATGAGATACTAAGACTTTAAAGACTTAAACAATTTTCAACATGTTCATTACCAAAGTTGCCACCTGATCGGATGGACAACCGATCGAGTGACACTTCAGCTTAGAGCTTGCCTTCACTAAGTAATCTCACCACTAAGTTACCGTCTGACCGGACCACCGTCCGACCGGATGACCATCCGAACGGATTGTCATCCGCACGACCCACCATCCGATCGAACGACTTGATGGATAGAGATACTTCAATGCTTTCAAAATGCTACAAAGAAAACTTCGAAAGTCAAGCCATCTTACACAAACACATACGTCTTATTGGAAGAAACAATCCACTCGAATCATCATCCGACCTGACCACTGTCCGACCGGATGACCATCTGAACGGATTGTTATCCGCACGGATTACTGTCCGATCGGATTACCATCCGATCGAACCACTATCCGACCCTTTTGCACTTTGCACCATTGACGCGTAAAACGTCACTTATCGTTATGCTATCAAATCTATTCAGGCTAACCTTACTCGCTAAGCGTTCCCTTCAATCCATTCACCACTGTGAGTATACTCGATCCCGTTTTGCTTTAAGCACTTTTGGGTGTTACATACGTTACAACTATTCAAATCACATCAAACACACTACTCAATACTATTTGGACGCTAACCGCTAATGCATGTTATACGTGGCTTATGAAGGCTTGTTTGTTATGTTTACACATGGAATGCTGTCTACCTGCCTTAGCAACGATAGTACTATAGTTTGGACTCAGCACCCGTTCACACGGGGGTTGTTAAGGACCATTACTTGCATGGATTATGGTGGTAATCCTGTATTGCGAACTGCCTCGGGCAGTCAATCCGCAGTCATTGGTATCGATGGATCTATGTCGATAACTAACGTGCTTCATTTCACTATGTGTACGTGCTGGTTATGCGTAAACGAATTCGAACTCTATATTCTATTATTAAACTTGTATGCTCACCTTTACATTTTATGTATTGACTTTATTTTAACGTATGTGACAGGTGCTTAGGACACACACTTGGTAGGAATTTGAAGCTAGAATAAAGCTTTAGAGCCCAACAAATAGTTGTCTGTAGTGGTCAAACTAAGGGTCTCTAGAAGCAGATAAACAATTGCTGACTATTTTAAATCTGAGTTGTCGGAACAGAATATTTGCCTGGATTTATGTCTGTAATAATTATTTTACTGTTTGAGATACGGTATGGGACGTATTGTTTAAATTAATTAGTATTGATAATTGTGATGGAAACTTCTGGACAATCTGTTTCGCTCAGTGCCATGCCCTGATGTTTCCGCCATCGGTTGGGGTGTGACAGATTGGTATCAGAGCCATAACTATAGGGAATTAGGCAAGACTCGACCTAGTCCGGGTCGAAGTCTTAGAAACCTAGACTATAGTTAGGAACCAACAGACTGACTTGAGTACGTCCAGTAGGGATTATGTATGGGCTTATTTCTCGCTATCTTCGCCCATACTACACTATCACTACACTCGAATTTTCAACTACAAAAAAAGGGCAATCAAGTTGAGATTAGGTGTGAAAACCGTGAACTCTCGACTAAATTGCTTAATCGATGCTGTTTTGTCAATTTATCAATGATTTCTTTTTCAATAACGAACGCTTGTTCGGCGGGGGAATTATGCCAAATCAGGGGTGAAACCCATATTTTGATGAATAATCTCCTCCATTTTATCAAAACAGGGACGAAGTTGTTAAGACAGGGGTGAAACCCTAACCTTGACGACTTGTTCCGCACCTTTTACAAAACTCCCACCAAGGTCTCAACAGACTCCAAGTGCACGAACGTGACCGAACACACGAGAACGTAATATAATCAGTGATTCTGTTGACGGATCTGAGATCGTACAAAGCACCCGAATCACGACGTCACTTTCTCTATCTAGCTTCTCTCTCTAACCTTCAAAGCTTCCAAGTCCCAAATGTGATAATTCGTCAATTTTACGTGTTTTATGTGCCTTACCTGTTTATGTGCTTAATTTCGGAAGAATTAATCGATTTGTGCATTCGCTTCGATCGACAAACACGACTCGCACTGCAACTCTACCCCAAAACGTTAGCAAATCGTTGGATTATGGGCAACTTTATACTACGATACACGCTTATACTACGCTATTCTCGAGCAATCGCAGACTTTGAATGATAGGTTTCTGTTTTCTGACTGCCTCTAGTGATTAAATGCGTATGTGTTTCCTTGCTCCTGTGCCTTACTTGCTTAGGTGTTATGTGATTATGCGCTCTACGTGCTTGTGTGTAAATGCGATTTTGTGCTCTACATGTTATGTGTTTACGTGAATATGCGTGTTCCTGAACTTTAGTAAGTAGTAGACTTGTGAGGTGAGATTCGAATGCAATGTGTTGAGTCCAGTGACGATGTCTGTTGCAGAAAATGTCATCTGGATCCCGTCACGCACTTTCTCGTCAAGAAAAGAGGGACAAACGCCTTGCAGCCATCATCGCAAAAAGTGTGGCAAAGGCCGTGAGTGATGTTTACGAGAATGCCAGCAAATCATCTGAGGAGTCAAGGACTGAAGCTCCTAAAGCTACCACCAAGCCCTTCAATTTCAAGCAATTCAAGTCGTGTGGGGCAAAGGAATTCAGTGGCAAGGGAGGTCCTACTGCACTATTCCAATGGTTTGATTCCATTGAGGTCACTCTATGACAGAGTGGTTGCCCTGATGACCTTCGAACTCTGAATGCTACCGGCATTTTCCAGTCCCGTGCACTAGACTGGTGGACGGCCGAGAGAAACAAGCGAGGGAACGATGCAGCCTACGGACTATCATGGGACGAGCTCAAGGAAGTTATGCTAGAGGAATTCTGCCCTCCTCACAAACATCAAAAGCTTGAAGATGAATTTTGGCACATACAACAACATAAGGGCGACAATGCTGCTCTCACTGCTCGTTTCAAACAGCTCAGCGTCATCTGTCCCGATCAAGTCAAGACTCCGGAGATCACAATCAAGAAGTACATCCGAGCTTTGCCCGACTGCGTCGCAGATTTCGTGCAAGCGGCTAAGACTAAGACGATCGAAGAAACTTACCTACTGGCCGCCGAAATCAACGACAAAAGGGTCAAGGCTGGTGTCTGGGATAAAACTTCAAAGCACCTGCATCAAGCTACTACCGTCGCACCAATTGCTGAACCCACCACGTCGAGCAACAAGAGGAAGAACAAGAGAAAGAACAGCTCCAGCAACAAGAACTGTGCAATCACTGCTGAACCGATTTAAGCTGTACGAGCCCAACAGCGTCAAGTATCGGCACCTGTGGCTAATGCACCACCTGCAAAGCGTGCATACACTGGGCCACACCCGCTCTGCCCTACTTGTGCCTACCACCACCCAACTGCCATTGCTTGCCGTTTTTGTGCTCATTGCAATGTATACGACCATTTTACTGCCAACTGCCATATTCGACAAGCTCCTGCTCATCAAGCTCTGCTCACTGCCCCTCAGGGTCAACAAGCTCCTCCGGCACCCGCAATCAAAGCCAGAGCCTGCTTCTCATGTGGCGACCCGAACCATTTTGCCAACATGTGCCCAAACAGGGTCGTGAAACAAGAGCCCCAGCAACAGCAGCCACAGCAGCAACAACAGGCCGCACGCGCCAGAACTTTCAACATCAACGTGCGCCAAGCCCAGGCCGACAACAACGTTGTGACAACTCGAGTTTCCAAGATTCTATCTTCGCATTTAGTGCACGCTAATTTTTTTTATTTATTTAGTTGTTGGTTAATACGACTCGTTGTTTCACAACGCTTACCTTTGTAATACGTAATATCGTATTTCGACTGATATTTTGTACTTGGAAATCCCTAATATTTATTACATGTGATAGTATATTAATAAGGTTTGTATTAATTACATGTTAATTAAAAGATGGAACTTACTGATAACAAGCACTCATGAAATCACACAAGTGATGAAAACACTTTAGTGTTTTCGTCCAGAATGTTTGGCGAAATCAGAAGATGGGCCTTGGCCCAGTATTTAGATATTTTATATATATAATCATTTTATAAACAATCTTCTCTGAGAAGCCTCACAATTACCAAACCATACCTTATCACTTTGTTCTCTCTCTACATCTGAAAACCCAACAACAGAGAACACATCTTCAAGCAAAAACCTCTGTTTAAACCCTTGGTTAGTAATTTCATGATTCAAGTTGCTTCTTGTTGCATATCGTATGATTTCGGATGTTTAAATCATGATGTATGTATACGTTTATATAGGTGATTATGTGATTGATCATTGTGTGCTTGATAGATAATTATCATCTATGAACCTTCTGTATATTTGATATTTTGATTAACAGTGGGTATATGTTAATAAAAGATAAACTGATTCAAGTATGTTCTTGATCTCACAAAGTTTTGGTAGAGTATTTGTTTTATATTAATGATTGATTGGATGATTTGTAAATGTTAATCATGTATCTGTTATGAGTTTATAGAGTTTCTGGGTTTTTAATATGTTACAGTAAGGATTGATGATGACGATGAACAGTAACGAAAACACCCCCACCTTATAACTGGACGAAATCACATGAAGTGATTTCGGCCCAAACAGTCCGGCCCAAAGGGTTTTCGGCCCACTTGAGGGTTTTCGGCCAAATGGGTGTTTTCGGCAACACTTAGGGGATTTCGGCCATGTTTGGTTTTCGGCACCTTGAGTGTTTTCGGCACTATTTGGTTTTCGGCTATAAAGGGATTTCGGCCCTCATGTGTTTTCGGCCCAACTGTTATCTGTTAACTGGTTACATTTATTCTGTTATCTGTTAACTGTTAACTGGTTAAATTTATTAAGTTGTTAACTTATTAAATTACATACAATAACTCTGATTAGTTATGTAACCATATTTAGCCTACTAACTGTCATTAACTCAGTTAACTTTACACACTATGTAAGATTCATGGATGACATTCTGTTAAATATATAACTCAGTTAAGTAAAGCATGTGACACAGTTAGTTACCAGTTTGTTAAATGTTAATTCTGTTAACCGTATATCCCTGTTTATATATGCTAACTCAGTTAAGCATACTAGCTTTATTAACTGTGATGTTGGTTAACTATATTAGAATTATTGAGAAGGCTATTATGAGGAAGATGAATGTGCATGAATGAGAGTAACTGTTTACATGATACAAGAATGCAAATTGCTAGACACGCTTTGTGATATTACTGTGGTGATAGTTACATGTGAAATATTACGAACGTAAACTGACTGAACATACGTGCACTATAGGACTTGACTGATTAACTGTGAGCACTTAACTTAGCATACCGAGCAAACAAGGTGAGTTCACACTCTTACCAAGGCATGGGATTCCCGGGGTTGGGAATGGGATTGAAGGAATGAATTTGTACTTACAATGTTACTAGACTATCTACCATCGTCCTCGGATGCGCAGGACACATACGTAAAACCTACGTATACTTGTACACATCACTGTCCTCGGTTGTGAAGGGCACTTACGTAAAACCTACGTAAACTTATACTCATCACTGTCCTCGGTTGTGA
This sequence comes from Helianthus tuberosus, assembly GCA_030545235.1. Classification (NCBI taxonomy): domain Eukaryota; kingdom Viridiplantae; phylum Streptophyta; class Magnoliopsida; order Asterales; family Asteraceae; genus Helianthus; species Helianthus tuberosus. The sequence continues at coordinate 105,261,650 of CM060448.1, forward strand.
AGGGCACTTACGTAAAACCTACGTAAACTTATACTCATTACTGCCTCGGGTTGTGTCAGGCACTTACGTAAAACCTACGTAAACCCCCGCGTACCCCTGTCCTCGGTTGTGAAGGACACTTACGTAAAACCTACGTAAACTTTGTACGTACTACTGTTCTCGGTAAGAAGAACACTTATGGTTACAAATAGTCTAGTGTATATGCAAACATGGGAAGCCCCCACTAATAGAACATACAATCGGCCCAGTATAGCCGCACGTTACGAAACGAACTTGCATTTACGAACCTACTTACTGTGAACTCGCTCAACTAGTTGTTGACTCTCTGTTACATGCCTTGCAGGACCATAGGTACCATTGGAGCTTGCACGGGAGGCACAGTCGTTGTGGACATGGATCGTGAATGTGTTGTTAAACATTATAACATTTTTGTACTTAAACTTATGTTGGGTTTTACATTAATGCTTCCGCTACACACTTGTTTATATTTGGTTTTGTAAACACCTATCGTATTGATGAATGACTTTTGATATACATACTTATGTTCAATATGATTGGTGGCTTGATCCTGGTCATGTCACGCCTCCAAGCGGTGGTACTCCGCGTGTGGATTTTGGGGGTGTGACAGATTGGTATCAGAGCCATTGGTTATAGAGAACTCGGTTTTAATAAAGGGAAAACGTTTTTATTAAAACCAGACTATAACCAGAACAGTGCTCAACGATCCACAACGACGCCTCGCTCCACGTGCAAGACTCAACATCCTAGGTAATGTGATACATGTTTTGTTGCCTACTTGCTAGAATTGCATAGAACTTTGCTCCGGGTATGCTTAGATTAACGTAACACTATTGCATGAGAACACTTGTGTGCTTACTCTCTACTGTTATCGCACTACTCGCGAACCTCTCTCACTTATGTCATATTTGCTATGAAGATCATGTCTGGACGCATTAACATGACGCAAGCCCAACTGACGGCTCTCATTAACTAACAAGTTGCTGTGGCAGTTGCAGCCACACAAGCAGGAGGTCAACCACCTGTTTGTACCTTCAAAACTTTCATGGACTGTCGTCCTACTACTTTTAGTGGCACGGAAGGAGCGGTTGGACTCCTCCATTGGTTTGAAAAGCTCGAGTCCGTATTTGAAATGTGCGAATGCCCTGAGGCTCGCAGGGTGAAGTACGCCACTGGTACTCTAGAAGGCATTGCGCTGACTTGGTGGAATGCGCAGGTTCAGATGTTAGGGTTGGCTGTTGCTAATGCCACACCTTGGAACGGTTTTAAGGAATTGATTAAAGAGGAATACTGTAGCCGTGATGATATTCATAAGTTGGAGGTAGAGTTTTACCATTTGAAAATGACGGGGTCAGAAATTGAAGCGTACACCAGAAGATCGAATGAGTTGGCTATTCTGTGTCCTACTATGGTAGACCCTCCCATTAAGCGTATCGAACTGTATCTCAATGGTCTGGTGCCGGAGATTCAAAGCCACGTAACCTCAGCAAATCTTGGCACTATTCAACAGATCGTTAAGCTAGCTCATCGCCTCACCGATCAGGCAGTGGAACATAACAAGCTGCCTAAACGTATCAGCGCTACTACTACTGCTACTGTTTCAGCAACTACTCCTGCTACCCTCAGTGTTAACAAGAGAAAATGGGAGGGGGATTCCAGCAAAGGTTCAGCTTTAGTACAGTCTCAAGTTCAGCAGCGAAAGACTGACAATTATCAGAGCCCAAGTCAGCAATCTTCGGGCAGTCACAGGCAGGGTGGTTATCGAGGGAACCTCCCAAGGTGTAACAACTGTAATAGGCATCACAGTGGCCAGTGCAACAAGGGTCGTTTTCAGACGTGCCTCAGGATGGGCCATGAGGCCAAGGATTGTAGGAGTCCGCGGCCTGCGAATCAGAATCAGCAGCAACAGCAAGCACCGCAGAATCAGCAACAGGGTAACAAGGGATGTTTTCATTGTGGTGCTGAAGGTCACTTCAAAAGACACTGCCCTCAGTTAAACCGAAACCAGAATAACAACAACCAGGGAAATGGGAACAACAACAACAATAATCAGGGCACTGGGAACAACAATGGGGGAAACAACAACAACAATGGTGCAAAGGGTCGTTTATTTGTGATTGGTCAGAGTGACGCAAGGAACGATCCTAATGTGGTTACGGGTAAGTTTCTTCTCGACAACTTTTATGTTACCGTATTATTTGATTCGGGTGCGGATACCAGTTATATGTCTCTGAACGTTAGTCAAATGCTTAAACGCGCACCAACACTTTTGAACACCAAACATGTCGTAGAGTTAGCTAACGGTAAAAGTTTAGAGGCCACACACATAGTTCAGGGTTGTAATCTTATCCTCGCTGGTCAGACTTTCTCTATCGATCTCATTCCTATAACTCTGAGTAGTTTTGATATTGTCATTGGTATGGATTGGTTATCCCAACAACAAGCAGAGATCCTATGCAAGGAGAAGATCATTCGTATTCCTCGTTCTGGCAAAGAACCTCTCGAAGTTCAAGGCGATAAGTGTGGTGTCGTGAGTGGCATCATCTCCTTCTTGAAGGCGCAGAAGTGTCTGCGAAAGGGCCACACAGCTATTTTAGCACTCGTTACTGATACATCGACGAAAGAAAAGAAGTTAGAGGATATTCCTGTAGTACGCGACTTTCCTCAAGTGTTTCCTGAAGAATTACCTGGGCTACCGCCCCATCGCCAGGTCGAATTTCATATCGAGCTAGCTCCAGGACCAGCACCTATAGCTCGAGCGCCTTACCGCTTAGCTCCAACTGAACTGGAAGAACTGTCTAAGCAATTACAAGAACTATTGGAAAAGGGTTTCATACGTCCTAGTTCTTCGCCCTGGGGAGCTCCAGTACTATTTGTAAAGAAGAAAGACGGTACCTTTCGTATGTGCATAGATTACCGCGAACTAAACAAGGTGACGGTGAAGAATCGTTATCCACTTCCGCGTATCGACGACTTATTCGACCAGTTGCAAGGGTCGAGCTATTACTCGAAGATTGACCTGAGGTCAGGTTACCATCAACTGAGAGTCCGGGATGAGGACGTCTCCAAAACAGCATTCAGAACTCGCTACGGTCATTACGAGTTTTTGGTTATGCCATTCGGGCTAACGAACGCGCCTGCGGTTTTCATGGATCTTATGAACAGGGTGTGCAAACCTTATCTTGACAAGTTTGTTATTGTTTTCATTGATGACATCCTGATCTATTCGAAGAATCGGGAGGAACACGAACAGCATTTACGACTTATTCTGGAACTCCTTCGAACGGAACAGCTGTACGCTAAGTTTTCAAAATGCGACTTCTGGCTTCGTGAAGTCCACTTTCTAGGCCATGTGGTAACTAAGGATGGGATTCATGTCGATCCGTCTAAAGTAGATTCGATCAAGAACTGGCCTGCACCTAGTACACCGACAGAAATACGCCAATTTTTGGGTTTGGCGGGTTATTACAGACGGTTTATCAAAGACTTCTCAAAGATTGCATAGCCGCTTACATTACTGACACAGAAAGGTATTGCTTACCGTTGGAGTGATAGACAGGAAACAGCGTTTCAGCACTTAAAGGATAGACTTTGTAGCGCACCTATCCTCTCATTGCCTGAAGGCACGGACGACTTTGTAGTCTACTGCGATGCATCTATCCAAGGTCTTGGATGTGTGTTGATGCAGCGGGATAAAGTTATTGTTTATGCTTCGCGCCAACTTAAGATTCACGAACGAAATTACACTACGCACGATTTAGAGCTTGGAGCTGTTGTTTTTGCGCTCAAGATATGGCGACATTATCTGTATGGCACCAAGTGCACCATCTACACCGATCACAGGAGTCTTGAGCATATATTCAAGCAGAAAGACTTGAACATGCGACAACGTCGATGGGTCGAGTTACTGAACGATTACGAATGTGCTATAAAGTACCATCCAGGCAAGGCCAATGTGGTGGCCGACGCCCTCAGTCGAAAGGATACTATACCTAGGCGTGTACGAGCGTTGCAACTCACTATTCAGTCTAGTCTTCCTTCACAGATACGAGATGCTCAGGTAGAAGCATTGAAACCAGAAAACGTCAGGGCTGAAGCTCTACGCGGCTCAAGGCAACGGTTAGAACAAAAGGCAGACGGCGCCTACTATGTAACAGGACGTATCTGGGTCCCACTCTATGGCAACCTACGCGAGCTTGTAATGGATGAAGCACATAAGTCTCGCTACTCAGTACATCCTGGTTCAGATAAGATGTACTACGACCTCAGAACTACATATTGGTGGCCTAGTATGAAGGCCCACATAGCAACTTACGTTAGCAAGTGTTTGACTTGTGCGAGAGTCAAAGCAGAATATCAGAAACCATCAGGCCCACTCCAACAACCTGAGATACCACAATGGAAATGGGATCAAATTTCCATGGTTTTTGTTACTGGCCTGCCTAGATCTCAACGTGGGAATGATACTATTTGGGTGATCGTTGATCGACTCACCAAGTCTGCTCACTTCTTGGCTATCAAGGAAACGGATAAGTTCTCCACTCTAGCAGACGTATACCTTAAGGAAGTTGTCTCGAGGCACGGGGTGCCCACATCTATTATCTCTGATCGTGATGCACGTTTTACTTCAGAACTGTGGCAAGCAATGCACAAATCTTTTGGCTCTCGTTTAGACATGAGCACAGCTTATCATCCTCAAACAGACGGGCAGTCTGAGCGAACTATTCAAACTCTAGAAGACATGCTTCGGGCGTGCGTAATTGACTTTGGCAAAGGCTGGGAAAAACATCTGCCACTTGTGGAATTTTCGTACAACAACAGCTACCACACCAGCATTAAAGCTGCTCCATTTGAGGCATTGTACGGGCGTAAATGCCGATCACCTCTTTGTTGGGCAGAGGTGGGTGACAGTCAGATCACAGGTCCAGAAATGGTAGTTGATACTACTGAAAAGATTGCTCACATACGACAACGCATGGCGGCAGCACGTGACCGTCAGAAAGAATACGCTGATAAAGACAGGAAAATACTCGAATTCCAAGTTGGGGATCGAGCACTACTCAAAGTTTCACCTTGGAAGGGTATTGTTCGTTTTGGCAAACGAGGCAAACTCAATCCACGATACGTTGGACCATTTGAAGTCATAGAGAAAATAGGCAAAGTGGCCTACAGACTGAACTTACCAGCTGAACTCAGTGCAGTTCACAACGTCTTTCATGTGTCGAATCTGAAGAAGTGGCAGTCAGATGAGACCTTCATAGTTCCTTTGAAGGAACTCACTATCGACGAACGGTTGCATTTCGTCGAAGAACCAGTTGAAATCACGGACCGGGATGTTAAGGTCCTCAAGAACACCAGAATACCTCTTGTTCGAGTTCGTTGGAACTCCCGTCGTGGCCCAGAGTTCACCTGGGAACGCGAAGACCAAATGGAACTCAAATATCCCCAATTGTTCGAAAACAATGCAACTACTACTGAGGCTGAAGCTACTACAGAATTTCGAGAAGAAATTCCAAACCAACGGGGGAATGATGTGACACCCCAGGAAAACCAGTAAACGATAACTTACCTAGCTTCCTCAGTAACCGCATGCTAAATTTCGGGACGAAATTTCTTTCAAGTTGGGGATAATGTGACAACTCGAGTTTCCAAGATTCTATCTTCGCATTTAGTGCACGCTAATTTTTTTTATTTATTTAGTTGTTGGTTAATACGACTCGTTGTTTCACAACGCTTACCTTTGTAATACGTAATATCGTATTTCGACTGATATTTTGTACTTGGAAATCCCTAATATTTATTACATGTGATAGTATATTAATAAGGTTTGTATTAATTACATGTTAATTAAAAGATGGAACTTACTGATAACAAGCACTCATGAAATCACACAAGTGATGAAAACACTTTAGTGTTTTCGTCCAGAATGTTTGGCGAAATCAGAAGATGGGCCTTGGCCCAGTATTTAGATATTTTATATATATAATCATTTTATAAACAATCTTCTCTGAGAAGCCTCACAATTACCAAACCATACCTTATCACTTTGTTCTCTCTCTACATCTGAAAACCCAACAACAGAGAACACATCTTCAAGCAAAAACCTCTGTTTAAACCCTTGGTTAGTAATTTCATGATTCAAGTTGCTTCTTGTTGCATATCGTATGATTTCGGATGTTTAAATCATGATGTATGTATACGTTTATATAGGTGATTATGTGATTGATCATTGTGTGCTTGATAGATAATTATCATCTATGAACCTTCTGTATATTTGATATTTTGATTAACAGTGGGTATATGTTAATAAAAGATAAACTGATTCAAGTATGTTCTTGATCTCACAAAGTTTTGGTAGAGTATTTGTTTTATATTAATGATTGATTGGATGATTTGTAAATGTTAATCATGTATCTGTTATGAGTTTATAGAGTTTCTGGGTTTTTAATATGTTACAGTAAGGATTGATGATGATGATGAACAGTAACGATAACACCCCCACCTTATAACTGGACGAAATCACATGAAGTGATTTCGGCCCAAACAGTCCGGCCCAAAGGGTTTTCGGCCCACTTGAGGGTTTTCGGCCAAATGGGTGTTTTCGGCAACACTTAGGGGATTTCGGCCATGTTTGGTTTTCGGCACCTTGAGTGTTTTCGGCACTATTTGGTTTTCGGCTATAAAGGGATTTCGGCCCTCATGTGTTTTCGGCCCAACTGTTATCTGTTAACTGGTTACATTTATTCTGTTATCTGTTAACTGTTAACTGGTTAAATTTATTAAGTTGTTAACTTATTAAATTACATACAATAACTCTGATTAGTTATGTAACCATATTTAGCCTACTAACTGTCATTAACTCAGTTAACTTTACACACTATGTAAGATTCATGGATGACATTCTGTTAAATATATAACTCAGTTAAGTAAAGCATGTGACACAGTTAGTTACCAGTTTGTTAAATGTTAATTCTGTTAACCGTATATCCCTGTTTATATATGCTAACTCAGTTAAGCATACTAGCTTTATTAACTGTGATGTTGGTTAACTATATTAGAATTATTGAGAAGGCTATTATGAGGAAGATGAATGTGCATGAATGAGAGTAACTGTTTACATGATACAAGAATGCAAATTGCTAGACACGCTTTGTGATATTACTGTGGTGATAGTTACATGTGAAATATTACGAACGTAAACTGACTGAACATACGTGCACTATAGGACTTGACTGATTAACTGTGAGCACTTAACTTAGCATACCGAGCAAACAAGGTGAGTTCACACTCTTACCAAGGCATGGGATTCCCGGGGTTGGGAATGGGATTGAAGGAATGAATTTGTACTTACAATGTTACTAGACTATCTACCATCGTCCTCGGATGCGCAGGACACATACGTAAAACCTACGTATACTTGTACACATCACTGTCCTCGGTTGTGAAGGGCACTTACGTAAAACCTACGTAAACTTATACTCATCACTGTCCTCGGTTGTGAAGGGCACTTACGTAAAACCTACGTAAACTTATACTCATTACTGCCTCGGGTTGTGTCAGGCACTTACGTAAAACCTACGTAAACCCCCGCGTACCCCTGTCCTCGGTTGTGAAGGACACTTACGTAAAACCTACGTAAACTTTGTACGTACTACTGTTCTCGGTAAGAAGAACACTTATGGTTACAAATAGTCTAGTGTATATGCAAACATGGGAAGCCCCCACTAATAGAACATACAATCGGCCCAGTATAGCCGCACGTTACGAAACGAACTTGCATTTACGAACCTACTTACTGTGAACTCGCTCAACTAGTTGTTGACTCTCTGTTACATGCCTTGCAGGACCATAGGTACCATTGGAGCTTGCACGGGAGGCACAGTCGTTGTGGACATGGATCGTGAATGTGTTGTTAAACATTATAACATTTTTGTACTTAAACTTATGTTGGGTTTTACATTAATGCTTCCACTACACACTTGTTTATATTTGGTTTTGTAAACACCTATCGTATTGATGAATGACTTTTGATATACATACTTATGTTCAATATGATTGGTGGCTTGATCCTAGTCATGTCACGCCTCCAAGCGGTGGTACTCCGCGTGTGGATTTTGGGGGTGTGAGAAACGTGGTCAATGGTACGTTCCTTGTGAATGGTATTTATGCTTCATGTTTGTTTGATACTGGAGCCGATAATTGCTTTGTGTCATTCAAATTTGTGAAACTCCTTAGACGTAAACGCTCCCAACTCTCCTCGACATTCAATGTTGAAGTCGCTACCGGAAGAACCGTTGCCGTCAATTCTGTTCTTCGTGATTGTACTCTTGAATTCAACAATCACATCTTCCCAATCGACCTTATTCCGAGGCAACTCAGAAGTTTTGACGTCATAGTAGGCATGGACTTTCTTCGCGAAAACCATGCTGAAGTTGTGTGCTTCGACAAGATGATTCGATTTTCGCTCGCGAATGGTGACTCATTGTGTGTATATGGGGATACTACTTCAAAGGGTCTCAATCTTATGTCATGTGTGCAAGCTTGCAAGTATCTCCGCAAGGAATACATGGCCTTCTTGGCTAACATTGTATTAGCGGAGAAGGAAAAGAAAGAGAAGAAGGAAGTGAAAGACGTTCCTGTGGTTCGAGAATTTCCTAATGTTTTTCCAGAGGATCTTCCCGGGCTACCGCCAAGTCGTGATATCGACTTTCGTATCGATCTCATTCCTGGAGCCAACCCTATCGCCAAAGCTCCCTACCGACTCGCGCCGTCTGAAATGCGTGAACTCTCAAACCAACTCCAGGAATTACTTGAGAAAGGCTTCATTCGCCCGAGCACCTCTCCTTGGGGCGCGCCAGTCCTTTTCGTCAAAAAGAAGGACGGATCGTTCAGGATGTGCATCGACTATCGGGAATTGAATAAGTTAACTATCAAGAACCGCTATCCCCTACCTCGCATCGACGATTTGTTTGATCAACTACAAGGCGCTACGTGTTTCTCAAAGATCGACCTACTTTCAGGATATCACCAGCTACGTATTCAAGAGGAGGATATACCAAAACCGCGTTTCGCACTCATTACGGTCACTATGAATTCGTTGTCATGCCTTTTGGCTTAACCAACGCACCAGCGGTTTTCATGGATCTGATGAATCGCGTGTGTAAACCATATCTCGACCGTTTCGTCATCGTCTTCATCGAAGACATCTTGATCTATTCCCAATCGAAAGCCGAACAAGCGCAACATCTACGTTTGGTTCTCGAGTTACTCCAGGGGAACCAACTCTATGCCAAGTCCTCCAAGTGCGAATTCTGGTTGGAGGAAGTTCTGTTTCTGGGGCACATTGTTAATAGTCAAGGTATTCATGTCGATCCTGCGAAGATTGAAGCTGTTAAGAGCTGGATTACGCCTAAGAACCCGTCTGAAGTCCGCTCTTTTCTCGGACTAGCGGGCTATTATCGACAATTTATCGAGGGATTCTCAAAGATCGTTGTGCCGCTTACCTCTCTCACTCATAAAGACAAGCCTTTTGTTTGGAAAACTGAACAAGAGTCTGCCTTTCGAACCCTCAAGCACATGCTTTGCAACACTCCTGTTCTCACATTACCCGACGGAAACAACGATTTCATTGTCTATTGTGATGCCTCCAACCTTGGTCTTGGTTGTGTTCCCATGCAACGGTACAAGGTCATAGCTTACGCATCTCGTCAGCTCAAGATCCACGAGAAGAACTATACAACCCATGATCTCGAGCTAGGCGCAGTTGTTTTTGCATTAAAGATTTGGCGACATTATCTGTATGGTACCAAGTGTACGATCTTCACCGATCATAGGAGCCTACAACACATCTTTAATCAGAAGGAACTTAATATGCATCAACGCCGATGGGTAGAACTTCTCAACGATTACGACTGTGAGATCCGTTATCACCCAGGCAAGGCAAATGTTGTTGCCGACGCACTTAGCAGACCCAACTATCTGCTTAGCACTCGTAATGTTCAAGCTCTACACGATCTCGAAACCCTCATCCGCAATGCTCAACATGCATGCTTTAACGAATGCACCCTGAAGAAAGAAAGAATCTACCACGATGGAGCCCAAGTTGTGAGCAAATCGAATGGGATATTCCACTTTTTGGACCGAATTTGGATTCCCAAACGAACCAATTTGCGACAGATCTTAATGGACGAGGCTCACAAATCCCGGTACTCTGTTCATCCCGGTGCCGACAAAATGTACCAGGACCTTCGTTATAAGTACTGGTGGCCGGGTATGAAAAGGGATATCGCTCTCTACGTCGGAAAATGCCTAACTTGTGCTAGAGTCAAGGCTGAACATCAAAGACCCTCTGGCTTACTCGAACAACCACCAATTCCCATGTGGAAGTGGGAAAGTATAGCCATGGACTTTATAACCAAGCTACCGCACACGTCATCAGGTCACGACAGCATTTGGGTTGTGGTCGACCGTTTGACTAAATCAGCTCACTTTTTGCCAATACGGGAAGACTACAAGGTAGAACGATTAGCCCGAATCTACACCGACGAGATCATTTGTAATCATGGGACGCCTCGTGACATCATCTCTGATCGTGATGCTCGGTTTACCTCGCGACTCTGGGAAACGTTTCAAACGGCACTCGGTACATCGCTTAATCTAAGTACCGCCTTCCACCCTCAAACCGACGGTCATACTGAAAGAACGATTCATACTCTTGAGGACATGCTCCGCTCGTGTGTCATAGACTTCGGTGGTAATTGGGACAAATACCTGCCGTTAGTTGAATTCTCGTATAACAATAACTATCATTCTAGCATCCAAATGGCACCTTTCGAGGCATTATACGGAAGAAGATGTCGATCGCCTATTGTGTGGCACGAGATCGGTCATTCACAATTAACCGGTCCTGAGCTATTACAAGAAACGACAGACAAAATTTTCCAGATACGAGACAACCTGGTGAAAGCTCGGGAACGACAGAAAAGTTATGCCGATAAACGACGCAAGCCCCTTGAATTTGACGTTGGTGACTACGTACTCCTAAAGATATCACCTTGGAAGGGTGTAGTCTGATTCGGCAAAAAGGGAAAACTCGCGCCTCGATATTTTGGACCTTTTAAGTTTCTGGAAAGGATCGGAAAAGTCGCCTACAGACTCGAACTACCGGAGGAACTTAGTAATGTCCACCCGACTTTCCACGTGTCAAACCTCCGAAAGTGCCTAGCCGACAACGACTTACACGTTCCACGACTTACACTTCGTGGAAAAGCCTGTCGAAATCAAGGATCACCAAAGCAAGCAACTCAGACGCTCTCGCATTCCTATCGTGAAAGTCTGATGGGAAGGCAAACGGGGCGCAGAGTTCACTTGGGAACTCGAAAGCGACATGAAGGCGAAGTACCCGCAGTTGTTTAAAGAGAAAGTCTAGAAAGAGAAAGATCTCAAACGTGATTCACGGCGTCGTACAGCTTCCAGTCTAATTTCGGGACGAAATTCCCTAAACAAGGGGAGGCTGTAACACCCCGTGTTTTTACAAGTCAAAGTCAAAGTCAAGGTCAAAGTCAACGACCGGTTAAACGGATTTGACTTGTAGAAATTTCTTTATTTTATTTGTATTATGTGGAGTAAGTGTTGTTAATTATAAGCCAACGACGTATTATTCAATCGACTAATCGACTGTGAACCATAGGAAGTAACAATGCGATAAAGTTAATCAAGCTATGCTAATCAAATCGACTCCGAATCGCAACTCGATCTATACTTGTTGGTTATGGTGATACGTGTGTGTGTTTTATGTGTTACTTGTGCATGTTTATTTATGTTGTGTTGTGGTAATCAATCGAAACGCAATCTAACTCGAAATGCAATGGAACCCAATCGAGACTCGAAATCGAACTCGAACACGAATCACAATCGAACTATGATGTTTAGTAGTTGGGACTAAAAGTAATTTGAATAGGAAACCCTATCGTGTCGAACCGCTCGCAATCGAAATTGAAACGCCAAAAATCGTCACATCGAACATTCAACCCAGTGCCATCCAGCCGGATAGCCATCCGACCGGATAGCCCCTTGTCCGCAGATCAGACGCTATCCGACCAGGATGTCATCCGACCGGATAAGCCATCCGAGCGGTGTGTCATCCGATCGGATAGCCCTTTCCTCTTTTGGAATCCTATAAATACCCCTGTCATTTTCATTCTTTCTACTTTTGGAAACCCTCTATCCGAACCACTCGTGCTCCCTACCTTTTCTTCGATTTCTCTCGATCAAGGTAAGATCCCGTCCTAAATCTTGTACTTTCTTGATCTACACGCACTCCTACACCTTTCTATCTTTTAAATCTTAACTTTTAACCGTGAAATCACTAGATTTCGGGTGTTCTAGGATGATATCATCATGTGTTCTTCAAGAACTTCATGTTTTGGCCCCAATCCACCAAGAACAACTTAGATCTAACCGATTTCCACAAAGATCTTGTAAAGATCTCGACACAAGGGTGATGAAAGAGGATTGAAAGATGGTTTTTAACTTTCTTCCAACTCTTTTACACTCAAGGTACTCAAAACTGATAGGATCCGACCCTGATCTAGTCTTCTACTCTATCGTAGGGTTGTACTAGCTCAAGATCCGGATTCTACCCACGAGACTACCGATTTCGGGTTAGTCAAGAACAACCGTCTCGAGCCGGTAACCGGCCGGACTAGGGTGATTCCTAGTCGGGTTGGTCATCTGGGTCGAACTAGGGGTTCTGTTGGCTAACACGTTGTCAAAGTGTCTCGAAATAATGACAAACCATCAAAACGACCAAGTGTAGGACGAAAGGAACAACCATAACGGATTGCTATCCGACCGGATTACAATCCGATCGGATAGGTCATCCGAACGGATCACACTTGGGTCCCACCTTTAAAAACAATCTTATCTGAAGTTTGAGTATCGAACGAATTGCAATCCGATCAGACGACCATCTGACTGGATTACTCTTCGGATCATGAGATACTAAGACTTTAAAGACTTAAACAATTTTCAACATGTTCATTACCAGAGTTGCCACCCGATCGGATGGACAATCGATCGAGTGACACTTCAGCTTAGAGCTTGCCTTCACTAAGTAATCTCACCACTAAGTTACCGTCCGACCGGACCACCGTCCGACCGGACCACCGTCCGACCGGATGACCATCCGATCGAACGACTTGATGGATAGAGATACTTCAATGCTTTCAAAATGCTACAACGAAAACTTCAAAAGTCAAGCCATCTTACACAAACACATACTTCTTATAGGAAGAAACAATCCACTCGAATCATCATCCGACCGGACCACTGTCCGGCCGGATGACCATCCAAACGGATTGTTATCCGCACGGATTACTGTCCGATCGGATTACCATCCGATCGAACCACTATCCGACCCTTTTGCACTTTGCACCATTGACGCGTAAAACGTCACTTATCGTTATGCTATCGAATCTATTTAGGCTAACCTTACTTGCTAAGCGCTCCCTTCAATCCATTCACCACTGTGAGTATACTCGATCCCTTTTTGCTTTAAGCACATTTAGGTGCTACATACGTTACAACTATTCAAATCACATCAAACACACTACTCAATACTATTTGGACGCTAACCGCTAATGCATGTTATACACGTGGCTTATGAATGCTTGTTTGTTATGTTTACACATGGAATGCTGTCTACCTGCCTTAGCAACGATAGTACTATAGTTTGGACTCAGCACCCGTTCACACGAGGGTTGTTAAGGACCATTACTTGCATGGATTACGGTGGTAATCCTGTATTGCGAACTGCCTCGGGCAGTCAACCCGCAGTCATTGGTATCGATGGATCTATGTCGACAACTAACGTGCTTCATTTCACTATGTGTACGTGCTGGTTATGCGTAAACGAATTCGAACTCTATATGCTATTATTAAACTTGTATGCTCACCTTTACATTTTATGTATTGACTTTATTTTAACGTATGTGACAGGTTCTTAGGATGCACACTTGGTAGGAATTTGAAGCTAGAATAAAGCTTTAGAGCCCAACAAATAGTTGTCTGTAATGGTCAAACTAAGGGTCTCTAGAAGCAGATAAACAATTGCTGACTATTTTAAATATGAGTTGTCGGAACAGAATATTTGCCTAGATTTATGTCTGTAATAATTATTTTACTGTTTGAGATACGGTATGGGACGTATTGTTTAAATTAATTAGTATTGATAATTGTTATGGAAACTTCTGGACAATCTGTTTCGCTCAGTGCCATGCCCTGATGTTTCCGCCATCGGTTGGGGTGTGACACGCAGACCCGTAAGCATTCCTCTAAGCCACAAATTTTTGGACTATGTTGTAGTGTTTGACTCGTTGTCTGGCTTAGTGTGACAACTGTCAAAAATCCAGGTATCCGTACAATTAATTAATCTTGATTAAATGCTTAATGACTGTGATGAATTACAATTAACTTCTTTCTGATTATTACTTTATACACACATGTGCATCACATATTGCAAATGACATATCACTGATTTCATGAGAACTTTATTGACATAAATGATGCACAAAGCACAGTTAACAGACAAACCGGGAAAATGCTGACGTAGTTCAGTACATAGACAGACAGTGTTTTGAGACCCAGTATGAGTCAGAAATTAAGTACTACACAAGTGTAGAGTGTAGGGAAGTAAGGATCACAAAACTACTTTTCTAGGTGATAGTTTAAGTGCCGGAAAGTGCCTAAAACTCACCCAAATTGCTGAATTTAGCAAAATTCAGCATAAATCAGCATTTAACATACTAATTTTATGTAGAAACATGGTAAAATGATCCTGAATGCTTTCCTAAGTGACGGGAATTAAAAGTGTCACAAAAGATACATAAAGCACACTAAACTGTAAGGTTTAGCACTTTAACGAATCAGTATCTAACCGAACAACCGGACACTACCCGAAACACCAAATTTACACTAGAAGCATTGTTTTAATGTTTCCAAGCTAGTTATGGTCCTCGAACATCATAACACCCCATACAAAATATCTAGTAACTAAAACACTTAACTTACACTTGAACTTGAACTAAATTGCAACTAGATGATTAAGCCTACTCTAGACCCCCCCCCCCCTTCCACCTATGGACGACCCATACCCCTCCTCCATACTTCAAGATTTTATTTCTATATTATAATAGATCTTGTTCTTGCTTTTTATGGCATATTACACATAAAAAAATGGAAAGCATGGTTATAAGTAGGATATGAGAGTTCAAGAGATCATAATTCACACGCACTAACACACACTCATCTCTCTCCCTCTCTTGCTCTCCTTCTCGGCCGAACACTAGCCACACCAACACCATCTTCATTCAATCTTCATCATCCATTCCAAGATCATACAAAGGTGCTAGGAGGTATACAAGGAAGCTTGGTGGCTTTGGAACTTGAAGGACCTTCTCTATTTGCTTTTATCCTCTTGATTTCTACTCTTGATTCATCCCTAGCCTTGAGCTAGTGGTAAGATCCTTGTACACTCCATATTACTTCTATTTTGAGTGGTTAAAGTAGTATCATAATCAAGAACATTAAGAACACTAAAGAACATAAGCATGGAACTTGAACATAAGCTTGATTTATGAGGTTATCTTGATGAAACTAAGTTGTTTATGAGATGTATGCTTGTTGATCTTTGATTGATTGTAGAAATGATGTTGATCATCATAACCTCTTGCTAGATCATGATTAAAAACATAGTTTAGCAAGATGAGAAAGTGAGAATGAGGTAGGATGAAAGATCATCCACACTTAAATCATGAGCTTGAGAAGAATACTTTGGTTTCTTGAAAAATAATAATCAAAGTAAGTTAATAATCATATAGATCTAAGATTTATGAATGGTTTTCCAAAATAACCAAGTTTAAAATATGTGTTTTAGTAGATCATGGTTCTTACATAAACAAACGCTATTTTTGGTAGTTAAACAAGTGTAGAAACACTTGTGTAACAAGAAGATTACATGAAGAAACATTTTTGTAAAACATGATTACAAGTTGTAAACATCTAAGTCTTTCAAGAATGATATTTTTCTATAAAAAACCATACTTTGAAGGATAACTAAACCCACTAAACACACTACCAAGTTACTACAACTTTTCATAAACTTTCAAGTTCATGAATTAATGGAATAAGCATGATTTTGGCAAAATTGGTAAGTGTAAGTTGTTTAGTGTTGATTGTGGATTGATTGTGATGATTTTACAAAAGAAAAGGATACACTTGAAAGGATGGAAAGCTCCATTTTTAGGGGAAAATATGGCAAAATTTTCTAAAAATACAAACACTTAGAAAAATATTTTCAAACAAATATTAACCAAGTGTATTTTAAACCATACATTGTTACATAAACTTTGCCACAAATTTTGGTTACAAAATACAAATATTGGAGGTTGGTTTTTATGAATAAAAATGGCTAGATATATATTTAGAATATATAAATACATTAAAGACACATATGTGTGATTATTTGTATACTTTGTGTAATAGTTATATTATTTTAGGACTTGAAATAATATAACACATTAAAACACCAAGGATTACAATCCAAAATATTGCCAAAATCTCAAGGAATAAATATACAAGTTACACGCAAAATATTGGCGAAACCGAACAAGAAATGTAACTTACAAAATATTCCGGAACTTAATTCGCAAGTATATTTTGGTAACTAATATTTTGGACACAAGGAAGTGAAAATATGATTTTTGCAACTATTACAAATTTATATCATATTTTGACAAAGGAAAAATATAGCATTTTTGAAAAATATAAATATATATAAATTTTCCTTGGAATTATTAGAAAATATATTATTGGGAAAATATATACTTTCCTGAGTAAACATGAAATACATTATTTTTGGATAAAATAAGTTTATATATATTTTCTAAGTAATATTTCTTAAATATATATATTTTGGAAATATATATATTGGTGGACTTTTATTAGAAATAATATTTCGGAAGGTTTAATATAAATTTAAGTAATTGAATACTTAATGAATACCATAAAATACGTATTCTCACGTGTATAAAATACACACCGGAATACGACACCAATACATGGCAAGATATACAAATACAAGAATACGAATACGCATGTGTAAGATACACCCATCCTTGGGAAGGAAATACAAGTATCAATACTTGGGAAGTATTAAGTTAATATATATTGTTTAACAATTATTCCAAAACTTATAAATATTAATTATTTTGACAAAAAATATATAACTTGGAATAATATCGAAGGCATAAAAGAAACGTTAACACTAAGTCAAGGCACGACCCGTTCGTCTAATAGACATTAGTACGTTGTAGGTAGTCGTGTTCACCGGAGAAGTACGAGTTACGATTGTTGAAGACGCAAGACTGTGAGTTTCATGTCCCCCTTTTCTTTTAATTGTTTTCAGTTTTATAACTTCGGGGGTGAAATAGATGTTACAACTGTTTACAAAAGTTTTATACATGGTATGGTTAGCTAAGGAAGGGTACTACTTGATCATGTGAGTGGTGGGTACAACACTTAAGGCCATTAATCCTCGTTGTAGGACCGAGGGACATGAGTGATAGATCTATTTGGGTGTAGAGAGCCCACACCCATGAGGACCAGGGTGGCCCATGTGGTGACTATATCTTATTCCCGGAGACAAATCTGCTAGGTTTGAGTTTTCCTGCATCACTTCACACATATCAATGGCCTTGCAAACCATTGGTGATCTGTTTTCCTTGTTGCTTTCATACCAGGATTTATATACATACAGACATACATTCAAAGGTTTACTCATACACACAAACAAACACATGAACTCGGTCAACTTTTGTTGATGTTTTCAAAATACATGTATTTCAGGGAATTAGTAGGTGGATCTGGCGGGCGTTGGAAGTTTTATGTTGCGTTGTGAATAAAGATGTCATCCATGGTTTTGAGGTTTGGGTTGGGTGTCTTATTCTTGGACGAGACACGTCTTCCAAACCTTGGTTTTATTTAATATCTTTTGATGAGTCCTTAGTGAACTCTAAAACAATTCGTATGGTTGTAATTTGAATTTGAAGTCTACAACAATGTTGTGATGTTTTCAAAATTATTTAATTGATGACAAGTCTATGGTTTCATCATATAGTTGTTGTTATGATTGAATGCAATGGTATTAAGAAAGTCACACCATAATCACGCTTCCGCAAAAGTCAGGGTGTGACAGCTTGGTATCAGAGCTTCGATTGTAGCGAACTAGGATTCTTTCTCGAGTCTAGACTACAATCATTAGGGCTCTCACAAAAACGTTTTTTACAAACATGTTTTCATTGCATACACGAAACGCCCAGATCCAGGAAACAAACATTTTTACAAACAAAAGACACGAAACACACTTCAAAGTTTATGTTTATGGTACAGTCTGAGGGACTGGGTCGTTCAGTTTGAGAAACTGGGAGGTTTAGTCTGAGAGACTAGGTAGTTCAGTCTGAGAGACTGGGTGGGATAGTCTGGGAATACTAGGACGAATACATGAATACATTATTGTTAATTACATGCTTATTGACGATTGTTGATATATGTGCACATGTTGTGATTGTTTTGTTACAGACACTATGTCTTTGTCTGAGAGTGGATTGTCTGATACTGTCGACCCCATGGCCATTGTTTCAGACGATGAGATTGTCCCAGAGCCAGAGATTTTTACCTCCGACACTGAGAGTGACCCGGAGATGATGTCAGACGACGATGACGATTTCCAGCCTTTTGCATTACCCGACTTTGGCGACGATGTACCGCATGCTGATGGTTTACCCGATGAGGATCCCTTTCTTATTCCTATTCCTGACCAGGACCACCTCATCCTAGGACATCCCGATGGTGAGCACGTCGTGGCTCCGATCCTTACCCCTTTGCCTCTTGCGGCCTTTCCTCTCGAGGATTTTCCTTTTGATGACGTATCTGATGATGATATCGATCTTTTCATTGATGGTCCCCCTGATGATGCCCAGGGTGACGGAGTACCAGCTGATGATGCCATTGTTGTTCCATTTGTTGAGATTCCTATCATTGAGGTTTCATCTGATCATTCTGTTCCGGATTCTGTTGAGTCTATGTCATCCACCACTTTGCATGAATTGGGATTGCAGCGTTACCCCACTGATTCTGATACTGACACGGCCCTGTCTGTTGCACATGTTCCTCCACACGACTTTGATCTTGACCTTGAGCTAGACATTGCCCCTGACGATCAGCCTGTTGATGCACCCGCTGATCCTGAGCCGATGCCAGCACTCGAGCCTTTACCTGATCATGATCCTGTACCATTTGGCATACCTGATGTTGCACCGCTCATGCTAGACCCGATTCCTGCACCCGCTGACCCTGCTACTTTTGCCGGTCAGATCGACCCCCGTTACGCGTTCACCAGCAATGGGTGGATATATGATGATGATGTACCCCCTTTTGTTGAGCCTGTTTCTCCCCCACCTGCACATACACATGCACCTGTTGATGTCGCCCCTTTTCACCTGATTGTGTCTGATATTCACCGCACCGACCTACCAGTCACCTTTTTACAGGACATTCCCGCACCCCGTCCAGGGGAAGGCCCATCTAGTCAGCAGCCTAGCCATGTTCCACACGTGTCAGCAGCTTTTCCCCACATGCCTCAGTATACACCGACTGCTCATTTTACTTCTGCACTGCCAGGCGAGCCACTCATATGGTTTCCGCCGAACACTATGCCAGTTTCTGATCCATACCATCCCTCCCACTTTATTGGTTACACGAGGGATGAGCTACTTTTGTAATTGTAGCTTCAGCAGGAGATCTTGTGTCGTAGAGTTATGGAGCTTGAGAGGATTCTACGTCCTCCGTCTTGTTCATGTCAGTCACCTTTTGCGACTCCACCTGCTCCTCTTTTGCCATATCCAGATTTTGATGTTCGATTTCTCACCATGGAGTAGCAGATCAGTTATCTGTTGCGACATGTTTATGATCTTGAGGAGGAGCTCGCGCATGTGCGCAGTTTGCTTCCTGTTCCTCCACCTCCATCAGCATAGCCGGTTTTTGGTTTTATGTAGGTAGCTTGCTTTTGATGAGAGTATCGCTATTAAGTCTAGCCTGCACAGCTTTTTGGAGACCACTTTTTGAGTACATGACTGTTGTAGATTGATAAACATTTTGGACAAGGGTGATGTGACCCTGTAGTCCCTTTTGATGTGATACGATACATTTGTAGAACATGTAACTGTATTCGTGGTCGATGATTTATGAAAGCTCAATCACAATGTTCTCATTATATACACTGTTGAATTATACATTGGTAACATGAATGTGATGTTATATGCTTGCTTGCGTTGGTAAATGCTATTACGTACACGTACTACATACTTAACATACTTATATACATAAGACCTGACCTATACAATCTTCTTTAGAAGATGCCTCCTCGAAGAAACAACTAGTTGCCCACAACAGAGGCTGAGCTACAAGAACAGATTTCACAAGCAATAGCACAACACGAGGCCTTGCGCTCTGAACACAGCGGAGGTACCTCAGGAAATAACCTACCTCATGGTAATGTTTAAGTCACTAAAGACACATTACGTTACGTTTGGATATTCCATGTGCGTTTGCTAATGCTTTCTGTGAATGATGTTGCTTGTAAAGGTTGTACCTATAAGCAGTTCCTGTACTGCAAGCCTCTGAATTTTGACGACACTGGAGGTGCTGTAGCTTTCGTTAGATGGGTTGAGAAAACTGATTCTGTGCTGAGAATGAGCAAGTGTGCGCCGGAGCACCAGGTCACCTACATTTCGGGACTGTTCTTAGACGGAGCTCTATCATGGTGGAACCTCCAAGTTCAGACTTTGGGAGAGGAAGCTGCTTACGCTATGACTTGGGACGAAATGAAAGAACTTATGCGCAAGAAGTACTGTTCAAGGGCCGAGATTCAGAAATTGGAAACTGAGTTCTGGAATCTAAAGATGGATGGTCCAAAGATTGATGAATATGTACAGAGATTCCACGACTTATCTCGTGTCGTTCCTTACATGGTTGATCCGGAGTTCAAGCGAATCGAGCGTTTTATTTGGGGATTGGCACCCCAAATCATGAGCATCGTGACTACTTCAAAGCCTCCAACGATCACTGAGGCTATTGATTTGAGCGTGGCATTGACGAAAGAAGCGATTAGGCTGAACAAGTTCTCAATCTCTGATGGAAAGAAAAAGGAGACTCATGTCGAGTCATCTGGAGAGAACAGGCAGAAATTCTCCAACTTCAAGAAGGTTACTCGTGAGAGCAATGCCAACAAGCGTAAGGACGCTAACCCGCCAGTTGAAGCACAAGTTGCTGCTACTGGGATTGAGATCAAAGGAAAAGTACACTGGGGCACCTTGCCCAATTGTAATGCATGTCAGTATCATCATGCCGGCCAGTGTAGAGTTAGGAAGTGTGAAACATGTGGAAAGAATGGTCATACGAAGGAGACATGTTGGGTTGGTACTAGTCGTGGGAATGGTGGCCAGAGAGGAAATGGCAATGGAAACCATGGTGGAAACGGTGATGGTAATAGAAACAACCAGGGAGGAAATGGAAATCGTGGTGGTTTTGGAAACCAAGCTGGCAGTGGAAACCGTGGAGCAAACAACAATCAAGGCGGTACTGGGAATAGACAAGGCTGTTTTAACTGTGGTGATGTTGGGCATTTCAAGAGAGATTGCCCAAAGAACAACCAAGCTCAGGGGAGACTCTTTAACATTGGAGCTAGGGAAGCTCGCCAAGATCCGAATGTAGTCACGGGTACGTTCCCTATCAACCAACACTTTGCATCTGTACTGTTTGATACTGGTGCCGATTATAGCTTTGTATCCCTAGAGTTTAAGAAAATGCTTGGGTTAGTAGCTAGTAAGCTAGATATTCCGTACTCGATAGAGCTAGCTAATGGAAAGCTAGTAGAGGCGAACGAAGTGATTAGAGGTTGTGTAATAGAGCTCGGAGAGCATGAGTTTACGCTTGACCTTCTGCCAGTCGAGTTGGGAAGCTTTGACGTGGTAGTTGGAATGGATTGGTTGTCGAGTAACCGAGCTAAGATCGTATGCCACGAGAAGATCATTCGCATCCCGATGGCGAATGGAGAAACGATTGTAGTGCATGGAGAGAAGCATGATACGCCTTTAAGGATCATTAGTTGTTTGAAAGCCCGAAGGTGATTACAGAAGGGATGTGTTGCCTTCTTGGCACACGTCGTGGACAAGGAAGCCGCTGAGCCGAAGCTGGAAGATATCCCAGTTGTGAGGGAATACCCTAAAGTCTTCCCCAAAGACTTGCCAGGATTGCCGCCTCAACGACAAGTCGAATTCCATATTGACTTGGTTCCAGGTAGCCAAGGCACCTCATCGACCTGCGCCTTCCGAGATGCAAGAGTTGTCGACGCAAATTCAAGAGCTTTTGGACAAGGGATTTATTAGACCAAGCTTCTCTCCTTGGGGAGCTCCAGTTTTGTTTGTTAAGAAGAAGGACGGTAGTTTCCATATGTGCATTGACTACCGCGAGCTAAACAAGTTAACCATCAAGAATCGGTATCCTTTGCTGAGAATTGATGATCTTTTTGATCAACTTCAAGGTTCAAGTTACTACTCCAAGATCGATCTTCGATCAGGTTATCACCAGCTGCGAATTCAAGAGGAGAGTATTCCGAAGACTGCCTTTAGAACTCGTTATGGACATTACGAGTTTCTAGTAATGTCGTTTGGTTTGACGAACGCGGCAACAGTGTTTATGGATTTGATGAATAGAGTTTGCAAGCCATATCTTGATAAATTCGTGATTGTATTTATCGACGATATTTTGATTTATTCAAGAATGAAGGAAGAGCATGAGTAACACCTTAGAGCCATTTTAGAGTTGCTCAAGAAGGAAAAGCTATACGCAAAGTTCTCGAAGTGCGAGTTTTGGTTGCCTGAGGTTCAGTTCCTTGGTCACGTGGTAAACGAAGATGGAATTCATGTGGATCCCACCAAGATCGAAGCTATCAAGAATTGGGAAACTCCGAAGACGCCAACTGAGATCCGTCAGTTTCTAGGTTTAGCTGGGTATTATCGCAGATTCATTGAGGATTTTTCTAAAATCGCTCAACCGCTAACCTCCCTTACTCAAAAGGATAAGAAGTATGAATGGGGAGATAAACAAGAAGAAGCGTTTCAGTTGCTGAAGAACAAGCTTTGCGATGTACCTATCTTATCCCTACCCAAAGGCACCGATGACTTCGTGGTGTACTGTGACGCCTCACGTCAGGGATTAGAATTTGTGCTGATGCAGCAATAGAAGATTATCGCTTATGCTTCACTCCAGTTAAAGGTTCATGAGAAGAACTACACCACACATGATTTGGAATTAGGCGCAGTGATGTTTGCATTAAAGATTTGGCGACATTATCTGTATGGCACCCGATGCACGATCTTTACAGATCACAAGAGCTTACAGCACATATTTGATCAGAAGGAGCTTAATATGAGACAGCGCCGATGGGTGGAGCTGTTAAACGATTATGATTGTGAAATCAAATATCATCCAGGAAAGGCGAATGTCGTAGCAGACGCCTTAAGTCGAAAAGAGAGGATTAAGCCCATAAGGGTTAGGGCTTTGGAGATGATTATACAGACAGACCTCTCGTTGCGCATTCGTGCTGCGCAGAGAGAAGCTCTTAAGAAGGAGAATCTTGTGAATGAATATCTCCGTGGGATGGAGAAACACTTGGTACCCAATGAGGAAGGAACATTGTGTTTCATGGGACGAATTTGGGTTCCCCTCTTTGGTGGTCTTAGAGAAGTAATTTTCGATGAAGCTCATAAGTCAAGGTACTCGATCCACCCAGGATCGGATAAGATGTACCAAGATTTGAAGGATTTTTACTGGTGGCCGAAACTAAAAGGTGATGTTGCAACTTATGTTGGAAAGTGCTTAACATGTGCTAAGGTAAAAGCCGAATATCAGAAGCCTTCAGGTCTTCTGTAGCAACCCGAGATACCCATGTGGAAGTGGGAGCAAATCTCAATAGATTTTATAACCAAGTTGCCAAAGACACCCAGAGGTCATGACACGATTTGGGTAATCGTAGACCGCTTGACGAAATCTGCACACTTTTTGCCAATCAGAGAAAAGGATAACACTGGAAAGCTAGCTGAGCTGTACCTAAAGGAGATAGTTGCACGACATGGAGTGCCTATCTCGATTATATCTGACAGAGATGGAAGGTTTGTGTCAAGGATTTGGCAATCTTTCCAGGAAGCGTTTGGTTCTCAGTTGAATTTGAGCACGACATTTCACCCACAGACAGACGGTCAAAGCGAGAGAACGATTCAAACACTCGAAGATATGCTGCGAGCTTGTGTAATGGACTTGGGTGGCAGTTGGGACACTCACCTACCTTTGGTTGAGTTTTCCTATAACAACAGCTACCATACAAGCATTCAAGTTGCACCGTTTGAAGCTCTTTACGGACGCAAGTGTCAATCGCCGTTATGCTGGGCAGATGCAGACGATAGACAGCTAGTTGGTCCCGAATTGGTTCAAGAAACGACAGATAAGATCATGCAGATCCAAGAATGCATTAAGGCGGCTCGAGACCGACAAAAGAGCTATGCGGACCAAAGAAGGAAACCTTTGGAATTCGAAGTGGTAGATATGGTTCTATTGAAAGTTTCACCTTGGAAATGCGTGGCACGCTTTGGGAAGCGTGGAAAGTTAAACCCGCGATTCATTGGACCGTTCAGAATCCTGGAAAGGATTGGTTCTGTAGCATACAAGTTGGACCTACCTGCGGAACTTAATGGTGTTCATGATACATTCCATGTATCCAACCTGAAGAAGAGTCCAACACAGGAAATGGTGGTTATTCCTGCTGAAGAAGTTCACATTGACGACACACTCCATTTTGCAGAAGATCCCGTTGAGGTCACGGATTGGAAAGTTAACAAAACTAGAATGAGTAGTGTTAAACTTGTTAAGCTTCGATGGAACGCACGTCACGGCCTAGAGTATACTTGGGAGCGTGAGGACCACATGAAAGCAAAATACCCGCACTTATTTCCTAACACCCCTGCTGCTAGTAGTAAAGCTTAAAATTTCGGGACGAAATTTTCTTAACAAGGGGAGAAAGTGACAACTGTCAAAAATCCAGGTATCCGTACAATTAATTAATCTTGATTAAATGCTTAATAACTGTGCTGAATTACAATTAACTGCTTTCTGATTATTGATTTATACACACATGTGCATCACATATTGCAACTGACATATCATTGATTTCATGAGAACTTTATTGATATAAATGATGCACAAAGTACAGTTAGCACAGTTAAGAGACAAACCGGGAAAATGCTGACGTAGTTCAGTACATAGACAGACGGTGTTTTGAGACCCAGTATGAGTCAGAAATTAAGTACTACACTAGTGTAGAGTGTAGGGAAGTAAGGATCACAAAACTACTTTTCTAGATGATAGTTTAAGTGCCGGAAAGTGCCTAAAACTCACCCAAATTGCTGAATTTAGCAAAATTCAGCATAAATCAGTATTTAACATACTAATTTTATGCAGAAACATGGTAAAATGATCCTGAATGCTTTCCTAAGTGTCGGGAATTAAAAGTGTCACAAAAGATACATAAAGCACACTAAACTGTAAGGTTTAGCACTTTAACGAATCAGTATCTAACCGAACAACCGGACACTACCCGAAACACCAAATTTACACTAGAAGCATTGTTTTAATGTTTCCAAGCTAGTTATGGTCCCCGAACATCATAACACCCCATACAAAATATCTAGTAACTAAAACACTTAACTTACACTTGAACTTGAACTAAATTGCAACTACATGATTAAGCCTACTCTAGACCCCCCCCCCCCCAACCTATGGATGGCCCATACCCCTCCTCCATACTTCAAGATTTTATTTCTATATTATAATAGATCTTGTTCTTGCTTTTTATGGCATATTACACATAAAACAAATGGAAAGCATGGTTATAAGTAGGATATGAGAGTTCAAGAGATCATAATTCACACACACTAACACACACTCATCTCTCTCCCTCTCTTGCTTTCCTTCTCGGCCGAACACTAGCCACACCACCACCATCATCATTCAATCTTCATCATCCATTCCAAGATCATACAAAGGTGCTAGGAGGTATACAAGGAAGCTTGGTGGCTTTGGAACTTGAAGGACCTTCTCTATTTGCTTTTATCCTCTTGATTTCTACTCTTGATTCATCCCTAGCCTTGAGCTAGTGGTAAGATCCTTGTACACTCCATATTACTTCTATTTTGAGTGGTTAAAGTAGTATCATAATCAAGAACATTAAGAACACTAAAGAACATAAGCATGGAACTTGAACATAAGCTTGATTTATGAAGTAATCTTGACGAAACTAGGTTGTTTATGAGATGTATGCTTGTTTGTCACACCCTGGCTTTGCGGAAGCGTGGTTAATTTGGTGTGACTTCTTAATACCATAGCTTAACCATAACAAAGCTATATGAAATAAAATCATGCAAGATCATCCATTCGATTAAGTTTTAAAACCAGAGTAACATAACATTGTCTTAGGGACTTACAACCTCATAACATAAAACATTGTCTTGAAAAACATAAACATCAACATGAAATAAACGCAGTTTAAGATTTGTGACTCGTCCAGGAAAAAGTCACATTTCCTAAACCCGGATGACCTCGGAACCCATTTGCAGCGGGAAAACATAACATACCGCGCCAGATCTTTAATTTCCTGAAATACATGTAAGTTGACAAATCAACAATAATGGTGAGCGAGTTCATGTGTAAGTGAGTAAGTAAACCTTTGTGAGTATAAAAATAGTCTTGGTATGTAGCAAATAAGGGAATTGAGATCACCAATGGTTTGCAAGGCCACTGATATATGTGAAGTGCAAATAGGGAGACTCAAACCTAGCAGATTTCGCCACGGCATTAGTATGTGGACAAAGTCACCCCGAGGTCCGTTTCTAGTTTGGCCTGGGGCTGGGCTCGCTACACCCAGATAGATCTATCACTCCTGTCCCTCGGTCCTGCCATGAGGACTAATGGCCTCATATTGCTCCTACCCACTCACATGATCTAAGTAGTAAACCTCCTTACGCTAACCATACCGTGTATAAAGTACTTGTAATCAAAGTAACATGTATTTCACCCCCGCAGTTAAGAAAACTGAAAACAGTAAGAGAAAAGGGGGACATGAACTCACCGTGGTGCGTCTCTACCAAGTATGCCTCCAAATCGATCAGCTGTATGACGACCTACACGTGCTAACTCTATTAGACGGATGGCCGTGCCTTAGCTTTATGGTTTAAGTTTTTGGGAAATAGTTAGGCAACTATTTCGTGCTTACGTTCTGTATATACTTGGTAGTCATTTTCCTTCCCAAGGATGGGGGATTTAATACATGTGTGTTCGTATAATTTGGATTACACTATTAAGTCTCACTTAATATATTTTATTCCTAACTCCAAAATATAAATATTCTTCCCAAAAATATTATATTTTAATACATGTGATTTTCCCAAAATAATACTTAGTAATATTATTTTTACCCTAAAAATAATATTTACGTAGTTCACAAAATAATCATAAACACTTATACAAGTGATGTTGTGATAAATATATACTAAATACATTTATGTATCACGTTTTATTTTGTGAAATCCCACCTCCGGTATTTTGTAAATAAGTTGTGGCGAAATCTATATTTTGAAAACAAGTCGAAAAGTATTTCTAACACTTATAGTGAAAATAATTCTAAGTGTTAGGTTTTTAGAAAAATTTCTCCAGAGTTTCCTCTGTAACTGGAGGTGGCCACGCTTTCAAGCGTATCATTTTCTTTTACAAATCAACCAACAATTTTCTCATTCAACCAAAACAATGTTCAAATCACAAACTAGTCAAAATATGTATATAAATCGCATAAATTTCATGAACTTGTGATTTATCCAAACTATGAAGTAAATCTCATTACTTTTAGTGGATCTTTATATAAAACAATCCGATTTTGTAAAAACCTCGTTTTTATGGAAGTTCCGTCTTTACAACTTCTCGTCATCTTTTTCAAAAATAGCTATTTTGTCGAAACTTTGTGTTACACAAGTGTTTACACACTTGTGTGTTCTAAAAACCATTCTTGTTAGTGTAAGGTCCGTCTTTAAAAATATGTTTTCTCTTGACACGTGGTCCTTTGAAAATACCGCTTGTAGATACGTAGATCTACTAGTTTTAAACACTATTGTACAAACTAAAACACTTTTACACAAGTTCATGATCCGTGTGTGGTAGAGTTTCATCTTCTAACCCTTGTTACACTTAAACAAGCTTTATGTCATAATCCAAGATCATGACTACACCGGGTTAAATGATGATCCGAGCTACCACAACATAGATCGGGTCCAAATAATCACACAAATCAAATACTACAATATTTACACAACTTATGTGCTTTTAACCACCAATTTTAGTGTTTTAAGTAGACTTTTATGCTTCAACTTGTAAGTTAACGAGTTTTAACCGTTACAAATCATATTAACCACTTTAAAATAGTTCAAGAAGGTGATTTAAGCAACATACCACTAGCTCGAGGCTAGGGAAGAATCTATGCGAAAAATGCGTGGATAAAAGCAAGAGAGTGAGGTCCTTCGCCTTCCGCTTGCACCAAGACTCCTTATCCGAGATCCTTAACACTTGTATGAACTTGAAATGGCAAGATCAAAGCTCGACAATGGTTGTGTGTTCAAGGGGGTGTTCGGCCGAAGCCTTGAGAGATAGAGGAGGGTGTGTTGTTGTTGATTTGTGAAGTGTAAATGCTAAGTGTGCTAACCCTTGATCTTATAGACAACTCACAAGATTAATACTCAATGGTCACTATGCTTCCTAGATATTAAACATGGAAGATTATAATAATCAACAAGAGTACAAAGGTGTCCCCCCTAGTTGGGGACGGTTAGAGAGGGGGGGGGGGGGGGTGTTCTAGTTCGATTCTAACTAGTTAGTTAGGATAATAGTTAGGTTAAGTGTAGTTAGTTAAGTGCTTAACCCGGTTAGTGGTGTGTCATGCGTTACAATGGGTGTTAGGGTATTCAGGGACCCTAACTGGCTCAGAAAAAGATAAATAATGAAAATAACAATATTTTCATGTTTCGGGTATAGTCCGGTTGTTCGGTTGGATAGTAATCCGTTAAAGTGCTTAACAAAGCTTTAAAGTGTCGTTAATACCCTTTCTAGTGACACAACTTATTTCTGACACTTTGGAAAGTGTCTAGTAATATTTTTCTCATGTTTTGGCACTTTACTAGTTAGCTAAAAGCTGAATTATTATGTAAAGTGCTGAATTTTGTGCTTAGAGCACGTTTTAGGCACATCCAGTCATTGTAACTTATTCCTAGAGACGCAGTTCTACAACCCTTGTATCCCTACACTCACCACTAGTGTAGCAAAATATTTCTGGCTCATACAGGCCTTAGAGGCAGTGTTTGCCTGATGCTGGCTTTATCAGCATGTTCAATAGGTTATCCGTTTATTGAGCTACTGTGCTTTTGTGCATCATGTTTGTCACTAAGGTTCAGCATGTAAATAGTGTAGTGACGGTAAGTAAAGTATGATGCAGGTATATGCATGTATCAGAAATCAAGTAGCAGTTTATTCACAAGTTCAAGCAAGCACAGTAATTAAGCAGTGATTAATTATTAATTAAGTCGTACGGATACCTGGTTTAG
The DNA here is from genome assembly GCA_030545235.1 of Helianthus tuberosus. Classification (NCBI taxonomy): domain Eukaryota; kingdom Viridiplantae; phylum Streptophyta; class Magnoliopsida; order Asterales; family Asteraceae; genus Helianthus; species Helianthus tuberosus. Next base: position 105,291,478 of record CM060448.1, read on the forward strand.
TGAGGGTTGTCACATTGTTGATCTTTGATTGTTTGTAGAAATGATGTTGATCATCATAACCTCTTGCTAGATCATGATTAAAAACGTAGTTTAGCAAGATGAGAAAGTGAGAATGAGGTAGGATGAAAGATCATCCACACTTAAATCATGAGCTTGAGAAGAATACTTTGGTTTCTTGAAAAATAATAATCAAAGTGGGTTAATAATCATATAGATCTAAGATTTATGAATGGTTTTCCAAAATAACCAAGTTTAAAATATGAGTTTTAGTAGATCATGGTTCTTACATAAACAAACGCTATTTTTGGTAGTTAAACAAGTGTAGAAACACTTGTGTAACAAGAAGATTACACGAAGAAACATTTTTGTAAAACATGATTACAAGTTGTAAACATCTAAGTCTTTCAAGAATGATGTTTTTGTATAAACAACCGCACTTTGAAGGATAACTAAACCCACTAAACACACTACCAAGTTAGTACAACTTTTCATAAACTTTCAAGTTCATGAATTAGTGGAATAAGCATGATTTTGGCAAAATTGGTAAGTGTAAGTTGTTTAGTGTTGATTGTGGATTGATTGTGATGATTTTATAAAATAAAATGATATGCTTGAAAGCATGGAAACCTCCATTTTTAGGGGAAACTATAGCAAAATTTTCAAAAAATACAAACACTTAGAAAAATATTTTCAAACAAATATTAACCAAGTGTATTTTAAACCATACATTGTTACATAAACTTTGTCATAAATTTTGGTTACAAAAAACAAATATTGGAGGTTGGTTTTTATGAATAAAAGTGGCTAGATATATATTTAGAATATATAAATACATTAAAGACACATATGTGTGATTATTTATATACTTTGTGTAATAGTTATATTATTTTAGGACTTGAAATAATATAACACATTAAAACACCAAGGATTACAATACAAAATATTGTCAAAATCTCAAGGAATAAATATACAAGTTACACGCAAAATATTGGCGAAACCGAACAAGAAATGTAACTTACAAAATATTCCGGAACTTAATTCGCAAGTATATTTTGGACACAAGGAAGTGAAAATATGATTATATCATATTTTGACAAAGGAAAAATATAGCATTTTTGACAAATATAAATATATATAAATTTTCCTTGGAATTATTAGAAAATATATTATTGGGAAAAATATATACTTTCTTGAGTAAACATGAAATACATTATTTTTTAATAAAAATAAGTTTATATATATTTTCTAAAGTTAGACTTGAAAATATATTATTTTGGAACTATAAATATTTTGCCAAGAGAAAAATTTTAAATAATTTTTCTAAGTAATATTTCTTAAATATATATATTTTGGAAATATATATATTTTGGAAATATATATATTTTGGAAATATATATATTGGTGGACTTTTATTAGAAATAATATTTCGGAAGGTTTAATATAAATTTAAGTATATGAATACTTAATGAATACCACAAAATACGTATTCTCACGCGTTTAAAATACACACCGGAATACGACACCAATACATGGCAAGATATACAAATACAAGAATACGAATACGCATGTATAAGATACCCCCATCCTTGGGAAGGAAATACAAGTATCAATACTTGGGAAGTATTAAGTTAATATATATTGTTTAACAATTATTCCAAAACTTAGAAATATTAATTATTTTGACAAAAATTATATAACTTGGAATAATATCGAAGGCATAAAAGAAACGTAACTCAGAAACATTAACACTAAGTCAAGGCACGACCCGTTCGTCTAATAGACATTAGTACGTTGTAGGTAGTCGTGTTCACCGGAGTAGTACGAGTTACGATTGTTGAAGATGCAAGACTGTGAGTTTCATGTCCTCCTTTTCTTTTAACTGTTTTCAGTTTTATAACTTCGGGGGTGAAATACATGTTACAACTGTTTACAAACGTTTTATACATGGTATGGTTAGCTAAGGAAGGGTACTACTTGATCATGTGAGTGGTGGGTACAACACTTAAGGCCATTAATCCTCGTTGTAGGACCGAGGGACGTGAGTGATAGATCTATTTGGGTGTAGCGAGCCCACGTCCATGAGGACCAGGGTGGCCCATGTGGTGACTATGTCTTATTCCCGGAGACAAATCTGCTAGGTTTGAGCTTTCCTGCATCACTTCACACATATCAATGGCCATGCAAACCATTGGTGATCTGTTTTCCTTGTTGCTTTCATACCAGGATTTATATACATACAGACATACATTCAAAGGTTTACTCATACACACAAACAAACACATGAACTCGCTCAACTTTTGTTGATGTTTTCTAAATACATGTATTTCAGGGAATTAGTAGGTGGATCTGGCGGGCGTTGGAAGTTTTATGCTGCGTTGTTAATAAAGATGTCATCCATGGTTTTGAGGTTTGGGTTGGGTGTCTTATTCCTGGACGAGACACGTCTTCCAAACCTTGGTTTTATTTAATATCTTTTGATGAGTCCTTAGTGAACTCTAAAACAATTCGTATGGTTGTAATTTGAATTTGAAGTCTACAACAATGTTGTGATGTTTTCAAACTTATTTAATGGATGACAAGTCTATGGTTTTATCATATAGTTGTTGTTATGATTGAATGCAATGGTATTAAGAAAGTCACACCATAATCACGCTTCCGCAAAAGTCAGGGTGTGACACTTAGACGTAGGAATGAAACGACCTGCTGCTGGAGACGAGGAGGATCAAGCCACTCTTACCCAAATGATGGAGAAGAAACGGAAACTTTTGGCTGATGAAAAAGCGGGAGCTAGATGCTTAGGCTGCCCTTAACTTCTAGGAGAGGAAGAGGAAAATGATGGGCCAAGTTACAGCCCCTTCTGAAAATGAGGTGGATCTTGGGGTGTTCGCCAAGAAGTCTGGCAACATCCTTGAAGAGTTATATGAAGAATCCTCCAAGCAGAAAGGTACGAACTTTTTTAGCAACTACTCCTTGCTTGTATTTGTTTCTTTTTTCTCCTTGGATTTAGTGGATGTGAGTTTTGATTGTTGTTTTCTGCAGCCTCTTTTGTGACAACCCTCAAAATTACATGTATTCCGTACGATTCATTAATGTTAATTAAAGTACTTGATGACTGTGCTAAATTACTTAACTGCTTTCTGGTTACTATGTCATACTTACATGTGCTTGTTAGCATACTGGTAGTGTACAGAAAAGTTACTAAATAGTCCTGTGTGCTTTCCTGAGTGTTGAAAAATAAAAATGTCACTGAAAATATTATAAAAGACACCTTACGGATTAATTAAGCACTTTAACGGAACAACACCCAACCGAACAACCGGACATTACCCGGAACACTAAAATATTGCAAGAAATATTGTTCTTATTTTTTCTGAGCCAGTTATGGTTCCCGAACACTTAATCACACTACATAACTCATGAAACACCATAGCACAAGACTTCCACCTAGCACCCTCCACTAAATCACCTACTTATAATTTAACTTACAATTAACCCCCCCCCCCCCCCATGTGCTAATAATCGGCCATGTAGTGGCCTACCCCAAGATTTATCAAATCCTTCTAATATCTCCACTATCTTTCTTAAGATTTGATGTGATATTGTTAGTACTTTAAGGAGCATTAAGACCATTGGGTATTAGATCAAGATTAATATAAGAACCAACATACATCTCCATCTTCATGCACTCCACAATTCATTCCCTCCCTCTTATAAAGCTCGGCTGAACTACCCCTATGCATCACCACCATTTTTTATTTCCCTTCATTCATTCCAAGAGCTTCCAAAGGTGTTAGAAGGCATACAACGAAGCTTGGTGTGTTCGGAAGTTGAAGGACCACTCTCATCTTCTTTTATCCACCACATTTCTTCACTTGAACTTCCCTAGTCTTGAACTAGTGGTAAGAACTTAGATCTATTCATTTTTCATGTTATTTAGAGTGGTTAATAGTTATTTTATGATGAGAATCCATGAACACTAAAGGATCATAAACGAAGTTTTGAACATAGAGCTAACCTAATGATGAAATTTTGTTGAAATGGGATGAAGTGATGTTAATATGAAGTTGTTTTGATTCTTGTTGATTACCTGATGTTTTGCTTGTTAATATTGATGTTTGATGTTGTTGTGATCACTAAACATGTTAACGGAATCAATCGAACACAAGTTAGAAAGCTAAAAGCTGAAAACAGCTTCTGTCCAAGCTTTTACAGCCAACTTCAGTTGGCTGTAAACAGGTCAATATTTAACGAAAAACGGATTTTCTTGAGTCTATAACAGGCTATTTCGAAATACGGTTCTAATGGAACCGGAATGATAATTTTTGGACTTCGTTTACTATTTTTAAAGATCTGTTTTTGGACAGCAGCTCAAGCTGCATTTTTACTGCTGAAAATATGCGTTCTGTTTTCCGTTATAACTTGAATTCTGTGTAGAGTTAGATCGTGAAATTTGTACTGTAGATGACCACCGATGTATTTGTAATTCTCTCACTGGAATTTCGTAAATCGGACTCTCGATGAATTTTAAATAAATTATTCCGTGGACTGCAGTCCGAAAAAGATAAATCTGATTTCAGTCCGGAAAATGAATTTTTATAAAATATTGGTAATGAATTGGATCCCGAGATTTTTACACAATAATATTTGGATCGTTTAAGATATTCTGTAAAAATTTGGGAATTTTTGGAATAAGTTAACTATTTTATTAAAATGCCCGAAAACAGCCCAGTTTTGGATATTTAAATTGAAATGACATAAGTAGTAATTTGCGTGTCTAAATGTCGAGTATGTTATCTGAGGATGATCTAACATGTTATATGTCAATGAAAGTAATATGTGCAATATCGTATGCTTGTTCTTGAGTAGCTATAGGTGGAATGTTTATATGAGCGTGAACTATTAAAGTGAATGCATGTTATGTAGTAGATACGTGTAGGAACTTTGTGCTCTATTTGAAACCACTAAATGACTAACTGGTAATCATATTAGGACGTGATTGACCGACCTTGACTGTTAGCTATATTTGAGAATCTAACCGAGCAAACCGAGGTGAGTTCACACTTTTCTACAAAGCATGGTAATCCCCGGTGGGAATGGGAATGGGTTCAGGAATAGGGATTCCTCGTCCTTGGGACGTGTTCAGGAATGAGAATTCCTCGTCCTGTTGGGACGGAATTAGACTTACCGGACTAGAACTCTATCAGCGAAGTCCCTCCCTTTTATATCGACTTAATCGCCGAGGCTATGGCGAGCGGGTCATTAGTTAATAGCGCTACTAGGTTTAACAAACCTCACATCGTGCCAGTTGGACGGGTGTGTACTAATGGACTATGGCACGTCGGTGATGATAGACACCGACGCTAGGGCACAATTAATTTTCGTTAGTAGTCGATATAATAAACGAGTTTGGTAGTTTAAATAATGGGGTAGCCCCCACGGCCGGAGTGCCGGGCTGGATAGCCAGGGAAGGTGGACATGGGATGGTTAACTAATAAACGTTTTCGAACTATGGGGTAACCCCCACGGCTGGACAGCTGATTAAGGTTAAACTACGTTTTTGGAAACAACGCTAAAATGGACAACCAACCGTGAACTCACTCAACTTTGTTGTTGACTCGTTATTACATGCTTTGCAGGTCGTTAGATGCCATGGAGCTTGCACAAAGAGGAGGTCGTTGTGGGATGCGAATTGATATGTCCCGTACTTACTAAATAAACCTTATGAACTTATGAATCTTATGTTTTGGGTCTTTAAACTTATGAACTACGAACTTATGTTTTGGTTTAACGTCTTATGCTTCCGCTGTTTAAATTAAACTCGGTTAACTTCCTTTTGGTCACAAATTGTATTGTGGTTGGTTATATTTACTTAAATACGTTGTTCAATATGATTGGTGGCTCGACCCTGGTCATGTCACGCCTCTAAGCGGTGATACTCCGCATGGTGGATTTTGGGGGTGTGACATCTTTGAAGTCTACACGGTCTACCTCTCTTTGTGCCAAGGTTGTTGCTCCTGATATTTCCACTATCCCACCTCTGACGTCTCCCCCCCGATTGTTTATGGGGAATCTCCCATCCATGTTGTGACAGTTGTGCCTTTACGACCATCATACAAATACGAATCCAATGAAATCTTGTGTTTCATTCTCGGGATTCGTACAATTACATAAGACATTTACACATATCATTCCTTGTACGATTCCGAACTCTCGAGAAGCTTTTTTGGAAGTTTTTCGTAAACTATTGCGCAAATGTAATCAGTTTAATGTAATGTACACTCTAGAATAGTGACATAAGCTAAACATACCCTAAATATCCTTTACATAAGTTAGAAATAAGTTTTGAAGGGTTCGGTATGGCAAAAAAAAGTTTATTCGAACATAGGGACTATTTGCGACAAACTGCAAAATTCCGCCAATTAGCGTAGCAACATACACTCTGGAACAAGGTCATAAGCTAAACATACCTTAAATACCCTTTACATAGCTTAGAAATAAGTTTTGAGGAGTTCGGTATGTGAAAATACGCTTATTTGATCACAGGGGCTAAAAGCGTCAAAATTGTGAAAGTATGCAAATGCGTGCATATCTTGCGTTCTAACCATATCCGGACATCCAAAAATTTTTGTAGTCACTAAAATATTGTATTTTAGTGATGGGAATGCAAAAATACCATTCGTTGCGTAATTTGGATCGTTTTCGCGTCCGTTCGAGTTTCGTCGTAATTAACCGAAAAACGCGATCGTACGACCAAACGAACCGACATCCACAATATTTCCAAGCATATTTCAAGTGATAACCATTTCCACTAAAAAGGTTGTGAGTGATGAAATAATGGTTGATGACATGACGGAACTTGATTGGATGTTGTGAGTGATGAGTGATGAGTGAGTGATGAGTGATAACCACCCCTAATAAAGGTAGAGATCATCTTTGCCACATCTTTTTCATTATCTTGGTAGGAATTACTAATGGTTTTTCTCAAAGGGTGAATGAATAGCATTGAGGATGGGATGAAGATGATGATGTCGGTTCGATATTGAGGAGAACATTGTCCCGCCATGGCCAGCACCGAAGGTTCATCAAATCATGACCATGGTCCTTTTTTTTTGAACGACCAACGAATCCTCCAAATGGGCTACTGGCGAAATTCACCACATCGGGATACACCCGTCTCCGAACTGGGGAAAACCCTCACCTAGGGGCCTGTGAACACTCGCCCAAAGGCACGACAGTGCGGTGAGGTAAAACTCACTCAGTTCAAGGATCGAACTAGCGATCGCCGCCTACTCGCCTAGTCTCCCATCATCACCAGGTGTCGCTGAAAACTAATGGGGAGAAGCAGGAATTAAACTTGAGTCTCTTAAAAACACAAGTCTCTCCCTTACCACTCCACCACAAGCTCATTGGCTCATGACAATGGTCCTGATCATCCTAATTATGTGTATGAATTTGGAGATCATATTCCATTTACTATTGGCCATATTGGAGAGGGTTCGTTTAACATATTAAAAATATTTTATTTTATTTTAAATTTGAAGCTTTTGTATATAAATAAATATAGAAGTCTTTTTAATAAAAAAAATTCAAAAACTAAAAAAATTCAAAATAAAAAAATATTAAAAACAATAAAAGAAAGTAAAAAGATTACAAAAATGATTTTTTTATTGAAATGTTTTCTACACATCTTTATATGCAAAAGCTCAAAAAAAATTGAAAAAAAAATTGAAAAAAAAATAATTTTAGCATTTTAAATTGAATTTTTATATATATTTAACATGTTAAATACACTGTTCCCGGTTCCCACTTTTTTAGTGTTCCGATTATTGATTATTGTGTTAATTTGAAATACATGTGCCCGTAAATATTTTAATCTAAAAATTAGAAATATAATGTTTTTATATTTTATTATATTTCAATGTTGTTGTTTGCGGTGCTGTTGTTTTTATTTCATTTGCAACTGTTATATTTTTATCTGGTTTAACGTATTTTGCTTTTTAAAAAGGTTTGGAAATTGTGAGGATGGTGTTCCATGGTTTAAAGGTGAAAATGATGAGATGGAAAAAAATCTAACATCTCATTTATATGATGGAGGATAGTCTTAGGATGGTGATGATCAGAAGAGATTAGAATTAACAAATAAGTGAGGCAGGTAGTGTGAGTACTTGTGGGTACACAGTCGCAACTCGCAATGGTGGGTTCCTTTTGTGGGTTCTAAGAGGAGAAATTTAGAAGGTTTGGCAAAATAAAATTTTTTTTTTTTATTTGAGTATATATATAAACATTGTCTAATTTTTTTTTTTGAGTAAACTGCCATTTTGGTCCCTGTGGTTTGGCCAGTTTTGCCACTTTAGTCCAAATCTCAAACTTATTACATCCAGGGCCCTGTGGTTTGGTTTTTGTTGCCATTTTGGTCCAAATTTCAAATTTGACCAGATTTCCCATTAATGACCTGCTATTTTGTCTTTACCCTCAGGGGTATTTTGGTCATTTTAGATTTATTATCTCTTTATTATATAATAATAATGACCTGATTATTTTGTCCTTTATTTTGTCCATTAATGACCTGCTATTTTCTTCCTCAAATAAATTATCATCATCCCCAACTAATAACATCATCTTCAAGAAAACCAAGAACCCAGAAAATCAAGAACATCATCAAAACCCAGAGATCGTTCATCTTCAAACATCATCATCAAAACCCATAAAATCAAGAACATCATCTTCAAGAACATCTAAAACCCAGAAAACCACCAGACATTACCATTACCATCACCCCCAACCACCATCCCGCACCAACAGCCCCGCACCACCACCACACCGGCAGATCTGAACCACCATCTCTCACGGCGCACCACCACGCCAATAAATCAGAAACAAAGTGCAATAACATCAATATTCATATTACGCCTAAAGCAAAACTGAAACCCTAACCTCCGCCACTCACGAAGAGCAAAACCTTCTCTCATCTCACTAGGCGGCGGAAGCACCGGTCCGTCAGAAACGAATATTCCGTCAGCATCTTCTCCAACGCCGTAACTCGGACTAACACCGTTCGAAATCGGAACCGATGAAGAATCGAACGGTGAAGAGGTCTAATCCGGATCCGGATTTGAACCGAATCCGTACGGATCTGAACTGAAAAGCAAAATGATCGATGTAGGTCTCAGTTAACATCGATTTAGAGAGAGAGAGAAGAGAGAGAGAGTCAGTTAACATCGATTTAGATGATGATGCAGGTCTCAGTTAACATTGATTTAGAGAGAGAAGAGAGAGAGTCAGTTAGGGTTTTTAGTTGGGGATGATGATAATTTATTTGAGAAAGAAAATGTTAATTAAGAAAATGTTAAATGAAAAGCAAAATGACCAAAATGCCCCTAATCTAAAAGACAAAATAGGAGGTTGTAACAGTTAAAAAACGAGGTTTTTGAATTTTGGACCAAAATGGCAACAAAAACCAAACCACAGGGCCCTGGATGTAATAAGTTTGAGATTTGGACTAAAGTGGCAAAACTGGCCAAACCACAGGGACCAAAATGGCAGTTTACTCTTTTTTTTTAAAGAGAAAATTAAAAACTAAAATGTTTTATATATTACGGGTCAAGTTATTCTACAAAGGCTTCTAATTGTAAGAAGTGTAAGAAGGATTTATAAAATGACAAGTGTCCAATAACCTAAAACTAAACCCACTACATCACCACTAAAAACCTAAACACCCACCACCACCACCACCCAAAAACCTAAACCCCCCCACCCCCGCAAAAAAAAACAAAAAAAAACTATACCTCACCAAAAAAACCCCCAAAAAACCTAACACCCCCCCCCCCCCCCCAACCTCCACCCCCCATAAACCTAAAAAATACCTAACCCCACCCCCACCCCCCAAAAACCTAAAAAAACCTAACCCCCCCACCCCCCAAAAAGCTAAAAAAAATATAAAAAAAACTAAACACCCACCCCCACCACCACCCAAAAACCTAAACCCCCACCCCCTCGGCACAAAAAAAAAAAAAAAAAAAAAAAAAAATTTTGGGGTGGGTGATGTGGGGGGTGGGGGTTTTTGGTGGTGGTGGATGTTTAAGTTTTTTTTTTTTAGTGGGTTTTTTTGTGTAGTGGGTTTTTTTAGGTTATTGGACACTTGTCACTCTATAAATCATTCTTACACTTCTTACAATTAGGATCCTTTGTATTTGATCCTAATCCATTACATAAAAAAACAAATTGAAAAAATGTTGGGAATCAGGCAAGTATGATCAGACTGGCTGAGCCTAAGGTTGGGCAATACTCGGCTTTGTTATCCTTTTAACTTTGGCATAAAACACATTCTTTTTTAAATAAACAGACTGAACATGTCACATGCAAACTCGCCAGGAAAACCACAAAAACCCGACCCGTTTAGCTAAACATGTCTGATGTTTGACCCGAAACTGTTATAAAGACCTACTTGGTTCAGACAGACAGACACATACACAACTAATGAATCAATCATAGTACATAGATACCAATACAATCTTACTACATATAGAATGCCACAATCACTTGACAAAAACCAATTTAAAGACATCAAGATGAAAAGAAAAGTTTTGATGAAACAATTAAAACTATGATTTATACTCCAATTTTCATTCACTTGATCAAAACTCACCTTCTAAGAAGAACAGCATCCGGCTTTCTTCACTGCTGACACGTCATCCTTCCCGCCAACATTAATTGTCTGCCCTTTTGGCAGCGTGGCTTGATCATCACCACCATCGAGCGCTTTTCTGCTTACAATATGATAAATTTGAGTAAGAACTTCAGTGAATGCATTTTCTACATTCAAGGATTCAAGTGCAGAGGTTTCCATGAAGTAAGTGTGTTCTTTTTCAGCAAATGATGTGGCATCTTCAGACTGGACAGCTCGTAAATGGCGTAGATCGGCTTTATTACCCACGAGCATGATAACAATGTTGGAATCTGTATGATCACGAAGCTCCTTTAACCATCTCTCTACATTCTCAAAGGTGACATGGCGTGTGACATCATACACTAGCAGTGCACCAACAGCACCTCGGTAGTATGCGCTTGTAATTGCACGGTACCTTGGAAAAGGAAAAGGGTCACTTGGGGTTAATAATTAATGGTCAACGTCAAACAAGCAAAACGGAAATCATAATTGGTGAAACAGGTCAGAAGAAGAATGTGAAATAATAATATGTTGAATTATAATTAACCTCACTCACAGGAAGGCAGAAAACTAGACTCAAACCTAACAATTCTTGTACGGAATTGAATTCAGTTTTGTTTAAAAGCCACAAGGTAACTGTCCTTGTTAAATAAATACTACGTACTTAAGTGGGATCTGTTGACAGAATGGTATTGGAATTGAATCTAAATCACCACTTCACCTCCTTTCTTTCTTTCTTTCTTTCTAGGATCTGGATACAATAGGTAGTTATGTCATTTAACATTCCAATTCCAAATCCAAATCCATTCTAGGATCAGTATCAGATCCGTAGTTCCTTCCTGAGAGTAAGGTTTACGAGGTGGTAATTTGTTCGATTGACCAGGTGAATTGTTGTTTAGGTGGAAGAGGTGAATTGGGATCTGAAGGAGTTAGATAAAGAAGCCCTACCTAGCCTAAGCTAAGGTAATAGAATAGAATAGATTAGGGGGGGTTTAATTACCTTTCCTGGCCAGCAGTGTCCCAAATCTGAGCCTTAACAACTTTATCATCGACACGGATGCTGCGAGTGGCGAATTCAACGCCGATGGTGGATTTGGACTCGAGACTGAACTCGTTGCGAGTGAATCTGGAGAGGAGATTGGATTTACCCACTCCGGAATCACCGATGAGGACTACCTTGAAGAGGTAATCGTAATCATCGTCTGCTCTGTACGCACCCATAACACCAAACCAAAATGCTTCTGCTGCTGCTGCTGGAGATCTCTAACACCCCTGCAGCCGCCTGCCTCGCCTTATGTTAATAATTAATCACGGAGTAGAGAAACAAACAGGGTGGTGCTGGTGGTGATGCTTTCAAAGAGATTTGCTTCTTCTTTATTTTCATTTTCATTATGTTAACCAAATCTTTTTCTTTTTTTAATTAAAAAAATTCAATGAATATTTCCTCTCTCTTTAAATTATTATTATTTTTAAAAAATATTCAGTTTATTTTCATAATATTTCGTAAGTGTTTTTATTTTCTTTTTTTTATTGTAAAAAGATAAAGGAATATTAAATCATTATTAATGAAAACTTGAGCATTATAAAAGAAAGGATAAATTACACTTTTTGTCCTTTATGTTTGTACCGGATTGCAATGGATTGCCTTTAACTTTAATAATCACAGACTCACAGTCACAATCATTTATTTGCAAAACTCATTACACATTCCATCTTTTTGTACTAACTAAGTTAAAATTTTATGTTAAGTCAAATCATGTGCACCTCATGTGAGGGTATTTATGTCATTTTACCCCTATCTATCTCAACCAGCTCTCTCTCTCTCTCTCTCTCTCTCTCTCCCTCCTCTCCAACCAACCACCAAATCCACCGATCAACCCCTGCCATAAGGTGCACATGATCTGACTTAACAAAAAATTTTAATTTGGGTAGTGTAAAAGGATGAAATGTGTAATGAGTTTTGTAAATAAAGGATTGCGACTATAATTATTAAAGTTAAAGATTATCCATTGCAATCCGGTACAAACATAAAGTACGAAAAGTGTAATTTACCCTAAAACAAATTTTGAGATAACATATAATTGAAACTAACTTTTCTTATAATTTGAAATATAATATAAACATATGAAATAAGAGAAACAAGAAAAAAAACTGAGTTTTTTCCTAAACTAGTGTTGGTGGAAAAACTATTTACCAAGATAGTGTTCCTTGTGTATTTTGTATTTGTCTTTTCTTTTTTAACCAACATATTAAACGTTTTTTTGTATTATACATTATATTATACATATTATTTTAAAGAGCTGATGAACAGTAAAGTATATTTTAATAGTATTTTAATATTATTAATTTCCTTCTATTATATAAATAGCATTTTAATATTATTAGTTTCCTTTTACGATATATATAATTCATATATTTCTTTTATGTTCTTTTTATATTAGAGAATATAAAATAAACGTATATCACTAAAAATATTGTTTGATATTACTCAATCTTATCAGACAAGAATAACACACTATATAAAAATATTGTTTGATAGTACATGGATTATTTTATGGTTTTTGATTCCAATAATATTTCATTTATATATATAACTCTGTCTGCAGCGATAAATGAATATCGGTAATAGTACCATGACGATCTAAACTGATTGATACCATTCGAACGTCGGTGCCGGTATCGGTGCTATTTTATTATTTTTGGATGATGTAAAGCACACGTTGATTTCTATACCAAGTGCATGTATCGTACCAGTACTGTAACGAATCGAACCAATACATATCGAATGCTCGCGATCACGTACCGCAGCAACGTGCGGAGAGATACCCTAGTTTCTATTAAATTGATCCAATGTCAATTGTTTGTTCTTTAATAATTTATATTTTTTCAATCAATTAAATATTTTTTTTATTTCTTTGCTTTTTCTGATCAACTTTTTATACCTTAGCAATATTTTTATTTTTTTCAATCAACACTAGCTTTTTAAAAGAATCAAACAATCAATGAACCATTTGTTGACACCATTTATTATAAAGTCATGATATAGTTTGAAATAGAAAACCAAAATATAAAGTTGTTGTATAAATTATAAAAGAAATAAATACTTGTATAAAAATAGACACATGAAAATTTTTAAATTAAAAAAATAGATATAATGTTGTTCATGGAAACGGGTTTACTAATGAAACACAATACCTGAACTACTTGTAACATTGTCTTATGAATTTTATAATTTGTATCCGACTAATGTAAATGAAACAATGACACTGGAGTGTCCAGAATATTATTCTTCGATCCAATCCAATTAAGACCACTATTTATCCCCTTCCCTAGTTATATAAATCAAAGGAAAAATAAAAGGAATAAAAAAATATTTGACTGATTAAAAAAATATAAAGCACTAAAGATTTAACAAAATAGATATTTGATTATTTAATAGAAATTAAAAACGAAAAAGGTAAATACAAAATAAACAAGGAACACTATTTTGGTAAATAGTTTTAGAAGAACACTATTTTGGTAAATAGTTTTTCCTTCAACACTAGTTTAGGAAAAAAAAACCTCTGGATTTATGCGCAAAATGGCATTTTGGTCATTTTTAAAGAACATGGAAGCGACTTATCATAACACTAACCAAACGACGTGATCATAAGGTATAACCTCAGTAGGTTATTCCCTATACAACTATGGTCACAAATATGTGTTTGGTCGGATCCTAAGATCGACCAAACGGGTCGGATTCGAAAGTCAAAGCGGTGGTCATGACCGCTCGACTTATGACCCTAAATAAGCACTAAACTAGAAGTGACAAGTTAGACATGTCAAAACATGTCTAACAAAACGGATCGGTTTATAATTATGTTATAGGGCTGCATGATTATTGTTTGATGATGTTATTAGTATTTTGAAGGGTTCATGATTCTAAAAATACGTGCAAGATTATACGGATCGGTTTTGTGTAAGAAGTGTATATGCATGATTAGGTTAATAGGGTTCGTGTTCTTGATAATGGTTTAACGTATATGGGTGAGTTTTGTTGATGAATATGATAAGTGACGCGTATAACCTAAAATATATAGTGTCTATAGCTTGTATGATTGCAAAACACATTAAAGGAATCGTTAGAACTCGCTTTGTGGCATTGAGAGTTGAAAATGGAATTTGTCCAACGATTACAACCGACTTCAATCGGCTGTAACCAGGTCAAAACACAACAAAAACGAGATTTTCTTATGTCTAAAACGAACCCCTTTGAAATAAAATTCTAACCGCGCTAGTTTCATAATTTTTCGACTTCGTTTGGCCAGTCAAAAGATTTAAACCGTTTCGAAGGTATAAGCTGTGATTTCTGCAGAATTTGTGTGTTATGTTTTATGATGTATCTTGGATTTAGGTTATGAAATTTATACAGTATATTGCCTTATACGTCTGAAAGAATCTCCAATTAGAATTGTGTCAATCGGATAACCGAGGATATTTAAATAAATTTTTCCGTAAGCAGTAGTCAGAAAGTGACGTATCTGACCACTGCTTAGTAAATGATTTTTCATAATTTTTCGGTAAGGATTTAGGCCTCGAAAATTCTACACAAGGTCTCTCCAACTAAGAGTCACGTCACATAAATGGGTCATAATTCTTGCAGCTCCGTAAGTATAGTAAATGAGTCCTCGAAAACAACCTAGTTTCAGTGAACTGCAATGCATGATGTTATAAACTTATGAGGGTTGATCTTGCTATTCTAAGTGTCTACACTTGTTTAGAATTTATATAAACATTGTATAACATGTCGTAGGTTATGTTGTGAACATGTGTACAAAACCACACGATAGGATAACTATATGTCAACTTGTTTGCATGCTATGTGTTAGATACATGTAGGACTTTTGTGACTTGCGTAAACACACATTAATAACCCATGGTAACCATAATAGATTGTGGTTGACCATTCCAACTCGCATACACTTATATCTTATCGAGAAACACTAAGGTGAGTGTGCGGTCCCTATTCTTTAAACGTTTTTGAAACATAGGGGAAGAAAACATGTACACATTACGGTAATGTAATTCCTTAACGTTATGGTAATATAACGTCTTTATTTAATAGAATTCTTGTTATATCGTTATGGTCACAAAGTAGCAACTATCACATAAAGTCCTTGTAAACCTCGGACTGTTAGTATTGGGTGGATAGCGGGAGAATTTTGAGTAGTACTACTGGGCCCGACAAGCCCACTCGAGCTAGTTGCGCTAGCTAGACCGGTAATGGTCAACGGGTGTAGAATTAGCCTAACTTATCGTCATGGTCAGTGATAGACCTGGCAAACAAAGGCAACAACAGCAGCTTCGGTTTCAAACTCTTATGCTTTTGCACCCCCTAGTTGTGTAGGTTTATAGGTTACTTATGAAATATTAGGATGTAAATTAAACCATCAATGAGTGATGAAACACAGGTTAAAACCAGGGTAAACCTGTGGGGTTGTTTCTTCTGTGGGTTCAATCTCCTTTCCTACTCGTTGAAATGACTTGGATCCTGCAAAACAGCAACACCGTTAGTCTCGTTAAGAGGGGAATATGGGGTTTTCCCTCTTAACCAGGCTCCGACGTGAGAATAAGTACTGTTCTGAGGGAGAATAAACAGTGTGTGTGGAGTGTGAGAATATAGAGAGCAAGATTATTCAACCTGGATGATGAAGGGTCCTATTTATAGCCGGAGGGTGAAGGAGGGAGGAGCAGCAGTGCCAGCTGTGCTTGCGCGCCAACTGTCCGACCAAGGGGGATATCCTTTTGGTCTCCTTTGCCGTGGTCAGTGTAGTGGTACACGTGGCGCGCTTACATTTGCCTATTTTGGAGACGTCGTACTGGCACTGTCGGACTGCTCCTAGATTCGTCGCATGCCTACCTGGCGCTTGATGACTGGTGACACGTGTTGTCCTTTTGTCGGATGGAGCATCTTTGGTGCCACCATGATGTTTTCCAGAAGCTTCTAGAAACTTCTGGATGATCTTGTTGATGTCAGCGCCACATAGGATGGAAAAGTGGTGTGGTCCTTGCCATGTGGGCAAGGAATTGGGACCATACCTCTTCAAGTCCCCCCAGTCCAGTGTGCCTTCTAGTTGAGTTTATCGTCTAGGAGGGATTCTGGACTTATGAAGGTAGTTGTTTCTATGGCGTATGCTTTTGTGGAAAATTTGAAAAATTGAGCCAAATGGGTGCACGACGCATGGATTTTGGAGACCTGTAAAAGTTGAGCCAAATGGACGCATGGCGCATGGGTTTTGACGACTTGTAAAAGATGAGCCAAATGGACGCATGGCGCATGGGTTTTGGCAACTTGTAAAAGTTGAGCCAAGTGGACGCATGGCGCATGGTTTTTGGCAACTTGTTAAAGTTGAGCCAAGTGGACGCATGGCGCAATGGCACTTGTTGTTTTCTTCTGAAGGAAGTTTTGTTGTATTGGGAGGGAACGACTGATGTGACTGTTGGGTGTCTCCTGTCTTGTCGAAGATGAACAGGCGCCTTTTTCAGTCAAGTCAGTTACTTTCTGTCAAAGGTGTCAGGCGTCTGTTTACCTGCTCCGAGAAAAGAGGTGGCGTCTTCTCTCTCTTCTGACGTGTCTCTCCCCCATTGAATGCTTTTCTGGATTCTGACGGCTCACTACCCATCGCATTAAATGCAATGGGTATAAATATAAGGCGGTTTCTCCTTCTCCTTTACTTTTCAAAATTTGAACTCTAGAATTTTTTATAATCCCTTCTCTTCCTCATCTTTCTTCCCCCTTTCTCTTGAGTTTGTTCTTACTATCCTTCTCATCTTCTGTTCATTATGTCTGGAGCGAATCCTTCATCGAGGAAGAAGAGGAACAAGGGTAAAACTCCGCCGGGCCCGGATCAGGCGATAATAGGGTGGAAGGAGGAGGAGTTTCATAACTTGGTGAGGGATATGGGTTTCCTTCCCGAGTGGGGTGCTCAGTTCCCCACCCTGGGTTCTACTGCCATGGACGCACCTCCCGGTTATATTACTTTGTATGCTGCTTTCTTCCGGGAGGGCAACTTCAGGCTCCCGATGACTAGATTTACTGCTGATGTGTTGAGGAACTATGGGCTTCACATTTCTCAGATCAATGTTATCGGGCTTCCACGTATTACTCATTTTGAGTTTGTTTGCATGGCTAACCGTTTGGATCCGACGTTTGCAATGTTCAACGTCTTCTATACTGTCTCGTACACAAGTGGGTTTTATTCCTTTAACGCTCAGACCGGTGTTGCTCCGGTTTGTTCTATTCCTTTGAAGAGTCTTCATGACTGGAAACAAAAAATTTTCTATATTCGTCGAGGGGTTATCCCGGTAGATCTGCATTACCGGGTAGGGAGTGAGGGAATCCCTAAGGTTGATGTGGTTGCAGATTTTTCTAAGCAAGCCTGGTACAAAACGTTGACTCATAAAGCCACTCCTATTCTGCAGCTTGAGGAGATGGCGTTGGTGGGTGCTGGGATGAGTATGTTGTGGGTTCCGAAGCATCCTTTGGAGGTTCCAGTTTATGGTTATAATGGCAAGTGTATGTGTTTTCCCATAACCTTTTGTCTCTCTTTTGTATATATAATATATATTTTTTTGTTTTGTCATTACTCTTCATCCTCGTGTTTTTTGCAGTGGGTTACACCTTGTTGAATGTTCTGGATTCCAAAGCCGGTGGTGCTATGGTTGAGGCGATTCAAAGGGCTGAGAAGCAACCCTGGTTGGATCAGATTCGCGGTCGTTTCTTGCATCCGACCAACGATAGTTTTACCACCTATGCCAACGCTGTCTTAGGTGAAGATAGTGAGGATGATGATGATGCTTTTGATCTTATTCGAGAGGAAGTTATTGTTCTCTCAAGTGATGGGTCTGGCAGATCTTTTGAAGACCTAACTTCTCGTTCCCCGCGTGCAGGTCCGGCGTAGGGGATTGTGCATGAGCCGGTGAACGAGCCTATTGATGAAGATGTCGAAATTCCAGTTGAGACTGCTGAGCAGTTGGAGACGAAGACAAAAACGAAAGCTGACAAACCAGAAGGGAAAGGGAAGAAGGCTGAGGAACATGCTGCTGAAACTCCTCGTAAGCAACCTTCTACTCTTCCCGTCCTAGATTACGTTGTAGTTTTTGATACGTTGTCCGGTTTAGGGAGCGGAGAGAAACATCGTGGATCTGATCCAGATGACCGCGCTACCCTGACGGAACTGATGAAGAAAAAAGCTGTTGCGGACCACAAGCGGAAACTTGACGAGCAGGCTGCTGCTCTTCTTGCTTCAAAAAAGGCTAAACTTCAGAAGGAACCTCCTCCAGCTCCTTCGGAATCGGAGGTTGATCTGGTCATCTTTACTCAGAAACAAGGGAATCTGTTGGAGAAGATTTATGAAGCTTCTGGTACTCGCTTTATCAGTTTTTCCGTTTGGCTTTTCCTGATTGCGTATTTTCCATTCTTTTCTCTGAATGTCTTGTTCGTTCAGGTGCCAAGCCAGCCAAGACTTTACGTAATATTGATATTTCACAAATTACTCCTCCTACTTCTCCGCCGTCGAGAACATTTGGGTTGTCTCCTCCTCATGATGCCCCTGGTGAGAAGAGGAAAGAAGATGATGTGCATGCTGAGCAGGTGGGTGAAGGTGGTGGTGATACTGCTGGTGGCGATGGTGGAGGTGGTAGAGGTAAGGTTACTGACAATACAGTGGAGTCCAGTCAAACTGCTCCACATCAAACCATTTACACTAAACGCCCTCCGGGTGATGGTGGTGGGGCTACTTCAGGTGTTGTCCGCAGCCCTCAGTTTGAGAATGTTCGTGTTCATTCTTTTGATACACAGAACCCTGCTTGTGATGATCCTCCTCATGCCCCTCGCTGGAATCTAACCCAGGGTTCCAGGATGAATGATTTGGGTAACTGTCATGATTTTTTCTCGCTCTCTCTCCCCCCAGCTGATAGAATGTTTCAGAAGAAACGCAATCGGTTTGAGTTATTGGATAATCATGTGCGTGCTGCTGTTAACCATCTCGCCACTTCTCAAGAGATTGTGCGTGAATGGAGATTGATGGGAGAGGAGACGGCTGAATTTGAGGATGAGAATAAGGCATTTGCTGAGGAAAAAGAAAAATTTAATGCTGAGAAGAAGGGTTTGCTATGGAGGCTTGCGGATGCTGAACGGAAATTCGAGCAAGAGAAACAGGTCAACGTTCAAAAGCAAAAGGACTGGGAGTCCGCTTGTGAACGTACTAATGCCGAGATGCAATCTCAACGTGACAATATTGTGCGTTTGTCTGGTGAAAAGACAGAGATTGCTGAGGAAGCTCAACAGGTGCGTGTTGCGTTTGAGAAGAAAGAAAAGGAGTATGTTGATCGTATTGCCAACCTGGAAAACCTTGCTAAGCAGAAGGTTGCTGATTGTGAAGCTGCTGAACGCCTTCTTGAGGAGAAGGCTGCTGAATGCAAGGTCTCTGAATTTCTGGTTGAAGAAGTTTCTGCTGATTTCAAGTGGTTGTTATCGCGTGCTATACCTTTGGTAATTTCCTTTGTTTCTTGTGTTATTTATTTGTTTGTTTTTTTTCCTTATGTGTGTACTGCCTTGCAGATCGCCCAGCGTATTGCCGGTTCTGAGGAATTGGCTAAGTACATGTATGAGCTTGGGGAAGCTGCGCGCGATCTTGGTCGAAAGGAAGCGTATGCGGAAGGAAGAGCTGCGGCTGAATCGAAGGAACCATTGAAGAATTTTGAGTTGTACAAGACTGACTGTGTCGTTCGGTATGCTGAAAAACGTCAAGGATTTGAGTCCCTTGAGTTTGGGGTTGTCAAAGCCGCCCAAAAATTGGCTCGGAAGCCCGATGGTGTTGCCTTGTTGAAGAAGGCTCTTGGCGATGAAGGTAACGCGGCTGGAGGTGCTGGGACCAGTCATCCTGAATGAAGGATTCCGGCCTGCGTTCCGCGTATGGCCTTAGATGGTCCTGTAATCATTTGACAATTTCATGAACAATTTTAATTTTTGCTTACTTGTTATGCCTGTGAATATTTGACTATGTTTGACGCTTCTTATGTTAGTATTCACTTTTGTTTTATGCGAATTTTGTTATCGTCATAATATGTGCATGTATAATTACTTTGATTCAGGTATCACGAATGAATGATGGCGCTGACAGGTTTTGTTGTGTTAGTTACAACGTTTTATTTTGTCGTTTATGTGCGCAGGCTGGTACGTGGATACGAAGTGATCGAGTTACAGGTTATTGTGTTTACCCAGCTGTGCTCAGCTTTGGGGGTGTTTACAATGTTTGTTTATCCTGTGATCGACGTTTTCGTGTTTATGTGGGCACAAAGTTTTGTTTTGGCGTTTTGTAGGCTTTAGTTGTGTTTCTGACCCGGCTGTGCACTTGGTTGTGACGAGCCTTGGAGGTCTACAACGTTTCCTATGGTCGAGCCATTGATGTTTTCGTGTATGCCCAAAGTAATATATGCAGTTGTGACAAGAAATTTGCGTAATAGAAAGATAGCCAAACACTTCTTGTATTACTATGAATGTGTTGGCGATTCAGCCATTGCAATTACATAATCTTTTTACAGATAACACTTCCTCAGCTGTTGAGCGTTCCAAGTTCGTGGAACCTCCTTGTTGTCAATGGTGCGCAGCTTGTAGGCTCCCTTTCCGAGTACTGTGTCGATAACATATGGACCTTCCCACTTTGGGGCTAGCTTTCCTGGTTTTTCGGCGTTAGACGCCTCATTGTCCCTTAGGACATAATCTCCTGGATTGAAGGTGCAGATGCGGACTTTGGAGTTGTAATACTTCTCCAGCTTTGTCTTGTACTTTGCTTCATTTATCGCCGCCATCTCTCTCCTTTCTTCTAGGAGATCTAGGTCTAACCTTCGCTCTTCCTCGTTGTTGATCACGTTCATGGAAAGCATTCTAGGCGATGGCAGCCCCATCTCAGCTGGTATCACAGCTTCGGACCCGTAAACCAAGCTAAACAGTGTCTCCCCGTTACTCGTTTTCGGCATTGTTCTATGGGCCCATAGTATGCTGGGCAGTTCGTCAACCCAACCTCTTCTCTTGTCTCCCAATCTTGCCTTGATTCCGTCGACAATACTCTTGTTGATGGCTTCCACTTGACCGTTCCCCTGCGGGTGCGCAACCGAGGAGAAGGTGTGCTCAATGTGTAGTTCTTTAAACCACTGTTGAAGACTGTCTGCGGCAAAGTTCATTCCGTTGTCAGTGATGATCTTGAGTGGTAGTCCGAAACGGCATATGATTTGTTCCCATATGAATCTTTTGACGACAGTGGATGTGGTTGATGCAAGTGCCTTTGCCTCTACCCATTTGGTAAAATAGTCGACTGTGACTATTATGAATTTGACAGCACCTGGGGCTTCGGGGAAATGGCCGACCATATCTATTCCCCACTGTTGAAAAGGCCACGCCGTTGTGACTGGTACTAATTCATTCTTGGGGCGCATCGTTTTCGGGGCGTGTCTTTGGATCCACTGCATTTCCTCAATTCTTTTACTGCATCTAAATGCATTCCGGGCCAGTAGTACCCTGCATTCATCACCTTTGCCACCACCATTCTTGGCCCGGCGTGTATACCACAGATTCCTTCATGTACTTCTCTGATCAGATAGTTTGCGTCTTCGGGGTCTACGCATCGTAATAGTGGCCCAAGGTATGATTTTCGGTACAAAATTCCATCAGCCATCTGATAGTGCTCTGCCTTGTACTGGATTTTTCTCGCTTCGGCTTTGTTCTCTGGGAGTACTCCAGATTGAAGGTACGCTATTATCGGAGTCATCCATGACGTTGTCCCTACTTGAATAACGTTTACTTCTCTTAATGGCACTGACGGGTTGCTCAAAACTTCTATGCGCACGTCCTTTGCGAGGTGTTGAAAACTTGTAGATGCGAGTTTACTCAGCGCGTCTGCTGGTTTATTCTCGCTTCTATTAATGTGGTGCACCTTGTAGGAGTAGAAGGTTTGTAGCAACGTCTTTGCTTGACTCAGGTAGAGCGCCATTACTTCTCCTTTGGCTTCGTATTGCCCGTTGATTTGCCCAGCCACTAACATGGAGTCAACATGTGCTTCGATGTGTCTAACTCCCATTTTGATTGCCAGTCTTAAGCCAGCGAGGAAAGCTTCATATTCAGCTTCATTGTTCGTGCTCTTGAAATCCAAACGTATGGCGTAGGTGAATTCATGTTTGTCAGGGCTCACCAGCCGAAGCCCTGCGCCTGCGCCGTCTTCGTTAGACGCGCCGTCTGTGTATAACAACCAAGGTTCTTCTACTTGCTGTTTTTCGGCTTTTTCCATTGCTTTACATTCCCGATCCTTGTCGTCAGGCACTTCTGTCATGAAGTCTGCTAGCACTTGGCCCTTGATTGCTGGTCTCGCCCTGAAAACCACATTATGGCCCCCGAGTTCTATCGCCCACTTTGCTAGTTGTAACAACTCGTATCAAAAGTCCTATTTATTTTATTAGTTTATCCAAAAGGAAACCCTAATTGAGACACCCAAGTGATTCTACACAAACCCTAAAAATTTTAGAATAATTAGAATTAGGATCAGGGCCCCTAAAACTCAAGGGGGGGGGTAAAACCCTATTAACGATTATCTTTATAAAATGCTGTCGAAATAGAATTTTCATGCAACGTCGACTCATCAGGGCTAGATAGGTGACGAAGCAGGCCTACCCTACTTTGACACCCCAGGCGATACGCGGCACGTACTGCGGATTCTTCCGCGACTAGCGGGAGGTGCAAATTTTAGGTATAAATAGAAGGGCCTGGCACTTGCATCTTGTTGTTCTTTCGACGAAAAAATTCACAAAATACACTGAGTTACGTTCTGTTTACCACAATTAACACACACGGATCACTAATCGACGCCGCAATCAGGGTAATAACTCGATCGCTGATACGATTCAATGTCCGATTGATTAAAATATCCAATGGATGTTTAAGTGCTGCCCACATTAGGGTTATGCTTTATCATTCGTCGTTAATTCGATGGATGTTTAAGTATCGCACTTTGTCATTCGTTGTGAGAGTTTGATCTCGTGAATTATCGTAAAAGCTGTATTAAGTTACTGACTGAATTGTGTGCCTGTTATTAATTTAGGTTAAAAGGCTAATCAGTAGGCTAAACTCTGCCCGTATAAATCTGCAATGTGAGTCATTCTCTTTTTATCAACTATTTTACAATACCTCAAATTATTTTCAAAAGTTATAATTACAGGGACTAAGTCGTGGATATCTTGAATCACTGGCTAGTGGGGTATTGTGCACATTACTAATTTTCTCCCAGTTAGGTTCATTGACCTACTAGGGATAATCATCACTATTTAGGTTCATTGATCTAATAGTGGTATGACCATCGTCACCATTGTGACATGTCACCATTGTGACACAGCGCCAGATAAAAATAAGATAGAAGCCATTGTAATCGCTCTTATGCTGTAATTAATAACTATGCATCATTTTCTAAATAGAATGATTCACTCAGTATTTCCCGCTGACAAAACCTTTTTCAAACATGTTTCAGGTGATCTATTATGATCCAGTATAAGTGCCGTGAAGCACTACAAGCTTAAGGAAGTGGCTCATGATAAAATAAAGAAACATGTTTTGTAAAATAAAGATTTCTTCGTGAAATCAAATGATTGTAAATTACCGGGGTTTTATCCCGACTTGTGAAATAAAATAATCGGGAAATATTTCAGTTTTAAAAAGATCCTGATGATAAACTTCCGCTGTTAAACTCAATTAATTAAATACCACGGGATTTCTGTCCCGCGGCTCCTGAAACGGGTTAAACCGGGTCGGGGGCCGTGACAGAAAAAAGTGGTATCAGAGCCACTGATCAAGCCACTGATTTAAGCCAATTAAGTATTTAGAAAATACTTAGTTAATTGCTATTTTGTGATTATGTGTTTTATTATCTGACTAATTGTGTACAGTATGGGCAGATCTTTATATGCTAACTAATGTAGCAATTAATGCAAATCCTTAAATAATTTGACTCAAAATTTTAGCACCTTTATTATCTACAGTCTAGAAACCTTATTCAGTAAATAAATAAATTTATAAATAAAACCTAGTATGTTTTAATTTTCAGTTGTTTTGTAGTTACACAGTCTGGAATAATATTTAAAGGTTTTCTATAAAAAAAATTTATAATTAATAATTGTGTGTATTTTGCTAAACAGCATGAGTGACTTATCTGACGCCCTTCAGAATTTAAATCTATATCCGGTAAGAATAGAGGTTTCCATAGATTTCAATAGGTATATACCAGACATAGAAGAACCTATAGAATTCAACGCTTTACCTCTCGAGAAACCCAAGCCTAAGAAAATGGAAATTGGGGAAAGCTCTAGGCAAATTGAGGGGTTACCATCTCAGGAAGAGCTAGATTTTATATTGACAAGCTATAATACTATTAAGCCTGTTAATGAAAATGTTCTTATTCACTCTCTTGAAACACAACTACCAATAAACTTAGAACCAGCTATTTCAATCCACTCGCAAATAGACGAATGGTTGACTAATGAAATACAGTTACAAAACAATCCCTATAAGCTTTTTCCTCAGTTCAATCCAGAACCTTTACCAAATCCACCAATGAGTAACGAGAATATGGCTGAACTCCACCACTTTGGTGAAGAACTAATGGATGCTGGGAATAGGATCCAAGAGATTGGGGGACAAATCTCCTGGAAATACAATGAGAGGGAACGCCATTACTAGAATATCATCTGACAAAGGATAGGGGATTTATGAAACTGTGATTGTGTAATAGTAATAGTAAAATCAGTATGTGTAAAATAAATAATAAAACAGGTGTATATAGAAGCATGATATAATCTATAAAACAAATGAAATTTTAGAAAGTTACAATTTTGTTTGTATATTCGATTACGGGATTATGTGCAATTAATTGTGACATTGGATTATTTCTTTTATACTAATTATTTATCTATAAATTAGTTATCAGATGGAAAATGCTAATAATGAACCAGTTAATGAGGTTAATCAATCTGAGCAACAACCGGGGGATCAATATATGACTAGGCAGGATATAGAAAATATCGTTGCTCAAGGGATAGCCAACGCTATTCCAACAATAGTTGCTCAAGGGATAGCCAACGCTATTCCAGCAATCGTTGCTGCTGTTAAAAATCCAATCGAACCGCAACAAATCATTCCTAGCAAACGTATTTCTGAAGATAACTTCAGTAATAGTATAAATGGAGGCAATAATCATACTAATCATGAGAATGAACCACGACAAGCTCCGCTCCCTAAGAAAATGAAAGCTGCAACGCCTGGTTGCACTTACAAAGAATTTCTTGCGTGTAAACCCACTGAGTTTGCAGGCAATGAAGGAGCGACTGCGGCACTGCGTTGGTTAGAGAAAACCGAGGCAGTAATTACCATAAGTAAATGTGCTTAGGATGATCAGGTCATGTACGCATCAAATCTTTTCAAAGAAGGGGTGCTAGAATGGTGGAATACGGTGTTACAAGCAAAAGGAAGAAGGATGGCATATGCTATGAATTGGGAAGAATTTAAGAGCTTTGTAGAAAGAAAATTCTGTCCCGAGTATGAAAAGGAACAAATGACAAATAAGTTTCTAAACCACCGGATGGTGGATGTAGATTGTCGAGGGTATACTTCAACATTCTTCGAGTATGCTCGAGTGGTACCAACCCTGGCTTCGCCAGAGCCGGTACTTATTTCTCGTTATATTTGGGGATTGGTTTTCGAAATTCGTAATATCGTCAAGGCTGCGAAACCTCGCACGATTGATGATGCGGTGGATTTAGCCAATACTCTGACTGACGAACTAGTACGGACAAGAGAAGAAAATAGAAGGAAGGAAGTAGCCCAAAAGATTACTTAAGGATTCCGTCAGGGTAACCATAATAATTTTAAGAGAGGAGGAAATGGGCAATCTTCCACTAACCCATTTTGTAATTTTTGCAAAAGAAAGCATTTTGGAAGATGCAAAGGATATTGCAATTTTTGCAAAATTCCGGGGCATCAAGAAGAAGACTGCAGGAGGAAGAAATTTTCAGTCTGCTACAACTGTGGAGAAGCTGGACATCTTAGACCAGATTGTCCAAAACTGAACAAACCATCTGACAATAAAGCCAAACCTACAGAAGGAGCAAAAAGGAATGTAAGAGCCTTCCAACTGACTGCTCAGGAAGCAGAGCTCATTCCAGATGTGGTAGCTGGTACGTTCTTAGTTCACAATGTTTACACAAAAGTATTATTTGACTCTGGTGCAAACCAAAGTTTTATAAATACTTCATTCTGCCAAACTCTTAACTTACCTTTAATCAGTATTAGGCCAATTTTTACAGTAGAATTGGCAGATGTGAATCAGTTAAAATAAATAAGGTTCTGCAAAACGTAGAAATAGAACTTTTAAGTCATAAATCTTCTGCAACCCTATCTATGAAATTAGTTGAATTCTATGTTGTGTTAGGAATGCATTGGTTAGTAAACAATCATGCTCGAATTATCTGTGATAAGAATTCCATAACCACTAGAGAAGTAATAATGATTACAGGAGATAAGCTATTTAAACCCATAAAGTTCATATCGTGAAGGGGTAAGGTCCCAAAAGCCTCATAATAAGTATTTGGGACCATACCATAACCTTGCCTTTTTACCTTTTAACCTTGCGCAGCCGCGCACTGGTCTTACAAAAGGAAGAAAGTAATCAGCAATCTATAGTCACGCGCCCAAAGGAAATCATAAATCCTTGCGCCTTCTCCCATTAGCAAAGGATAAAAATCCGGAGATCAATACTCCCGCCTAAATATCCAGACTTGGATATTATTTTACCCAGACTTGGATTTATTTAATGATCTCCACACGATAAAATACCACACTAGATTACAGCAGTAATCTTCTAGAAGAAATACAATCGTGCACCACCCAGACGGTTATAACCGTCTGGACACGTGTCATTACCACAGGTATCCCTGAAGTCACAACGAAGGCATGCAATTGGAGAGTAATCTCCACTTGATCACATTACACGTGGCGAATCCCCAGCCTTTGATCTAAACCACGATCCGTGTGCTCTCACGTCAGATCAAAGAACTTAAACGGAAGGAAATGTAACCGCTTACGGGGTTAGCATCTTCCGTCAACATTTCACTAACGGGTTTTCCCGCCTAAACGACTGCCGGCTATAAATATGAGAAGCAACCCAGGTATGAATTCAAGTTACACTCACTTCTCAAATACATCTTCTTCTTCACTACCAATACTTATTCTCACACCGGAGTCGGGTCTCCGATATCATGGTATGTCCGGTCTCAAGGGGCATTAAACGCAGTATACACACAGCTGTGTGCTCAAACTACTCCCCTGACTCAATCACGGAGACCGGGATCTCGGGATCATGCCTCCCAACGGGAAGAATCAACTTATGAAGATACAGAAGTTCATGCCAGATCTACGTCACAACGGGAATACACTCAGACAGGAAGTCACCAGAGAGAAAATCATGGTAGAACACATCGAAGATAATCGGTTCATGATAGGTTGGGTTCTCAGCGAGATACCCACACCGATGAATCTGATCCGACATACCGTTTAAGTGCAAACACCAGTGTGTTCAATCGACTACAGCCAAACTATAACAAATGCATGCCTCGAGCGGTTTATAACCCTGAGGCAGAACACAATTATGACTTAGTTTACCGCCCTGCAGAAGCAGCGGAAAACTCGAAGTTCATATTAGAAATAGCTCTAGCTCCATTGGAGAAAGCTAAATTACCATCCAACATAGGGAAGCTTAATGGGTTAACAGACCCCGATGATCACCTGAGAGTATTCACCAGCGCAGGTTTGGTTGGAGGTTGGACTCTCCCGCTATGGTGTCATCTGTTTGTACAAACATTAACTGGCCCAGCGCGAATCTGGTTTGATAATCTACCAACCGGACGGATCGAATCATGGAAGGATCTGCGTGAAAAGTTTTTGACACACTTCAGCCAGCAAAGGCGTTCCATCCGGGACACATCCGACGTTATGAACATCTGGCGCCGCGATGATGAAAATCTGGAGGATTTTATCACCAGATACAACAAAGAAGTGTTGGAGATTGGCGGTGTTCACGAACAACTAATCCGTGCTCAGTTCAAGTACGCGGTTAGATGTGATGACATGGTTAAAGTCTTATCAGGAACAGAGGGCCTTCCAAAAAGTTGGGAAAAGATAATGGCGGCGGCCAAGGTTTATGCGCAAACTGAGAAAAACCTTACTACAAACAGGCCACCACCACCACACAATAGGCCCGCAGACTTAAGCTCAACCGGTGAAAGAAGGTTTAAGAAGTCATGGCGCGAGTCTGGATCAGGAAGTCGATCGTCTGAAGATGCTCGCACAACAATCAACAAACTCTCCGCGCAAAGGGAGAACAAACAAGAAAATAGGGAGAGGCAGTGGACTCCCCTAACAAAGACCCCGGCGGAGGTTCTAAGTACTGAAGACTATCAATTCAAAACTCCGATCCCAATGAAAAGTAAACGTGGTCAAGACCCGGCGCAATACTGCGAATATCATAAAGACAACGGGCATACCACTAACAACTGCATCTCTCTGCGCACAGAAATAGAGAAAGCGCTCAAGAGCGGTGAACTCACGCATTTACTCCAAAATGTGCGCAAAGAGATTAAGCAGATAACCCAGGGAGAGGAAGGCCCAAGCAAACGGGCAAAAACCTAAGTGACGGCTCTATAAGTTTCCCGCAGAAAGACATGATCCATCAAGTACGGCGGAACTATCAGAGAGTAAGTTAAGTTCCATATAATTATTAGCAAAACTTTGTAAAGCCTCTGTGCTCTATCCATGAATAAAATTGCAAAGTTTCTATTATTTTTGTGTTCACAAAGTGCATGCAATTTCTTTTTAGTAAGCGCAAAAACATTATGGTAATATAAAACAAGCTACATGCGCGGTCAGTGATCACGTCACAAACGACCATAAAATCACACATGAGCTTTATACCAACTTCATTCGCCTTACTCAATAAAAGCAAATTGTACTCATGCAAAATATTGTAAAGTCATTAAACAAAACAAATAGAAACATGCTATTTTCAGCGTACAGATACGCCCTGAAGATTTTCATACACGGCAGTGTTTAAGATACTTGCGCAACAGCGCACCATCAAAACAGGGATTTACATCCCGCATATTACATAAAAAATTGTTCAAATACAATTTTAAAGCTACTCTAAATCTTCACCCTCATCCGGAAAGATTTCTTTCAATTGCGCTACGTGATCGTCTGATTGCAGCGCTACGTTTATCAAATCCATAACCGGAAGTTGCAAATTATTGAACTCTGTTTTCATGGAAGCAAGCGCGGCGCCAGTATTTACGCCAAAAGTTGCAGACTTACTATCATCCCAGTTAACCTTTAATGCACTGATCACATGTTGGGAACATTCAGCATATCCTTGCGCATACCCATCTCGTCGCGCAGCAACCATTAAATTAGCAACAGTTTTATCCAGCTCTTCAGAGTTTAACACAGATTCAGCAACCTATGAAATCAAGTAAAAATAAGTATCAAGAAAAGCGCATTAATGATCCCACACGACAAGAAGAAGAGAAACTTACGCAAGCAATACCGCGATCTTTCAACCAAGCCATATCATTTTTCAAAGGCTCAAACTCGCTTTCCGCTGTAACCCGCGCCGTTTCTGAATTTTCCAACTTTTCTTCAACTTCAGACAAACGGCGGGAAATTTCAGAATTCTCGGAATGCGCAAGCTCTAGATCCTTCTTAAGTTGTTCCTGATCAGAAACCAAAGCAGTAAGTTCTTCTAACTCTTTATCCCTAAGGGCAAGAGTGGCAAAAGCTTGTACCTCTCGTTGCTCACTACGTTCCCTATGAGAACGCGCCTCCGATAGCGCAGCTTCTGCATCAGTTTTCTCCTTCTTCAACCTTTCTACCTCCGCATCTTGATTCTTCAATTTTTCAACCTCATCCTTGAGGTTATTAATGATATTATGAAGGTTTGCCTTCTCAGCATTATCTTTCTCGCAAATTCTCCTCCAATTTTTGCGTTCCTCAGACAGAAGAGCAGCTTCAGCTTCCGCTTTTCTCTTCCAACCAGCAACAGACCATTCCTCAGTCTTACGCTCAGCCTCAAACTTGGCCTGCTCAGCTTCTAATTTGGCTTTCAACAGAGCGATACATTTTTCATCTTTGGCAAATTTCTTTTGAGATGCCATAAAGGATTCTTGCTCCTTATGCATACTATACCACTCACGTACTATGCGGTGAGTGGTAGAGACATGAGAGGCAGTTTCTGCAAGATAAGACTGATAGGTCTGCTCATAAGATCGACTTTCCTGAAACTTGATTTCTCCAGGTGGAAGTATCCCCTGCAACCAATCTTGACACACACGCCAATCCGAGAAAGTATCACCCTTCTTTAAATTCCAAACAGGGGAGTGCGGGTCAGCAGCATCTTTCTCCGTGTAAGTCCGATAATAGTAATCTCCCAAGGTTTCTTCCGGACGGATTGGAGAATGTTTACCAATACCAGCAGACGAATCTTGCTCTTCAACCGTCACTTTCTCACCACGCTCAGGCATAGCATCAGAAGGTTTTGGGGAAGAAGTTGAAGTTTTTTCAGCAGCTGGCTTTTTCCCCAAATCTTGAACAACAGCTTCAGGGGTGGGTGGATTATCAGCGCCATCCACCACGCTCGGTTCAACAATCTTTTCAGCCTCTGTATCAACACCTACAGGCTTCTCAGCCTCAACAGTCTTCTCCACACCATCACCAGCAACCTCTGTAGACTCTAACTGGTCAGCAACAGAAGCACGCGGAGGAGTGGAGGGAAGTTCTTCATTTACCACAGATTGTAGTTCTGTGGGAATGGGGGCAACAGGAACTTCTGGAGAAATAAAAATCTGTAAGGATTCAGTCCGCTTAAAGGAAACAAGGAGAAACGACACTTACCAGGAACAGATTCCAAAACAAAGGCATCAAGATTCCCTTTTCTGGTAATTTTCTTCCTCTGCACTTTCTTAGGAGGTTGACCCTCCGCGACAGTATCAGTTTGCTTCCTTTTACCAGCCTTCCTATGTACCAAATGTTTGGGACTAGAATCCAAATCGATAGGCTCATTCGGGTTAGAAGGGGGAAGATCAGCAGAATCCCTCGGTTCAGGCTTCGGGTCTCGAACAGAACCTGCAGGAGTAAGACCCTCCAAAGAGTCAAAAACAACAACATAATCACACCTGGAGTCAGAGGAACGGCGCGTACCTTTCTTCTCTCCAACATTCTTCGCCTTCAAAGGTTGAACTTTAACAGCCTCACTTCTCTTCGGCGCAGAAGTAGAAGTAGTTGCGCGTTTTTTCTTTTCAGGGCCTATGCCCAAATTCAACAACTCACCTACAAAGGCGCGAAACAAGAA
The DNA here is from genome assembly GCA_030545235.1 of Helianthus tuberosus. Taxonomy (NCBI): domain Eukaryota; kingdom Viridiplantae; phylum Streptophyta; class Magnoliopsida; order Asterales; family Asteraceae; genus Helianthus; species Helianthus tuberosus. The sequence goes on from CM060448.1 coordinate 105,323,614, forward strand.
TTTACCCACAAAGCGCAAAAAGGAAAACAAAAGCAAATATAACTTACCAGCACCAGCAGCTGGTTGAGCAGATAGGTCCGCATCCCGCGGAAGAACAAAATTTCGTACGATACGATGATACCAGAGCTCCTCTTCAGGTTTCTTCTTGATAGTACCCATTCTTCCGCCTTCCCTCTTGAAGGCAACAACATACATAGAAACAACTACATTCGAAGAGAGACCAGGTCAAAAAAAAAAAAAAAAAAAGAGAGAAGAGAAAAAACCCCAAACTTACTATGACCATCCTCCGTGTATACGGGTTTGTCATCACGCTCCATCTTCCAATTCAAACTCATGCCGGCTCCGACAAGAGCTTTCTCCGGCAACACAATATTGGGCACATCCTTCAAATCCTGATACCAATTTTCATCAACCGGAGTCTGAAGGGTTTCGATCGGAACATCTTCTTTCCCCCTGAGAACCATCCTCACCGGAATTACTCCGGCCTTGATAAAAAGAATTTTTGCTTCCAATCATGAAAAGATTTTGGGGGTTGATGTAGAATCTTCTTTGCAGAAGCCCTCTGAACGAATGAATAAAACCCTTGGGTACAATGCATCTGATGAAAAACCCTAAATCGGGGAACGGTTGGCTCCACATGCATTGTCCGACACACAAATTCGAAATGTCGAACCCTAACCATGCCAATAGGGTGAAGTTGGGAGATATGCAGGTTGTAAAACCCAAGGATTTCAAGAAAAAATCTAGTAACAGGCAAGCGAAAGTTACCATCACAGAAAAAATCCCAAAAGAGGGTAATATACCCAGCCGGAGCATCCGCCGCTGTCTGCCCCTCCTCAGGATATAGAGCACCCCAGTTTTCCGGGAATTTGAGATTCTGAATTAAACCATCAAAGGATGCTCTAGGCCACTTCAACGATGGAAGTTCAGTCGACATCTCTTCAACAAGATCTTCCTGATTTTCTCCGATTGACATAAGAGGAAGAATGATGGAATTTCTTCTTAGGAAAAAAGGAATAGAAAGTTTTTCAACAAAACAATGATTACACAGAGGAGGTTACCCAAACGTTATATATACTCATCGCAATAAGTAGCATCGGTAACCGTCACAGCAACTTTTTCGGATATCACAGTCCCCCAAGCAGCAGGAAAAGCAAATATCAGACACACACGTGTTTACACGCGCACGTGTAAGACACGGACAGTAAAAAACAACTGACAATGACAGGTTGTCACTCAATTTACTGTACCAGTCTCATTAAAAGTCAAAGATTTTCAATAAATCTTTACAAAAATCAAAATGAATCTTCGCCCAGAAGTTTTCTTATTTCTCGCGCCCAAAAGCACTTCCCTCTCATAAGTCTAGTGCTCCACTTATTTGCATAAGTACAACACTAGACTGGGGGGACTTGAAGGGGTAAGGTCCCAAAAGCCTCATAATAAGTATTTGTGACCATACTATAACCTTGCCTTTTTACCTTTTAACCTTGCGCAGCCGCGCACTGGTTGTAACACCTGTGCCTTCACGGCCATCAAACAAATACCAAACCAATGAAATATTATATTTCATACTTGGGATTTGTAAAAATATGTGTATCGTTAGCACATATCAACTCTTGTTCGATTTCAAGCTCTAAATCGCTTTCTGGAGGGTTATACGCGCTCTGATGTGTAGATATAACCAGTTTAATCCAACGAACACTCTGGAAAAGTGAAATAGGCTTAACATACCTTAAATAACCTTTACATAACTTAGTTATAAGTTTTGGAAGGTTTGGTGTGGTGAAATCAAAGTTTAATCGCTTACAGGGACTAAAGTTGACAAACTGCGAAAGTATGCCAATTTGAACTGTAACAGACCTTCCGGAACATGACCATAAGTTAAACATGCCATAAATATCCTTTGCATAGCTTAGAAATAGGCTTTGAGGTGTTCGGTATGCTAAAATAAACTTTCGTGTCATTCAGGGACTAAAAGTGTCAAAAAGTGCACAAGTTTGCATTTTCGAGCATAACTTACGTTCTGAATACATCCGGACATCTAAAAATTTATGTAAGCATGACTACATTATATTTTAGTGTTCGCCTTAAGAAAAATCCATTCGTCGCGTCATTTGGATCGTTTTTCGCGCTTGTGCGCATTCCGTCGTAATTAAGCGAACATCGCGTTCGTACGGCTAAACGAACCGACATCCGAGATATTTTTGAACACATTTTAAGTTCCCTATACTTTAACTTCATTTTAGAGCTTTGAAATGGGGTTAACGGGCCTTAAACGTGTCAAAAATGGCCAAAATACAGTTCAGGGACCAAAACTGTAATTCTGCCAAACTTGCACCATACGATGCGTATGGTATGTATACCATACGATGCGTATGGGGTCTGCAGACCAGGTGCAATGTTTAACAGCCTGTTTTCAGCAGGTTTAACCACAACCACATGTTTGCAACTTGCTTAATCACTAAGTTATGGAGCATTTGTGGCACCATAACATTCCGACAAGTGTACGGCCTTGATCATTGCCTCCTTTTCCAAGAAACGATCCTAGCGGTGGACCATTTCCTATAAATACTAACCAACATCACAACCAAAAACTCACACCTTTGAATCTGAACTTGCTCTCTAAGTTGTCGTGTTTAACACTTCATACCTGAGAGTGTTCGGATCCAAACCTTCCATTCTTGGACCCTTCGTAAGTATTCTTTCGTTCTTTTCCTTATTTTATTGTTTTATCGAGTCTGAAAGTCAAACTTTGTTTGACTTTCTGCGTTGACCAGTAATGGTCAATGCGAAGTTCGTTTGAACTTCGCAACGTGATTGTAATCACGTTGGTCATAGTCCCTTGGGACTATGCCCACTGATTTCCACGTTGTCTAGGGTCGTAGGGTAGGCGATCTAATAAATCGCCTATACCTTCGAACCCGACCCAGTTTGGTCGATCATTAGGATCCGACCAAACCCATTAGGTGACCATAGTGTAGGGAATAACCTTCCGAGGTTATACCTTATGGTCACGACGTTTAAATAGTTGTATGATAGGTAGTTTATATGCCTTAGGTAAATTACCAGAATACCCTTTTCATGTATAATTGGTAATTAAGCATATGTAACCTAAACTTTTGTCACGTAACTGATTATTTAACATGTTTAGGCATATAATACTTGTCATAGGACTAGTTAGGCGGTCCGAACGCATTTCACGCGCACGACACGTTAAAGTAGCATAAGCTACCCAAACGGGTCGTAGACAGTTATGTTAGGTTTCATTTAGTATGTAGGCTTTGTTAAACCATATCACACGAGTCTCCACACTCGTTTGGTTTACAAACCCTAATGCTACCCAGTCTTCCGATTTAGGTCCGGTTTATTAATGTAGTTACCTATATTAGGTGCCGTTTGATATTCCGCGATCTCTAGCATTGTTTGGTTGTTACTCAAGGACTACTGAGCAATCTCAAGTGAGTACATAGAACCCCTCTTTTACTGTTTTCCAAACTGTTTTGGGGTGGAACACATGTGCCTACTTGTTACTTTCATGCTTTCCTGTTTTCATATCATATACCGACTATGTTTGTTAGTACATTATAGTACATGATTTCATTACTTTTCTGCTATGTATGTTGACTGATAACATGCTTAGTACATTGTTTTACATGACTTTTCTACTTTGTATGATGACTTTGCATACTTAGTACATTGTTTTATACTGCATCTCTGTTGCATATGTTCCAGTAACATATGGACACATGGTTTTATAGCTCTACCCTGTATGTTTACTCTAGCATACTAGGTACATTATCTTCATAAAACATGCTTACATTTTGGTATGACATTTGGTTTGTTTAAACTATACTATACATTCATTAACACCGATCATGCCGCTCGGTAGTAGGTAGTGGTACCATAGGACTTGACAAATCCCGTTCCAGACATCCCAGGGAAAGGGGATGAAAGGAATGACCGAATCCGAATACATATTCTCTTGATAACTCACTTTTACATAGTTATCCGTCTGTCTCAAGGCTTGGATGTATGAATTTTCACAATACCGCATAAATGTTCATATTCAGTATAGCATGCATATATCTTACAAAACATAACTTTGATTTAAACCAAGTTTTACTTCAATACTTTGTTTTGTACATTTTTACTTATGGTTTAAGTAGTCTAAATTTTACTTACCATACATATCATTTTGGTTATACATTACTTGACTACTTTTGGACTATAGACATTTGACATGGATATTTGACATAGACATTTGACATGGATATTTGACATAGACATTTGACATGGATATTTGACATAGACATTTGACATGGATATTTGACATAGACATTTGACATGGATAATTGACATAGACATTTTGACATGATTTACATCTTGACATGAACATTTTACATTGGTTGGTTTGGTTTGATTAAGTGATTAAGTAACGATGCGTGTGTAATATGATACAAACATGGTGGATACGCCGCTGGTACTTCCTATATATAAGTGTTTGTGTGGTATTACATATTGTAGCGTTATTTGAATCATTTCAGTTTGAGACATATAACATTTTATACAAATAACATACTTTTCACAAGACATTGTTTTACAAACAACTTATCTTATACAAATCCATTTTACTATGGTTATTCATTTAACCATACATTATTCACTTATTTATACATATCATCTGAACTCATTGTTTTTCAAATGATTTACAAAACAAAGCAAATAACAAGGTTCATGACTAAACATTTTCTCAATCATAAGTCATGAATCTTATTTTCACAAAACCTATGTATCTCACAGGCATTTTTATGCTGACGTACCATATTTTCACATGTGTTTTTCAGGAGCTGTTGCATAAGATGATCAAGATATACATAGACAGACTTGGGCTTTAGTGACAATAAAAGATGCAAGACTAGTTAATTATGTTGTATTTCTTTGTTTGTTAAGACATTGTAACACTTTTAATCAATAAAACGAAACTTCAATTGCCATGGATTTGAAACAATTAATTCTGTTACAACACTCCCCGATGTTTCCGCCGCGATTTGTATGTTCCACGCGGTCGGGGTGTGACAGAAAAGATGGTATCAGAGCCAATGGTTATAGGGAATTAGGTTATTAGTAATGCTTTGACCTAGTCTATAACCTTCTTAGGACCCTAACGCGAGTTTACTTGCGTTTAGTCATAAAACAATACCGTCGCCTATCCTTAGGCGCCGACCACAACAAGAACATAAATTTCAAAACCGCTTTGAAAAACTAATCATCTGTTCTAGGATGATTGATTACAAGGTTTTGAACTCTCTGTTATATGGTTTTGAACCCCTTCGAATTTTCAAAATCTCGACAAGGTTTTGAGTCTTAAATAATGTGAACACGTGCAAACTGGAAGGGTGAATGCCTGTATTCTGGGTTTTCTGGCTAGGCAAGCACTTCGTATACATCTCATCAGACGCGAGACCAGTTGTGCTTACCTGGGAATTCTTGGGATGAGTGTTCACTTATAGGCGAGCATGTCTTCGCGATACATTATTTTTGACCCATTTACTTTGATTAGTCACCGTCTCATTTGTTTGCCTTAGGTAACAAACAAATGATCGCAATCTTCATGCGTTATCATTCTGTTTTGATTGTCCAATAATCTTTCACCTGTTTCTCCCTATGCCTTTCTTTTTCTTCAAGAATGTCTCTTCATCACGATGACGCCCAGATATTTGAGCAAGCAGCCAAATTCGCTCAGCGAATAGGCGAAGTAGTCCTGAAGACTGTGGAATTAGCTACTGCCATGTATCATCTCCAGGATAAAGCCACTCAAGAGTCACCAAGACAGGCAGGACCTAGTCAGGTGACAGCACCATCAGCCAATAAACCAATCGAGGAATCAAAGACCATGGATGAACGATCCCCTAAGAAGTCAAAGAAGCGAAAGGCTTCTCAGAACTTCGCCATTGTCGCTCACAATGGTCAAGCCTTCCCCAACCAACCAGCTCAACCCCCTGCTAGGAAGTCATACAATGGAACTGCACTCTTGTGCAACCAATGTAACCTTCATCATCACCCTTGTGTGAAGTGCCGCAAATGTCAGATTTGTGGACTTATAGGTCATACAGCAAGGGTTTGCCCAACTACAGCTGTACCAAATCAAGCTGGCGACACTCCTGCTCAAGCTCGTTTCTCACGAGGGCTTTGCTATAACTGTGGCGAGATGGGCCATTTCCTAAGGGATTGCCCAAAGCTTGCTAAGGCAAATCTGACCCACGGATGAGCAGTTGGCCGAGTAGAAGATGTTGCTATCTTATGCTTTTGTTTCTTTCGTTTTCTTGATTGTGAAACAATCTGTCTCGTTCATAAATACAAGTAGTTGTTCACAGATTCTGATGTACAATTGTAGTTACATATGTGTAGGATTTTCCTATGATACCTACATCAAGGAACTATGTTCCTTACAAACTACTCTTGTGATTCTCTCTTTCAAATGATCGCTCGTGATTCCCTCGAACATTTTAAGTACTCGTTTCATTCTAAGAAACAAAGTACAGAAGATAAGGTGACATTATGAGTGATCATGCTTCTGCACATCAGTGCCTTTAAATCCTTGGTTAGATAACTAAGGGTGTTTTCAAATCTCATACCCATTACGTTTTAATTTTTTTTCAACATACACAGTACCAGTATTTCAAAACAATCTTCATGATCTCAAAACATTTCATATAGTTTGAAAACAAATTTTTCTAGATGCATTGTCTGTGTTATTTCAAAAACATTGGCCATGTTATCAAAACCAACCTTTCTAATTTCAAAATATTTCATATAGTCTAAAGACAATATTAACACAATACACTTTCATATCAAGTGCATGATTTCGAAAAGCATCATTCATGTCTTTCAAAAACCTTATACATAATTTCAAAATTCATCTCGCATGATTTTAAAACATTTTTATAAATATACTTACCTAGTACACCTACTTTATGATTTCAAAAAGTATTATATATAAGGTTTCAAAAACGTTAAACACACTTTTCTTAAAAGAACCCCATGCATAGTTTTCAAAAATATTTTCCTCATACATTGACTTAACCTTCAAAATTCTGCTTCATATGTCGCCTTGGCATATCTAGCATCTCAATTTCATAAGCATTTTTTTACTTCATGTTTTGACATAAGCACGTCCAGTGCAAGGTTTCAAAACATCTTCAACTTCTAAAATTCATATGGGATCTTTTTATCTTTACAATGAGATCCTTGTGGATGATTATCGTTCAAATCAGAGTCCTTAATTGGATTCCTTATATACCTAAATTCGAACATTTCGGTTCCTTATAATCGAAATCGAATTTTTTTTTCTTTTAAAGATCTTGCTATCTTTATAGTTAGATTCTTGATAATATTTAAAGTACCAAATGAAATCCACGAGATGGGTTCCTAGTGTGCTTTAAATACATGTACTCTGTTAGCAGAACAAACTTCTAGTTAAACAATTTTGTGGTTATGTGACTATGTGTTAATTCATCTTATGTTTTCTTTTATGCATTTTTTTGTGTTTTTAATACTCTGGATATTCGTTATCCAAATCCTCGCAGAATCTTTCATATCTTCATATGAGAGATTCGTAGCAGGGTATTCAAAAGGTACTACCTTAAATCCTTAATGGGCTTCTATGTAATAGTTAAGACCCTTGGATTGATATAGTACTACTCCGTGATTCATTATAGACCCTTTAGTGGTCTAGTCAAAGGGATTGATTCACAATTTGGTTAAAAAGAATGACATCTAGTGATGTAGCTGGACAGACTCCTTGATAGTCTATTTAAATCATTTATTGATTTAGTCTAAAGGACTCTATGGCGGTCTAAGTCACGCTCATCACAGGATTGTTCATTTGGTTTTACCCTACACATTATAAAATAGACTGTGTGAACTGTGCAAGGAATTCTCTAATTATGGATGCGCACATAATTATGAAATTTAGTGCACAGAAATCCAGTAAGATTTATTATGTGAAGGAACCGATAGTGACAACAATAACAAAATGAGAACGATGTAATAGAGGCATGGTGGACGCACCAATGACGCTTCATATACTTGTATATAAGTGTCCCTCTTACATTGCAAACATAATGTTATTAAGGTTACTAGAAGTTCAAGAACCCTAACCAATGTTGTTTGATCTTTTCAACTTCATGTTTTAAACTCTCACAAGTTTCCTCTAAATAAATTTCGGGACGAAATTTCCTAAAGTAGGGGAGACTGTAACACCTGTGCCTTCACGGCCATCAAACAAATACCAAACCAATGAAATATTATATTTCATACTTGGGATTTGTAAAAATATGTGTATCGTTAGCACATATCAACTCTTGTTCGATTTCAAGCTCTAAATCGCTTTCTGGAGGGTTATACGCGCTCTGATGTGTAGATATAACCAGTTTAATCCAACGAACACTCTGGAAAAGTGAAATAGGCTTAACATACCTTAAATAACCTTTACATAACTTAGTTATAAGTTTTGGAAGGTTTGGTGTGGTGAAATCAAAGTTTAATCGCTTACAGGGACTAAAGTTGACAAACTGCGAAAGTATGCCAATTTGAACTGTAACAGACCTTCCGGAACATGACCATAAGTTAAACATGCCATAAATATCCTTTTCATAGCTTAGAAATAGGCTTTGAGGTGTTCGGTATGCTAAAATAAACTTTCGTGTCATTCAGGGACTAAAAGTGTCAAAAAGTGCACAAGTTTGCATTTTCGAGCATAACTTACGTTCTGAATACATCCGGACATCTAAAAATTTATGTAAGCATGACTACATTATATTTTAGTGTTCGCCTTAAGAAAAATCCATTCGTCGCGTCATTTGGATCGTTTTTCGCGCTTGTGCGCATTCCGTCGTAATTAAGCGAACATCGCGTTCGTACGGCTAAACGAACCGACATCCGAGATATTTTTGAACACATTTTAAGTTCCCTATACTTTAACTTCATTTTAGAGCTTTGAAATGGGGTTAACGGGCCTTAAACGTGTCAAAAATGGCCAAAATACAGTTCAGGGACCAAAACTGTAATTCTGCCAAACTTGCACCATACGATGCGTATGGTATGTATACCATACGATGCGTATGGGGTCTGCAGACCAGGTGCAATGTTTAACAGCCTGTTTTCAGCAGGTTTAACCACAACCACATGTTTGCAACTTGCTTAATCACTAAGTTATGGAGCATTTGTGGCACCATAACATTCCGACAAGTGTACGGCCTTGATCATTGCCTCCTTTTCCAAGAAACGATCCTAGCGGTGGACCATTTCCTATAAATACTAACCAACATCACAACCAAAAACTCACACCTTTGAATCTGAACTTGCTCTCTAAGTTGTCGTGTTTAACACTTCATACCTGAGAGTGTTCGGATCCAAACCTTCCATTCTTGGACCCTTCGTAAGTATTCTTTCGTTCTTTTCCTTATTTTATTGTTTTATCGAGTCTGAAAGTCAAACTTTGTTTGACTTTCTGCGTTGACCAGTAATGGTCAATGCGAAGTTCGTTTGAACTTCGCAACGTGATTGTAATCACGTTGGTCATAGTCCCTTGGGACTATGCCCACTGATTTCCACGTTGTCTAGGGTCGTAGGGTAGGCGATCTAATAAATCGCCTATACCTTCGAACCCGACCCAGTTTGGTCGATCATTAGGATCCGACCAAACCCATTAGGTGACCATAGTGTAGGGAATAACCTTCCGAGGTTATACCTTATGGTCACGACGTTTAAATAGTTGTATGATAGGTAGTTTATATGCCTTAGGTAAATTACCAGAATACCCTTTTCATGTATAATTGGTAATTAAGCATATGTAACCTAAACTTTTGTCACGTAACTGATTATTTAACATGTTTAGGCATATAATACTTGTCATAGGACTAGTTAGGCGGTCCGAACGCATTTCACGCGCACGACACGTTAAAGTAGCATAAGCTACCCAAACGGGTCGTAGACAGTTATGTTAGGTTTCATTTAGTATGTAGGCTTTGTTAAACCATATCACACGAGTCTCCACACTCGTTTGGTTTACAAACCCTAATGCTACCCAGTCTTCCGATTTAGGTCCGGTTTATTAATGTAGTTACCTATATTAGGTGCCGTTTGATATTCCGCGATCTCTAGCATTGTTTGGTTGTTACTCAAGGACTACTGAGCAATCTCAAGTGAGTACATAGAACCCCTCTTTTACTGTTTTCCAAACTGTTTTGGGGTGGAACACATGTGCCTACTTGTTACTTTCATGCTTTCCTGTTTTCATATCATATACCGACTATGTTTGTTAGTACATTATAGTACATGATTTCATTACTTTTCTGCTATGTATGTTGACTGATAACATGCTTAGTACATTGTTTTACATGACTTTTCTACTTTGTATGATGACTTTGCATACTTAGTACATTGTTTTATACTGCATCTCTGTTGCATATGTTCCAGTAACATATGGACACATGGTTTTATAGCTCTACCCTGTATGTTTACTCTAGCATACTAGGTACATTATCTTCATAAAACATGCTTACATTTTGGTATGACATTTGGTTTGTTTAAACTATACTATACATTCATTAACACCGATCATGCCGCTCGGTAGTAGGTAGTGGTACCATAGGACTTGACAAATCCCGTTCCAGACATCCCAGGGAAAGGGGATGAAAGGAATGACCGAATCCGAATACATATTCTCTTGATAACTCACTTTTACATAGTTATCCGTCT